>JALBWW010000012.1:11207500-11807500 GCA_023212625.1 Styphnolobium japonicum
GGGTTACTGATTTGGACCCCATCTTGGAGACAGTTCCATTGCTAATTGACTACTGTACTTGTGCCGCAGAAATGGATGAAGATCTTCGTGAGTACATCTTGCAGGCACTAGAAAGCTTTCTCCTATGGTGTCCAAGGGATATTTCTTTTTACCGTGAGCATTCTGTGCCTGAGAAGGAAGTAAAAACTGTGGCTAATACCAATATTTGTCCAGGTTATAGCACAAGGTTGTTCTGAGTACAATATTACAGTCGTTGATAAGCTAGAGGATTGTATAAAGGCTTTATGTGCTGTCGATTCCAGATTTTATCTCTCAAGAACCACCATAGCAATGGGCATCATTGGACCCAGATTAATTAGAAGCATCACTGTAGTTGAAGGATCCAAAAGTCAAAGAGGGTGACCTTGGGAACCATTTTATGGTGGAAGAATCAAGCCTTGGGAAGTCAAAGACAAGGTTGTCAAACTCGCGAGTTTACCTAAACTCATGGAGCCTCGGTACACTCGACTCGTAAACCCGCAAGAGTTTACCAACTTCAAAAATAATATTAAAAAATAATATCATAGTACCAAAACATAATAACATAACATATCCATAATCAACATTCAACATTCTTACTCAATAATAAAGCAAACTAAAGTAACAAAGTATGATAGTAAAAATTAAAACCATACATAAATGAGCAAATCATAAGGGGCACCAACATTTCAGACATGTTGGAATGACATAAAAGAAACAGAATTATTCACCAACAAGCTTAGGTAACAGAGATGCACCCACGCATCCACAATAAAGACGCACCCACGACAAAATGGAGCTTGCAACACGCACCCACAATAGAGACACACAAAACGCACAAGTTCAAAATAGAGATGCACAACACACACCCACAACCATGACCAACAGAGATGCACAACGAAATGGTGGGACTTGCACAACAGACACCCAACCACAAAGCTAAGAGATGCAACTAACCAAGGCGCATGCAGAGCAGATGGACAGTGAGAGGAGCAATGGATGGTGAGGCCGGGATGGGGTAGAGCAGAGCAGAGGTTGCGATGGTGAGAATTGAGGACGCGATGGAGCATCTTCTACTTGGCTGAAAGCTTGAAACTGTGAGTTTTGAAAATTGAAACAAAACGCCACCGTTTTGGCCTTTTTTGGCTCAAATCAGCACAATGGTCCAAACTCAGTGAACTCGGTCCTGAACTCGCAAGTTTGCCCGAGTTCACCCGAGACCAAGGTTCGAGTTGGGAGGCAAGTTGGCTCGATTTGGTGCCTAAACTCGTAAACTCGGACGAGTTCACGAGTTAACTCGCGATTTTAACAACCATGGTCAAAGACAAAATGTGTATGCTCAAGTCTTCACTTGTTGCTACTCATTAACATTGAGGGTATGCATACCTATGTTAATGGGATCGCTCAGGCACCTCTACTTGTGGCAGTTGTGGATAATCATATGCAGCTGAGCATCTAACCAACATGATGAAGAAACATGACAAGGAAAACACCACATGGAATGAATTGGAAAGGTTTCCAGTCTTGCCTAATTCTTCTAATGACCGGAACCTGGCTTGCAATGCTTGTGGAGAGCAACTTTAGGTTGTGTGGACAAAGGGGTCCAGGAGGTGAAGCTATAGTACTGATTTCATGGTATCCACAAACACGGGCCACGGATGGAACTATAGATTGGCTAGTACATGGTGTGGCTGCAGTTGCGATCACGGCCATAGCTTCAGGGGTGGATCTTCGTTTTGCTCTTGGGGGAGAATTTGCATTTGTGGCTTCTGGTGGAGCTGTTAATCAGGGCAAACTATCTTCCCAGTTGTCCTCCTTACTGTTTTTTGTTGTGGGAATTAGAGAAGGTCAATGGGACCCTGGTGCCATTTCTTATGTTTCAATCATAACTTAGTCATTATGCTTCAAGAAATAGGACCTCGGTAGAAGTTTCTTTCAGCTGTTACAGGACCCTTACCTGCATTTTCACCTTGAGGACAAGGTGAATCTTTTGGGGGAGAGTATTGATAAATACTTTTCTATTACTAAAGTCTGTGTGAGGAGAAATATAGGGAAAGGCAGTGGGTTAATGACTTATGTGAGAAAGAGAGGTGAGGTGGAAGGGAATATGTATCGGGGATTTTCTTGTAACTGCCTAGACACATGGCAGCAGGGGACAGAAAGTAATAGTGACATTCTGTTAGAGCAGAAGGGGGATAAATGTGAGGAGAAAGTAGGGGAGAGAGGCAGGCAAGAATTAGGTAAGGATTTGGGAAGGAGAGAGCAAGCCTCTCGAAGAGCTTGCACTATCTGCATTTACTTTTCTTTTCCTTTCCGTTGAACGATTGTAAACTCCAGAATTCTCAGCTGAATACTGATATAACACTGATACCAGTAGCAGTGACTGGTTTTATTTCAATATAACAGTATTCAGATTTCCTGGTACCTAACGGCCTACTATGTCAGCAAATGTTGATTGGACTTGTTACTCTGCTTTGTTTTCCCTTGGTATAATTTATCTGATTTTGTTTCTTGCCTGGAGAATGTCAGTGATGAACTATAATTTGCCTTCGGGAAGATGCATGGATTCTCCACTGTTGATGGTTTTGTGGAGATAAGTGACTGCTTGGCAGAGATGATTAAATACGTGGCTAATGAACCATCTGTTGGGCTTTACTTTATCCAGCAGCATACTCAAAATGCAGTGCCCAATGTCATCAAAGTGAAGAACAATGTTGTTGAGAAGTCTCATGAGACAACTTTGCACACAGAAGATTTGGAGGACTCTGTCATAATGGTGAGATCGATGAAAGAATGTGGATTCCCCATAGCTGATGAGATGATTGGAGACATTAAAAAATCTCTGGTAACTATGGCAACAAAGCAACCAAAAAGAGGGTTAATCCATCTTTCGACATCAAATTTTCAGACAGAGAGAACTAGTTTTTGGGGTGATACTGCAGTTCACGCCCAGGAGGGCAGTGAAAAAAGGGGTAACTATTTTTCAAATGTTTTTAAGTCTGCAAAACAGAAGGCTAGCAGTCTCAAGTGGTCACAACTTGATGCTACGGGATCAATAGATTCCAAGACTGAGAAGCCACAGCTGTACCCTAATCTGCCATTATCAGTGACATCTGCAAGCACTACTTCATCTTTACAGGGCATGGAAACTGACAAGCTGCCCCCGTCAAGCCAGTTTGAAGATGAATCTCAACCTGAACAGACTGATATTAGTGATCTTGGGAACAAGTTAGTGTTGGTATCAGAAAAATATGATGACTTCAAAGCTAATAAAGAAGCTAAGCTAGAGGAGTGGCTGGAAGGAAGTAGCAACACTGACGATAATTGCGGGACGGGTGATGAGGAAAGGCTTTAGCTTAGCTACTTGGATACAAAGCTTCAGCCTGTATATAATGTTGTGTAAATATAATTGTCTCTGACTAGCGATTATAAACAAAATAATTTGTAATGCCGTAAAATGTCGTTTGAACAATCATGATACTGTATGGAATTAATCACATAGGATCCAGCATTCCTTCTGCCTGGAACTTCAATATTGATTTGCTTGTGTCGACCAAGGGAGCAAAAATTAAGGAGCTTTTCAAGAAAGATGAGAAAATAAGAATTGCAAAATAGTTTAATGCTTGATCTATATAATGCTGACAGGTGTTTTATACCCTATATGATGGTTGATTATGTTCCCAAATGGATGAAGTGGAATTCAAATGGGGTAAATTAGGTTCTTCCTTTCTATACTGGCCTTTTTTTTGCTTAGAGAAAACTTTATGGTTGGGCATATAAGGTTATTGTAAAATGTGACCATCCAATCAATAGAAACAAGTGATTATTCTATTGTGAAATTGGTTTCCTCCTTAACTGTTCAAAGGGCTTTTTGATTTACATGTACAACTTTTAAAAAATATTTCCTGTTATATTCTACTTTTTATCTTATTTCCCGATATTATTCACTTTTGTTGAGTTGAATTAATTACGAGTAGTCCAGTTAATGAACAATTCATGAATTTTTTCTTTCATCAGTAGTAAGTTTGGTACGACTCAAACATATGAAAAGAGTACACCTTAAAAGACTAGGTTATTTTGGGAGAGTCTTACGGCTTCAATATCACAATAAACTTTCCTTTTTACTCAATGTGGAAGTAGTTATTTCCTTACTTGTTCATTTTTAGATTTCTCTTTTTGTGTGGGTTAACTTTCAATTAAAGTACCAATGTTACGACTTAAGCTCACGAGAAAAGTCTGTTTCAAAAGACTAATTAGTTTATTAGGAAAGAGAGTCTCATGACTTAAGTATCATATTTAACTTCCTTGTTTATTTAATATGGAACATAATAAAATGTTTTGAATAGACAATTAGCTTAAAAAACAAGTATGTTTTTAGAATAATAATATTTTTAATTTTAAAATAATATTATTTTATTTTAATTTTATTTTTTATTAATATTTTAATTATTTTTATTTTAAAATTTGAGTCTCATTTAGTTTTTATTTTTTTTAATTTATTATATAATTATTGCATATACAACACGTATTGTACTTATAAGAAGACAACTCGTATGACATATGTAGAAGATAAGTAGTATCACATGTCCCATACAGTTTGTCAGTGTTATATGTTTATTAATGACCATCACCATTGATTGTCCATTTTTTTGATGTGATTGTCACATTTTTTTGGCTGAGAATCTAACAGTGTCACATAATTATTAATGATGATCCCTAATGATAACCCCATTGACCGTTAACTTTTTTGTGGGGACAATGTGTTATAAGCGGTACGTTCTTATAAAATATTATCTTATATCTTTCCTAATTAATTTTAGTTACGAAACCTTAGTTAATAATTTAGAATTTCATAGGAAATTTGGAACATTATTATTAAATAATTATGTAAATTGGTTTTTCTCATTTTAAATCTTTATCTGATTATTTTTACCGTTTTATAATAACATATAAGTTTAATTTAATATGAAGAGGGATAGATTTATAATATCAAAAGTCTGTATTATGTTGTTATTCTAACTATTTCATACAAGGCTTCATTTACTATTCACATAAGTACATCCAAATAATTAGGGTATTCTAAACTCTAAAAATTGGAGCCTAAATCAAAATATTACAATATTCTTCTACATTATAGTATACTACATCAACTATTACACACACAGACACACACACCACTGCATAAAGAAAATATCTGGCTCTAAGGATAATATATGTCATAACAATGATGTCTTCTACTGGATCATAGGCGAGAACATATAAATCAAAGCGCAACATGTTGGATTTTGCAACCAGAAAAGGCAGCAGAAAAACATACAAAAATACAAAACCCTCCAAGGATCCATGCGATGGTCATAACCTGTGTTAAGATGATTACCTTATGGACGAAACTTGTTAGCCCAAGTGGCCTCTAATAAGGGTTTGAATCCTAGAGGGGGGTGAATAGGATTCTAAGATTTTCACAAACTTTTCTAAAAACAGATTTTCTTTGTGAAGATATATTGTATTATCAAACGAAATAATGAATCTTTAATCACTATCAATTCAATTAATTTCAAGATAACCCTAATAAGCAATACAAGACTGAAATTAAAGAGTGTAGGGTTAGAGAAAATTGCAAACCGAGATTTATCCTGGTTCGATCACCACCACTGTGATCTACATCCAGTCCCCACACCAACCGGTATGAGATTTTCTTTCACTATGTAGGATCTTGATTACAACGTTCAAGAAATTTTTACACCGGAGATACCTCACTCCGCAACCTTTACAAATCGTGGATTTCTCACCTGAATCAACCAGAAGAAGATTCCCCACTTCTTCTAAACCAACGCACAGCAGAAACGAATAATAGCAAGATATTGAATCACTCTTGAAAGTGAAGATTACACAAATTGAAGCTCTATGATCACCAAAAAGATTGAGAGAAAGAGACAATGGTTTCACTTTGAGATACTTTCTTTTTCGTATGTATGAGTGTGTAAGATTGAATGTACTTTAACTAGATGAGATAAGTTCAGTTAAAAGCTGATTTCAGTTGTGTGAATCGATTCACACTTACTCGTGAATGGATTCACAGCCATTCAAATCAATATATGCACTCTGTGAATGGATTCACAAATTCTTGTGAATAGATTCACAAATCTCTATGAATAGATTCACAACAGTCATGAATCGATTCACAGATTATTGGATTGCTTGAATCGATTCATACATGCTTTGTGAATTGATTAATGAATCGATTCACACTTATTGTGAATGGATTCACAGAATGTGAACTTGAGTGAATCGATTCACACTTGTTGTGAATGGATTCACAGAAGCTGAAAATGACTCTAAATCATTGAAAATTGATGAATGCATGAATGCAATTCTATTATATCATCCTAAGTTCATTTTAGATTCATTTTAAGTGTCTCTTTCAATCATCTTGTGTGATCTTACAAGGGATCTAAAATAAATGTAAACCTTAAGAACTACCCTTTGTAAAAACTAAGAAAATCTAAGTCTAAGTCTTCCAAGCTTGAATTTTACTTTACTTGGCACACTTTGTCATCTTCAAAACTTTGTGCTTCATGTTCAATTCTAACTAGGAGTATGCGTTCATTCACAAAACTGATTTCGTGATAGACAGCAAATCACGAACGCTTCAACGAACGTTGTTGTAGTGTCTCTACGATATTTACACGAACGGATGAGAATGTCTCCCTCTTCGACACAGTGCTAGCCACGAAGGGGGGCATGTTTCTCTCAATCTCTCTCTCACTTGGAAACTGTTTCCAACTCTCAGTTGTGCGTGTGTAATAGTATGGCACAAGAGACTAAGAGATGTATATATAAGCGCCTACACATACCTGACCTAGGTTAGACTCATGTGTGGGCCTATTCGATTGGGTTGACCCATTTAGTCTTACTAATAGTCAAACTAGCCCCATTTAACTCCATTCTAATCCATTCAATGTGTGCAACCCTGTAGGATCTTATTACATTGACAATATCATTAAATCTTATTTAATATTACAAACAGTAAGCGATATCTAACAATACATGATATGATTCAAGTCGGATGCATATTGTTTTTACGGATCGTCCTTGAGTTGATTTCTTGTTGAAAAGAATTTAAAGTAGAGATGAATAGTAACGTGAACAGTACGAGAAAACAATACCGTGAATAGTGTATGAACAGTGCCGTAAACAGTGCAAAATAGTAAAAAAATGGAAAAGATGGAAAGAAGAAGAAGGGTGGAAGGAAGAAGACACCACACTCTTGGGGAGTGATAAGTCAAGCGAAGATTCGTCACAAAGGTAAGGAAACCTTTGATAAGAACCAAGATGGTTCACTCAAGAACCCAAGAGAACTAAGCTCTCAAAAACTCACAAAGGAGTGTAATTGTATTCTGAAATTCAAAGTGACAAATACTGCAAATACAAGCCTATTTATAGGGATTGAGTTGGCGGCTAGGTCTAACTTAAAGGAGGCAGCAAGCTAGCACCTTTTTAACCCTAATCCTAGCACAAAAGTGGCCCAAGCCCAATTAGAAGGCGGCATCTATCCCTAGCTATGCTATGCACTTAGTTAAGCCAAAACAATAGGCCCTTATTACAAAATATCCCAAAAAGAAAATAAGAAACAAAACTGAAAAGATTAAAAGGTTCAAATACATAATTAAATAAAATTACTAAGAAATCATGCCCCCACATTGGGCCTTTCATCAACTTGGTTCATTTGGACCATCTTGGGTGTTTCTTCTTCTGCAATGGGTTTGAGTGAGAAAAAGTAATTGACTTCTTTATCAAAATCCTTCTTAGCCTTCGTAGCTCTTGACCTTGTCATCAGGCCTCTAAGTCCTTGTAGTGCATCTTTGGGCCTTGGGCCCGTTGGGCTTCCACTTGAGCTTCCTTGGCCTCCATCAATACATCACTGTTACTCAAGCAATAGGAATGTTAGTGTTCGACATAACCTAACCGTGACTAATGTTACCATGTAGTCTAGTTCCTTTGTCCCGATATCTTGATTGAACACAAGGCATGAAACGTGTCACCCTTGTACAGTTTAATCATTGGTTTCTTGATTGCCGAGTAGAATTATAAAGACAAATGAGATCAATATCTCATATTGACTCATTTGAGCACAACCATGCATTTTCAAGTCTTACTCATCAAGGGGCCGGAAGATATCGCTTCCATTAGTGGGAAGGACAAATCCTATCTACGTCACCCACATCCCTCTGCATGACTTGTGACATGTGTGACATGTCCAATAATCGACTTTATGATCACTTTGTTATAGGTGACGTTTGACGATATTAAAACATATAACCCCTCATGTAGGGAACCGTAGTGACCTCAAGTTAAAAGACCACATACATTATTGTCACTATGAGAACCGCTTATAACACTCACGTAACGATCCATGTAGTGTTCTCATGGTGGGTCAGTCCAGTACATAATTACTCTAATATGTAACTATATGTAGACTTGATATCTCA
The DNA here is from genome assembly GCA_023212625.1 of Styphnolobium japonicum. Lineage (NCBI taxonomy): Eukaryota > Viridiplantae > Streptophyta > Magnoliopsida > Fabales > Fabaceae > Styphnolobium > Styphnolobium japonicum. The sequence continues at coordinate 11,216,008 of JALBWW010000012.1, forward strand.
TATCCATGACCTGTGAGACACGGTCTTCAGCCTACGCACATACTAGTCTCAATGCATCACTGTCGTCCTAATTGACAGTAATACTTAACTAGGGACATTTAAGAATAGCGTTCCAATTCATCCAATGGTATCTCACTATCAAGTCATGTACTTGATATTCCATGGCATAGAACTTTCAATTCTAAGGACTCTATTATGTTCATTTAATATAAGTAACACAATAAATGAAATGCCTCATATATTAAATAAATGTCATGATACAATGTAAACCATAAAGTCAATATATAACTGGCTTCTAGGGCATACACCAACACAACATAATGTGAAACATCTTGATTCTTTGGAAATACCACACTTAGGAGTGAAAATAACATTCTCAATAGGAATTCAAGTAGTATATAAAATCAGAAAATAAAACTATGGTACTTCCAGCTGCATTAAGTTGCATAAAAACATTTTCATGATTATAATATAATTCAAAGTGCAATCAAATAATACTAATAGAATAATTTCTAAATTTTGTACTATCTTTGTCATAACTTAGAACATTTAGCAGCAAAGTTATTAATAATCTAACCTTTCATAACTGAACCATTAGATGCTCATTACATTCTAAAACTTATCTTTCTTTGTCAGTGAGCATAGCCGTGTCCTTACATGGTCAATAAAGATTATTATAAATATTAGTAATAAGTGTTGTTCCTTAACATAGGATGTCCCTTAAACCAAATGGTCATTCCTCATACCACTCTCTGGCAGTATATTCCATTTGGTTCTCAAATGGCCATACTTCATACCACTCTCTAGGAGTGGATTCCATATGATCTTTAGGTAAAGACACTCTTTGTTGTGGATTATCACCTCAAGACACATGTACGACCTTTAGGAAAAACCAAATATATACTTCATACCACTCTCTGGGTGTGAATTCCATATGGTTCTCTTTCTTTTACATCACTAACCAAATGGTCATACTTCATACCACTCTCTAGGAGTGGATTCCATCTGGTTTTCTTTCTTTTATATCATTAATTAAGCATGTAATGTCTTTTTCTAAGTTTCATGAGTAATTGGATAATTATCTCATAATATCAATTTTCTTAACATTCTTATTTCATAATTACTTTTAGAAACCTACTTGAATAATACCTAGTCTTAGAAACAAGGTTTAGCCGAAACCCTAACCCATGGTTTAGGTTTCTTATATTCATCATCATCATCATTACATTTTGCTAATATGAATTAGCCATAAAAAAAGTCTAAAAATACTTCTCAACTTAACCAAATTACTATTCATTTGGTTATTTTCACTATTCATTTGTACATTTTTTCAAATACTTGATTTTTCATTATTCTTTTACGCATAACCTTCTTTATTCATTCTAAATATCCATTTCATAGAATTTAAACCAATTCCTAGGTTACAAAACCCTAATTGGTTGAATTCCATCTTAGGTTTCCTTAAGTTGTATTATTACTTGAACTTGTAATTTTCTCTCATTTTTCCTTTGATTCACCACTAGAACCATGCACCTTCTAGTCACCATGATATACTTATATCATAAGATAGATCAAAACTAGGCATTCTAATCCTCTTGACCAAAACCACTATAATCCATTTCCTAAAGTGATTTATCAAGCTTCAAGTACCAAACTATGCTTGAATTTGATTAAATCACCTTCTTAAATACTAATCCATTTAGTTAACCAATAATCTAATAATTAAACAATGGCAACTGTTAATGGTTTCGACAAGTATACCGAATCACAACAAGTAATATAGTAGTGAGTTGAGTATCGTCCCACGAGGATTGAATTTATCTTATCAACACACAAAGATCGTTTCTACTTGAACAGAAATTAATGATTTTGATAATTTGGATTGTATCAATTTTCAACAAGTAAAACAGAAAAGTATTAAAAACAGAACTAACAACCAATTAAGGAATGTTTTTAAATTTTCTAGGTGAAGAAATATCAATCAATAAAAGCAACTAGGGTTCGAATTCCCTTATCTATCCTCTTATGCTATTGATTCACCATCAACACAAGCAATCACATGTAATTTGAAGTTCGAATCAACTAGATTAGATTAAGTTCAATTCCTTGACTCATAATCCCTTCAATCCAACCAAAAACCCCTAATCCCTTAGGTAATTCATGATTAGATTAAGCAATAAGAGCAATGATTCATAAGAACACACAATCACAAAGTTATATCCCTATACTCATCATGATTATGGCAAACAATCTCAGTTCAAGTTCAAACATCTAATTTCCCAATTGTGATGAGAAAACTAAAGTCAATTCAATAGTGATCAAGTATTGAAAAGCATTAAGTGCAGAGATGAGAGCTCAAATTACACGAATTAAACTTGCATTGATGTGTTAGAATCAAATCACATAATAGTTTCAATAAGGTTCATCTAACCCTAGTCTAAAAGAAATCAGCTACACATGGTGTAAGAAGAAGAGATGAGAAAGATCAAACTAATGGAAGATGAAGAAGCCATTGATCCTCTAAGGTCTTGTTCCCAAGCTTGAATCATCAATGGAGATGGAAGAAGATGAAACCCTAGCGCTCTCTTGCCAAATCCCTCGTGCTGAAGTCAGAAAATGAACAAAAGATCCCGAAAAAAATGTTTCAGCTAACTACTTAAAGTAAGCTGGATGAACGGTCATCGCCTAGCGATGACCCGCAAATTTCAGCACCCCTTCATCAACCATATCGCCCCGCGATGGCAGTTCCTTGCCTCGCGATGGAACGCAACCAACTTCGCCTTGCGACACCAACATCTCGCCTGGCGATAGACTAAGCTGACAAACTTCTCCATTCTCCTTCTTTTAAGTCAATCCAAGCCTGCTTCAACAAAACTTTCATTTCTATTAGCCAATGATCAGAAGAACCTAAAATATTATTTAAATAGTGAGAACTTTTCTAAATTCTACCTAAATTCTTCAATTCTAAAACTAATTTGAAGCTAAAAACCTACATGTGCTAGTGATTCAACAGCAACACTAAAATCTTAAGCTATGGCCAAAGCCTATCCTAACTAGGATTCTTAGGGGTTTTCATCAATAGGTAAAATCACCTAATCTTGCTTAATTTAACTTCAAACATTCTAATAAGCATAAAACCAATTATTTAACCGTTAATTCATCAATTACACAATTTGAAACCCTTAAGTTATGGCTTGGCCAAAAATTGCATAAGTCAAGGTTCCTAGGGTTTTTCAATCCAATCAAGCAAATAACACTAAATTCTAACATAATCTACATGAAATTCCATTAAACCATCATCAAAGAACCATAACCTATGAATTTTGAAATTCACATGGAAACCATAACTTCCAACCATCATCCATAATCCATCATAACCAACCATAATTTGATTGTATTCTTAGATAAAAATCCATAAAAAGAATAAAAATCATAGAAATTTTATTATAACTTCAAACTTGAAAAATCAAAAGATTAAAGATATTTGAACTCCTACCTTTCTTGCTTCTTTTCCTCAAAGTTTGAAATCCAAAGGATGGATTTCTTCGTTGTAGATGAATTCTTGATTCAAAACTAGGCTTTTGAACATTTTTCTAATTTTCTTTGGATTTTTCTCCTATTTTCTCTCTTCTTTCTTTCCAGTGACCCTACTCTTCTCTCTTTCTCCCTTGATGCTTTGTTCATGTTGCTTAAAGAAGGCTGTTTCATTTTAATGTTAATTTAATTTGTTAACCAATCATATTGTAACATTTTTCACCATCTAATGATTACTTAATGATTTTATCTAACATTAACCAATAGTTTTCTAACACCTAACCCCCTAACTTATTGTGTTTCTATTGGTTAACATAAAGAATTAATATTTTATATAAATATCTAGTGAGTTTCATTTTGTTACAAGTCTTTTGTCTTATTCTACAACAAAAAAATCTAAAAGGACCATTGGGTCCCTAGTTTCATAATCCTATAATTACATAAATGTCATTGTGTATTCCACTAACTTATATTGGGTATTTTAATAAATTCTCATCTCACCTAGATAGTTTTCATGACTCTATTTTCCTGAAATCATTAAGAAACAAAATAAAAGTTATAATAAGAATATAATTAAACAAAACATATGCATTGATTAGGAACACTTGTAAATATTTAGGTATAAATAGATAAAAATATAACAGAGGAAGCTTTCTACATTTTCTTCACAATAGAGAATAAAAATCACAATTTTTAAACATAAATAGTATAAAAATAAATATTAAAGAAATAAACAAACAAATAAACAGACTATCAATAATTTTTTTTTATTTTAGGGGAGGATGTTACACATTTCACTCTCATAACTTGTTCGGTTACCATTCTCAAAATAATTTTCTCAATTTAATTCACTTCTTATTTTGCTACCCCATAAGTGCAACTTAGGCTTAAATGAATTTTATTATTATTATTATTATTATTCATCCACACTGTATACGACTTGATATTTTAATTTTTAAAAAAAGAATTGTAAGTTGTGCACTATGTTTAATATGATTTTTTAAATAGTTCATGTTTTTAAATTTAAATTTTGGTATTTATTTAAAAAAAGTTATTGTTCAATTCTTTTTATTATATGTACTCTAAAATGGAGTTATTTTTTAAGACGTTGTTCAATTAGATAAAGACTTTAGCTCTTAGTTTCTTTCGTCCTTCATTAGAGCAGTGACAATAAGAGTACCAATTGTATATCTAAAATTTAAATAGACATTCCATTAATAAAAGAAAATGGTATGGGTACCAAATTGCATGTGGACTGTAAAAATAATAAGTAACTAATCATGTTATCTTTTTTGTTCTTTTATTCAAGTTAATGTTATCATTTTCTATTGCCACACATAAAAAATCAATAAGTAAACAAATACAAAAAAAAAATAGTAGGTAAAGCATCCCTTTTTTTCTTAACCCTCTTCTAATTTGTTCACTCTGGCAAGCATCCCTTTTTTGTTCCTCCCTCTCTTTCAGAGGCCATTCCCTGTGACAGGCTACCCTTTTGGTTGAATCAATTCCACCAAATTCTTCTACAACTCCATCCTTTTTCATGAACGTTCATGGCATATATCACCATCTAAGCAACAAAGATAATAGAGGGAAAGAATATTTATGACTAAGGAGATTCTCATTGACAGTTAATATGCCATGTGTTTCTGGTGTTCTCTATTTATTAACATTGTCAAATTTAGAGTTCAAATGCAGAGTATGCGTTAAATGAAAACAATAAAGTAAAGGAAATAAAGAAGAGAATGAAAGAAAATAAGAACCTGGTATTAAATTTGCTGAAGTAAATTACAAGAACGTAAATGACTAGAAATGTAAACAAAAGAAATGAAAAGTTGGTGCTTGAGAAACTCATTTCCTGCTATGTGGTGAGGAGTGTATGAGTTTCAAGACCTTTTGCTAGGCTATCTATGCCTCTTATTTATTGACTTACAAAATAATTGCTAAAATCCTAAGATTTGGACACATGTTCTTTTCCTAATCTAAGAGTGACACATGTATCGACAGTTACATCTTGAAATATTAACCACTCTATGCAGCGTACTGCTCCTTTGGTAACTTCCCTGAAGTGCTGAATGAGGTAAACAGTTACCACTTTGAATCACAATTGACTTTTACATATTGTATGTCACGTTGCATATCACTACTCAGGTAGTTTTCGTAGACTGCTGAGTGGAGTAATTGTCACCACTTTGAATATTTGAATTCTACAAAGTTCCCTCTTAATTATTTCGACAACCTCGGTATTGTCGCTGAACATGAGTCAATTGCTTGTTTCATTCATTCTTCCATTTATTGTGATAACTTCAGTATTGTCGCTAATCATCAACCTTCAACAATCTCAGTATTGTCACCATATTTTATTACAACTCAATCTGGAGTTCTTGGTTAGCTTTCTATATTGGTCGAAAGGCTCGGTGACAATATGGAAATTTTTGGTGCCCCCCCTAATATTTGATTTCAATGTCAAAAACAAATATTATGACTCAAATCTGAGTATTGAGAAGCCCCTTCAGCTTCTAGAGGATGTCTCATTAAAGCTGCAATTAAGATTATGTGGCCATGTTTTGGCCATCACTTTTGATCGTGGTCGTCCATTGCGAGAAACGTGGGTTCATGCCATGATGATATCTACAACATTAATATTACCTGACACATTTTGCTCTTTTCCACACTGATTTTCCCTCCAAAATTTCTTTTGTGTTTGTATATATATCCATTATATTCATTTTGGTCATTTTCACCTTTATTCTCAAGAATTTCCAAAATCTTCAAAAAAACTTTCCTTCTTCTTGCTTCTTCGTCGTTACACTTCTTCTTTCAACTTCAAATTTAGCAATAGCTTCTCCAAGTGCTTCCCCTGCCAGTGATAAAGCTCCAAAAGTTCCCAAGGTTGCTCAACCTTCTAGGGCTTGTCAATCCTCTCCCAATTTAGTGAAAATATCATTCCATCGATGATTTGTATCCACAAACTGAATATCAAACACACCTTTTTTAGTATAATATCTTATAAAGTGATGTTTGATTTCAAGATGCTTTGCTCAAGTGTAAAATGGGATTTTTAGACAAATTTATAGTTGCAATATTATCACAGAGTAAGAGAATCTTACTTTCGAAGATATTGTGGTCCTCCAATTGATGCTTGAAGAAGTTAAGACCAACAACTAGATGTTGATATATATTCAACTTCAGCAGTTGAAAACGCAATTGTACTTTGTCTTTTGCTGGACTAAGATACTAAATTTCCTCCAATGAAATGACATCCTTACCTGGTGCTTTTTCTTTCAATTCTATCTCCAATATAGTTCGCATCGCAAAAACCAACTAATCTCTGTACTCATGTGATTTCTTAAATAACAAACCCAGATTAGTAGTACCTTTCAAATATTTAAATATCCTTTTAACAACTAGATGTGACTTTCTAGGATCAGATTGAAAACATGCACAAAGACACACACTAAACATGATATTGTGTTCAATGTTTGCTTCACTTGCAAACCCAGAAAGAATTTAATTCTCCCATTAAGCTCATTTCGAACTCATTCTACATTAACTTAGAACAATCTTCACAAAGAGATTCATCAGTAGCTAAAAAATTTACGTTTCTGCGAAAGAGAGTAGTATCAACTTTTCCTCTAGAAAATTCATTTTCCATTAGAAAAGTACTTAATCTCTCATACCAAGCTCAAGAAGTCTGTTTTAGTCTATACAGAGCCTTTTTCAGTTTAAAAAATGCTCTGGATAGTATTAATCCTCGAAACCAGGTGGTCGCTTAACGTAAACATCTTCATTGATTATACCATTAAGAAAAACACTTATAATTACATATATTTGATAGAGTCTCATACTATGATGAGCAGCAAATGAAAGTAAAATGCGTATGGCTTCTAATCTGGCTACAGGTGCAAAAGTTTCAATGAAATCTATACCTTCTTGTTGTGAATAACCTTGCGCAACTAACCTTGCCTTGTTCCTCAAAACCCTACCATCTTCGTCCAATTTATTTCTGAACACTTACTTTGTATAGATGATAAACTTGTCTTTGGGATGTTGAACCAACGTCCAAACATCGTTTCTTGTGAACTAAATAAGCTCTTATTGCATAGACAATATTCATCCTTCGTCTACATCCAATTATGTGATGAATGCAATGTCTAAATATTCTTTAAAAGTTGACATTGTTCGCACTTTATCATTTGGATTACCAATAATTTGGTCTTTTGGATGATAAGTTTTGAAGTGTTAGCTTCGTTGAACATTATTTCTTGTTACATTTTCTTCTTTTTCTTCATCGTCCAATGCTTCTTTGCTAGCTGTTAATGGACCTTTGTCTTTATCGTTTAGATGCAAATCTGCAAAGGACTCATCTAGCTCTGGTAAATCCTAATCATACTTTTTATCGTTAAATTTAACATGAATGGGCGCTTCCATAGTCAAAGTGCGAGAGTTATAAACTCTATATGCCTTTAAAGTTTCAGAGTGTCCTAAAAAGATACCACAGTCAACTTTAGCATCAAATTTTTCTAAAGAATGAAAATGTTGGGTTTTCGTCCCTTCCACAATTCATAAGGAGTCTTTTTCAGAATAGGTCTAATATATATTATGTTTTGAATGTAGCAAGTAATGTTGACAGCTTCAGCCCAAAAGTGTCTGGAGATTGAGTTTTCATTTAGCATGGTTCTTGCCATTTCTTGGAGAGACCGGTTTTTCCTCTCTACCACACCATTTTGTTGTGGTGTTCTCGGGGCAGAGAAGTTGTGAAGAATACCACTTTCTTCACAGAACCGTTGAAAGCTCTCATTTTCAAACTCTTCTCAATGATCGCTTCGGATTGAGCTGATACACATGTCTTTTTCATTCTGAACTCTTTTACATAATATAAAAAAGACCTTAAAAGACTCATCCTTGTGACTAGAAAGATAACTCATGTCCATCTAGTATAGTCATCAACTATGACTAATCAATATTTCTTTCCATTTAATAAGACTGTTCTTGTTGGACCAAAGAAATCTAGATGCAGCAACTCTAGTGGTCTAGAGATTGAAACAATATTTTTTGGACTCAAAAGAGTTTTTAACTTGTTTCCCCTTATGACAAACATCATATAGAACATCTGATATGTACACAAGATTTGGTAGTCCTCTTACGAGCTTATGCTTGTTTATCTTTGAGATTAATTAACAAGAGGTTGTTGAGACCTATCAAATAATAAAAATTACCGGTTTACAAACTAATTTGTAGTATAGAGCATGAACTGAATCGTCTCTTAAGGATCCAATAAAAGTAAAGATTCAATCAAATCAAGATAATTAAAATTGGGGGGGGGGTTTGTTGTTGATTAACAAGATTGACAAAAGTACGGCACTTAAAGTTATAAACAAATCTAAAGAAGCAACCAATCCAAGGAAATTTACTGATCTTGAGTTTAATTCATCATTGATCACAAGGAATTTACTTAATTGCTAACCATGTTCTTGGCCTTAGATCACATCAAGAAGCCTTAACATGATCCAAGAATCCTTTACTAGATAAGTATCTAGGATTTGATTAACCAAGGTTAGATAAAGTAAGCACCATCCAACATTGATTAACTTAAGATCTATAATTTAACCAAGCTAAACAATCCATCAAAAAGCTTTAATATATTGTTTAGTCTTTGTGATCCTCTTTGAATACATGATAATAAAGCTATTATCACATCAACATCTAAATCAAATTAAGCAATTTAATCTAGATAAAAATCAAAAGAGGAAGAAGATAAACTTGAATAACAATTAAGCAATATGAACAAGCGAAACAAGATCTCCAAATTAAACATCAAGATGACTAATCCCTTGGATTGATTATAAGAGCCTAGCCTTCCATGGATGGGAAGGAAGAACTCAGAAATAAAGAACAAAAATGAAATTGTAAAGAGAATGGAGAAGAAGAGAAAGAAAACTCTCACAAGTACTCAAACTTTCTTCAAATTTACTTAAAATTGAATGATGCATAATACAAAGAGATTGGCTCTATTTATACTAATCCTAGAAGCCAATTTGTAATTGAAAATAATCTGAATACAAGCTATAAAAACATGGAAATTGTCAAATATGGAAGCTTGATGCATGGTTGGTGGGTTGGTGCATGGTAGGTGGGTTGGTGTATGGTTGGTGGCTTCAAGTCAGCAACTCAACTCCGACTTCCAACCTGTTTTTCATGCTCTAAACGACATCTATTGACTAAATGTCTTCAGTGAAGTTGGAGATATGGGTCCTATCTTTTCAATGGCCAAGTTTCAGTCCAAGAGGAGGCCTATAGCCCACTATATAGTCCAATATGTGCACACTGCCTAGATTTCCGTGACAACAAACCCACTCTGCATTGCAGGGATATTTTGGACCATTAGAAGTCCGATCCAGCTCTTGAGTTCTTCATGAAACTTGTAGAGCCTTGTCTTAGCTTTCCACAAACACCAAGATCACCTTAAATGGATAACCGAGTCCCAAGTTATGGCCTAACCAAGGAGGGAAGGTCAAAATGCATCAAAATTCAAGAATTATTCATAATTCTCATTAAAGCCCAATGAGGTCTAACAACATTAAACTCATCTAAAATACTAATATTGGGCACAATAAATCTCTAATAAAGCCTAGTATAAAGCTAACATAAGTGTCTCAAATTGATTGATCATTAATCTCAAGCTTGCATGACCAAGTTTCTTGTCCCATATCCATTGTTCTCCTTTTATGGACACTAGGCATGATACATTTTGGTATGAGAGGTCTCCCAAATCAATCTTATAAAGATTATTTTGCCTGTTAGCTAAAAAGAGTATGGGCCTATTAGGGTTTTTGACTATACATTCTTTTTTGTTGAAAGAAACGTTAGATCCACTATCACATAATTGACTTATGCTTAGTAGATTGTGTTTTAAACCTTCAATGAGAAGCACATTATCAATAGAAGAAAAAAGATGCTTGCCAATCTTACCAATCATAACTATCTTACCCTTCTAATTTCCTCCGAAGGTGACATAGCCACCTGATCTAGGTTTAAGCTCTTGGAATATAAACTTTTCTCCCGTCATGTGACGTGAGCAACCACTGTCTAGGTACCATGGTTGGGGTCTTTTTCTTGCTGCTAAGCATATCTACAAGAGAAATTATCATATTTTTAGATATTCAAATATTCTTGGGTCCTTTCTTGTTAGTTCTTGAGGACTCATTATACCTCAATTTCCTTTTATAAAAACATTTGAACGTTGTATGTCCTTTCTTTTTAGAGTTATTGCATAAAGGTTTGGGTTTTACAGAGGTAGATGGTTTTTGAAAAATGTTTTTCTTAGTAGATTGATATATCTCAATCCAGATTTATCTCTAGGATCTCTTGAATATTTTAGCAATGTGTTTAACCTTTTAGTTTTACGCACAAACTTACTGAGATCTTTAATGAGTTCCACTACCTCTTTTTGAAGTTTTTCAACTTCAACATGTGTTGGACTCAGAGGAGGTTTTGTTTTTCAGAAAAATGTTTTCTGTTTTCTGTTTTCTGTTTCTCACAAACTATTTGAAGTTCTTGTTTTTCTGAAAACACTTGTCAAAATCCTTGGACAGTTTTGAAATTTTTTTTTCAGAACTTTATATTCAACAGATAGAATAGAAGAATTATTTAGCAAATCTTCAAAGGCTTCTTGAAGATTGAAGTTATAATCATTTACCTCATTTTCTTCCTCGTCTGATGAGGTGTTAGCCATAAAGCATTTGTTTGCTTCTTCTTCATCTTCAGTTGATGAAAGGTCCAGATCTTCCCAAGTTTCCATCAGACCTCTCAGTACCTAGTAATGGACTACCAGGGTTGCTCAATACCTGGAAAAGAGTAAACTAGGCTGCTCAAAGATCATCGGGGTTTCTCACTACCCAAAATTAAAGGACTAGGTTTCTTAGTGCTTAATACCTGGAAAGAGTAAACTAGGCTGTTCAATACCTAGCAAAAGATCATCAAGGTCTCTCAATACCCAAAACTAAAAGATTAGGCTTCTCAATACCTAGTAATGGAGACTACCAGGATTGCTCAATACCTGGAAAGAGTTAACTAGGCTACTCAATACCTAGCAAAATAGCATCAAGGTTTCTCAATACTCGAAACTAAAGCACTAGGCTTCTCAGTACCTAGTAATGCACTACTAGGGTTGCTCAATAGCTAGCAAAAGGTCATCGAGGTTTCTCAATACCCAAAACGAAAGGACCAAGCTTCTCAGTACCTAGGAATGGAATGCCAGGGTTGCTCAATACCTAGAAAAGAGTAAATTAGGCTGCTTAATACCTAGACAAGATCAATGACATGCTATGGTGATGAGAAAGTATCTTGTAAAAATGCAAAGTTGATTAATTTTTCAAGCTAAAGATCAATGTTAATGCTGAAGTTCAATTTTCAACATAAAACTTCTTTCATTTGGTAGAAAAATGTCATTTTATATTCAATGAGACGAGACTACATTTCCCAAGAACTTTTTCAAAAGTGCATTCACCATTGTGTCACAATACAAACTAATATGCTTGAGAACAACCAAGATGGCTTTACAGCTGGTAGAAAAGGTAAGGAATATTGAAGAAGCAACAACAAAGATTAGGCATTTTGAAACAAGCCCCCAAGTATATAATCACAAGTCTAAGAGAAGAAATTTCACAACTTTTTTAACTCCCTTCAATCTAAGAGGTTTTCAATCAGTCGCAGTTCAAAATTCCAATATCCACAACGATCCATCAGATTTAATGTCTAACATTTCCTCGCAAGCGTTCATCATTTCTTGTTTCAAACATTTAGTGAACTAAACATTCACTTCCATCAAGAAAGTACTTCAAGTGTCTCATGATTTATGTTTTTTTCCCTCTTTTTTTCATCATTCTTTTCTTTTTTACTATTTTTTCTCCTTTTCTTTTTCATTTTTTTTTTCAAGTGGAACAATGAGTCAAAAGCTTGAAGGGATAAGAACATCTTGTCTCAGAATTAAGGTTTTGGAAAATAAAAGCAATCAATCATTGATTAGAATGGATTTTATAAAGCTTGTAAGTGGCCAAGGTTATGGGTTTTGAAAGAATGGTATAAAGGCCCAAACAAGTGTTTAAGGGTTAACTGGGACCAAGGATCTTTAACTTTTCACAGAGGTTTTATCAATTGACTTGCCCTTGAAATAACCAAGTGAAACACAAGAAGGGGGGTTGAATTGTGTTTCTTAACCCTTTTTCAATTCGTTTTTGAAACTCTTTCTTCAACCAACAAAAGGACACAACGAAGGTTAAAAGTTAACAAGCAATGGACGAATAAACAAGACTTCTCAGTCCTATTGGACTCTAAGGGTTTTGTAAAAGATTTCTTATGGACGCAGTTAAGTTCTAAGAAACAATTTAAAAACCTTTGTTAATAAACATAATGGCAAACCCTAGTGATTAGTGGAAATAATAAAACCTACTAGAAGAGAATAGAAACTTGCACCAGAGATTTATCCTGGTTCACTCTCACAAACCGAGAGCTACGTCCAGTCCCTTTAACCATAAGGATTTATCAACTAATCTGTTTCGAGATTACAAGTATTATTCACCTCTTCAGGTAACAAGTATTCTTAACCTCTTCAGGTTCAAACACACCAATATTCTTTTATATCCAGCCTCTTCAGGCTTACACCACTACGTTGAATAAATAGAAGTTGATAAAAACTTGAGTTTGAAACTCACTAGAAAATGAGAATAGACAAAGAATCTCAAGACTTGAACTTTTTACAAGTAAAATGAATTCTTAGCTTTTTAGTCTTCGTAAGCTGCTTGGGCAAAAATCACTCTCTTCTTCTAGTGCTGCTTCTCCTTTTTATATGTGAGAACAATTTGAGCAGACTTCATAAGCTTCGTTGTCCAACGGAAACATTTATTACCGTTCTGAGTAGCATTAAATGCATCGACTGATATCGTGTTGAGTTTCTTCTGAAATGTGACTTTGATTATCAGATATTTCCAATCATGTGATAACTGAGTCCTGATTTGTCTGAGACCGCAGAAAGTTTCTTATTTGCTGGTCTTTGTAGTTGTTAGAAGTGTCAGCAAAAAGCGGCTCAGTTGACTTCTTCTGTTGTCATAAGCTGTCAGAGTTCTTTTCTAGTATTTAATGAAGAACAGTTCTTCATTTTTGAAATTTAACTTTGGACGAGAGCTTGAACTTGAACTTTGTAAGAGTGCTTTCAGTCTGAGCTTTGGAAAGGGGACAGTATTGGACGAACCAATAAAATAGTAACAGCATATGCATACAATCATTGGACGCACCAATAGTAATAGTATATGTAGAATGGACGCATATAAAAGGATTAAGCAGAAACAGATTGGACGCAACTATCAAATAGTTTATTTTATGAAACTATTTGCTCTTTTCAAAACTCAAAGAAGAATTCACAAATATCAGCATCAGAGTCAGTATACAAGGGAATTCAGTTTTATTAAAACACTCTGACGACAAACTTGTTTAATCTTAACAAATTATTTTGTTATCCTCAAAACTTAACCGGGGAAAGCTACAGCTTTTTGACATTAGTGCTAAACCTTTTAAAACGACTTTGGTTCCAACAGTCATTGCTTCATCTTGTAACAAGATCCACAATTTTTTCCTCATTTCAATTTTTTGCTAGCTTTTTGCTTTTCTTTTTCAACCATTCACTTTTGCTTTGATCCATTTTTTTACAATCGGCGTCACAAACTATGCAACAACAAATTGACAATTATCGGCCTTTACTAAGCATAAGCCCCCAATGTAGGGGTGATCCTTGTCCAAGGTTCTTTGAAGAAAAATTTAGGCTCAAATGGGGTGACAAAGGATGATGATGGTGATGATTATACTTTTTTAGGATAGAGAAAAATGGTCAAACCTCATTTCAAATCATGATTGCTCATTTTCAAAAGTTTAAACCTGTGACAAGATTTCAATCATTGTGTACCGTGGCATTTGCTCCTTTTTCTTTTCTTTTTCTCCTTTTTTTTCGTTTTCTATTTTTTCTTTTGACCATGAAATAATGGTAAATCAACATGAATGGATAAAAGACACTTGATTGATGACAATAGACACCTTCTTGATGGAAACAAAGTTTGCAAAAGACACTAAAATGTGCAACAATAACACAAATGGAATAATCAACATGTAGATTGAAGCTTCATTTTTAACATTCTCTTGATCTCATACTGACCCACAACTTTCTGAACCTGATAATTTTCTTGTAAATCTCGAGGTGAAGGGACAAAAATGAAATCAAGAACAATTTGAAGGGTTTGAACAATGGTGAGATTATTAGAAAAGAAATTTGATATGAGGTGGATAAAATGAAAAAACTTAGCAAATGGAAGGTCAATTGAGTTCAACAACATTCTCTCAAAGTTTGCCTAAAGTTTCTTTCAAACTTTCCAATTTTGGCTCCAAGGTGCCATTAAGATTCACAATAGGCCATTAACAAATGATTAAGAATTGGCTAATAGTGTGAAAAAGGATGAGCTTGGACTAAACTGTGAGCCTAAACAAACTTTTAATGTGATACAGTGGTGATTCTTCTAAGAATTTTAAAAAGAAAATAATGGGAAATACAATTTTTTTTACAAAGCTTTTCTTTAATTTTTTAGCTTTCTTTTTATTTTCTTCTTCTTTTTAGGGAAAATAAATACAACTTAAAATGCAAAAATGAAAATCCAAAATGGAAAGATTATTTTTTATGATTTTAAAAAAAAGAAAAAAAGAAAAAAAAGATGCATGATGTAATTCTAAATGCGAACTGATTGATTTTTTAATTTTGATTTTCTTTATTTTTAAAATTTTTTATTGAAAAAGAATAAAGAATGCAAAATTGAATTTCAAAAATGAAAAATGGTATGCATGATGAAAATTTTAATTGCAAATTAACTGATAATTTTTTTTAGCATTTGTGAAAAACCTTGCAAAATGTAAATGACAAAGGAAAAAATTAGATACAAAGCAATTGGGAGAAGGAAAATGGAGGATTGAATCATCAATGGAAATAAAGTTTAATATTGTTTTTATTTTTATATTTCTAAAAAAAGAAAAAAAAATCTAAAGGACTAAGGAAGAGATAAAAGATAACCCAAGCCCCCCCAAGTTTCTTAATTAATGCTAGTCATAGGGCTGGAAAAGTCTACTTTTACCTAACATTGGTTATGCTCTACTTGGTTGACCTCTAGGGTTACTCTATCAGTGTTCAGTTTCCATGGTTGGTTCTAAGATCCTAACAAGGTCCCCAGATTGTCTCCATCAAAGATAAGGATCCAGTTTCTTGAACTCAACCACAAGTAGGGATGAACCCTCTCAATATTGCTAGTCCAAGGCACCAATTACAATCTGAGTGGGGAATTAATCAATGTCTGGTGAGCACAAGGCCCCTCAATGACAATGCTAAGACCCCGACTAGCCCTATGATTAGCACATGCCCGGGTATAGAGTCCAAAAGTGTGTGAGGTAGGATGTGTTTTGTAAATCTAGCAATGCTACAAACTACCAATTCACCTGCAAGACAAGAACCAAAACAGAGCTAGAATATTACAAGAATCATCTAACCTAAGGTTCAAGAATATACATTAATAAAATGTAATAATTAAATAGAAATAAAAATATTAATCACAAAATGTACAAATGATGGGGTAAAATATATATATATATATATATATAAAGTTTATAAAATTCGCACAATTAACTTTATTAGGCTTGACTCATTAATGTCCCTAGTGGAGTTGTCATCTGTCACAACCGTCCCCTAGGGGGCGCCAACGACAAGCAAGGTAATTGAAATTTAAAAAATAAATTGCAGAGGAGTCGCTACCAATTTTATTTGGTTAGGAAAAAAATTGAAAATTCCTTTTAAAATGTTTAAAACCAGTCTGCGCATTAAAGTTGGATTCAGAGTCTATTTATGCATAGAGAATGGTAGAAATTTAATCCCACGGCATCCCTGATACATTCGTCCTAAAACGATTACCCTAAAGTTAATTGTGCGAATTAATAATAGCTTAAACATATTTGATTTACCCCCGCAAAATAAATATGTAATGGTAAAAATAAGAAATAAACAAAAAATCAAAAGCTAAATTACAACCAATAATTACAAGTAAGGATTTGATAAATAAAAAAATTAATTAAAGAGAAAATTAAGATATTTACAAGTAAAGATTAATAAAAATTATAATAATCAAAGACTAAACTAAAATATTTACAAGAAAAGATAGAAGTAGAACACAAAGATAAAAATAAATTAAAATATTTTCAAATTAAGGGACAACAAAAAGTAAAGACCAAAGACTAAATTACAAAAATTTATAGGTTTAGCAGGATTAAAACATTTACAAGTTGATAAAATTATGTGAGCTTAAAATAAAAATATCTATAATTTTGACTTGTCGTGAATGTCTATGTAACCCCAAAGTGTAATCGGGAACTTAAAACCATATAGTTCTTTAAAAAAATATTGTGAGTTGGTTATTTTTAATTTGAAACATTAAGATTTTTTTTATTTTATAAATAAATTTTCAATATGAAACATAAACTAAAAGCGAAGGGATAAACTAAAAACGAGTTTCATAAGAAATATGGTTCAAGAAAAATAAAAAATAATAATTTGAAAAGAGTTTACGTGAAACTTTTATTTCCATGAGCTTTTTTTTAATATATTCTTAAACCAGAATCCAAAGTATCCATATCACAATAAAAATATTATAACATGTAAGCAAAAATTAAATCGTTTAAAACCAATCTGCAAAAACCACTGAACAATGAAGATAACACAGTGTAAATACAAATCCACAAAAGCAATACAAATCTGTAAGATCATTTCCATCCTCGGAACACAAGCATGATAAAACGTGATTTCAATTGGCATTTAAAAATTATTTCCCAATATCTATTCCAGAAACACATATACACTTAAAACCCACATAATGTTTCAAGTAGATTTCGGCAATTACAGATTCCATCCAAAGCCATCAACCCAAACTTGAGAGCCACCTTCACGAAAACTCTTATATTATCACATTCAAATCATGAGCCGTAATATCCAATAAAAGGAAATTAAACATTAGCTCCAGGGCGTGAAAATGGTTCTATTTTTTTAGAACTAGAGGCAGAGGTATATGGAGCAACTTAACTTTGCAAATCCAATCGAATAAGAACAAGAGCTACCAAAGCACTGGAGAGCAGAGATAGTGTCAATTTTACCTTTAACCAGAACAGAAGGTAATGATATATTCGTCAAGATGTTTCCACCCATCCTTCCTATGTGTTCCTTTCTTTTAGATGCCTCATTTGTCTTGTTGTCTCCTCCTTTGATGCTGCCTCTTTCTCTCTTAGCCGTCACCCTTTTTCGTTTTTCCTAGCCTCCTCTTTTGCCTCTCTTCACTTAGGTATTTATAACAATGAATTAAGTTTTTTTTTGGAGTGAGATTGTGGGCTTGCTTTCAATTTGGGCATTTTATCACTTTTATCCTTTTCATTTAGGCTAATGAGTTGTATCAAGATCAGGCCAAAAAATAATATTATAACTGAGGTGATCCGTTATTATTATTTTTTCAAATGTCTTTCACAAAAGATAAAAGAAAAAATGTATTTTTTTTCAATTTTCACTTTTATTTTGTTAGCCCGATCAAAATTGGTGCTTGACTGTAACCTTATTGGATGAGTCACTTGTTACAAGCACAGGAACCAAGGGAGTTGCACCTAATGATGCACTTTAGTCACAATCCAAGGGGAGCTCGTGGAGATGGGTGGCAATCTGGTTCAATCCCAACCAGATTTGCTCTCTATAAATAGGACACTCACAGCTGCTTGCTTCACTTCTCACGCACACACACTCCACTCACTCACTTAGACGTTCTGCTCCTAGGGAAGCCAAGAGAGTTTAAAGCTACACCAAGTCTACAAAAGGTAGGAAACAAGCCTCCAATTCTCAAAAATTTGGTTGCCATGTTTGTGGTTTTGTATCTCCACTCCTACTTTTCCTTGTTATATAATTTTGCTATCTCTTCTCTCTTACTACTAATCATATATGCTGCAAGGTACTCTCATCCATTTTCATGTATTATATTTATGATTTCTTATTTAAATGAATTCTAGGCAGCATGTAACTTTTTGAGTCTTCAAGATCAAGTTTTAAGAATTACTTGCTTAGAACAAACCATTGTTTCAAGTTTCTGTTTTAATTATGAAATTGTTGTACTTTGGTTAAAAATTTAAAGACAAAATCGTGACATACCCTGTGAATGTTATGCATGTAAAACCTTATCCTAACACACCAAAATATTGTTCGTGTTCATTACTAGAACTTATTTATATACATAGGCTTCATTTTACAAACTATTTACATAAATACATGAAAATACAAAAAGGGATCTCTAACCCTATTGATGAAGCCTTTCTCCATAATATCTCACATATATATTACAACTACATAGTTAACACACTACATAATTATACAACTATAAGAAACTAGTGCGCACGGAAACCCCTAATATCTAATATGTAGGTATCATCCTCAGGATCATGAAGTAGAGCCACATCAAAATCTATCATAATGGTGATATGATACATCTTCTCAGGTCTCCGAGTCCTCTAGAAATATTATACTTAGGAGTGAGAATTAAATTCTCAGTAGGAATTCAAGCAGATAAAATAAGTAAAATAATAACTATAATATTTCCAGTTGCATTAAACTGCAGAAACATTTTCATGAATAATATAATGTATAGAATACAATAAAAAAAAACTAGCAAGATGTAATCTAAGCTTTAAGCTTTATGTCTTAATTTCTCAGAACATTTAACAACAAAATAGCTATTCTGACTCTAATTTCTTATTTTCTGTTGGTACAATTACATGCTCATGCTTATCTTTCATCTGTGGGCATGGCCCTATAATCTTTACTTACGTGGTCAACATAATAAAAATTACTATGAAAATAGTAATAAGAGCTCTTCTTTGGCATAGGGCGTCCCCTAAACCAAATGGTCATACCACATATTTGGGGTGGATTCCATCTGGTCCTCTGATAATTCCATTCTTCTATTGTGGATTATCTATCTCTAGACACATGTAAGACTTTCATGGATCACCTCCCTTACCGAAGATCATTTTCCAGGATCACCTCCCTTACCGAGGATCACATCCTTGTCTTTTATATCATCTTATATGTTATTATATGAGCATGTAATGTCATTTTCTAAGTTTTTAGAGTAATTGGACATTTTTCTCATAAAATCAACTTTTTTTACCTTTTTCATTCATAATTACTCTTAGAAACATACTTGACCAACACTTAACCTTAGGAGCTAGGTTTTGACCGAAACCACAACCCTATGATCGAGGTTTCTCTTAGTCATCATAAACATGTAATTTGCTAATCTAAATTAGCCATTAAGAAGCTTAAAAATGCTCCACAACTTAACCAAATTACTATTTATTTGATAAATTACTATTCATTTGGTCATTTTCACTATTCATTTAGTCAAGTTTTCCAATTGCTTGAACATTCATTATTTTTTAACACTTAATCATTCTTAGTCATTCTAATACTCATTTCTTTGAATCCAACTCAAATCTTAAGTTGAAAACCTTAATTTAGTTGAAATCTAATGTAGGGTTTCTTAATCTATTTTAACACTAAACTTTGTTAATTTCTCTCATTTTCTTTCAAATCTCCACCAAGGTCATCTTCTAATCACCATAATAGAATGATTACATGTAAATTTTCCAACCTAGGCTAGTTAAATCACTAGGATGAAACCCTCCACTTGGATTTCAAGTGATTTTTCTCAACTTCTATCACCTAACTAAGCTTGGATTTTGTCACACAATTTAATTATCCTCTAATCCATAGTCTTAATTATCCATATGACAATTTACACACTTAAACTCTAAGGGACTAGTCTTGGCCGAAACTTACATATAACTAGGGTTTATGTATTTTTATTCCAAATTCATCAAAACTCCACCAATTCTTAATATACCACCTAACAACTTACTAATCTACATCATAATCTTTATGTAAATGATCAAACACATTGGAACCCTAATTTCTCTAGCTTGGCCGAAACACACATAGTCAAGGTTCCTCGGGTTTTTCAATCCAACCAACTACATACATCAAAACATAACATAAATCATTTAGGACACCATTAAAACTATCATTCAAACTCAATCTTCCATGGATTTCGCATCATACAAGAACCCATGATCTTCCATTTCTCAACCATAGTTTATCATCTTACAAGCATATCTAATTGTATTCCTTAATGAAAACTCATAAAAGACTTAAAATCAATGAAAAGATAACTAAAACTTCAAGTTTAAAAATCAAAGGATGCTGGGTACTTGAACTCCTACCTCTTCCTCCTCTTGGATACAACTTTGAGCTTGAAAACCAATGGAGAATCCTAGTTTCTTCTTGATTCTTGATGGGTTCTTGGATGGAGATTCACTTTGTGGCAATTTTCTAATTTTTTTGGAATTTTTTCCTAATTTTTCTCTATTTTTGTTTCTCTCTTCTTTCTCTCTTCTTTCTCTCTTCTTTCTTCTTCTTTTTCTCCCTTAGCCGTGCATTCCATCCTATTCTATTTCTCTTCCTCACTAACTGACATTGTCTTGATAATTATCATCCTATTTTCTTTTTCTTTTAATTTTGATATGATTATTTTATTAAGAGATATTTAGAAAGAAATGTTATTTTATTAAGACAGTATTCTATTGTTTGGCTTCTTGAAGAAGCCATAGAAATATTAATTTTTTATTCCTTATTTAGTTAGATTCTAACTGATTTGGTTAGTTTAGAACCAACTTAATTAAATTATAACCAATTTAGTTAATAATTAACTACATTAGTTAGATTTTAATGAATTTAGTTAGTTTCTAACTAGATTCCAATTTTATTCCAACTAGATGCCAACTAGATTCCATCTAGTTATACCTATTTTGTCTTTTTCCTACTAATATTTCTAAATGACAATTTTACCCTTATGTTAATATATGATAAAATAAAAATGAGACTCATGTCCTGTTAAAAGCCCTATTGTAAAGGATGTCTCTATTTAATTATATAAGCTACACTGATTATTTTAATGGATACTCTTTGTACAAAAATAGTCTCAAAAATATTATTAACCTACAATTAGAGAAAAATAGAAAATATACTAACAATAATATGTTCTGACCAATTATTTTTACTGATATACTAAAAATAGTAAGCAGTTGTAATTAAATAAATAAAAATATGTCCTATGTAAATTTTTCTGCCCTCTAATTTCTGGATAAGAAAAATCATTATTCTAAGACATAACAATGGAGAAATAAAATTATCAAGAATAAATAGCACATAATTAATTATTAATTAAATATTTAATATTTGATATTTAAATATTGAAATTTAAGGGAGGATGTTACAATGCATGTGCTGGAAATCTCCTCTAACCAATGCATGTTATTTTCTTTTAAATTTTGTCACCGATGGACTTAAACAACTATAAGAACTAGTGGCAGATTTACTTGAGGAAAAGTTTTGAGTTTTAAATGTTTTAGACTCAACATAAGAAGGGGAAAAGAGGAATGGCCTAGTTGAAGAGGTCGTGGGCCTAAAGAATGAAAGGATATGACTTCAATGGTGCACATGAGGTTATGGGAATTCCCTAGGTAAAGGTTACTATCTTGTAGACAAAAGATGGCCAAGATAAGGTCTTAGTTGGACCTAATAAGGTATTAATTCCCTTTGAGATGTTTGAGCACCTAAATTGTATTTACAGATCACTTAACTTTTGTTTTAATAACCTAACATGCAGCCTTGAGTTTGCTGTTTTAATGCAGCTGGAACTATGGGAGGTTATCTAATTTCTTCTTTTAATCTTGTCTCCTGCTAAGATTTTATAATCTTACTCTTTTCTTCATAGTTTCAGATTCAAATCAAAATGGGAATCACAACTATTGTGATTAAGATAGAGTGGGTCTGGATCTTTTCCGTGGAAGAGTAAGGCCATTTGAAGGTCATCTGTGATATTCAGATGCATATGGTGGAGAATTGAAGTCAAGCAACATGTAGTTGCAGTTAGTTAGGGCTTATGTTAAGAGGAGTTTTGTGATTTTGTTAAGGAAGGTGGTTGGCCTAGAATTTTACACCATGCTTTATGTAATATATATAACAAAACTCATGTAAAATGCCCTAAATGTTTGTAAGGAATTAAGACCATGTGTCTCCTTGGTATGATATAAATGATGTTTTAAGAATTAAATAATGAGGCAAGGGATGTAACAAACCTAAAGGAATAAGATGAAAGAAAAACTTAAACAAGAGGACAAATAACTTAATTAAAGGTTTATGAATTACCAAATTAAAGCACTATGTGATCGTGACCTGAACATATGACTTACTGAATTGATCCTATATGGACCATTACGAAGACAATCAAGGACCATGGGACTGGAATAAACATCAAGGAGTGTACTGGATCAATGACCAATACCTAACCGTGGAATGATGACCTATATTATGGACCTATGATCTAAACCTTCATGGAACTAGTAGAAGTGATGGAAAAACACATCAGACCTAGAAGAGTCTAAATTATGAATAAAGAGTTAATGCGTGGCACCTAATTCTAATTCTGCATTCACGAAGGGCATAGTTAAACTTAAAGTTTTATATTCCTTGGATGATAATCAAGTTATGTATGGAGTAAGAGGAAGGTGAGAAATTTTTAATTCTTTTAGGTTATGCTTTATTCTGTTATACTAGTTGCTATACATACTACTTATTTACTTATAGAAGAATCCAAAGCATAGAAGACATGGTTAGTAGTAAACAAGGTATAGTGGCAGGAGGTTGCCACACTGACAGTAATTAATACATTTTGTTTTGCTTGTCTTTGAATTGTTTTGGACAAATGCTTTTTGAGAAACAATCAACAGATACAAAACAACGGACAATCCAATATAATATAATAAACAGATCATGTTTTATTGGACATATGGTGAAACAGAGATTTTGTCTTTATAAAAACTTGTCTTTGGTCCAAAGGTACTTATAAACTATTTATTCAAAAAATACAACTTGGACTTTTCCTTTTATAATGAAATAACATAAGTTTATTCAAAACTTATTTGTTCATTTTAATTTAATATTTATTGTTATATTCAAAACTCTGAGGGGTTCGATTTCATTAAACAATTTTGGTTCCAATATCAGATACATGAATTCGTCTTTGGTTCCAACATATTCCTATTCCCGATTTGCTAGAGAATGTCTCGTATAGCCATGTTGCGCGCTTTGAGAATGTTGTAGCACTTTGAGGCTAATGAGAAACGGACATGTCTCCCAAATCACTCTCTCTGACTTTGTTTTAGCTTCATAGAGTATGGGTCAATCATTGTGCATTTGCATAGTCAGTTGTCATACTATTACATCATCATGGTGCACATTGAGTTTGACTTACCACTTGCTTGATATCATGATATGACTATTGGCTAAGTATTAGACATGTATAATTGTTTGTACTGTTTCTTTACTGCTTTGTTGGTATTGATGATAATGAGGATCTCACCTATTTATTATGTTGTTGTTCTTATTTTGTGTTGTTTTTCCTTTCTTTTATGAAGACGACAATGGCATCGAGGTGGGATTTGTTTGATTTTGTTATAGTATAGCTCCATGGTGGTTCCGACGCATGGCGCGTCCATTTGGGCACTGAGTGTGTAGGAGACGTCACTTTTACTATGAGTAGGACACCTAGGGGTATTCCAACTATGTTGTTTACTGTAACTATTTTTGTAGAGTTGTACATGCTTATTAGAGAGCTTTGGAGTTACGCTCAGTACACTCCTAAAAAGGATTCTTTAGTGTTGTCTGCTCGAGCTTCTGTAAGTAGTGGTGGGCACTCACGGGATTTTTTTACTTGCCGAGGACCCTGAGGAGAACCCTTCTCTGTAGGTATGTAGGACTTTGGCTAATAGGGTTTTGTACAGAGTCTGTATGTATTATGTTGAAAAACTTGAGTACTATGTATTATAAACCATGATATATGTATATGATGTACATTATCCAAATCATTGTGTAATGTGTTGTTTATATTCTGTTCATATTATATTATCCACAAAAAAAAAATTTGAAACTTGTATTTTTGATATCGAACAATTTCGAAAAGGTTTTAGCTACGTGATTCTATGTCTTAAATGTGGTATCCAACGAAGGGTGTTACACATGGGAATTTTGATCAAGTTCAAATAAGACAAAGATATTTTACAATAAATGCATTTATATCTGTCAATGAACTTATCAAATATTTGACGCAGATATATCGTGGACGCACAATCATTTAACCATTCATAGAATGCATACTTAAATGCTTTCTTATGAAAGGTGAATCTATCCTCAACAAGAGGTTTAGTAAAGATGTTAGCCCATTGATGATTTGTGTCCACAAATTAAATATCAAACATACCTTTTTTTAATATAATCTCTTATAAAGTAATGTTTGATTTCAATATGTTATGCTCTTGAGTGAAGAATGTGAGTTTTAGACAAATTAATTGCAGTTGTATTATCACAAAGTAAAGGAATTTTACTTTCAAAGATGTTATAATCTTCTAGTTGATGCTTGATCCACAACAGTTGAGAACAACAACTAGATGCTGATATGTACTTAGCCTCAACAGTTGAAAGAGCATTGGTACTTTTTCTTTTGCTTGACCATGAGACTAGGTTAGCTCCAATGAAGTGGCATCCTCCACTAGTGCTTTTTCTTTCAGTTTTGTCTCTAGCATAGTCCGCATCACAAAATCCAACTAATTTATACTCATGTGATTTCTTAAACAACAAACCCAGATTACTAGAACCTTTTAAATATATGAATATTCTTTTAACTGCTATTAGATGAGATTCTCTTGGCTCAGATTGAAAATGAGCACATAAATACACACTGAACATTATATTTGGTATGGACGCAGTAAGATATAAAAGAGATCCAATCATACATCTGTATTCTTTTGGTCTACCTTTTTGTCTTTATCACCAGTTTCAATGTGGATGATGGATGCACAGGTGTGCTCATATGTTTGCAATCGTCTAACTTGAATTTCTTCAGGAGTTCCTTTGTGTATTTGGTTTGATGAATATACGTACCGCCCAATGTTTGCTTTACTTGCAAACCCATAAAGAACTTTAATTCCCTCATCATGCTCATTTCAAACTCCTTCTGCATCATCTTAGAAAAATCTTCACAAGGAGATTCATTAGTAGCTCCAAAGATAATATCATCTACATAAATTTGAACTATGATGAAATGTGAGTTTACGTTTTTATGAAAGAGAGTTGTATCAACTTTTCCTCTAGAAAAGCTATTTTCCATAAGAAAAGAACTTAATATTTCGTACCAAGCTCAAGGAGCATGTTTTAACCCATACAGAGCCTTTTTCATTTTGAAAACATGCTCAAATGAGGTTTGAGCCTCAAACTCAAGGGGTTACATTACGTAAACTTTTTCATTGATTATGCCAATTAGAAAAGCACTTTTTACGTCCATTTGATAGAGTCTCATACTATGATGAGCAGTAAATGAAAGTAGAATGCGAATGACTTCTATTCTAGCTACTAGTGCAAAAGTTTATGTAAAGTCTATACCTTTTTGTTGTGAGTAGCCTTAGGCAACTAACCTTGCCTTATTTCTCACAACCTTACCATCTACGTCTACTTTGTTTCTGAACACCCATTTTGTGCCAATGATTGATTTATCCTTGGGTAGTGGAACCAGCGTCCAAACGTCATTTCTTTTGAACTGGTTGAGCTCTTCTTGCATGGTCAGTGTCTAGCCTTCGTCCAATAGAGCTTCTTCAACCATCTTTGGTTTCAACTCCGAAATGAAATCAACGCCTGGGTATTCTTTGAAGGTTGACCTTGTTCTCACTTTATCATTCAAATTACTATTAATTTTGTCTTCTGTATGATAAGTTTTGAAGTGCCATCTTCGTTGAACATTCTCTGTTGAAGTATTTCCTTCTTTGTCTTAAACTTCCATTGCTCCTTTGTTCGTTGTTGATGAACCTTTATCTTCGTCGCTTATGTCTGTGAACACTGTATTTTGTCCGGGCACACACAAAAAATTTCTTTTTATCCAATTTACTCTCAAAATGAAAATTCAAAATAGATAAGAATTATTCATTAATTAGTCACATAATTTAAACAAAATCCAAAAAATACAAAAAAAAATATAAAAGTACAAAAAAAATATAAAATTACAAAATATAAAAGAAATATAAAAAAATAAAAAGAAAAATTAGATTAAAAAGACAAGAAAAAGTAAAAAAAAAGAAAAAATTAGATGAAAAATGAGACCCAATCCAAATCCTAACCCATTAACCCAAGTCCAAACCCAACCTGCATACCCATTACCCAAAACCAGGACCCTAACCCGAACCCAGCTCCATAAACCCAGACTAACCCCATAACCCGGTCGACCCAACCCCTCTCTCTTTCCCTTTCCCCCTTTCTTTCACTTTCCCCTTTCAAGCGTGCCCTAGCAGAGCACCATCTGCCTCAGCATGCGCTGCACCCCGCGACAGCCCAGCAGCGCCCATGCTCCGCACACCAGCACGCCCAAATTCCTCTGCCACCCAGCCACAACCTCCATCTCTGCCATGACCCTCTGCCACAACCTTTGCTGCACCGCTGGACCTCTCCCTCACGCCCAGCTGCACCCGCGCACCTGCACGCCTGACACCACCATGCCCTGAGCCACCACCATCCCGCCTGCTGCGCTGCACCCTGCACCACCAGCCATATCTCACGTTGTTGCCCCCTCTTTTGCTGCTTTTTTTGGTCGGGTGTGTACAGCAAGGATGCCCCAAGCCCTCCACTTCGTGTGCAAGTGAAGGAGCATAAGGTTTTTATTTTTTTTATTATTTTTCTTTTGTTTTCTTTTTCCTGTTTTGTCTTTTCTTGTTTCAAAGGTTGTATAAATAGGATGCTAGGTTTCTATTTAGGAGAGGAGGTGTGGTAAATTTGTAAAAATAGAACATTAATGTTCTATTAGAGGGGCCTGGAGTTTTCAGTTAGGAAATTTAGGGATTGGTTTTAAGAGTATCGGTTCTTTCTTTTCGGAGAGCTTGGTTTTTTCTTGGCTGTTTTTGAGAGGGAGAAGGAATTCCAGAGGAGGCAAACCCGAGGTTCCCCAAGGCTCCGCCGTTTGACATTGAGTTCATCCTTGTCGTTAGCTGAATATGGAGCACTTCTTGGGTGTGCCTTTAAGTTCCTCAAATTATATTCAATGCTTTAATTTTGGTTTCACTTGTACAAAACAATGGCTATTTGATTCTTGCTTGTCTGTTTCGTTGGAATGTGCAAATAGGTCTCTTCAAATTCGAAAGGATGGATGTAAACATTTTTTAATAATTCTAGAAGTGGAACACTCTATTGTTTTATCCTATCTTTATGGCTTCAGGATTACAGGATATCAAGTCAAGTCACCAACTTATCTTTTCTGTCCTTTGCTAAACATGAGTAATCTGTTTGATTTTCCTTAAATAAGTCATAGATCATGTCCTAATCATGACGTGTGCAACTTTAAAAATTTGGAGATATGCTTTAGTTTTGCAGACACTGCGTGGTGTTTGAGTGGCTATGATTACTTTGGCTTAACCACAGTGGCCATTTTCTTTTATGTTCTCTCTTCCCAAACTTTTATGTTACATGCACAAAACCTCCTAGTTCTTGTGTGAGTGTTGGGTCTGATTTATTCCCTGGGGCTGGGTTTGTGGTGTCTCATTTTTAATTTTTGAAAGGATGTATGTTTCTGATGTTATTAGTATGTGTGCTGGTGTTATAGCAGGATGATGATGATATATTGTGTTGCATTTTTGTCAAGGGCCGATCTGTTAGAAGTTAGTTCTTGAATTATGACTGAGGTGCTCATCTTGAGTGTAAAAAGAAATATTGTTCTTGATGTGTGTATGAGCTTCAGGTTCCATGGAAGAATATAGAGGAATAGGGCCTTGGTTTTGACAGAATAAAATCGGGTTGATTGTGGCTATTTCATAATATGGGATATGTTGTCATGAATCAATTTTCCTCAACAAGTTAATTGTTTCTTGACTTAGCCGTGGGCCGTGGGCCATGGGCCGTGGATGCCAATTGTGTCCATTGAGTAAAACATAGGATAAGCAGGAAAGATAAATGGTAGTCTAAATTTGTGGGACCTCTTTGTTTGACACAAGTAGTTCCTTTAAGTAATGATACGAAAGAAAAGAATAAGAAGCATTAAGTAATTGGCAGCAAGTGACTTGAATTTTATATATATATATATAAAGTCCAAGTGGGAAATCTAATTCATGGGCTCTTAGCTCACGTAGAGGAAAGTACCAATGGACTGAATCCAGTGCAATAAAATTGACTACATAGTCTGTCATTTTTTTTCTTTTTTTTTTAAAAAAAATAATTATGATTTAAGATTCCAACGAAAAGATAATTAAAATTAGCTGCGATGGTGGTTGAATTTTCATTTTCCTTTGGTAAAAAGAAATTCTTTACAGTTTTGCCAGGAGCGTTGGCGAGGTTGTAAATAATCTTTCACCAAAAATCTTATTTCATGGTTAGTTTTATCAATTTATATTTTACTCATGTCAAAATTAATTTATGGAATAAAGTTCCAGTGATGGGATATTCAAAATTAACTGCGACGGCGGTGAAATTTTAATTTCTTTGAGGGGAGGAGAAATTTTATAGTTTTGCCAGGAGCGCTGGCGGGGTTATAAATAATCTCCAATAAAAGCAATATTCCATTATTAATTTTGTGATGATTTATTTGCCATCTTTATTGCATTTGAAATTCGACAAAAATCATACTTTAATTCGTACGTTGTTCGCTATCCTGCAATAATTCATTCGAAACATTAATCTCTCACGCCACAATTAAAATTGGCCAATGACGGAAATTGGGAGAGGATCGGGAGTCTGATCAACTAAACTCTTCCCAATATTTTTGAGCTATTTATATCAGATTTTGCCGGGAGCGCTAGCGGGGTCCGATTCTCAAAATAAAATAAAATAAAAACAAAATATTTTCAAAAACAATAAAAAAAAATATTTTTCAAAATTAATAAAAATAACTCAAAATAATTGCGAACAAATTCATACAACCTGTATTTGATGACAATGGTGAATTAAAATTTGAAATTCCTTTTAAACAATACGTTTTCAAATCATTTACCTTATTAAATAATTTTTCTCAATTGTGAAACTCATTTTCCAAAATCATTTTATCTACCAAAAATTATTTTCTTGGAGATCCTAGTTTTAATTCACCATTGTCATTCCTCATAAATTACGGGTTTACAATTTGTTCCTCAATAATGGTTCTTAAGTCACCCATTCCCTGGCTTAGCCATTTATCACCCTTGATAATATGCTTGACAAAATGGGACATAAAAAATAAAAATAAAAATAAAATATTCTCTTAAATAATAAATGACCAACCTATTTGACTTAGCAAATAACTTTAGATTAAATAGGTAATCGTTCTTGGAACGGATGGTGTAGGGTGCTAATACCTTCCCTACCCGTAATCAAATCCCCGAACTCAAACTCTAGTATGCAGATTCTTTCTATAGGTGTCCAATCGCACCACTCCATTTTCAATGGAAGAATCGATTGGTGGCGACTCCAAAAACCCATTTTCAACAACTAAATTTTTAGTTGCCTTCTCCCATCGCGGCGCCTTTCGAGATGGTTGCGACAATGTCCAAATCTGCAAAAGAGTCATCTAGCTCTGATAAATCTTTATCAGGCTTTTTGTCGTTAAATTTCACATGAATGGACTCTTCCATATTCAAAGAGCTAGAGTTATAAACTCTATATGCTTTTGATGTTTCAAAGTATCCTAAAAATATACCATTATCAACTTTTGAATGAAATTTACCTAGATAATCTTTAGTATTCAAAATAAAGCATTGACAACCAAAAGGATGAAAGTATGAAATGTTGGGCTTTCGTCCTTTCCACAATTCATATGGAGTCTTTTTCAAAATAGGTCTAATATATATTCTGTTTTGAATATAACAGGAAGTACTAACAGTTTCAACCCAAAAGTGTCTGGAGATAGGATTATCATTGAGCATGGTCCTTTCCATTTCCTGAAGAAATCGGTTTTTCCTATCTACCACACCATTATGTTGTGGTGTTTTCGGGGCAAAGAAGTTGTGAAGATTATACTTTCTTCACAGAACTATTGGAATCTCTCATTCTCAAATTCTCCTCCATGATCACTTCGGATGGAGTTAATACAAGTGCCTTTTTCAGTCGAATTCTTTCACATAATATAGAAAATACCTTAAAAGACTCATCCTTGTGAGCTAAGAACATAACTCATGTCCATCTAGTATAGTCATCAACTATGACTAATTGATCAATCAATTTGAGACACTTATATTTGCTTTGTATTAGGCTTTATTAGATGTTTATAGTGCCCAATATTAGTATTTTAGATGAGTTTAATGTTGTTGGGCTTCATTGGGCTTTAATGCAAATATTGAATAATTTTTAGATTTTGATGCATTTTGACCTTTCTTACTTGGTTAGGCCATAACTTGGGACTCGGTGATCCATTTGAGGTGATCTTGGTGTCTTTGGAAAGCTAAGACAATGCTCTACAAGTTTCATTAAGAACTAAAGAGTTGTATCAGACTTCTAAGGGTCCAAAATATCCCTGCAATGTAGAGTGAATTTGCTGTCACGAAAATCTAGGCAGTGTGTACATATTGGACTACATAGTGAGCTATAGGCCTCCTCTTGGGCTGAAACTTGGCCATTGGAAAGATAAGACCCATATCTCTAACTTTACTGAAGACCATTTAGTCAATAAATGTCGTTTTAAGCATGATTATGAAGCTACAAGTTGGTTTGAATTTGGAAACACGTTCTGCCAACCTAACTTGAGGTAGGTTCAGTTTTTTCGGCATATCTGGAGTTCTAAACGTCCAAATGGCATGATTCGAATTGCAAATTTTCAAGGAGACAACTGGCTACAACTTTCATGAAGACCTCTAAGCCAAAATACACCGTCTAGATCATGAAAATCAAGCCAGAAGTCGGATAAGAGTTGCTGACTAAAAGCCACCAACCATACACCAACCCACCTACCATGCACCAACCCACCAACCATGCATCAAGCTTCCATATTTGACAATTTCCATATTTTAACAGCTTGTATTTAGATTATGTACATGTACAAATTGGCTTCAAGGAGTAGTATAAATAGAGCTAATCTCTTTGTATTATGATGATTCAATTTTTAAGTAAGTTTCAAGAAAGTTGGAGTATTTGTGAGCGTTTTCTTTTTCTTCTTCTCCATTCTCTTTACAATTTCGTTTTTGTTCTTTTATTTCTGAGTTCTTCCTTCCCATCCATGGAAGGCTAGGCTCTCATAATCAATCCAAGGGATTAGCCATCTTGATGTTTAATTTGGAGATCTTGTTTCGCTTGTTCATATTGCTTAATTGTTATTCAAGTTTCTCTTCTTCCTCTTTTGATTTTTATCTAGATTAAATTGCTTAATTTGATTTAGATGTTGATGTGATAATAGCTTTATTATCATGTATTCAAAGAGGATCACAAAGATTAAACAATATATTAAAGCTTTTTGATAGATTGTTTAGCTTGGTTAAATTCTAGATCTTAAGTTAATCTATGTTGGATGGTGCTTACTTTATCTAACATTGGTTAATCAAATTCTAGATGCTTATCTAGTAGAGAATTCTTGGATCATGTTAAGGCTTCTTGATGTGATCTAAGGCCAAGAACATGGTTAGCAATTAAGTGAATTCCTTGTGATCAATGATGAGTTAAACTCAAGATCGATAAATTTCTTTGGATTGGTTATTTCTTTAGATTTGTTTACAACTTTAAGTCTCATACTTTTATTAATCTTGTTAATCAACAACAAAACCCCCCTTTTCTAATATCTTGATCTAATTAAATCTTTGTTTTTGGATCCTTGAGAGACGATTCGGTTCATTCTCTATACTACAAATTAGTTTGTGAACCGGTTATTTTTATTATTTGATAGGTCTCGACAACCTCTTGTCAAATTTGACGCCGTTGCCGGGGATCCAAGGCAACTATTTGATCATTTCAAGACCCCATCTAACTCTAACAAATGCGTTTGTTTTGTTTTTGAAGCTTTTTCAAGTGGAATTCGGCTGAAATTGGGTAAAGGACATTGTGTCAAGAATTTCGGTTTGGTAAAGTATCTCTGATTGACCTGAATTTTGGTACACTAATGGAAAACATTATTCTGAGAAAGGCTCACTGTTTACAGTGAAGTCACCCTTATTTTGGCCAAATTCCATCGTTTAGACCACTTTTTTAATTTTTTAATATTTTTTATTATTTTGTTGGATAGTATTTTTGTGTAGATTTTACCCTGTGGTGGTTCCATAATTTTTAAAATTCATTTAATACTATTTTTTTTTAATTTTTTGGAGTATTTGTTTTAGGAAATTTTAGTGTTTTAGTTGTTATTACTTTTCTAATACCTTCTTATGAACTGCATGCTGTATGACTAGGTCTGATCCTGGTACCTTGCATTCATTTGATCCTGAAATTGATAGAACATTTCACACACTTCATAGAATTCATAGGACTGGTAGTAGTATTCATAGAGCTAATAGAATTACTTCTAGAATTGGGCTTGAACTTGACATTGCACCTAATCTTGTTGACTCTTTTAATCCTGTTGAGTCTGCTTCTGTTAGCACTTCAGTGTCTGATACTGAGTCTGCTGATTTTACTATGGCTGACTATAACAATAGAACCCTTAAAGAATTGGCTGCACCTAATGTGAATTATCAACCTTTATGCATTCAATATCCTGAACTTAATGTTGATTTTGAGTTGAAATCTGGTCTTGCAGGTGAAGATCCACATAAGCATTTGAAGGAGTTCCATGTTGTCTGCTCCACCATGAAACCTCATGGAATAGCTGAAGATCACATCAAGCTAAGGGCATTTCCTTTCTCCTTGGGTGGTGCTGCTAAGGATTGGTTGTATTACTTACAACTTGCTGCCATCACTTCTTGGAATGACATGAAAAGACTACTTCTGAAGAAGTTCTTTCCTGCATCAAGAACTGCTGCAATAAGGAAAGATATTTGTGGCATAAGGCAAATCAGTGGTGAAACTCTCCATGAGTATTGGGAGAGATTCAAGAAATTGTGCTCAAGCTGCCCACACCATCAAATTAGTGATCAACTGCTGATCCAATACTTCTATGAAGGATTGATGCCAATGGAAATGAGTATGATTGATGCTGCAAGTGGTGGAGCATTGGTAGATAAGACTCCAGCTGCTGCCAGAAACTTAATTGCAAACATGGCAACAAATTCTCAACAATTTGGTACTCAAATAGGTGCTGCAACGAGAGTAGTCAATGAAATTAATACCTCTTCACATGCTGATCAACAAAAGGTGGAACATAGATTGGATGAGCTCACTTCTTTGGTCAGACATATGGCAATAGGACAACACGAACCACCTGTGCAAACCCCTGCAAGAGTTTGTAGCATATGTTCTAGTTCCTCTCATCCTACAGATTCGTGCCCCACATTGCAAGATGATTCTGAGTTTCAAGACCAATCTGTGGCTGCAGCTGGTATATTTCTTAGGAAGCCACAATTCCATCAGCAGCAACAACAAAAATATGATCCATTCTCCAATACTTACAACCCTGGCTGGAGGGACCATCCCAATCTGAGATATGGGAATGCATCAAATCAGCAGCCACCAAACCAGTATAGACCACCATTCCAGCAGCAAGCAAGGACAAATCAATTTCAGCCACATGCTGGACCAAGTAGACCACCATTTCAGCAGCAAGGTCCTGTAGCCACGAAATATGAGCCTTCATTGGAGGATTTGGTGAAACAGTTGACCACCAATAACATCCAATTTCAACAGAGAACTGAAACCACCATTCAGAACTTGGAGACTCAAATTGGTAAACTTGCCACATCTATTCATGAATTAAAGTCACAGGGTTCTGGCCAATTACCTTCTCAAACCACTCCAAACCCTAGAGGCAATGTTAGTGCTATAGCTTTGCGCAGTGGTAAGCAAATCAATGGACCAATGCAGCAGATAATTCCAAATTCTACCATTGATTACTCAAGAAGAATTCAGATGTCAGAGTGCATTCAACAAAGAATAATCCTACAACAACCAAGCAGAATACCGTGATCAAACCAAATAGCTGACAAAAATTCAAGATGTTAGAAAAGTGAACATTCACAAAAGTCAGCTTCCAATATTCCTCTTCCTTTTCCCTACCGAATGATACAGCCGAGGCATATGGTTGAGACTGACTTGGATAAGGAAATTATGGAGACTTTTCAAAAGGTTGAGATGAATATACCTCTCTTGGAGGCAATTAAACAAATCCCCAAGTATGCCAAGTTTTTGAAAGAGATGTGCACCCATAAGAGGAAGCTAAAGGGCACTGAAAAAGTGAGTATGGGGAGGAATGTCTCTGCTTTGATTCAGCCCAACCTGCCTCCCAAATGCAAAGACCCGGGCACTTTTACCATCCCTTGCACCATAGGGCACCAATAGTTCACTCATGCCTTGCTAGACTTGGGAGCCTCCATCAATGTAATGCCAAAGTCAGTTTACACTTCCTTGCATATAGGAGAGCTAAAGTCCACCGGCATTGTCATTCAGTTAGGAAATCGGAGCACTGCTCAACCTGCAGGAGTGTTGGAAGACGTTCTGGTTCGGGTAAATAATTTAATATTCCCAGCTGACTTTTATGTGTTGAATATGAAAGATGAATCTGCCTCTTCCCCACCCCCATTGATCTTAGGTAGGCCATTTTTGAAAACTGTTAAAACTAAAATTGATGTGCATGCAGGTACCCTTTCCATGGAATTTGGCGATGATATCATTCAGTTTAACATTTTTGATGCCATGAAATACCCTTTAAAGGATCATTCTGCTTTTCATTTTGATGTCATTGATTTACTGGTTGATGATATGCATGCTGATATGTTGGCAAAGTTTCCTGAAATTGTAGGATACACTGATAGCATAGCTTGCGATACTTGTTCTGCCTGCTTCAGACTTTCTGATTGTAAACCCAATGCAATATGTGCAGCCTGTGCTGAGATTTCTACATACTTGTCATGTGCTGTTGTTAATTCTGTTGACATTGATGATTCTGTTTCTGTTATTAATGGCAATGATGCTGTTATTAATGATGTTGTCATTCATCCTACTGCTAAGTGTGATTCTTTTGATTCCATAAGATATGATGATGTTGTTTTGCAAGATTGTGCACAGCTTACAGGTACAAGTGCAGCAAGTGCAACTACTGAGAATTTAGCAGATTTAGTTTCAGTTCCAAAACTAGTACCGTCAGTCCAGCAACCACCCTCCATTGAACTTAAGCCCTTGCCCGAGCATTTGAAGTATGCATTCTTGGAGGAGGATGAGAAGCTCCCGGTGATAGTAGCCAAACACCTCCAACCTGAGCAAGAAACCAGATTATTGGAAGTTTTGAAGCAACACAAAAGGGCAATTGGTTGGACACTTGCAGACATTCCTGATATTAACCCCTCCACATGCATGCACAGGATATTACTTGAGGATGAAACTAAACCAGTGAGACAAACCCAGAGGAGACTGAATCCCCTCATTCTAGATGTGGTGAAAAAAAAGGTGACTAAGCTACTGCAGGCTGGCATTATCTATCCCATCTCTGACAGCAAGTGGGTGAGCCCGGTGCAAGTAGTTCCAAAGAAATTCGGGGTGACTGTCGTGGCCAACCAGAAGAATAAGCTCATTCCAACCCGAGTGCAGAATAGCTAGAAAGTTTGCATTGACTACAAACGTCTCAACCAAGCCACTCGGAAAGATCATTACCCCCTTCCGTTCATTGATCAGATGTTGGAACGGCTGGCTGGTAAGTCCCATTACTGCTTTTTGGATGGCTACACTGGATACTTCCAAATTCACATTGCACCAGAGGATCAGGAGAAGACCACATTTACCTGTCCCTTCGCCACCTTTGCTTACAGACGGATACCCTTCGGCCTCTGCAATGCCCCTGGTACCTTCCAACGGTGCATGGTGAGCATATTTTCTGATTTCTTAGAGGAGTGCATGGAGGTTTTTATGGATGACTTCACTGTCTATGGTTCTTCGTTTGATTCATGTTTAGCGAGCCTATCTAGAGTGCTGCAAAGATGCATTGAGATTAACCTTGTGCTAAATTTTGAGAAATGTCATTTTATGGTAGAACAGGGTATAGTTTTAGGCCATGTATTATCCAGTAAGGGCATTGAGGTAGATCCTGCCAAGATTGATGTAATTACTTGTTTAACTTACCCCACATGCGTGTAGGAAGTGCGTTCTTTTCTTGGTCATGCAGGTTTCTATAGGCGCTTCATTGCCAACTTCAGCAAGATTGCCCTTCCACTTTCCCACCTACTGCAGAAAGATGTAGAGTTTAATTTTGATGACAAGTGCAAGGCAGCTTTCAACCACTTGAAGCAGGCCTTGACCAGTACCCCTATCATCCAGCCACCTGACTGGACATTGTCATTTGAGTTAATGTGTGATGCTTCTAATTATGCAGTAGGAGCAGTCTTGGCACAGAGAGTGGGGAGAGCTTCTCATGTGATATACTATGCTTCCAGAACTCTGGATGCTGCTCAGGCCAACTATACCACAACTGAAAAAGAGCTTTTAGCCATTGTTTTTGCTTTGGATAAGTTTAGATCATATTTGCTTGGCTCTAAGGTTGTTGTGTTTACTGATCATGCAGCTCTTAAGTTTCTTTTGAAGAAGCCAGAGGCAAAGCCCCGACTAATAAGGTGGATGCTATTGCTCCAAGAGTTTCATATAGAGATCTGTGACAAGAGTGGAGCAGAAAATCTAGTGGCAGATCACTTGAGCCGCATTGAAAGGGCTTTAGATCCCTTCCCTGTACAGGACTCCTTCCCACATGAGCAGCTTCTGCAGCTGCAAGGTAAGAACACCTCCCCTTGGTTTGCAAATATGGTTAATTTTTTGGTTGCTGGTGTTCTTCCTGCATATTTTACTAGAGCTCAATCTGATAAATTGAAAAGTGAGTCTAAGTACTATGTATGGGATGATCATTATCTGTGGAAGCTTTGTAGTGACCAGATTATTAGAAGATGTGTCTCTGATCATGAGTTTCATTTTATTCTTAGCTTTTGTCATACATTTTCATGTGGTGGGCACTTTGGCTCCCAACGTACAGCTAGGAAGGTTTTGGACTCTGGATTGTATTGGCCTACCCTATTTCATGATGCATATTTGTTTTGTAAGTCTTGTGAACAGTGCCAGAGAACAGGGACAATTTCACACAAGAATGAGATGCCTCAGCAGCCTATGCTGTCTTGTGAGATCTTTGAAGTTTGGGGTATTGATTTCATGAGCCCTTTCCCTATTTCCTTTGGTTTTATTTATATTTTGTTGGCTATTGATTATGTATCTAAATGGGTGGAGGCAAAAGCCACTCGGACTGATGATTCCAAAGTTGTTGTGGACTTTGTTAGATCACATATTTTCTGCAGGTTTGGAATCCCGATGGCCATTATCAGTGATCAGGGTTCACACTTTTGTAACCGGAGAATAGAGGCTTCAATGAGAAAGTACAGTGTCTTGCACAAGGTTTCTACACCTTATCACCCCCAGACAAATGGGCAAGCCGAGGTCTCAAACCGAGAGATCAAGCACATACTTGAGAAGACAATCCAACCTAATAGGAAGGACTGGAGCCTGAGACTTGAGGATGCTCTATGGGCTTACCGAACTTCCTACAAGACACCGATAGGGATGTCCCCGTACCGGATTGTCTTTGGGAAGGCATGCCACCTTCCGGTGGAAATTAAGCATAAATCCTATTGGACGGTGAAACAGTGTAACCTTAACTTGAGTCAATCCGGATCTCAAAGGAAGCTCCAGCTTCAGGAACTTGAGGAGCTTCAATTAGAGGCATATGAGAACTCCCGGATCTACAAGGAGAAGACTAAACTCCTTCATGATAAGATGTTGGTGCGAAAAGAGTTCACCATTAGTCAAAAAGTCCTTCTCTACAACTCTCGCCTCAAACTTATGCCCGGTAAGCTTCGTTCTATGTGGCTTGGTCCTTTCATTGTTATTAATGTTTTTCCTCATGGTGCAGTAGAAATTTAGAGTGAAGCCCACCAACAAAGTGTTCAAAGTTAATGGTCATCGCCTCAAGAATTTTTATGAAGGAGCTCAAGAGAACCTCGTGGAGGAAGTTCAATTGCAGGCGGCCATCTACCATGATTGATCACTACTTTGTTGAAGAAAAAAAAAAGAAGTCACGTTTAAGGTCAATGGCCAGAAATTGAATCATTACTGGGGAGGACCCATCGATCGTGCAAAATCTTCAATCACGCTGGCTGATGACATTAAAAGTAGCGCTTCTTGGGAGGCAACCCAAAGTTTTCTAACTTTTTCTTTTTTCAAACTTTGACTTATTTGCTATCACAGGAATCGAGACAGAAAAAAATAGTGCCAAGTGAGAAAATCTATCAAAGTTTGATTTTTCTGTCTTTATTTTGTTTGTTTTTCTTTGACAGGTGATTTTTCACCGGTTAAATGGCGGATAACGATACTCTGTGAAAATCTTTTTCGGTTCCTTCAGTTATCCACAAACACTGAAATCTGTATATAATTTTACTCAATTTTTTTTCTCTCTTTCTTCTTTCTTTCGAAATGGATAATCAACTTTTTAACCTCCGCAAGCAATTCCCTTCTCTCCCTCAAAATGCTTTAACTAACATTTATTATGCAAGGTTTGAGAGATTAAGGATGCTTATGCACAAAGGCATCCCTGCGGATATACGTTGGTTGATCGAAGCAAAGGTCTGAATCACAAGGGAATTTTCTGATGCTCTTGTTTCATATATGCCAGGGCTAGGCAAAAGTTCATATGCAAAGAAAAGAAGAGCAAAAAGGTTATGTGTCTGCATTAAATGTGCAAGATAGACCTGTAACACAAAATGCAGATCAATTGGAATTGCGTCCATAAATCGACTTGATAAAATTCACTTCATTAAGGATGGCATGAGAAAGGAGTCTTTAGATAACATTCTATTGACTCTTGAGCCGCATCCTAGTGGAGATGTGCAGAGAGTAGTTCTCGATTTATGGCCAATATTCCAAGATGAACATGAGCGTTATAGTCTCGGGAATCTGACT
The DNA here is from genome assembly GCA_023212625.1 of Styphnolobium japonicum. Taxonomy (NCBI): domain Eukaryota; kingdom Viridiplantae; phylum Streptophyta; class Magnoliopsida; order Fabales; family Fabaceae; genus Styphnolobium; species Styphnolobium japonicum. The sequence continues at coordinate 11,255,816 of JALBWW010000012.1, forward strand.
CAAAAAGACCCTGCTTGTCAATTTTTAAGAAAATTGGATGGGAAACCGTCCATCGTCCCATAAAAGAGCATTCAAGCCGTTACTGGACGTAAAACTAAAGGAAAATGTGAACCATAATCACACCTCCTGTAAGTATTATTTTTTATTTTTCCTTTTTCTTCTTGTTTATTAAAAAAAATTCAAAAAAATAAAAAAAAATTCTTCGTATTTTTTTGAAAATATGCGTTGCGTATTTTCAAAGTTCTTCTGACACATATAGATTAGTCTTTTATCCTTGTCATATAGCTATTATCATTGTTGTGTTTTGTTTTCAAACTTGCCTGACACACGGATCTACCCCTCCTTTATAGGTGTAATTATTACATTTGAGTTTTGATTCTTTAAATAATGCACTTTGCTCTCTTCAAATCATTGATAAGTTGAGAGTACAAAAAAAAAGGAAAAAAAATGGAAGTCACATAAGTTCGTCGGATCAAGAGTGTTTGTGTCTTTTGTGGATCTAATCCTGGGAAAGATAAAGAGTTTGTAACTATTGCACACCATCTTGGTCGAGTGCTAGCTGAGAGAGAAATCCATTTAGTTTACGGAGGAGGTAGTCTTGGGTTAATGGGTTGTGTAGCAACTGCTGCACATTTAGGAGGTGGCAAAGTCCTTGGTGTCATTCCTAGTCCTTTAGCTATTGGCAATCCCATTGGAAAAACAGTAGGTCATGAAGTAATGGTATCTTGCATGCACCAACGCATGAACATTATGATAGCCAATGCTGATGCCTTATTGCCCTACCTAGTGGTTTTGGAACTTTGGAAGAGCTCTTCCAAATTACATCCTGGTCACAACTGAACTTTCACCAAAAACTCAAAGGTATTTTAAATATTAATGGTTTTTATGACAGTTTGTTTTGTTTTCTTGATCATGCTGTAGAACAAAGGTTCATCTCACAAGCGACACGTCAAATTCTTGTAACCGCTGCAACCCCTGAACAATTGCTTGATCAACTACATGAATTTGTCCCCCAACGTCATCCAGCAATGACTCCATTGAATTGGGAACAAGGCAGCAGCAGCAAAAAGCAAAAACTTGATTTGACTTTGTCCTTGTGAATTTTTGTTTTCTCTTATGGTTTTAATTTTTTGTAATTTTTTCTTATTTCAGGCTCGATTTGCAGTTTTCTGGTAAGACCTTCTACACTCTACCTATCTTTATTTTGACATTGGGGACAATGTCTTAAATTAGTTGGGGGGAGGGATAGTTGACAACATCATGTACATAGTTTAGTTGAAAAAAAAAAACTAACTAGCTAATCTTTATTCTTACTAGCTTATTAGATGTATGATGGCAGAGTAAGGAGTAATTTTACTCTTGAGACGCATCTTAACTTGTATTTCATAGTATGTCTTAAATTATTTTGATCTTGCATATAAAAAAAATTTGATCTTTTCAATTAATTTTGATGCAAGCATGTGCTGAATCTGAGCTTAATTGATAATAAAAGTATGCAAAACAGTTTATAGTTGAATCATTTTCATGATATACATGTGTATATGACTGTGGATATTAGGAAGAAAGCATGGTTGAATTGAGTGAATATTCCATACCTTTGTGAGTTTTGGGCTTTTCCAAGTTTGATACTTACACTTGGTTTATTTTCATTCATGAGTGATGTCAATTATGAATTTATTTTCTAGAACTTGCATTGAATCGATTTGAGATTACATTGGTCTGTATGTTATATGAAAATGACAGAGGTATTTTTTTTCTTGACTTAGCTGCTTTGGCCAAATAAACCTACCTTGCATTTATCCAATTATTAACTCCCTCTGAGCCTATTTGCTCATTTTTTGTTCTTAGCTCGTTACAAACTTTGAGTGAAAAACCATGTTTTACCTTACCTTAGGGAATGGGAGAGCATTGATTTTCTTATTGAAGGAGTTCTTTTGCTTGCAATGATTTAAGTGTGGGGGAATTGGTGTGTTGATACGAAATGCTTGGTACCACAAAAAAAAAACAAAAAAACAAAAAAAAAGGAATAGAAAAAGGAAGGAATGTGTGAAGAGAATGAACATTTTATGGTTTTTGGTAAAAAAATTTATGCTTTCTACTTGAGTTACTCTTTAATGCTCTTTTATTCTCTTTAGTTTTAACCTGCTATTATCCATATTGTTCCCTTCTTTCACCTTATAAGTTCCATTACAACCTTTTTGAAAGACCTCTTGATTTTTGTAATTTTTTTTATCTAAGTCGTGGAGAATTTATGTATATGCAAGCTTATGGTAAAATACTTTCATAATTTGACTGAGTTGAGCGCAAGCAGTTAACCTAAACACCTTGTGTGATTTGTGTGTCACTTCTGAGAAATTTTACTCAATTTGAACATGCCTATTTCTGATTAAAGCGTGATTATGCTATACTTTATTCTCAATTAGTTAGATTCAACTATTCTTTGTTAAGCATACTTAACTTATTAATTATGGTTTATATTTGATACAATGCTTGTATTTAAAAAATTAGTTGAATTGATTAAATAAAGTATTACATGTTTGTGGGTATCATCCTGGTAAACCCTCACGAGACTATAACTCGTCCACTAGGAACACCTAGGGGTTTAAAGGCTTGTGACACATGCTAAGTTCATCGTGTTTTCCTATGAAAGTGGATTAGATTAGGTATAATCAATTTTTATGCTTTTAGTTTAATAATATGATGTTTCTTGTTTTTTTTTTTTGTTTTGTTCTTATGTGTTTTGCCCAGGAGTGCAAAAGCTTAAGTATGGGGGAATTTGATCAATCAATTTGAGACACTTATGTTAGCTTAGTATTAGGCTTTATTAGATGTTTATAGTGCCCAATATTAGTATTTTAGATGAGTTTAATGTTGTTGAGCTTCATTGGGCTTTAATGCAAATATTGAATAATTTTCGGATTTTGATGCATTTTGACCTTTCTTCCTTGGTTAGGCCATAACTTGAGCCTCGGTAATCCATTTGAGGTGATCTTGGTGTCTTTGGAAAGCTAAGACAATGCTCTACAAGTTTCATGAAGAACTCAAGAGCTGGATCGAACTTCTAAGGGTCCAAAATATCCCTGCAATGCAGAGTGGGTTTGCTGTCACAAAAATCTAAGCAGTGTGCACATATTGGACTACATAGTGAGCTATAGGCCTCCTCTTGGGCTGAAACTTGGCCATTGGAAAGATAAGACCCATATCACCAACTTCACTGAAGACCATTTAGTCAATAAATGTCGTTTTAAGCATGATTATGAAGCTACAAGTTGGTTTGAATTTGGAAACACGTTCTGCCAACCTAACTTGAGGTAGGCTCAGTGTTTTTGGCATATATGGAGTTCTAAATGTCCAAATGGCATGATTCGAATTGAAAAATTTCAAGGAGACAACTGGATACAACTTTCATGAAGACCTCTAAGCCAAAATGCACCATCTAGATCATGAAAATCAAGCCAGAAGTCGGATAAGAGTTGCTGACTAAAAGCCACCAACCATACATCAACCCACCTACCATGCACCAACCCACCAACCATGCATCAAGCTTCCATATTTTTACAGCTTGTATTCAGATTATGTACATGTACAAATTGGCTTCTAGGATTAGTATAAATAGAGCCAATCTCTTTGTATTATGATGATTCAATTTTTAAGTAAGTTTCAAGAAAGTTTGAGTATTTGTGAGAGTTTTCTTTTTCTTCTTCTCCATTCTCTTTACAATTTCGTTTTTGTTCTTTTATTTCTGAGTTCTTCCTTCCCATCCATGGAAGGCTAGGCTCTCATAATCAATCCAAGGGATTAGCCATCTTGATGTTTAATTTGGAGATCTTGTTTCGCTTGTTCATATTGCTTAATTGTTATTCAAGTTTCTCTTCTTCCTCTTTTGATTTTTATCTAGATTAAATTGCTTAATTTTATTTAGATGTTGATGTGATAATAGCTTTATTATCATGTATTCAAAGAGGATCACAAAGATTAAACAATATATTAAAGCTTTTTGATAGATTGTTTAGCTTGGTTAAATTCTAGATCTTAAGTTAATCTATGTTGGATGGTGCTTACTTTATCTAACCTTGGTTAATCAAATTCTAGATGCTTATCTAGTAGAGAATTCTTGGATCATGTTAAGGCTTCTTGATGTGATATAAGGCCAAGAACATGGTTAGCAATTAAGTGAATTCCTTGTGATCAATGATGAGTTAAACTCAAGATCGGTAAATTTCCTTGGATTGGTTGTTTCTTTAGATTTGTTTACAACTTTAAGTCTCATACTTTTAATAATCTTGTTAATCAACAACAAAACCCCCATTTTCTAATTATCTTGATCTAATTAAATCTTTGTTTTTGGATCCTTGAAAGACGATTCAATTCATTCTCTATACTACAAATTAGTTTGTGAACCGGTTATTTTTATTATTTGATAGGTCTCGACAACCTCTTGTCACTAATCCATATCTTTTTCAATTTAATGAGGTTGTCCTTGTTGGACCAAACAAATCCAGATGCAGTAGCTCTAGTAGTGGATACAAAGTTTTTGGATTCAAAAGAGTTTTTAACTTGTTTTGTAACACCTTAAAATTTGTGTTTTTAATTTAACTATTGATTTTCCCAATTTTTGTGATTTATGGGAATTTTTCTGAGCTTTATTTAAATTAATATTTATTTTGCATTGACTTTATGTATTGATTTGGGGCTGTTTCAGAAAATAAAAATATTTTTTTTTTTGCTCGAAAAAATTTTGACTATTTATTGAGGTCGGGAAAGTTTACGAAACCTGAATCCAAGAATAGATTATTAAGTTTTTCATTTTTAAGGGATTTTATTGTCAGATAAAAAAATTTATGTACATTCAGACAATAGATACTGATCTTTGTCCATTGGATAATAGTTACTGGAAAATATCTAGAGTTAAATATCTAGTGTTGAGGTCATGGATGATGTCACTTAGCTTGTGACATCATTGCTTACTTATGGCTTAATAACCTAGCCAAGTCATAATTAGTGAGTCATTTAGATCATTTAATGTTGGAGGACAACGCAGCTTCTCGAAGCTTCTTCAAAGTGGACGGCCAAGGCAAGCGAGGAGAAGGGTGAAATATCTTGATTGATCTTTTACCAAGTTGCAAACTTACTATTCACTTCTTACTTCTATAAATAGGCATTTTACCACACTTAAGAAACACAAATTAACACAAATTCCTCTCCTTTCTCTCTCAAGAAACCCACTGCCAAGCACTCAAGAATTTCCTTCCAAGTTTGAAACCAAACATCCAACCATATTTCTATTATCCAAACATCAATCTAGAAAGCTTTTGTGTTGAAAGTTTCTTGAAAAGAAATTATCTTAAAACACTTTCTTGAGAATCCAAAGTTGAAGAACAAATGGTGAAAATTCTTTATCTTCACTTTTAATTTCTATTTCATAGTTTTAGACCATTGGATTCATCCATGGTCATCTTGTTTCATATCTTAGAGCTTAAATATTATGAACTTAGTTTCCTTTAAGGATTTTTGTTGGTGGAAAAACAAAGAACTTTCACAAATCCAATAGAGAGAATTTTCGAACCAAGGTAGGGGGAGTTTCTTTATCAACCAATATGGTGGTAGGAAAATAGAATTTATGGATTATTCTCTTAAATTTTCGTGGGATTATTTATGGTTGACATGTTAATGGTTTATGCTTTATGTTCCATACTTTTATGATTTGTGCTTTATGGTTATTGCTTTATTTAGCCTATGTGTTATTATGGCTTTGAAATATTGCATAAACTTGTGATAAGTGAAGCATGAGATATCTTGGATATGGATGGAATGATTCATGTGTGAATGAATAAGCATGATTATGACATACATATGTTTGGCTTGAACTATTGAAATCATGGTGGAAAATAGATGGATTTTGGACCAAAGACCTACTGAGCTCTGATACCAATTGAAATAACTAGATGAAATACAAGAAGGGGTTGAATTGTGTTTCTTAACCTTTTGGAAAAAATTTGCAAATCAATTTACAGAACAAAACTTTGCTAGTTTGTAAAAACAGAATGGACGATTAGAACAATTTAAGTAAATGTTGGACCCAAAAAATGCTTTAAGAAAATCTTTGGACGCAAGCAAAAAACTATGAGTCCAGTTAAAGAGAATTGTTAAGAACAACAATGACAATCCCCAAACGTTAGCAAATATAAAATAAGGCAAGTTAAGGGAAGAGAAAATCACACCAGAGATTTATATTGGTTCATTCTTACAACCCAAGAACTACGTCAAGTCCATTCTACTTCAAGGATTTGCTACTAATCTTCACAAGATTACAAGTATTCTTCACAACGCCTCTTCAGGCTATAACCAAGTATTCTCAACCTATTTATGTTACAAACAAGTATTCTTTCCAACAAGCCTCTTCAGGCTTAACACTAGGTTATAAAAAGAGTGTTTGAAAACACTAAAGCTTAACTCACGATATGTGAGGATATAACAAATAAGCTCAGAGTATAAGTAAAAATTTATACAAGAGTAAATGAAAGTGTAAATAAATCTCATATTGTATTTCTAGTTTTTTCTCTAGTTGTTGTTCTTCTTGATCCTTTGAACACTTCGTGTATTTATAGGGTTTTGATCTTGAACTTGTCTTCATAAACTTCTTCGTCTAACAACAATAAATGCTACCATTCTGAGGTGCATTAAATGCTTAACACTGATAGCATGTTGATCCTCTTCTGAAAAATATACTTGGTTATCAACATTATTAAGAATCGTTGATATCTTTGTACTGAATCTTCTGAGTGAGCAAAAATTTCCCATTTGCTAGTTCTTTATAGAGGTTAGGTATGTAGCGTACAAAGTTGACTTCATTTGTCACGTCCTTTGTCAAAGGTCTCTTCAGCATTTAATACATTGAATAGTTCTTGTATTTGAATTAGCTTTGGACGAATTTACTTGTAAATAGGAACAAGAGATAACATTTGGACAGTCCAATAATAGAATATAATAAAACAATTCAAACCATATTGGAAGCAAGTAACAAAATGTTGAGTTTGTCTTTATAAGAACTTGTTTGAGTCCAAAACGATTATAATAGATTTATTCAAGAGATTCAAATACTTGGACTTTCACTTTCTTTTCAACAAGATATTATAAGTTTGATTAAAACTTATTTGTTCATTCTAATTTAATATCTTTGAAATAAATAGATGAAACACAAGAAGGGGGGTTGAATTGTGTTTCTTAACCTTTTTGGAAAACTTTTTGTAAAACAATTCTCAGAATAGAAGCTTCTCAAGATTTTAGAATAAAATAGAAGAAACGTAAACTCTTTACAGTTCATTGGACGCAAAGAAAGTTTTACTACAAATCTTTGGACGCAAATTAAAGACTTACATTTTCTGAAAAATATTTGTTAAGAACAACAGTGACAATCCCCAAGTGTTAGTTGAAAAGTAAAATAACATAAGAAGATAGAAGAAAAGCTTACACCAAATATTTATACTGGTTCACTCTCACAAACCGAGAGCTACGTCCAGTCCCTTCTACTTGAAGGATTTTCAACTAAACTTTCTTAGTTTACAAGTATTCTTCACTCTTCCTCTTCAGGCTTACAACTAAGTATTCTTTTACAGACAAGTCTCTTCAGGTTCAGCAACAAGTATTTTTTTATACAAAAGCCTCTTCATACTTACAAACAAAATGATAAAAATGTGTTTTTCACAACACTTGAGTTTTAACTCACAAAGAGTGAGGATACACATAACATGCTCAAGTAAAATTCTATACAAGAGTAAAAAGAAAGTGTTATAAAACATAGCGAAGCTTTGAATATTTTCTCTTGTTCTCTTTTTATATCTCTCTTACTGAATCTTCGAAGACTTTGGTATTTATAGGCATTTGATTTTTAAACAGTCTTCATAAGCTCTTTCTTTCAACGTTAATATTTCTTACCGTTCTGAGTAGCATTGAATGCACTAAGCTAATAACATGTTGATCTTTTTCTAAAAAGTAGGTTTGATTATCAACGTTTACAAGGAATTTGATATCTTAGTTCTGACCCTTTTGAATACACAAAAAGTTCTCCATTTGCTAATCCTTGTAGTTGTTAAGAGTGTCAGCTCCAACGTATAAAGTTGATTTTGAAATGCGCGTACTTTGTTAGAGATCATATCAGCAATAAATGCATTTTATTTTGCTTATCTTTGAATTTCTTTGGACGAATGCTTTTGAGAAACAATCAACAGAAACAAAATAATTGGACGATCCAATATAATATAATAAACAGTACATATGTATTGGACGCATGTGAACAGAGATTTTGTCTTTGCAAAAGCTTTGCCTTGGGTCCAAAAGTATTTAACACATTATTCAATAATTACAACTTTGACTATTTCTTTTTAGAACGTAATATTACAAGTTTATATAAAAACTTATTTGTTCAGTTTAATTTAATATATTGTTATCTTCAAAATTTTGAGGAGTTCAAATTCTTTGAACAATTTTGGTTCTAATATCAAATACTAGATTTCGTCTTTGGTTCCACCAATCTTTGTTATCTTCCAAACTTTTAGGAGTTCAATTACTTGAACTATTTTGATTCCAACATCAATTACTTAATTTCGTCTTTGGTTCCAACATTAGGCACTATTGTTTGGTTGATATGCATTATGTTTATGCAATTGTTGATACATTTGCTTCAGTTCTTTTAAAAATACTATATTTGCCCATGTGTCTATATAAAGACATTTTTAGCTAGAAGATCTTCCAAAATTATTGAAGATCTAAATGAAAGATTTTGGAGGTACAATGTTTTCTTAGCTTGTAAATGGAATTATTGTCCATCAATCAAGTTATATAGAAAAAGGATCTTTTTTGACCTTGGAAAAATATTGAAAAAGCTCTTGGTCTTGAAGTACCACAGGAACACTTATATGATTATTTTATTCATACGAATTTATCTTACAATTAATTGGTTATGCAAATATTATCCAATCCATATAAAGTCAAGTCTCAAATAGGCTATTTATTTATATGTGAAGATACAACTATATCGTGGCGATCTACAAAGCAAACTACATTTGCTACTTCTTTAGTTCATGTGAAAATAATAGAAATTCATGAAGCAAGTCATGAATGTTTCTGGTTAAAAGTAGTAATTCAGCATATTCAAAAGTCTTATGAGAAAGAAACTCCAACTATTTTATATAAAGACAATGTTGTTTCCATAGCTCAACTAAAGGGAGGTATATTAATAGAGACAAAAGTAAACACATTTCTCCAAAATTCCTCTTCAGATCTGTAAAGGAAAGGAGATGTTCAAAGATTCACCCAACTGATAACTTAGCATATTTATTTGTAGAGGCGTTGGCTACTTCATCATTCAAGAATTTAGTGTAGAAGATTGGAATGCATAAATTCAAAGATCTCAAGTGATGCTCCAAAGAGGGGGAGACATATTGTTCTCCTTTTTCCTTAATCAAGGTTTTGTCCTAAATGATTTTCCTTGATAAGGTTTTTAATGAGTCAATTCCTACTATCTTTCCTTTACATAAGTTTTCTTATTGAGATTTTCATAGTAAGGGTTTAATGAGACATATTCCTAATGGACATCCAAGGGGGAGAGTTATGAATAATGTTAAAAAGTGGATGTTCAAAAGTTATTACACGAAACTATTATCTGATCATGATTTGATTTGGAATTGACTATATAGAAACTTGTATCTGATTAAGATTTGATTATAGGGAAACTTGTATCCCTGATTAAGATTTGATTTGGTTATACCACCCCATTCTTGGGTTATAAATACCTCTTTGAGTGCCCTATGTTATACACACCTTTGATATTGATCAATTACATTATTCTCTCTATTTCTTTTCTATCTCTTATATTGTTTATACTTATTTTTATAACAAAATTGATCTTTTATGTTAGAATATTTTAGTTTTAAAATTTATCATTAAAATATATGATGTATTATATGCTGTTATTCTAAACTAGGATTTTGAATACAATATAAATTCAATTGTCTTTCCAAATTATGAACTTTTCCGTGGAGTGCAAATCAATACTTGATCTTCTTATGTTTGCTGTTAGAAGTTGTTATTATTATCATAAATTAATTATCAATATTTTGGTTTTCTTACAAGTCGCAAGCAAAAATAAAATTGGGACAAAAACATTATAAATAGTTACACCAGCAATTATATGTATTAGACTTGCTTATCCTTTTTATTCTCCCAAAAACAAAACTGTTAATTAATACATTTATATCTATTACATACATAACTTAAAAGCATTTGGGAGCTAGGACTTGGTATTAAAAGTTCCTACGTTTTCGTTGTTACTATTTGTTAAGAGTTGTTATTCATGATGTCAATATCCATTAATGTCATGCAGATTTTTACTAAAATTTCAATAAAAATAAAAAAGAAATTGGTGCTCTTATTGTCACTCCGTTAATGAAAAAAGAAATTTAAAGCTAGAAACTTTTTTTTTGTTCTAGCCCTGTATTCCCATATTTTTTAAGTGTGAGACTAATATCGCTTGGAGTATTGATGTTGTTCCTCACAAATGTTTTTCCATGGACTCGAAACTCTGACATTGTAGAAGCCCCTCAACTGAATGCTCACCACTTTAGCCACCCTTTATGGGAAAATGTTAAAAACTTTAGATAATTGATAAACATCTTCTAAAATAACTCCATCTAAAGTTAATTATATAGTAAATGTCTATTTTGATCATCTAATTATATAAGTGATATCACATTAGTCCTCTATTTATAAATACATCAAATTGATCCTCTAAAGATATATGCTACTTTAAATTAGTCTTTTAATATCACATTTTTATCATCAAATTGGATCTCAAAATAACATCAAATTAGTCATTAAAAGAAAAAATTGATGACATTAATTACTATTGAATGATTAATTTGATGTAGCATTGTATTTTTAGAGGACAAAAATAAGTTTGATCTTAATTATATATATATATATATAATTGAAAACTACAAAAATTCAAATATTCTTTTTAAAAAATATGGTAGCCTCATGCCTAGACATGACACTTAATTTTTTTGGAAATTAATTAAAAATTAAAAAGGAGAGTCATTGAAACTTTGGACGACTCCCTCATACCCTGCATGAATGAGACATGTCATACATCTTGTTTGATTTGTTTTTTATTTTTATTTTCAATTAGATATATTTTTATTATAATTATAAAAATGTCACATTATTTTTTATTTTATTTCTTATTTTTAAAATTTGTGAAAAAAATAATGAAAACATTTTGATGCTTAGAAAATAATAAAAATAATGTGACATTTTTATAATTATAATAAAAACATATTTAATTAAAATTTAGAATAGAAAACAAACCAAATGTGCAAATCATGCATTATACATTTTTGAAAAAATCAAATCATTCACATAATGAACGACTTTGAGTGAGATGTTTACCAATTTGACGACTCGTGAATAACAAATGAAAAAAAAAAATCTACCTCAACAAAAGTGCCACAGTCCGAGAAATAAGGTAAAAACTAAATCAAAAGGGGAAATTTATTTAATATATGATACATGAGGGTCAAAAAGCAATCAAATTTCCCAGCATTTATTGTTGTTCTAATTCTTCTATAACTACGTTTGTTGCTCTTCTTTTTTTTCCATCTTAATGGCATTAAGGATAATCCTTTTTATCTGTCGTTTAAGAAAACCAACAAAGTATTAATTATTTTTCTTAACTTTGTCTTTGAATATTTTAATAAAGTAAATAATTACTAAAATGATAGTAATTTGAGTATTTTAATAAAAGGATAATTTAGTCAAATATAGTTGTTGTTCGTAAAACTGAGACTATTTATTAAATTTCTTAATCTTTTTGCAATTACCTTACACAACAAGTAAAAAGGAAAAGTAGTATGAAGATTTTTGTATATTTTAATGCCTATTATTGCCATGTTAGAAAACAAAGCTATATGGTTGCATCGACTGCCACACTCCAGTTTGATTTCTCAACCAGTTATACCCAGTCAATCAGTCGTGCACAAAAAGTTCAATAGTCAACTTCAAAACTAAACACGGCGAGCAATTTTCTCACTGACCAATCTATTACCACCCTAGAATCTACTTGTTTTAGCTTCCTGTTGCGGCAGACGGGCATTGCACGATTCTCGTAGAGCGTTTGCAGGAAGGAAATGCGGAAAAGCCGAGACACGTTAGAAGACTTGTAACATCAAGCTAATCTTTTGTCTAACATTTTGGGAACACCATTGTGACATGTAGAGAGACTACTTTAGTCAGCGAGGATACTTTTAATTATACTCATGATTATAAAAACTAAACTGGACTAGCCGACAAGTGGACCGGTGAACCGGTTACTACCGGTTCAAGTGATTAGTTAAATCGAATATGTCTCAGATTCGACTCAATTGATTTAGACTGAAAACCTATGACCCGGTCAGTTGAACTGATGAATCAGTCAAGTTATGAAATTAAAATAAAAAACTTAAATTTTAAAAAATCATAATTTTTAACTCATTTATCCAATTTAAACTAATTATATATCTATTTCATATAACTTTTCAAGATCTACGCCATATCGATTTTAATTTTTCAAAAAAAAAATTATTTTATGAATTATGATAATTTTAATGAAAATATTATGACTTCTTTATGAATTAAAGATTAAACTTTTTTTTTCCTTAAAGATCATCATTTCTCTTAAAATAAAGATATTTTAATTATTTATAATGATAAATATCATCATATATAGTGTATATTTATATATACATATATATATATATATATTATTTAATTTTATGCAATTCAACTAGTTACCCACTAAATAAACTAATGACCCATTGACTCAATACCCTGACCGAGTCGACTATCGGTCCAAGTTTAATAACTATGATTATACTATACCACATTATTGCAAATTGTAACCCCTAAATGCCGTCAAATTGAGAATAAAAATAAATCAAATGGTGACCTTGCACCTAAAATTCTCCCTTAATATGGCAGGAACCACCATTGCCATGGTGTGACAATGCTAAATAACATTAGAAGAATCTAACAGAAACGTGACCTCTTCTCAACTGTTGAAACAAATAACACTAAAAAAGAAAAGAGAGTATATCGATGGTGTGAAATTCCCAAATCAGCAGCATCACAGTTGAATTTATAAAAATTCACTTGATCGCAAAACTAAAGCTTAGTCACAATTACATATAATATGAAATCATGATATGTCACAAAGGCATCACAATCAATACAAATTAACTACAGTTAGCCCACATGTAACAGCCACATCATCCAATAAAATCCTTAGAAAAACAAGGAATTGAGGAAGAGATATAGGGCAGTAACTAGGCTATGAGCAAGATGACATTAGAGAAAGCCTCAACAACCAAATATTATGAATAAACTCAGCACTCAATCTCATGAAACCCAAGTGGCAACCAACATTGCGCACTTTAACTTAGAAAAAAAACTTTAGTACAGTGCTAAAGAAAAGTTTAAGGAACACGATCTTAACTTAAGATCATATAGTATAAGTCACAGCTTGTGGTTTCATTTCCTCATAAATTATCCCCACCATGAAATCAAAATTTCCTCGAGTGCAGTAAGCACAACTGAATACAAACTGTATTTTCTTTTTCCTGTTTGCTGCCTTAAAGGTGGCACTGAACCTAAAAGGACAATTGCCTTGCCCCTCTCAATATGCAGTAGACATGAGCACAATGAGTCCTATCACAATGCTGTCAGGTACCCTATTCACAAGTTTATCTATTGGGTGGCCAGCATATCCAACTATTCTAGGCATCTCGGGAAGGTGGCTGTGTACACCAAGGAAATGTCAACTCTATAATACATGCCAGCTTGCAGAATCAAAGCACCATCAGCAACTAAGGTATTCGCAAGAGACCATCTTCAATTTATTGATCAAATGCACCACCAAGGATGATCCAGCCAAAGGCCCCAAATCCATACCATAACCAAAGAAGACAGCTACCTCAAGGCTGATATATGAAATTTGGTGAACAACTGGTGCCTTTCTTGAAAAAGGATGTCAAGTAGAAAGATATCTGTGTTTCATTCAAGGGCCAATGTCCTCTGACATTGTCGTTAGTATCTTGGATCTAATTGCATGATGATGATCTATTCATTTACAAGATATATTTACTATAACCCTAAAATGTATTTCTTACAAATTACCATTCATTAAAAAAATGTTAAGAAGTATTGCACATGTCCTACTGAGGATACAAAGAAAGAATGACACCTGAGGATCCTACAGAAGCAATCGAGGAGAACAAGTTGAATGGCATCAAAAGTCTTTCTGCAATTTAATATGAAAAGTTTGTCTATTAAAAAGTAAAATCATATATCTGAAATTCCCATTAAAAAGCTTAGTAGAGTAATACAAGAAATATTTAATCCAAGAAAAACTATCAGGATTCAGAGTTCTTAGGTATATCTCACCTCTTAAGTGAAAAAACACCATCCATTCATGGATTTGACAAGTCATTATGATTCTTCCCTAGAAATATTTCGAAAGTTAGCATTATATTTCATACTGACAAACTGCATAACTACAAAAAACAAAGTACAATAAAATATTAACACATGCACACTTGAAAGTTTAATTTATCCAATAACATTCTGTTAATTTGTGGTAAACAAGCTTGGGGTACCCTTATTTGTTTGATAGAAAAAGAAAATGTAATTGCGTAAAGAAGTAAGGTGCAACTAGGGGGAGTATAAAATATCTACAAAACAGCAAACAAAAAGAAAAAAGGTAAAATAAAGTGAAAAGAATGCAATAAATTAGGGTACCCTTATAGAAAAATATGAACATGCAAATTCTCAGTGAGAAAACCTAATTAAGAGAACCATAAGGAAATGATAAAGAGAAATAATTTAGGGGAAGTAATTATACAATAAATATGGTAACAAAAATATTGGTATGGAAAGCAGGTGGCTGGTGGGATATGGAGGGGATGGGTGGGTTTTGACTACAACATAATATGCTAATTCATCCATATATTGCCCTTAAGACTTAATAAAATACACCCTGCCACCCACTACCATGTTTCTAGCAAGCTACCATTAACTCCTCATATTTATTCCAATTTATGGAGGGAGGGGGTGAGGGGAACAAGGGTGCCCTGCCCATCCAACCTCCTCATTTTTGCCTTACCGTTCAATCATTAAGCAAACCAGCAAAGTAATACAAGATGTATTCTGGTTGATGTTATAAGGCCTTGTATATACAGGCCCTTACTCTGGCAAATAGGGAGTCTCAAAATATTTTGGGAGAACTGTAATGTACCAAACCCTTTAGGCCCAGAAAGGTCAGCACCCAGCCCATCCAAGTAACATCTCTTCACATGTGATTCACCAGCTAGAAGGACCTAGAACCTGACGCAGTGGCCCCCACCTGGACACGCACTCCCACAGTTACATAACAGAATGAGGCATCCCCGTACAGGAGTAGGTGGGGACCACTCTACCCGTAACAAACTTCTCTTTCCCCCATCAGGATTAAGGTATATAAGGGAAGGGAAAAGATTCCACCAGGTAAGACTCATTCTAAGCCTAAACCCTACACCTCCCTTAAACCTTCACTAACTTGAGTGTCAGAATGCCTTTTGCAGGTACCCTCACCATTGTTGGACCAATGAAACTATCCGGAGCTCAAGTCCTGTTCACTCAAGCCTCCCCAAGGGAAATTGACGTGAACAAGAACATAAGCTAAGGAAAAAAATCTTCAAAGATCACAATAAGAAGAAAAGACAATTCTGGACTCAGTTCACATTTTGATTCTAGTTCTTACCAGACATATAAAATTCATAAATATACAAAATAAAGTATCAACACCCTCTTTCCCAACTCAGCATCCATCTATCATCTTAAACATGCCAAACTAAATATCCAACTTCTGAAAGTTGGTAACGTATTACTTTATCTTTCCAAAAATAGCCTTTCATAACAAAGGTAACTATGGGAACTTAGTTACCTATAAAAAAACACATCATAAGACAACTAACGCAGCTCCAGAGAATGTGCATTCTGAAAGGGGATATTTAGTATGAAAAGAAGACAATATTTACGAGGCTATTTTTTCATTTTATAAAAAAAATTACCTGAAACAAGCACATCAGGAAGCACTTGATCTGTGATTGTAATCTCCTCTGATACTTTGGTGGCACTCCCCACATTCGTGCTAGCATGAAGTATGGACCCATTGCTTTTCTTCACCACTTTTGCCTTTCTGAGTTGATAGAGATAATAGTTACAATTTCATATCAAATAGAATAATGATATCGGAGATGTTGAGATAATATAACTTATAAATATCAAGAATTTCAGCACAAACCTGATTAACTTTCGCTTCATAATGCCTGCTTTGAGCTTTGATACCCCTTTCATAAAACATGTAAAATATTATTTTAATTGCTCTAGCAAACTATGCATAAACAAAAGAGAAAGAATAAAAAGAGAGAGAAGCAAAGAAACAAAGAAAAGTAAATGTATCATGGTATCACCCACCTGGTTTAAGAGCCATAGAGGTTGAAACAGGTTTGCGATTGCCCCTCTCAGCTTTAATGGAAGCAATGACAGAGTCAGCACTCGGCCCCAACCCTTTTCTTCCTACTAGCTTCACTCCCAGCTTTTCACAAAGGTAATTCAATCTCATCTCATCACCGCCTCTTACCTCTCTTAGGTCAAGAACCTGTTGTCTTGATAGTAGAGTGTAAACATGAAGCAGCTGCTGTTGATTAAAATGTGACTGAAGCTGCTGAAAAAGTAATTTGTTTGAGTGTTGTTGGTCGTGTTTTGAAACTTCATGACTCTTCTTTCTGGGCTCACTAAATGTTACCCTCAAGATTGCTGGTGACTTGGGGTCTGCATTCTTCTTAGCAAAAATGACAGAAAAGCTCCCAAATTCTATATCAGGTTCTCTAAATAAATCTGCTAGAAGGGAAGCACAAGAATGAGCATTTGAAGGGGTCCTATCAACCTTGATCCTCAGGGATCGAATATTAGCATAGTGGGCCATATTTGCAGCTTCTCTTAGACCGCTTACAAAAGCCCCATGCATAGTAGCAGGATAGCGCCTAGTGGTTGCCTCCCCAGCAAAGAAAAGTCTTCCATCTCCCACACTTTCTGCTAAAATATCATAATCATCACCCGAAGCTCCAATTGCAACATTAGAGTAAGAACCAAAGCAGAAGGGATCACTACCCCATCTAGTACAGACAGTTTGAATAGGTTCAGGAACATTGATTCCTTTAGGTTCATAGATACCTGCACACCGACAAAGCATTTAGCTTCATAAATATTAACTAAATAAAATGAATCTTTTTAAGCGATAATTCAGAAATATTAATGCTGAAAAGATAGCGCTAAGAAATATCTAATGCCATATTAAAAGAATTTAATTTTGATCCACTGTCTGTGTAAAACTTTTTTACATTATCATCCACTAGTGTTGCCACATCATTAAAAGCGTTTTGACTATAATAACACCTACTTGAAAAGTCAACTTCTTTTAATGATGTGGTTGCACAATAGTGGATGATAGTGTAAAATAACTTTACACTGATAGTAAATCAAATTAAACCCATATTAAAATATCTGAACCATCTCAGCGTGGCATTTTTATCCAGCACTGGAATTTAGTTGTTTCTTATAAACTAAAATAATACAGTATTGCAACATAACATAAAACCACTATTTCTAATGCCAATAAGTTATTAAAATGGACCATAATCAGAAACTGATTGTGATTTGTTAGTAAGTTCATGAAGAATGATAAGCAGTTCACTTGGTAAACTTTTCCCTCACCATTAAAAACAGCATTTACAGGAGATTCAATGCAAGAAAAATAATAGAGCTGAACTTACATACATTCTGAATAAAACTAATAGCCCAAGACAAGTTAGAGAATTGAGGAAACCATGCAAACTACTTGATATATTTGCCATTAGACTTGCAACTTCTTATCTTGTAATTTTATTAGCTGATTTATGATGGGAAAGAAAATATCTAGGTTGTAGTTTTCATATAAAGATTACCCTTGAGAATTTGAAGAACCCGTGTGACTGCATCTGTAGGGGGCATGCTCTCAAATTTATGTGCAGCTTCCCCTGCTACTAATGCAATCAACAGGGGACCACCAGCAACTGTTGCATAACTGTAAAACAGAAAAAACTCCCCACGACTTCTTGGATCATCAGAAAGATGCCCAAATGTGTCAAGATCCAACTCCCAGAACACATGAGGAAAAAGCATAGCAACCTTATTCAGTAGACCAAAACCCAATCTTTTTATTCCGTCAAGCTTTCTTTGAGGCAACTCTGGTATAAATTTGATAGACCCTTTCTTTAATACCCCTAGCGGAACAGTGCACAATGCCATATCACCCTCAAAGACCTGACTTCCTGCAATAACCTGCACTCCATCACTACTGTACCTAACAGTATTTACAGTTTTCTCATATAAAATAGGCACATTCTCAGCCAAAGCTTGAACCAGCTTTCCACATCCTCCAGGCAAAAAGCAATGATCCCCTCCCATATCATACGGATCATCTTGGTCCCAAAATGCAAGGGAAAGATTTGATAGTAAACCAGCATTTGCATATTCCAAATTTGCAAGATGCCAATTGAACAAGTTCATCTCCTCATCATTCACTGCATCCTTATATACCTGTCTGAATGTTTCCAGTGCAGCACCAAGGGACACGTCAAAAGACACCTCCCCCATTAGCTGCCTAAGCCTGCTTGTTTTGTCTAGTAAACGATTAAAAGCAGATTCCACCTTTACATCCATACCAGGGTCAACTGGCTTTCCATCAAGACTATAAAGCGGACACATATCTCTCACCTTATGAAGCAGATCACCTAATTGTCGAGCCACAATCCCAAGAGGATTTCCTAGTGTACCCGTCAAAACAGTCCCACCTAAATCTGCAGCTGCACAAACCCTATTTCCACCCTCCATTTTCTTGGTATAGACCCGCCCGCCTGCACGCTTCCTACCTTCCAAAACCGTCACTTTAAACCCAAACCGCATTAGCTGCCGTGCAGCAGCCAACCCTGCAAGGCCTGCACCAATAACAATCACCCCCGGTTTACTAGGTTCAGCTGGAATTTTTTCCTTAACGGGGGAAGCAACACCGAAGTTGATATAACCATGAGAAACCAGATAATTATACGCAGAGTCCAAAAGGGTGTGGTAATGTTGAGGTATATAATCAATAAACATTTCCTTAGTGACCCAATTGGACACATTCTCACGCCATTTAGCAATAATGTGGTTCCTAATGAGAGTGTAATTAACCTGTTCGATCCCTCCAATAACAGGGAGAACCCCGGCTTCGATTTCCTCCTCGGTTAGCGAATCGGCGGGAAAACCAGCAGTGAGAGCAATCATCGCCTCAGCTTTGGGTTCTTTGTTTATCACAATAATCTCATCAGAAATGTCGGGAGTTGATGTTGATGATGATGATGATGGGTTTCCAATAATGGGTCTAGCTGAAGAAACTGAAACTGGAACAGAAGAAGAAGTGTAAGAGGCAAGATCGTTGCTGTTACCGTTGAAAGAAGAGCCATTGAGAATGAGAGGAACGCGAAACGATGCCGGGTTGCGTTGGGACCTGCCACGCCTCCTCTTCTTGGGGATGGAGAAAGAGAGATAGTGGTTCAAGCTAGGGTTAGGGTTTTGAATCCAATTTGGGATTGAATCGGAATTGGGGTCCAAGATTACATTAGGGTTTGGATTTTGTTGTTGTTGTTCGGGAACCAATTGGGAAGGAGGAAAGGAAGAAAACTGGGGTGGTGGATCATCCATCACACAGTGTGATTTGATTTTTAAGCAAGATGAACAGAACAAATTTGAAGGTCTATCAATGATTATATATTTTGTCAACAAAATCCAGCATTTACACAACACCTAGCTCCTCCGTACGCCGCCACCACAGCCAGGCCATTACCACCACGGTTTAATTTCTGACACAATAAACCGCCACCGAAGATTGGAGCTTTCCGAATATTGTGTATGTTTTTTTGTTTTGTTGTTTTTTATACAAATGTGTATGGCTGTATGCTTGTATTCATTTTAACCGGATGAAAACCTACGCAAAATCTTTTTAGTTTTTAGACTGTATTATGATTTTTCTAAAAGTGTATTGTAAATATAGGTGACTTTTACTGTGAATAATTATAATATGTGTAGGTTTTCATCCCTACATATATTTTTAGAAAAAGAATTTATATTTATAAATAAGACCTTTAAACCTTAATAATTATTAAAAAATAATAACATAATGTTTTAAATAATAAAAAAATATTTTAAAGAACGCACGTTTAAATATTTTTTAATTTTGAGAGATTTAAAATAATAAAAAATTAATATTTTAAATTAATCTTTTTAAAATACTAATTATTAAATAAATCAAGTAGATCTTTTATCGATCTTGAAAGCGGCTTAATATTTATGTTTTTCTAAACTAACATTTTAAATATGTTTGATTAGATTTCTTGCTATATGGTTTGGGCCAAAAAAATAATAATTTAAAATTAATTATACATGTCATTAATTTTCTTTTTTAATTTAATAGAATGCAAAACTTTTAAATCAATACAAATATAAGATTTTGAAAAATGTTAATAAATTGTGTAAACTAATATTCCTTTTGTTATACAGTGTATATGTTATAACAAATTTAATTTTGAATACTTTAAATATGCATGAAGTTGTATCGAGTTTATATAATGTGAATAGATCAAATTGGAGTCAAGGCTTGCTAATACTTTTAAAACTTTAAATTTATATATATATATATATATATATATATATCACAAATTGGAAATGATATGGTGACATTTCTGATTTCTCAATGCATTAATGATCAAATATAACCGCATAATTTTGGTTATATTAAATAAGAGTAGGCTTAACAGGTCAAAATTATTTTGGATTAGAAATTAAAAAAAAAAGAATATAGTAGAATTTTAGAACTATGGGTCACAAACTTGTTTGTGGAGTAATATTAGATATACAAATGTTCACACATTCCAAAAATACACTCTTTTAGATATAGTTAAATTAATCTCCAAATTTATAGAGTCATATCAATAGTTAAATTAAATTTCAAATTTATATAAGGTCATATCAATAGTTAAATTAACATCCAAATTTATATATGATCATATCATTACTTTTCGATACATATTCACATACAACTCAATAATTATACATATTATTTTCTTTTGTACATATACTAAAAAGTTGCCTACCTAACAGTTTTTAGTTTTATAAAAGAACTAAAAAATGCTGCACAAACACCAAATTGTGCAACAGCAAAAACAATGTCGCGAGCTGTTATAATATTGACAATTTTTAATCTTTTTGTCAAAAATGACTATGGCACTGGAGCTTTTTCACACGAGTAAGAAGAATAAAAAATAACAATCTTTTATTAAGGACAAACTTGCAATTATTCACAAAAAAATAACAAACTTTATTGAGGTCTAACTTGTAATTTTTTTTTATTACAGGTAACCTATACTAATGGTATCTGATTTAGTCTGATCTAAATCATTTATTTATTTTCTATTAAATCTAACAATTTGTAATCAATGGTCCATCGATGAACCATATAATTATTGGTTCACCTTAGACGCCACCATAAATATAAAGGGAGTTGCTATGGTACCCTGATGGGTTTGGTACTCAGGGTGAGTTGTCACCTATCTATTGACTGTTGGTTTCATAATAAATGCTTGAAAGTTTATTAAATATAAACAATAACTAATGAATGTTTGACAACTCACCATGGGTACCGGTACCCTAAAAAAAAGATGGGTACCGGAGTAATCCCTAAATAAAAATTAAGTGCAGATCTTATAATATAGAAAATAAAATGTTTATTCATATTGATAATTGTTTGGCCCGTCAAAACGGGTCAAATTCGTCGAGTGAGCCAGTTTACCAGGATAAATTATGCGAGTCGGGCTTTAAAATTAATAAACCGTAAATACGCGAGTAATTTTGGATCAACTAGTTTAACTCACGAGTAAAACGGGCCAACCCGCGAGACCCGTGGGCCGCCCGCATAACTTTTTTATTTTTAAAGTTAAATTTTTTTGTACAAAAAAGATAATAATTTAAAAACTTAATTAGTTTAACACTCTTTTTTCAAGTAAAAGTACAAAATGTACGTACTATACATGTTAGCATTGGCACAACCACATATAAACACATTCGTTAAACTCCATAATTTTATGTTATTTATTTGTTTAAATTCTCCATTAACCCTTTAAATGAAATTAAAGTATTAAATAATATGTCTATGTAATGAAATATTTAATTTGAGATTATTAAATTAAAAAAAATTATTAAATTTAAATTTATTTCAAAGTTTACAAGTAAAAAAAGAAAGTTTCGCAAGATGTCCTGTTTAGCCCGCGAGTTAATGCAAAGCGAGTCGAGCTGACTAATTTGCAACCCATTTAAATGCAAGTAATTTTGACCCAACCTGTTTAGCCTATGACCAGTTGCGGGCAATCCTAAATGGACCGGCCCAGCCCATTTGACAGCCTTAATAATTGTTCAAATAAAATAGAAAAAGGAATATCGATATCCGTTAATAATTTATTTTTTCTCCAAAATGTTTTGATTAATGACATTGTTCAAATAACCTTTTACTTTTTCTTGAGAGCATTAGCTTCTTTTCTATTTTCACTTTCTCTTGGGACAGGTGGGTTGGCTTTGTCATATAAAGTGAGAGACATATTTCAAGCATTATTTTCTCAACAATTACCAAACAAAAATGCAGATAACAACTTAGCAGCTCCAATAACAAAGAATCTTATAGAAAAATAGAGGAAAATAATCATTATAGTGACAAACAAATTTACCAAACTATGAGCAAAGTAACATAGAATTATGGGTTCAAATGTGTTTGAAATTGAAATAATTGAACCCAAATCCCAATAAAATCCATGTCACTGGCACCTTCCCCTTGAAACAGTATAGGTATGTTAGCTCATCTATTCTACTATTTTAACGTTGAAAGTAAATTGACCTAAATGTCTAGGAGGAAAAAAAATTAGATTTACCTCCAGCTCCTCATTTTTATTTTTTATTTGTTAGCTTACATGAAAATATCTTCTTCATACACACAGCATTCTTTCCAAAACAAATTTTATCCAATCAAACTTATAAGAACGATGAGTCAAATCTGCCTCTAGAAACCAATAAATAGATATTAATAACAAAACCCCTTCTAAACCAAGATTAATGATGGTCTCAAAAGAATGAAACCAGTAAAGAGATCAAAGGAAAAGATTGTTATATAATCACGAACTTAAATTCAGTACATTCAATGTAACATCCCCGATTTTCAATTATGAGATTGTATTAGAATTGTATTTGTTTGTGTGTATGACTTTGGGAAAATTGGGTGGAAATTAAGATTTAAGAAATTATAATAATATTTTAATAATTTCGGTCTGTCCAAAAGAATCCGGACGGAAAAAGAAAAAGAAAATGAAATTTTAAATTTTTGCAGTTCCGACCAAACCGTGGGAACACTTCAGTAAAATGTCACCCCTGTGGCAAATTAGTAAAAACATTGGTGAGGGAAGACATTTTGGGAAATTTACCAAGGGGTAACTTAGCCTTTTCACACCCATGACATTTTTGTAAATGTTGGGGGAAGAAATAAATTCTAAGTCTACAAAGGAATGAGGAAAAGATGAATTCGACCATGGGAACTTGAAAAATGTCTCCAAGGTTTCGACGAAGTTATTGCAAGCATTTTTCGTCGGATGATAAGTTTTCGTCGAAGATGATATTACAAATGTTGTCCGTCGGATGATTGTAATGTCGAAAAGATTCATTTTTATTGGAGGAAAATGCTGCAAATACTATTCGTTGGATAATGAGTTTGCAGGTGTTATTCGTCGGATGACAAGTTTTCGTCAAAGAAGACAGTGATTGATCGTCAAATAATAGTCTTCGTCGAAAAGTTGCACCCAATTTCCTTATGACTTTGACAGTTTTGTACAACGAATACGTGGCTTAACTGCCATGTATACGTGTTTACGTTTTAGGAGTCGGTTATTTTACTTAGTTTGTCTATAAATATTAGAATTTACGATGTAAAAAGGGTTGGTTACTGGATATACAATCCTAACATCTCACTCGAGCAGATTAAAGGATTTGATTCCAAGTATGCCTTCCATTTTCGTTTCAAGCAATTTACCTTAATGCAATGTTCATTTACAATTCCTTTTATTTCCTGCACTTTATCCTTTTGAGTTCATTTACTTTGAGTCTTGTCCTTTAAATTCATTTACTTTCTCTTGTCATATTTGTTATTTTCCTTTACTTTCTGCAATTTACATTACCTTGCTTTGTCCTTTAAATTTATTTACGTTTCATTGTATTCTTACTTGCATTCATTTATTGCTTTTCATTCGCTTTCTGCAATTTATATTTGCACTGTTCTTTGTTCTTGTACTTAACTCCTTCTTGTTTTGCACCAAGTTTTTACCTTTTCTCATACGAGATTACCACGTAACTCGTCGCAACCCACATTCGACTGATAAATATATTTGTTTGCTTGAAGTTTGATTTTACCAAATTTCACCATAAACAAATTGGCACGCCCGGTGGGACGAGTTTAGAGTAACTCGTAGTGTCACAGACCTCGTTCTCACAAGAGGTTCATTATATGCGTTTAAGAAGTGGAAGGTTTGTTCATTCTTCCTCTTCTCAGAATACACAAACCATGAGTAATACACAAAATCAAGTGTCGAATGCACCAGTGGCCGACGTCACCGTGCCACCTTCAGCCGGTGTTAGTTCAGGCCCTGTAATCGACGAAGTGCCAACTGGTACTCTTCGGAGTAATCCAGTATTGGAACAAATAATACCTGTAACAACTCAGCCATTGCCGAGTCAACCAAGCAATCAAAGTATAATAAATTCAAACTCAAGGTTTGCACCGCAATATGGTTTGCCACCCAATTATGTGCCTCCTGTAATGGCACAGATGGGAATAGGCAGCACTTTGGCCGGTACCATAAGCCAAACTGCGACTTCTATGAGTCAGCCACAAATCAGTTCAGCCTTAGTAGGATTTAATGGCCAAGGAATAGGAGTTGCAGGCTCTAGTAATCCTACTCCTTTTAGACAAGAAAGGATGAATTTGGGGCCAGTATTCCCAAACATGTCAAGGGATATCCCTCAAAGTATAACTGGGCCCACTGTAAACTCTTTGGCCAGTTTTCGACAGCAAATGGATGAGAGCAACCATGAAATGGTGCACATGTTCACTCAGCAAATAGGTGCAGTGATTACGCCAATCATGGAGATGACTAATAATACTTGTGATGCATTGGCCTGACAAATGGCAAGATTAAATCAAGCCATAGGGATAGATGATACGGCCAATGTTACTGCTCAAGTAAATGTACCCCAAGTCAACGTCAAACAAAATAATCAAGATCCTGGTCAAATAGGTCAGAATGAACAACATGGCAATGTCCATATGCTCCGTCGAGGAGATGAAGATTAAATGGCAAGAAATGATTTAGCCATGAGATTACTTCGTCGAAACCTTGGGGGGCAACAGGTGGTCGAACAAAATGTTAACCAGGTAGTAGAACAAGTGTTAAATCGTTTTGGGTTTAATGTTGGCTATGCCAACCAACCCTATTTTGTTTCAGCTTTTCCTGATTGGGTCCAACAGGCAGAATTGCCAAGGGGAACTAAGATTCCTAAACTTTCTAAGTTTTCTGGAGAAAGTGGAGAATCAACTGTAGAACACATTGCTCGATTTACCATAGAAATGGGAGAGTTAGCCACCGTAGAAGGCCTTAAAATGAGATTTTTTCCTAGTTCTCTTACAAAGAATGCATTTTCTTGGTTCTCAACACTAAGGCCAAACTCAGTCCATTCTTGGTCCCAATTAGAGAGGAGTTTCCATGATCAATTCTTTAGGGGAGACTTAAGAGTGGGACTTACAGACCTCTTTAATGTCAAAAGAATGTATAACGAGACTGTGGATGATTACTTGGCTAGGTTTCGACAAATGAGGAGTAGGTGTTTTACTCCCATACTTGAGGCAGAAATAGTAAAAATTGCTTCAGGAGGTCTTGATTATTACATAAGAAAGAAATTAGTGAACCAACACTTAGTTGATCTTGCCCAACTAGGAGAAAAGGTTAGGCAAATAGAGCAACTAAAAACTGAAAAAATACAAAAGCAGAAAAGGTTCTTAAAAAGGGAGAAAGTAGCGTTTGTCGGATTGGAAGAGTCTGACAATGAAATTGAGGACAGTGATGATGAATTTGAGGTTAACATTGCTGAGCTTCAAAAAGGCCCTCCCTATGTTTGCCAGGCTTTGCAGCCTATGCGAAATAAGGAGAAAATAGGTTATTCTAATAAGAAAACGTATACATTCGACGTAACTAAAACCGACAAGATATTTGACTTATTATTAAAAGATAAACAAGTTAAATTGTCGGATGGTCATAGGCTTTTGAAGCCTGATGAGATAAAAGACCGAAAATATTGTAAGTTTCATAATAATTTCGGTCATGTTACTAATGAGTGTATTCGTTTCAGGGACTTAATCCAGAAAGCGTTGATGGATGGGCGTTTGAAATTTGCTGATAAACCAAAAGCAGATATGAAAGTTGACACGGATCCATTCCAGGCTGGTATCACTTATGTTGAACAGCAAACTCCTTTGAGTATAGGAATGGTTAACATGGAAAAAATGCAAGATTCTGATGTTGATATGGAAGATGCATTAGACACTTACCCTAAGCCAGGGGAATCATTGGATACGTTCCTTAAAAGAAAGAAGGAAAGCGGTAAGGTGAGGTTATGTCCAAGGTGTAATGCAGTTTATGATGAGCTTGCTGCAAAGAAAAAAGGATGAGATTCGACAAGGAAGTTTTCCAGATGAAAAGAAGCTCTTCGACAGAAAAGCTTGGAAGCCTCGTCGACCATTCTATACACCAAGACCAAGGCCTGGTTATACACCTAGGCCTAATAGGAATGGTTGGTTGGTTGAAAGGCCTGGTGAATCAGTAGGAAGCAATGCGTTCCCAAAAGATCACGTCAGGCCAACAAAGAAACGAGTACCACCTGCAAACGTTGCAGTCGACAGGTGGGTAAGAAATTCCGCAATGGCTGTTCACCCAGAGCTTCGACGAAGGGTGATTGCCAAGAGGTATTGGTTTCATAATAATCAACCATTCTGGAACGAAGATTATAAGCATGGCAAAATCAACCCAAGGAATGTGGGTTGTCACCAGGATGATACCGGACCCTCAAAACCTCAACCAATGTTAAAAAGTAAAAAGAGGAGGTTGCAAAGGTTGAGACAATCACAAAAGAGGAAGGAAATGGCTGAGGGTTTGGAGGTGAAGGAACAATTCAACGAGAAAGGATGCTTAATCGTCGAGATTAAGCCATCACCGGGTAAAAGTCAAGGTGATGGAAAGCTGAAAAGTGTTATTACAAAGGGGCCTGTCGATCAAAAGAAATCAGTTGTGGGTGCGTCGACAAGTACATCTAAGCAGCTAGAGAAAGATACATGCATCCGACAAAAGAAGTTGGAAAAGATTAAGAAAGGAAAACAAGTTCAAGGCTATGGTTTCCATAAAATTGGACGACAATGGCCGATGGGACTAATTGCAGCTGAAAAAGAAGCATAACAAAATAAAGAGCAGGACCAACTGATGGTCGAAAAGATGGTAGAGAAAATGAGGAAGGTTAAGGGTCATGAAGGTGAATCTGTTACTTTTGGAGATCTCGAAGAATGGTCAAAGGAACAGGTAATAAGAGTCCTGAAGGATCCTAATCAGGACGCCGAGTGGAAACAAAAGATTCATAGTATGATCAAGGAGAGAAGAGAGTTGACATAGCCTAATTGCTCAGTGGGTGATGATCATCTAACTGCTGATGAGGTCATTGAGGCCTTAAAAGACCCTGATGATTTGCTTGGCCTCGGTGACTCTGAGCAATTTGATATGGATGTTGACTTTAGCAAAGATCTTGATGAAATAATAAAGGCTATGGATAGCACTATCTCCTCGACGGGCACAATTGTCAAAGAATATTTCAGGATAGGAAGGCACATGGATGCAGAGTTATCCGACGAGGAAGAATTTTTGAAGTCAATGAATGTGAATTTGATCTCAGTATTACCAACTGAGTTTGAAGGTTACTATGAGGTTGAATATGATGAGCCAATTGAGGATGACTTGGAGGATCCTTGGGATAATTGGTGTTTTCTCCAAGACAATTTGGTGTCTGTATTCGACAACCCAGCACAGTTTGAAAGGCCGTCGGAGGAACAGAAAGCTCATCTTCGACCACTTCACATCAAAGCTTTGTTGGAAGGAAAACCAACAAATAGAGTGTTGGTGGATGGACGTGCAGCAATTAACCTGATACCTAGAGCAATGTTGAAAAGGCTTGGTAAAAATGAGTCGGATCTAATGACAACTAACATGGTCGTCACTGATTTTAGTGGAAAGACCTCTCCATCCGACGGAGTGGTGATGTTAAATGTACAAGTTGGATCCATTGCTAGGACAACGTTGTTTGTGGTTATTTCGACGAAGTCCAGTTACAATCTTCTGTTGGGAAGAGATTGGATACACGCTGTTGGTGCTATACCTTCAATAGTTCACCAGAAACTCATTTTGTGGGATGAAAATAATCAAGTGGAGATCATTGAGGCGGATGATAGCCCCTGCTACTTGCAACAATTGCATGTTGATTTCAAGATTTATGCTCCAAATGTGAAGCCAATCACAGCAAAAGATGAAGTGGTTGATAAAGAGGCACTCGAGGCATGCTTAATGGATCAGTTTGGGATCCGACTAGTGAATAAGGCCGAAACAGATCGGCCAAGCACTAGTCATGAGTGTTGAAAGTCATATGGATCGACTGTCGGCTTATTTGGCCGACAGGGCAATATACACCAATGAAGGTGTAATGTCGGATTGTATAATTGATGATAGTCCGTTAGGTTTTGAAAGAAGTTTTGATGAAAGACAAAATGTGGAAATTGAAGACCCTTTGGAGGAAGTAAACTTGGGCACAGAAACAGAGAAAATGCCCATTTTTGTAAGTTCATTTCTGCCAAAGGAATTTAAGGAGCATCTTATCAAATTAATTAGAGAATACAAAGATTGTTTCACATGGAACTACAACGAGATGCCTGGGCTGAGTAGAGATCTTGTCGAACATAGATTACCTTTGAAGGGAGGATGCAAGCCAGTTAAGCAAGCTAACAGAAGATTTGCACCTGAGGTAGTCTTGAAGATAAAAGAAGAGGTCAAGAGACTGCTCAAGGCAAAGTTCATAAGAACAACCAGGTATGTCGAATGGCTTTCTAATGTAGTTCCTGTGTTGAAGAAAAATGTTAAAATGGTAGTGTATATTGATTTTAGAAATTTAAATGCTTCTACTCCCAAAGATGAGTATCCCATGCCAATTGCGGACATGTTGGTTGATGCCGCATCTGGACATGAGTTGCTCAGTTGCATGGATGGCCACGCAGGTTATAACCAAATCTTCATAGCTGAGGAGGATGTGTCGAAAACCGCATTCAGATGTCCAAGTGCCATCGGGACATATGAATGGGTAGTCATGCCTTTTGGTTTGAAGAATGCAGGGGCCACCTATCAGAGAGCCATGAACACAATTTTTCATGATGTTATTGGGAAATTTATAGAAGTATATATAGATGATGTGATCGTTAAATCCGAAACAAAGGAAAGTCATCTGGTCAACTTGAGGCAGGCATTCGACAGAATGAGAAAGCATAACCTCAAGATGAACCCAAAGAAATGTGGGTTTGGTGTGTCAGCGGCCAAATTTTTGGGCTTCTTGATTCACAAGAAAGGCATTGAAGTGGACAAAAATAAAGCCAAAGCAGTTTTGGAGGCTGCACCACCAACAAATAAGAAAGAATTGCAATCTTTCTTGGGCAAAGGAAATTTTCTCATGAGGTTTATATCTAATTTGTCAGGAAGAACCAGATTCTTTTCTCCATTGATAAAGCTAAGAAATGAACAAGATTTTGTGTGGGATCTTTGTCACCAGGAGGCTTTCGACCAAATAAAGCAGTACTTGGCGAATCCACCGGTCATGGTGCCTCCAGTGTCTCGAAGACCATTAAAGTTGTATATTTCAGCGTCGGATGAAACCATAGGAAGTATGCTGGCTCAAGATGATGAAAATAATGTCGAGATAGCTGTTTACTATTTAAGTAGAGTTTTGAACATGCTGAGAAAAAATACAGTGCAATAGAAAAGTTATGTTTAGCATTATATTTCTCTTGTACCAAACTTAAGTATTATATGATGCCTTGTAATGTGTTGGTTATGTCAAAAACCGATGTAATAAAATACATGTTGTCAAAACCAGTGTTAAATGGACGTATTGGTAAATGGACTGTTGCATTGTCAGAATTTTCTTTACAATATGTTACAATGAAAGCTGTTAAAGGCCAAGTGATTGCTCATTTCTTGGCAGATCACCCATGTTTGGATGTTGAGAATACAAACTATGTCGAGTTAAAACCTTGGCGTTTGTATTTCGACTGTTCAAGGCATCAAAATGGAGTTGGAATAGGAGTCTTAATAATTTCTCCTGAAGGCATTCCAACCAAATTTATATTTGAATTAAAATACGACTGTTCTAACAATGAGGCTGAGTATGAAGCCTTAATTGTTGGATTAGAAATTTTGGTCGAAATGGGAGCACGCACAATGCACATTTTTGGGGATTCACAATTAGTTGTCAAGCAGCTTGCTCAAGAATACAAGTGTGTTAGCTATAATTTAACTATGTATTGTATTGTTGCAAGTAAACTGTTAAAGAAATTTGTCGAGGTAATTATTGAACATATCCCCAGAAATTTGAATGAGGATGCTAATGAATTGGCACAACTAGCATCCGGGTATAAAGTTTCACCTAACGTTTTGTCAAACTTAATGGAGATTAGGGAACTTTTATACCCATTAGGAGAAAAAGATATACTATAAAATGATGTTTCGACAATTGAAGATTGGAGGCAACCAATACTAAGTTATTTGGACAATCCAAGCCAAAATGTCGATAGGAAGCTTAAGCTCAAAGCATCAAAATTTGTAGTACTAGGAGGAGCATTATACAGAAAGTCTGTCGATGGAAATTTAGAAACTTGTTTGAGTAAAGAAGAGGCTTATATGGCCTTGGCAGAAGTTCATGAAGGAATTTGTGGGGCACACCAAGCAGGTGATAAAATGAAATGGGTCCTTCGACGACAAAGGTATTATTGGCCAACATTAGTTAAGGATTGTATTATGTTTGCTAAGTCTTGTGAGGAATGTCAAAGACATGGCCATATACAAAATGTTCCTGCTAGTGAATTACATTCCATAATTAAACCATGGCCTTTTAGAGGATGGGCTTTGGATTTGATAGGCCAAATTCATCCTGTATCGTCGAAGGGACACAAGTACATCCTTGTGGGGGTCGATTACTTTAGTAAATGGGTAGAGGCCATAGCTTTGAAAGAAGTGACCGAACAAGATGTGATTGATTTTACAGAAAATAATATAGTGTGTCGATTTGGTATACCGCAAACTTTGACTACTGACCAAGGAATAGTTTTTGTCGGTAAGAAAATTCTAGAGTATACCAATTCTAGGAATATTAAAATGATTACGTCGACCCCTTATTATGCTCAGGCCAATGGTCAAGTAGAAGCTATGAACAAGATAATTATAAGTCTGATAAAGAAGCATGTTGGTCGACAGCCTAGAAATTGGCATAATACTCTTAACCAAATTTTGTGGGCATACAAAAATTCACCTAGAGAATCGACGGGAACATCACCATATAAGTTGGTATATGGTCATGATGATATGTTACCTGTCGAAATCAATCTCGGATCAATTCGCATTCAGAAACAAGATGAGTTGCCAGTTGAACATTATTGGGACTTAATGTTTGATGAGTTGAATGAATTAAGTGATGAGAGATTGATCGCTTTAGAAAACTTGATTCGACAGAAAGAGAGGATAGCCAGATTTTATGATAGTCGAGTTAAGTATAAATCTTTCAAGGTTAATGACTTGGTTTGGAAGGTGATTTTGCCTTTAGATAAAAGTGGTCGAGAATATGGAAAGTGGTCCCCAAAATGGGAAGGACCATTTAAAGTTGTTCAAGTTTTCTCTGGGAATGCCTATGCACTCGTCGGAATTGATTCAAATTTAAGGATCAAATCCATTAATGGCAAATATTTAAAGCCATATAGGCCGACAATGTGTGAAGTAAAGATTGACATGGGATGATAAAGATGAATTTCATTCATATACTTGGCAAGTTATACACGAGAATACAGTCGAAGAAAACTTTGAACAAGAAATTGTACAAAAAAAAAACTAAGTTTAAACAAATAGCTTGTAGATCCTCTTCAGTCCAAGTTTCCCTAAGAAGCACATCTGTTTCATATGCCTGGGGTTGGACCCGAAGAAGAAGAAGATAGTAGAAGGCTTATGATGAAACTAGAACTGGGGGACATCTCCTTGCATGATCATGATTAAACGGAATAGGAGAGCTCTCCAGTGTTGTTTGGTTCCCCATTGGCCGTCTACTCCCAGATGAGTCATCATCACCCTAACTTAGGTTACGATGATTACTGAAGCTCATCTGGGATATTACGATTCTTACTGAAGCTCAAAACATAGTTCACCGTCAATACAAAGTCCCTTTGTCGAAAATTCATGGCTATGTTATTTTTCCTTAGTGAGAAAATTCGAAGCAGAAAGGTGATGGGAAACATGATGGTAAACTAAAGACAAGAGTTTTGATTTGTTTCTTTGATATGAAACATAGCACCCAGAAATCACTATTTATAGAGGTTCCTGGCGTTAGTTGTGTAATTAATTTTGCTTTGTAATTTGCACTTGTGAGTTATTGGATGGAGTGTTACGATGCAAAGTTACAAGAAGCATTGGGAAGTAACGAGTCAAAGAAACATTTATAAAACGTGCTAAAATTCGGAGCTGTAAGTAACTTCAGAAAATTTTATTGAAAATTGAAAAGCCTAAAAGCTATACAAGTTTGGTCGAATTAATAATTCGACAAAGGCTAAATATTCAAGTTTTCTGCAAACCCTCCCAAGCTTCCTTTAAGAGTTGACTGTCGGAGCGAGTTGTTTGATACTCTGCTTCAAGGGAATTCAACTTAGCAACAACTGCTTTGGCGTTGACAGCCCATTGTTTGGAATTAGCAGCAATATTTTGTTGCTTGATGATTCCTTGTTGCAGGGCATCGTTAAGTCTTTGCTTCCAACGACGTGCATCTTCAAGCCTTTTCTCTAAATCCCTAATTTCCTGGTCGATTTCAGCTTCTTTTCTCTTGCCTTTGATAAGATTTTCTTTCAACTTGGCATTCTCTTCTTTTGCATCGGTCAACTGCTTTAGAATTTTGGATTTTTCTTCAACTTCTTTTTCATAAGCAGGGATGACTCGACGAATAATAGGCAACTTTAGTGCCAAGTTCTTAAGGAAATCTTTGACAATGGAAGGGAGCGCTCGACTGGCTATGGGCAGTTGTTGAGAAAGAGGCTCCAATTCTGTCGAAATGGCCATCATCCTTTCTTGAAGAGTTTGGTCAGAAATTAAATCTTCAAAGGATTGGTTGAAAGTATTTTTCAACTCAGCTAGTAACTCAGCAACATGGGAATCCACATAGTCTTGCCCAAGCTGGTTAGAAGAACGAGCTGATTGAGGGGAACTTCTATGGCCACTCGACAACATAGTTATTAAATCATCCAGGTCATCGTTGAGGTCCTCCGTCCTTTTAGCTTCGATGTCAATTGGATTTGTCGGAAGAGATGAAGGCAAAGTTGCAGGTGCAAACTCACCCAGTAGGCTATCCATGTCAACTTCTTCCACAAAGACTTGGACAGGAGCCTCTTTTTCGACCGAAGGGGGATTTTCGACAATCGAAGGAATAAGACTTTCCTTTTCCAGAATTGGAAGTGTCTCGGTCTCTGTTGGAGGGCTTGGAGAGGGATGAAGTCTTGAGCCTCTGTAATGGGCTCAACAGTACCCTGAGTTATTGGATCGTCGGAAGAGGGAATACTTGTGAATTTCTAAAAAAAAAATGTTAAAATTAGAAATATCATGGGATGTACACATTGAAATTTAAAGTATTTACCTCAGGGGATTGTCGAATTGATTCTTCTACACCCAATTCGACGGTCGGTTCTGGGAAAACTCCAGTGGCACCTTCAGCCTCCGGGTCCTGAAATATAAGAAAAATTGGGACTTAGAGGAAGTTAAGTGGCGAAGTAGTGAGTAGAAAAATGATTTCTAAGATCAAACCTCAGGTGGAATTGGAGCAGCTTCTGCGACAAGTTCAGTGGTTTGTTGAAGGCTGGAGCTTATCAATTCAGTCTTTTTCTTTTTCCTCTGCAAAAAAGGGGAATGATGTGAGAATAAAGTAAAAGTATAAGAAGAAAAAGCAAAAAAAAAAAAGAAGCATACCACTAAAGGGATTTCAGGAGAAGGACATGGAGATTCAGACACTTCAATAGACGAAATGGAGGTCGAATCACTAGTCTGCATTCAATATTGATGATGAGTCAAGAGTTTTGAAAGAAAAATAAACAGGAGTATAATGGCAAATTACCTTATGAGATTTTGATTTTGAAGATTCGACAGCAGCTTTGGATTTGGAGGGACTTTTTGTCGAAATTTGTTTCGACGCCCTAGTTTTTGGGGCTTTTGGGACAGGAGGATTTGGAGCTTTTCTACCTCTCTTCCTTTTAGAGGCAGGAGCTGTTTCTTCTTCTTGTTCCTCGTTTTCCTCCTCCGTTTGTTTATATTCCAAGGCACGTTTCAAAGGAACAGCTGCAAAAGAAAAGATGGATGGTCAAAATAAGAAAAATAGAATGATTCGACGAAATAGGAAAAAGTACCTTCAGGAATTTTAGTGATGATCCGGGTATCCTTGGCAAATTGTTCATTCGACAAGGCAAATCGTCGGGTAAAGATAACTTCTGGGCTTCTTGTTAGGAAAATATTACTTTTGTCACTAATCCTTTCAAGAGTAGGAAAATTGTCAGCCTTAATAGATTTACCCGGAAATTCGTCGGCCAAACCAAAACGAGCACAAGGAAGAGGCACTGGTTTTGGAAAAGGAATTTGAAATGGTTCGAACCGTGCCAATGGATTTTTTATTGAAACCGCAATAAAATTGATATTACATCTTTCTTGGTGTGCTTGTTTTAGTTTGGCCACGACTTCTTCGCAATGTCGAACAATTAAGCTAAGATACCGGTAATCCCATTTGATCTTGTAGTACTTCTCAAAAGCTCTAATTTCTTGAATGTGCATACCTTTGCTTTTCGTCGAGGGGTCTTGACCCTGCACAGGAATAAGAGTTTCAGTGATTCTGTTTCGACAAACTTCAATGTCGACATGAAAACGCTGATAATATTGAGTCCACCACTCGACGAAGTCTTTCGAAATGCCTCTATAAGGGGTAAAATCAGAAATAAAAAAGTGTTGCTTGTATCTTTCATTTTTCGTAGCAACACGAACAAGGTCGCTCATGTCGGACAAATGACCATTGATGATGTGTTCTTTGGATTTGGAAGAAAATGGTGCTGGAATTGCTTGACAAAATCCAAACTGACGAGCCACAGCATTTGGAAGATATAATTCAAGAGATTTGTCAGTCGAGCCTGGAAGCCCAGCAACAAGTATTTGCCGACATAAGAATGCAGACCAAATCGACACGTTGTCAGCCTGAATGGAAGCATCGGTCGAATGTATTGGTCGAGTAAACCATTCAGGACCAAGTGACCGATCAGCAAAAGGGACAAAATATATGTCTTCAGTGTCGAATGAAATAGAGTGAAAAATACTGAAGAAGTGCATGAAGTTCTCTGAATCTTGTTTGTGAGTTCTCTCATGTTTCACATGGCAAAGCTTTATGCCATAAGTAGCGAGAGAAACTGTTGAAGGAGAAGCATCAGTCAAATAATCACCCAAAATGGCATTTAACCAGAGTTGGAGTAGCCATATGGGTCCACCAGAATTGGTTTTCTTTACTTGGAGCCGAATGCTTTGAACAATCTCACCAATGCTAAGATAAAGGTTGGCAAGAAGAAATTGACCCAGAGCAAGTTTTCGACCCTCGTGGAGGAGGTTGGCCAATTGAAGGTAAGACTTGGAAACCTGAACTGATTTAGTGCAAAGAGCATAGGCTGATAACCAAAGAAGGAGGAAAGCTATGTGTTCCTCGTCGGAAACAGGGCCTGAGCTCTTATAGTGAAAATTGATGAATGTTGAAAAAGAAGTAGGGGCACCAGAATAGACATCAACTGTGTTTGCAGGTTGAAGAATGGGTGTTATAACCTCACCATCTGGTCGAAGACCAGCTATTGCAGCAGTGTCGAACAAGGTAGGTCCCATCATGCCATAGGGCAATTGAAACGAATTAGTAGTTTTATTCCAGAAGAAAAAGGATGCACCTAATATACAGGGATCCATCTTAACGGGGTAGCGGGAAAGTTGAATACAATCAAAAATTCCTACTTCTCTCCATAACATTTCCTTAGAGGCTTGGACTTTGTTGAGCCAATCTATGTACCCATTAATTTGTGATGGTGGGGTTCGAAAGAGTCTCTCAGACTTATTAAAGTAGCTAATAGGAATGGAAGGAAGGGAAGCCAAGATAGCTTCTTGTGGAGTTTTACAAGGGAAGAAACTGTTTATTTCATCAGTGATGAAGGTTTTGGGCAAAATAGGACCCAAAAATGCAGCCGGAGGATCTAAAGCCAAAGAATGGTTTTTAAGAGGTAGAATTACCTTTGAAAGATTCCAGAGTTCAGACTTCTCTAGAATAGGATCTTCCACCACGGCGTGACTGCCTAGGTCTACTGGGAGTTTGTCGGCGGATTGAGAACCAGAAGCCATTGATGAATGTTAGTTTTCTTCGAAGTAAAGGTTTTGAAGAGGTTTTTGGAAGACAATGAATAGTAAAGGGTAAAGTGAAAAGTGAAGTTACTGGTTAGGTGACTGTTTTATAGATAAAAACAATGATGAGGTGCACTTTACCTTATTGGGAAAACGGCTGATTAAATGATGAGATGATGGTTTTAGTTGAAGTTTTCGAGGAAAATACGGAGGATTTTACTGGAATTTTGAAAATTGAAAATTAAAAATTCAAATACCTCCGTAAATTTTGTGATAATTTATCAGAAGGTGAAAGGTTTAAAATTTATCTTTCTCCCGACGATGTCGAAAGAAAAATTTTGGGGGGCATCTGTTGGGGGAAGAAATAAATTTTAAGTCTACAAAGGAATGAGGAAAAGATGAATTCGACCATGGGAACTTGAAGAATGTCTCCAAGGTTTCGACGAAGTTATTGCAAGCATTTTTCGTCGGATGATAAGTTTTCGTCGAAGATGATATTACAAATGTTGTCCGTCGGATGATTGTAAATGACGAAAAGATTCATTTTTATTGGAGGAAAATGCTGCAAATACTATTCGTCGGATAATGAGTTTGCAGGTGTTATTCGTCAGATGACAAGTTTTCATCAAAGAAGACAGTGATTGATCGTCAAATAATAGTCTTCGTCGAAAAGTTGCACCCAATTTCCTTATGATTTTGACAGTTTTGTACAACGAATACGTGGCTTAACTGCCATGTATACGTGTTTACGTTTTAGGAGTCGGTTATTTTACTTAGTTTGTCTATAAATATTAGAATTTACGATGTAAAAAGGGTTGGTTACTGGATATACAATCCTAACATCTCACTCGAGCAGATTAAAGGATTTGATTCCAAGTATGCCTTCCATTTTCGTTTCAAGCAATTTACCTTAATGCAATGTTCATTTACAATTCCTTTTATTTCCTGCACTTTATCCTTTTGAGTTCATTTACTTTGAGTCTTGTCCTTTAAATTCATTTACTTTCTCTTGTCACGCTGTTATTTTCCTTTACTTTCTGCAATTTACATTACCTTGCTTTGTCCTTTAAATTTCTTTACGTTTCATTGTATTCTTACTTGCATTCATTTATTGCTTTTCATTCGCTTTCTGCAATTTATATTTGCACTGTTCTTTGTTCTTGTACTTAACTCCTTCTTGTTTTGCACCAAGTTTTTACCTTTTCTCATACGAGATTACCACGTAACTCGTCACAACCCACATTCGACTGATAAATATATTTGTTTGCTTGAAGTTTGATTTTACCAAATTTCACCATAAACAGTAAATAATTAGTAATAGGAGAGCAAGTTGGTCCTAGTTAGGAATTGTTGGGGGGTAAAATTGGAAGCAAAATTTTCCCCGTTCTCTATGTGGGAGCTGATGGTTTGGAGGAGGAGGAGAGAGCTTCAACTTCATCTTCTTCTTCCATTTTCTCTCCTCCATTGAAGCTCCACCTTCAAGCTTCCAAAACACCCACTTCCCCAACAATCATAAACTAATCAAGTAGAAGAAACATAAACAACTTCAACTAAAACTAAGGAAATAACATCTTTGATCCAATTACAAAATCATGTCTAGGGATTCAAATCATCCTTAACCAAAAAGGGAAATCTAGCATAACATGTTCTTGAACAATATCAATAGATAATGATTAAACATCATGAGTTCAAGATACAAGTAAAAGGCAAGAAGAAATAAAATGATGAATCTCGATCTCTTTCTTTTCGAGTTGCTCCCAAAGAAGAAACTCTCCTATTGCTCCTTGATGGTTGCTCAGTCTTGTCCAAGTGAATGCTTGATTCCTTTGGGTTGACCCCTCTCTCTTCTTAATTAGGCCCAACATTACAATTGAGCTTTTTCTTATTTTTCTGGGCTCAGCCTTCGACACAGCCGTGTTGTATAACACGGCCAGACCGTGTTCAGAAACACGACTGTGTTTTCCTTTGCTTAGGGAATTTGCAAAAGTGTCCAACATCAAACTTGTAACTCTATGTCTTAGCTTTCCATAGCCACATGAATCACCTCAATCCGATTTCTGTACCTTAAGATATGATCAAATTACTGCTCAAGGGTTCAACTGACTTTGAGATTTCTATCCGATCTAGATAAGATTTGATTTCCTTTATCTCCCTTTGACTTATCTATTTGATTTCAAATTCAAATAAACATTAAATTCAATTAGGAAGTATTAAATCTCAATTAAGGGAAATATATCATAAATAATCCAAAGCTAAGATATGTAATCAATGCACATAATCAAATCAAATCAATATTCTATGGAAATCATCTAAAACATTAATTTGTATGTCTAGCACATCAAAATGAAGCAAGGAGAGCAGTAAAGGGAACTTATTAATAAAACACCTAAAAACATATAAAACTATTCTAACTTGACTTTAACTCAAGATAAAACAAGCACATAAAAGGTGTGTAAATGACACACATCACTTACTATCCATTGCACAGATAAGACAATCATCAGATTCTCCTCTTAAACTGTATTGACACTGCTCCCGCCTTCGTCTTTCTTTGAAGACTTGCAAGCATAAGAATAATGGCCCGTCTTCCCACAATTTCAACACTCAATATCCTTTTTGCTCTTCTGTTGATATTGAGTGTTGTTTTGACAATTTTTGGATTTTGATCTACCATGCCTGGACTTCCCTCTGCTTTTCTTTCTACCCCTGCTCTCCATTTGCAATGCTGATGCCGAAGTGGAAGGACCTTCTTCTTTCCTTCTGATTTCTTTTGTCATGATCATGGTTTTGAAAACCGGATCGGACCGGCCGGTCCGAATGTGACCCGGGTGCCTGGCCGGTTCGGTTAGTCCAAAAAACCGTTTTAGTTGTTGAACCGGAAAGAACCGGATTGAACCGGCAACCCGGATGAACTGGACCGGGTTTCTGAAAATCGACCGGTTCTCTTTTTTTTTGTTGCTTTTTTTGAATTTTTTATTACTTTTTCATATTTTTAAATTAGTCTTTTAGGAGTTTTTTTTCACATTTATATCTCAAAAGTCATAACTTTTTACTTGTTCGTCCAATTTGGATGCATTTTATATCAATTTCACATAGCTTTTTAAGATCAATAAAAATAATTATTATTTTCATAGTTATGAGTATTTTTAAAAGAAATAATAATAATAAATTTTTTAAATAAGGATTAAACTCTAATTTTTCCCCTTAAATCTCTGTTACTCTAAAAATAAGGCTATTTTAATTGAATACAATAATAAATATTATCATATATAGTCAATTTTTATTATTCATATTATTAGATTTACTTATATATATATATAATTATGTATATAATTATAATTATAATTATTACGTCATCCGGTTCAACCACCGGTTCAACCGGTTGAACCAATCAAACCATGACGTGAAAGTCTCGCCGGTTCGATCTCCGGTTCAATTCTTAAAACATTGGTCATGATCATGTCTACGACTTTTGAGAATACCATTTTATTTTTTCCAAAAGAAGCATTGATCAATTGTACAGTAGACTGCCAACTTTCTGGCAATGTACTAATAATGACATTGGTTTCAATTTCATTGGTAAAAGTCATTTCCACCGATTTCAGCTGATCCTTAATATCATTGAAGGAGTTCAGGTGTTCTCTGAAATTGCTATTTTCTGACATTTTCAGATTAAACAATTTTTTGATTAAGAACAATTTTTTTGATCTTTCACGTTAAATGCGACTGATCTTGTTAAACTGAGATGAACCGTGCCCAAGGCCTTGCGGTCAAGCACTTCCCACTCCTCGTCCTTATGGTCGCCGGTTTTTGTGCTAGTGACAAGTACAAGTCCTTCTGGTACAGATAATCTTCCATTTGCATTTTCCAGAAATTGAAATTCGTACTATCGAATTTCTCAATCTTGTATGAATCCTTCTCGAATGCCATTGCTTACAATCAAATCTCACTAATTCACCAACTGTGAATAGTATTGTATACGTATAGTACCACTATGTACTAGAATAATGCATGTAGTATGAACAATACACCAGGAAAGTTCCCAAAAAAGAGAGATGGGTCATAATGGACAAGCTTAAATACCAAGTCTTTTCTAGATAGAACCTGAAACACCCCTCAGTATTACATTAATTAAACTCTATGACTTTTATTTTAAACACCTTTTTAATTAAATTGATATTAGAAAAATATATTAAATTATTTAAACTTGTGTGAAAAATGTGAGTTATATTTTTTTTTATTATTATTTTAAAAGGAAGTTGTTATGTAGCATACGAAAATAATGTACAACGATATATACATACAAGTCAAACTATATCTCATAGGTAAGTTTTAGTAGTCATCACAATGTAATAGCGCAAGAAGGGGAATATATATATATCACCATATGTGTGAGCCTACCCCAACATATACATCAAGATAAAAAAAAAAAAAGATGACTCTCACTCAGAGCTCAACCAAAAATAATGTCATCCCCAAAAGATCCCCTCATACTAGGCATCCTATCAAAAAAATCTAAACTCGAGACTGGTCATCTAATCCCTCAGAAGGATCAGACTCTGCAGAAGACCTCGCTGATGGTCCAGGAACGTCGATAGTAGATGATCCTCTTAGAAGACGACGACGCAGCCCTCCACGGCGGACGGTAGGAGTGTAGATAAATCTCGGTCCATGTCTAGGAGAAGTCAAAGCAAGTCTCCTCCGAACTCCAAGTCCTCTAGAAACAGAAGGGACGATCTGATCTACAAAAAGGTCAGGTTGCGGAATAATCTGATCCACAGGAGGGTTAGGTGGCGGGATAGTCCACATACGATGGAACGGTAAGCTAAACTCTAAGGTCAAACTTACAGTAACTCTATAGTCAGGTACTCCCTATATATCATAATGACATCCAGTAATGTCACCAGTATAGGTGACCTGTCGACGAGCATAGTCGACTCGCCAAACAATATCATCATCCTCATGGAAACGAAGACGTACAGTCCCCATGTGCCGATTTAGTCTCGCCATATTCATAATCATATCGAGAACAAAACATAACAAGAAAATTACATACACAAGTAAAAAGGGTAAGACACGTACTTAAACTTTATCCAGACAACATGGCAGAATTAGAAGAAAATAACACATAAATATCTTATACACTAAAGATATATATATAGAAAACTTAAAAAGAAATATGCAATGTCATGGAGTTATGCACGTGACTCTGATATGCCATTGACTCTACTCCATGGAGTTACACTGAGTGAACAGACAGAACATGCCTTATTATTGCTCATATCCAATATGCAAATCGGCAACACAATTCGGGCATTTCTGTACTGATCGCGAACAAGTAGGTAGTAAGTCAAGTCATTCGTGCGCCGCGTAGACTACCACGACACGGGGCTCCAATATTCCCCCGCCACATGTGGATTTATCAACGCCTGAATAACCTCAAGATTGTACTAATCTCTATCATACAAGTTCTACTCATCACTTAAGCTAACCCACACCTCTATCTCTGTATGGTAGCTTTTTACACAATAGGAATCCATACCTCTATCTCCGCATGGATTCCACAATAACTTATACTTTTTTTACATGATTATGATTGTGAATGTAATGTAAAACAACACAATTCAAATTCTCAATTCATCACAACTTTCCATATGTGCAACATAGTCCCTAAAAAATTTAATATTTATAAATTAACCCTAATTATTCACTAATTATAATATAGTGCCTAAAGAATTCAATAATTATAAATTAACTCCACTTTATTCAATAATGGCAGAAAATTCCCTAAAGAATTCACTATTTATATATTAACCCCAATTTATTCAATAATTGCAACATAGTCCCTAAAGAATTTAATATCTATAAATTAACCCCAATTTATCAAAAAATATATATTTTTTCTCTAATTTCTTGTTATGACCTGGTATTTGCATTAAAGTTCATATTTTCTAATTAACCCTATTTTTTTCAAATTTGCTAAGATACCCCTAATTCATTAAATTCATATTTTCTTATACTTTAAACCTTAAATTACCATTATTATACAACTTGAACTTAATTCTAATTATGCCTCTCACTCCATTATCAACCTATTTATCTAAATGTTTAAGTTAAAATCCAAATACTCATAAATCTATTTCATCTAATTTTCTTTAATTTTCACTAATTTCCTATCAAATTCTAAAATTAAACCTTAGACAAAAATTCTAACTACATTCCATTAATTCTAAAATTTTATCAACTTGATCCCTAATTTAATCTAAGCTAGTTGAAACCTTCCTAGTCAATTTAGGTTCATCCAAAAATTCTAAAAGTTTTATTTCATCATCCATTTCCAACATAAATCAATTTAAATCTCATTAATTCAATTAAAACTCAACCATTCCATATACAATTCCAATAAGCTCTCTATTTGATATTCATGAACAACCTTGTAAATTCAATCATTCCAAGTTATCATAGAATCAATTCCAAACATATTACAAAATCAACATATATGTAGAAACATAAAGCCATTTCAACAATTTAAATTTGAACAAAACCCTAAGCTAGAGTTTTTTCCACTCAACAACAACCATCAAGCAACCAATTCTACCTAAGCTATCTAAAGTTTAAGAGTATCTTCCCTTACCTCTTGGAGCTCCTAACCTTGAAAGAAATATTATTTTCTTGAAAATGCTTGTTTAGAAATAAAACTACAAAAATTCAATTTCAAAAGAAGGAAACCATGAATCAAATGGAAGAAGAAAAATGAAATGGAAGAGTGGAAAATAAGAAGAAAGTGGTGAAATACCTAGGGAGAAAAAGGAAGAAGATGGGTTTTAGGAAACCTTTTTCTTGAACTTTTCTTCTCCTAGTCTTTCTCTTGTTTTTGGCTAAGTGAAAAATGAATACCCTCTTGATTTGCACTTGACCGAACATGTAGGGGAAATATGTGATAAAAGTTGTAGTAAAAGTGGTTAGGTAGAATTGTGAGGTAAAAATTTAAGAGCTGTGTAAAAATTTGGTTTTTAATTTTAATGTGTGGATAAAATTAAGTTTAACATATAAAAATAAAATAAATTCAAAACAAATGACCAGCTAACTTTTCTTACCTATTTTATATAATTTTTGAAATTTTTAAATATTAAAATATAAAAATAGAGGTTTTTCTTTACACCGATTTTACCATTTTTAATCCGAAAAATATTATTTTTCACATAAAATCTCAAAAAATTTTTCAAAAGTTCAAAATATATTTTCATAAATATATTTATTTCAATTTTTCTCTCTCAAAATCCTATTTTAAGCAGTATAGTCTTATACCGGCAAGTTCAAAATGCAGTCCGGTGCTGTTTAAATTTTCAGTTCAAACTGAAATCCTAGAATCATGTCAATGATAGGATACTTTCTCCATATTTATTTTATTTTTAATCACCACACAATTCATAGAATAAATTTGTTAACTACATGAAAAAAAAAATGAGGGTGTTACATAACCTTTCCTAGACATGCACTTTCACACTACCTGCACTTATTTCCAGAACTGGCACTTTGACCAATAACTCAAGGATATATCTTTTTTTATGTGGAAGATCAAACGTTGCTGCAACAATAGATCATACCAAGATTTTCCAAGAGAATATAATACCCTGATAACCAAGGGCTCATGATACCAATTGTTAGAAATGGAATACCAAAGGACCACAACTTAACAACAGGACACACTCTAAGAGTAATAAAGTATACATGAGAATTTACATGGTTCAGGAAATCCCCTACATCTACGGAGCTACTGCAAAGATTTCACTATGAAAATATACACGGTGTTTACAAACACTTAACTTGTAACCACCCTCGTAGTAAATAAAAAGGCTATACAA
Source organism: Styphnolobium japonicum (assembly GCA_023212625.1). Taxonomy (NCBI): domain Eukaryota; kingdom Viridiplantae; phylum Streptophyta; class Magnoliopsida; order Fabales; family Fabaceae; genus Styphnolobium; species Styphnolobium japonicum. The sequence goes on from JALBWW010000012.1 coordinate 11,300,697, forward strand.
TTAATTATAGAGGCAAAGAGGAACTAGATATGACTTGCAAGTAACCACTCTGATATTTAATCCCAACAAACATAAGTATATCGCCTTCTGCAGTCTAATTAAAAATTACTAAACCTTCACTAAGAATTACTAGATTCTAAGAGAGGAGTTATCAATTATGGAAATAAATTCTTAACCTAGACAATTCTATTCTAAGAATTTACATGGTCTAAGAGTTACCTTAGAACTAGCTAAAAGAAATGGTGGCTACTTATCCCCGAGACTCGGCTAGATTTCTGCCATCCTGGAATCTGTCACCAATTTATTCTTCTATTTAAACTCTTCTAGGTCCAATGTCTTGTTTTATTATGTTTTTTTGAATTTACTTAAACGATTTATCCTAGTTGAGATCCTTGTCCAAATGTCAAGGCAAGTTTAGGAATCCAAATGAGGTTCATTAATAGATTTCATGCCAAATTCACTTGAATGTTCAATTCTTACAACATATACTAAATTATCCAATTAGTAATATAAGTTAGTAATAACAAGTATAAGTTAACACATGACAAAGGTAGTTCCATCTTCATTTCACATGGCTTAAAAGCCTTGATTTCGTTCATGGGCATAGAGAAACATGTCTTGATATATTTATAACATTAAGCAAATTACCTAAAGTAAATTGCCTAAACAAAACCTCTAAGACTTCTTGACATAAGCCCTAATTACTACTATTTACATTATGATGATCAAGTGTCAACTAAATGGAATCGGATATCCTTGATCACTTTTACATGACCACCGTCCTCCACAGAATATAATCATTCCCACTTAATTTCAATTAGTATGGTGGTAATCCCCATTTCTCTTTGATTCTGAAAAACAGTAAAATTAGGGTAAGATTATGCAATCTTAGTAAGAAACGAGCATTAAAATAAAACTTATACTTCATAAATCAAGTAATAAATTTCACAAACTTTTTCTTTCAAAACATACTATAACAAAATTAGATATAGTAATATGAACTTCAATTTATAAAGCACAAAGTATTAATCATAACTTAGAGAAGGTTTCAATAATCATTCATACTAACCACTTTCAAACATAGGTCTTTCAAACCAATTCTTTCCATTCTTCCCTCCATTAGGGCTTCCTTATAAACATAGGGAATTCCTATCATCTTTCAAGATGATACATAGGCCAAAGGCCACTCCTTCAACATGTCATTTAACATAGTCTTTAGTGGTGAGTCTTAGTTCAATTGAGATCAACTCAAAGTTACAAAACATAAACCTTCCTGAAATGATTTTTATTTCTCAAAACCGTGGCCATACATAACCATAAATGGATATACAAGCGTGATCATTTAAAACAGAATGCTTAAGCTAATTTAAATGTCATACAATACCTAGTTAAGCATAGGAATTTCATGGAAGTTAAGCAAAGTAAGTCAAGTATCATTGATAAATTCCAATGCTAGTATTAAAATAGGTTATGAAAGCTATTCTTACTCCTTAATACCTTACCAAACCGTGACCATTTAAGATTATAGAAGATCAAGTAAGCAAATGGTTATATAAAAACAGATTGGCTAGAATCATATTAGGAATTCTTACTAGACTAGTCTTGTTTTAAAATTTGTGTTAGAAATCAAAATTTAGTGAAATTGTAACAGCAACCTTTCAAGCTTGAAATCAATAAAAGAAAGGTTAGAAATATAAGAAGAACAAGCCAAGAAAGAAAAGAAAATAAAACAGATTGGTTCTTGCTTGATTGAAGGAAATGGTGAGTGAGATCATGGCTTGCTTCCTACCCGTTCTTTCCTCACATCCCCTCTCCTTCTCACATCCCTTTCTTTCTATTTAGATGCAGAAGTTTTGTGTGTGCGTGAGGGGTGTGTGTGTCCTAATATATAAATAAGCCTAGGTTAGCTAAGTGGGAGGAGGAAGGACGTTGTACCCTAATGATGGCAAATTCTTCAACCAAATTATGGGAATATGGCAGGATTCCTTTGGCTTGCCATGACCATAATTATGTCTTACATGCAGAATATTCTCTGCATGTTTGGCTACCTCTTGGTAACGTGGCTAGCAGCCATATTTCTCTTCCTTTTTGTTCAGCATTGCAACATGTCTTAGTGCATGCATTTTGCATTCTAAAAGTGCAGATTTGTTTAGCTCAAGTGCATCATGGTGCATGTGTCTTCCAAGTGCAGGATTCTTTCTTAATTTCAACATATAAAAGTGTTGGTGTGCATGTGGGTGTTCTGTTTCATTTATTTATTCTAAAGTGTAGAATTTTGATGTGATGTTTCTTTAATTCCAAGTGTGTTGTGTCATTTGTGTGTGCATTTGGCTGCCATGGTGCAACAAGTGTTCATACGTAAGTGTGTGTGTGTCAACGTGTTAGAGTGTGTGTGTGTGTGTCAACGTGTGTGTGTCAATGTGTTAGAGTGAGTATGTGTCAATGTGTTAGAGTGAGTATGTGTCAAGGTGTGTGTGTGTTGATGTGTCACGATTTATATGTGTAGATTTTTGCATAAAATTTTTCATCCCTTTAAGTCCATGTGTCTTGCTTCTAATGTGTGTATGTGTCTATGTACTAGGTGTATGATTCTTATGCTTAGTGAAGTGTCATTATGTGAACTTGTGTGAATCATTTTCTTTCTTAAGTTTAATGTGTCTTAGAAGTCTTAATTTGATAATCTAAGCCTTAGTTATTAAGTTGATTTTAATTGGTTCATGTTACTTGCTAGAATTAAAAGTTTAGAGATAGCCTTGCTTTATTAAGTTTTAGCTATGTTATTTTGATTGAAAGCCTAACGATAAATTAGCTTATGGAAAGTTTCTTTTTATTCTCTATGTACTATCATAGCTTCTAAGGTTATCATAGGCTGAGCTTTTTAAGTACCTAGTTATCCTCCTCAAGTCATTCTAAGGTTTATTTTTCTATGTTTTATTCTTTCACCCTTGGAGTGTAAATCAAGATGTTATATAGCTCACTACACCACAACCAAAATATACTTACTTGAGATTTTTCTCTTTCTGACTCTATTTTCTCTCTACTCTCTCTAGCAATTCTTGCTCTTGGTGTGTCAAATGAGGAGAAGGAAGCACTCCTTATATAGGCATGGGAGTGAGACAAAATCCATAATTTATGTCAAAGTTTAAGGCATAACTATTGACTAATGTTTGCTTGTCACCTAAATATAGTTGGCTGGATATTGACTAACACTCATGATTTCTATAATTGATCATTTGATCTTTTCTTTTCTTGTTGATAATCCTTGATCATTTGATGTTTAATTTCTTATGAACATATATTATCACATGTTTTTCTGTAAATCAACTTACTCAATGAGTCGTGAGTAGGGAGTTGTGACCACTTTTTATTCGATTTTACTTGATTTTTGATTGGTTTGACTATAAATATAATTTAGATTTTCTCTAACTCTCCTGCCCTTTTAGCAAAAAAATAAATAAAGGAAAGAATAGAGATGATAGAAAATTACTAAAGAGAGAGAATGAAATTAAGAGAAATAAAGAGGTTAGAGAGAGCTGCAGAAGTGGATCTGAGTCCCTGTGGATACGATTATATAACTAACCAAAATCGTATAGATACCATAATATAACTAACCAAAATCGTATTAAAGAGCGATTCCGGTTCAACCAACACCCACACAGTATGAGTCGTCGTGACTCGTGACCGCTTCCAAACGAAATCTTTACATTTATTTCATTTCCTAAAAAAAAGCGAAAAATAAGGCCCACTTCTCTCACTCTGTCTCTCTCTTCATTGCCACTCTTTCCCATGACAGCCACGACTCGCCTGAGACGACTCAGCACCGCTGTGGGAGCAGCCATCGCCACCGCATACGGCGGCGCAATCCTTCTTTATCCTCCAATATCCGCCAACGACCATGGAGGCGGATCCCACCTCACCGCCGTCCGGCAGAAGATCCACGACCCCTACGCCGTCGTCCCGTCGAGAGAGGTCCAGCGGTCATCGCTTATCGGTACCAGCTCCGTTAACCCTCTCGACATTCTCGTCATCGGCGGTGGCGCGACGGGTTCCGGCGTCGCACTCGATGCTGTGACCCGAGGACTCCGGGTTGGTCTCGTTGAGAGAGAGGATTTCTCTTCGGGAACTTCCTCTCGCTCCACAAAGCTCATTCATGGAGGTACAAATTTCCGTATTGTGAGCAATTAAAATATGGTTGATTGATTTTTGGCAGTGATAAATTTAACTCTTGCTTTATCAATGAAAGTTTGTTTAGTTTCTGCGGCATTATAATTTCAATGTGATTGGATCTGGTGAAAAATTGTCATGAAGAAGTTAAAGAAACTAGAGAATTCAGGACAAAAGCAACTTCCTAATTGCTATTAAATCATCATACTGTGTTTGGAATGTTAAAATATGGGATTTGATTTGTTTTATAAATCAAATTTTGTGTTTTGAAAGTTAAAAAATTAGAATTGATTTAATTTTGAAATATTTTTTATTTAAGTTGTGTGTATTTAGAAATCCAATCAAATATGATTGGATTTGAGTGGATTTGATTTGATTTTAAATTTAATTATTTAAATGGACTATTTTACTCTTACTAAATTTTTGATTTTATTAACTAACTTAATAATATCATTCACAATTATATAAGGTTAAAAAATTAAAATAAGCAAATCAAATAAATTCCGTTTTTAATGAGTTCCAAACATAAGAATTGATTTCCAAATTAATTCAAATCTATTTTTTTATAATGAGTTCCAAACATAAATTTTGATTTTTAAATCAAATCAAATCAATTCAATTCAAATCAAATCAAATCCATTTTTAATTGATTCCAAACACAACCAAAATGACAGTTTAAAAACTAGTACTGATAGTGACTTAAGAATGAAAATTCATATTTTGTGACTCATTGAAGGGAGCTGGGCCTTTTAGGGAAGAAAACAGAGCAGTTTCAGAAAATGCTGAAACAGAAAGAGTGACGGTGTAGTCCGAGTCCTTAATAACCAACCAGCATGCGTCCTTTCTCTTTCTCATTTTCCTTTTATATGCATCCCCTTAGCTCGCCCCACATGATGACACAGCTTGCATGTTCTCATTCTTTGCCTTGAGCTCTTGCTTACATGCTGTTCATTCAAGCGTCTTTCTTAAGTTAGTTTCTATTCCTTCCTTGCTTCCAGCATCAGCTTCCACATGTCCTTCTCCCATAACTACTTCCTTTCTCATTACATTATTACATCAATTGAGACAGTGAGGATACTGGTGCTGAAGTCATGGTAGATCCTCCTATGTGGCTTTGTTCTTATTGAGACCACCCCTCTCACCATTTCAAAGTACAGTGTGGGTGTGGAGGACGTGGAAAGGTTGTAAGGTTGGCCCTTGTTTGGCGGTGACTAGTGGTGGTGGAATGTATTGGTGAGTATGGTCCCCCATGCCTTTCTTGAGAAGAGAAACATGAAAGGCTAGATGAATTTTGTCATTGTGGGGTAATAGTAGCCTGTAAGTTTTGCCAATTAGTTCTAACACATTAAATGAGCTAAAGTAATGCATTCCTAGCTTTTGATTCTTTCTTAATTCTATATAATGCTTTCGATAGGGTTGAAGCTTATCAAAAGCCATATCACCAATGGAAAATTCAATTTATGTTTATTCATCAGGTTTTTAGTTATAAAAAGGTTTAACTTCAGCTAAGATAAAAGGACATCCCATTGTTGTAGCTCCTCTTTGACTTGTGATTGATCAGCATGGTTAAGAAAGTACCTAAAAATTGAAGGTGGGTCTCTGCCATAGGTCGTCTTGAAAGTATTCATGCCAACAATAGTGTGATAGTGCTAGAGTGTGAATTGGGTGAGAAAATGAGAAAAAATGGGAAAACAAAGGAAACAGATAGGATACGTAAGCCCAAGGAAGAATCACACCCCAAAAGCTAGCTATTAAGGTCGGAGAACCGAAACACTTATATACCACTCCACAAACTGGTATTTAGCCAATGTGAGACTCTATCATACCACCGTCCCAGAAGAGCCGACGTCCTCGGCGATTGCACTTTGTCTGGCGGGTTTGACAGGTCCGACGGGCCCTCTCCTCGGCCCCCAGTTAACCTTGGACAGGTAGCCCTTTCCGCAGAGGTCAGCGGATTGCTCTGGTACAAATTGTTAGGAACCTAGTTTTCTTGATAGGAAAATATGGAGGCTAGCTCCTTACAAGCAAAGGTAGACCTTGGCAATTACAAAATAGAGCATAAAAGAACACTCCTTCCAAACTTTGAGGGTCTGCTTCTTCCTGCCAAATGGCTCGAAATCCTCGCTCAATTTCTGGATGCCCCCTCCATGCTCCTTCCTTCCCTTTTATCTCGTGCTCCTCAATTCTGGTGTGATTCCAGAATATTCTTCCCCAACCATGAGCTGCTAGTTGTTAGGTAGTTGCTCTCAACATTTCTCTCTCTCCTAGTCAGCCCCTCACACATTTCATACCTTCTAGTCAACAATAATCCCCTATATTCTCCCCTATTTATTTTCTTTTGTGCACCTTAGGAATAGGTAGCATAACAGAAACATTATGAGGAACGATTGTATTCCTTCAGAAGTTCAGGTAATGTATCTAAGCTCCTTTCGAGGATAAAGAAGGATGGCCAGTAAAAGTTGTAGTCCTAAACAACAGTTGCACAACTCTTAGGCATTCCTCTGCCTACCATCCCCGAATAGATGGCCAGTATGAGATTGTGAATTGCTGTTTGGAACTATATCTCTGCTCTTTTGTCTTTCCCTATCCCAAGAATTGGTATTCATACTTACTTTTGGCTAAACTATGCTATAACACCACCTTTCAATTTGCAATTAACATGACACCATACCAAGCTTTATATGGTAGAGCCTCGACTACCATTCCAGGATATTTACTTGGTACAACATTTGTCATTGCCATTTATGATATTTTGTAGTAGAGGCAGACACTGATAGCCTACACACAGTCCAGAGGAAAATTGGGTATTTGTTAGAAATTATCATGGGGTATTTGTCAGAACTTACTCAGAAATATTGGGTATCTGTAAAAAATCATCATGGTTTGAGATCCATATAATTTGCCAATTATCTGAAGGAATAGGTGGGTCACGAAGGAAGCATTGAAAGCTGTAGGTAAAGCTCCAAAATGTGCATATTTAGTTAGCATATTGATGATGATGAGAACCCAGTAAATGGCCCAAAGGTTAGCAAGAGAACAGGGCCCACTAGATTTGCCAAGGTATACATGAGAAAGCACAAGAAAGGGGGAAGCACCTGAGGGAAGTCGTGAGGAAGGGAATGATGTAACAAACTCTGCTTAGCTGGCAAAGAGAGAAAGGGGTGAATAAAAGAAATGGAAGGGGGGGAAAATCAGTTAGGCGGGAATTTGGGGCTTGGGACTAGGAGAGCATTGGCACTCTCGAATTGCTAATAATATTCTTACTTTCATTCCTTTGTAATACCCTCTTTCAGAACTGGTAGATCATCAATCTCTGAGCAAATAATACCAAACCATTTTCATCTCATTGTTTTTCTGTTCCTGAGTTGCTAAGTCCCTATCAATTGGTATCAAAGCTCTAGAACCTGAGCTTGAATGGTGGTGACGCGTTCAGCAATGGAAGCTAGGGTGGAGAGTTTGGAGTGTGAGTTCTAGGAGTTGAGAATGGAGAATCGAGATCAAATGGAGGAGATTCGATAGCTATTGACGAGGCAAACCCAGAGGAGACGAGGTCATTCACGTCGTTGGGACGATGGAAGCTCAGGTAGTGATCGCAGTAGGTTGCATTCGCGATCCCTATCGCAGTGGAGAGAGGAGAGTCGCAATCCACGGGTGGGCTCCTGGGGCTGGAAATTGAGAATCCCGGTGTTCAATGGAGATGAGGCGTATGGGTGGCTGGTTCGGGTTGAGAGGTACTTCAGAATTTATTCGGTCCAGGCCGAAGAGAGACTCGATGCGGTTGTCATCGCATTGGAAGGGCGAGCTCTGAACTGGTATCAATGGTGGGAAGGGCAAACGACAGATCTGAGTTGGGAAGAGTTCAAACAAGCTGTGATCAGGAGATTCCAGCCTGGGATCGTTCAGAACCCCATGGGACCTCTACTTAGCCTACGACAAATCGGGACCGTCACGGAGTACCGAGAACAGTTTGAGTTGCTGATAGCCCCTTTGCGACACGACAAAAGGGGAATGTTGGAGAGTATATTCATCAATGGGTTGCGTGAAGAGATCCAAGCTGAACTGAGACTCCATGAGTTGAGATCGTTGGCGGAAGTGATGGACAGGGCCTTACTAATTGAAGGGAAGAACATAGCTGCTCAGAAAGGAAGAGGAGCAGTGAAGGAGAAGGAAGATGGGGGTGAGAAAACGAGCAAGTGGAAACCGGGTGCAAGTGGCAATAGTGGAGAAATGGGTCGAAGCAAGACTTATGTGTTTAGGCCCAATTCCTACACTGGTCCAATGGGGCCAAAGACCACAGAACCCAAAACGGTCCAAGGGGGCGGAGATGAGAGAAAGAAGAGCCAAGGAAGAAAGCTGACCCAAGAAGAATTGAGGGAACTCAATAGGAAGGGATTATGCTTCAAATGTGGGGAAAAATGGGGGCGTGATCATATCTGCAAGCTTAAACACTACCAGCTGACCATAGTGGATGATGAGGAAGGGGAAGAAGGTGACCCTAGTGAACAGGAAGAAGGAGAGGTGGTAGAATTGGAAGCAAAGGTTCTCCAATTGTCACTCAAAAGTAAAGAACGTTGAACTTCTAACCGATCTTTCAAGGTTTGGGGGTACATTCACCAACGACCAATGCTGATATTGGTGGATTCTGGGGCTTCCAGCAACTTCATATCTTGGGTTGCTAGGGGAATTGTAGCTGAAGCTGGATGACACTCCCGAGTACACTGTAGAGGTGGGCACATGGGATAAAGTGCGCCAAAAAGGAGTTTGCCAAGGGGTGAAATTGCAGGTACAAGGGGTAGATATTGAACAGAATTTTTTCTTGATGGCATTGGGGGGTACAGAGGTAGTCTTGGGGATGGATTGGTTAATAAGCTTGGGGAATATAGAAGCTAATTTCAGGCAACTGATCCTCCAATGGAAGGAAGGTGACAAGAAGTTGGTGATCAAGGGAGACCCTGCCTTGTGCAGGAACCAAACATCGTGGAGGACTATGATTAAAACAATTCAGGGTGTAGGTGAAGGGTATATGGTGTAGTATTTCCAGTTGGCTGTTATGGTAGCTGATGATAAAACTGGAACAGTAGAAGTGAATAGTATTCTAGAAGCATTCAAGATATTTTCCAAGAACTAGAAAACTACCCCCATATAAAGAACAAGACCATGCGATTATCCTCAAGGAAGGAGCCTCCATCCCCAACATCAGGCCGTATAGATATCCTCATTACCAGAAGAACGAAATAGAGAAAATTGTATCGGAAATGCTGTAAGCAGGGATTATCAGGCCCAGTTTCAGCCCATTCTCAAGCCCGGTGATCCTAGTAAAGAAGAAGGATGGAGGGTGGAGGTTTTGCGTGGATTACAGAGCACTTAACAAATTCACAGTTCTAGATAAGTTTCCCATTCCCATAATCGATGAATTACTTGATGAATTAGGGGCTGCAGTAATATTTTCTAAGTTAGATTTGAAATCTGGGTATCACCAGATACGGATGAGGGAAGAGGACATCCCAAAAATGGCCTTTAGAACTCACGAGGGGCATTATGAATATTTGGTCATGCCCTTTGGATTAACCAATGCCCCTTCTACATTCCAAGCCTTGATGAACATAATCCTAAGGCCATATCTAAGGAAATTTCTGTTGGTATTCTTTGATGATATCCTCATTTACAGTAAGGATATGGAGACCCATAAACAACACCTCCACACCATATTGCAAATTTTAAGAGAGCACCATCTATTTGCCAACAAGAAGAAATGCATGTTTGGCCAGCCACAACTTGAGTACTTGGGGCATTTAATTTCCAAGCACGGGGTGGCAGCCGATCCTAGCAAGATTAGTGCCATGGTTAGTTGGCCAGTTCCCAAGGATGTGAAGAGTTTGAGAGGGTTCTTGGGGTTAACGGGTTATTATAGAAGGTTCGTGAGGAATTATGGAAAAATTGCTTGGCCACTTACACAACAATTGAAGAAGGACAGTTTCAATTGGGGTAAGGAAGCTCAAGATGCTTTCGAGCAGCTTAAAACAGCCATGACAACACTGCCGGTGCTGGCTGTACCTGATTTTGACAAGCCATTTGTGGTGGAGACCGATGCGTCAGGAAAGGGAATAGGGGCAATGCTTATGCAAGGAGGAAGACCCGTAGCCTATATGAGTCAAACATTGTCAAGTAGGGCTCAGAACAAATCAGTGTACGAGAGGGAGTTGATGGCTATTGTATTGGCCATCCAAAAGTGGCGGCATTATCTCTTGGGCAGATACTTTACTGTTCACACTGATAAAAAAAGTTTGAAATTCATAGCTGACTAGACATTAATGGGGGAGGAGCAGCAGAAATGGGTCTCAAGGTTATTGGGATTTGATTTTGATATTAAATACAAGCTGGGGGATGAGAACAGGGTGGCGGATGCATTGTCCCGGAAGCTGCAGTATTCAGCCATTTCCACAGTTCAATGTCAGGAATGGGGATGACTAGAAAAGGAGGTACAGGCAGATCCGAAGTTGAAGAGAATTGTTCAGGACCTGTTGTGTAAAGCTGATGCGCATGTCGGATATCAGTTGAAACAGGGCAGGCTATATTACAAGGACAGAATAGTTATTCCAAGAGAATCGCCTCGAATGTCAACCATCTTGAAGGAATCCCATGATTCAGCAGTGGGAGGGCATTCGGGGTTCTTTCGAACTTACAACAGGATTGCTGGAATTGTGTTTTGGGAGGGGATGAAGGGCAGCATTCAGCAATATGTACAGGAGTGTGACACTTGCCAAAGGAATAAATATCAAGCTTTGAGTCCAGGAGGGTTATTGCAGCCCCTCCCCATTCCAACTCAAGTTTGGAGTGACATCTTTATGGACTTCATAGGAGGTCTACTGAAGGCTAGGGGAGTCTAGTCGTGGTAGATAGGCTATCTAAATATGTTCATTTCATAGCTTTATCCCATCCATACACGGCTAAGGAAGTGGCTGAGGTGTTCTTGAAGGAGGTGGTTAGGTTGCATGGATTTCTCCAGTCAATAGTTTTAGATCGGGATAGGGTGTTCATTAGCTCATTTTGGACAAAACTTTTCAAGTTAGCAGGCACCAAACTGAAGCTTAGTTCAGCCTATCATCCACAAACCGATGGGCAGTCGGAGGTCGTGAATAGGTGCCTGGAAACTTACTTGAGGTGTGTGACAGGATCACAACCCAAGCATTGGCTGAAGATTGGGAATTACAGGTACAGCCCGAGGAAGCAATGGTTGTCAGACAGAATGCGCAGGGTCAATTGGAAGTGCTAGTGAAATGGAAGCAGCTGCCTGCTTGTGAGAATTCGTGGGAAATATGGGATGAAGTTCTAGAGGCATTTCTGGAATTCCACCTTGGGGACAAGGTGAGTTTTGAAAGGGGGTGTTGATGAGAACCCAGTAAATGGCCCAAAGGTTAGCAAGAGAACAGGGCCCACTAGATTTGCCAAGGTATACGTGAGAAAGCACAAGAAATGGGGAAGCACCTGAGGGAAGTCGTGAGGAAGGGAATGATGTAATGAACTCTGCTTAGTTGGCAGAGAGAGAAAGGGGTGATTAAAAGAAATGGAAGGGGAGGGGGGGAAATCAGTTAGGTGGGAATTTGGGGCTTGGGACTAGGAGAGCATTGGCACTCTCGAATTGCCAATAGTATTCTTACTTTCATTCCTTTGTAATACCCTATTTCAGAACTGGTAGATCATCAGTCTCTGGGCAAATAATACCAAACCATTTTCATCTCATTGTTTTTCTGTTCTTGAGTTGCTAAGTCCCTATCAGATGACAACCATAATAAATGTAAACCTAGCTGATTTAGGCAAGCCGGTTATAAAGTCCATTGTGGCTATGGATTAAACAGCTGTAGGGATTGGTAGAGGTTGGAGTAAACCCGTAGGCTTAGCAATAGAGTACTTAGTCTGCTAACACACTTTATACTTATTGATGTAGTCTCTAACCTCCTTTTTCAAAACTTAGTCTGCAAAACTTTGAGGGTTTGCTCCTCCCTGCCAAATGGCCCTAATACCTTACTCAATTTTTGATGCCCCCTCCATGCTCCTTCCGTCCCTTTTATCTCGTGCTCCTCTCAATTTTGGTGTGATTCTAGAATATTATTCCCCAACCATGAGCTGCCAGCTGTTAGATAGTTGATCTCAACATTTCTCTCTCGTAGTCAGCCCCTCACACCTTTCATCCCTTTTAGCGAGCAATAATCCCTTATACTCTCTCCTATTTATTTTCTTTTGTGCACCTTAGGAATAGGTAGCATCCTAACAAACACCAACTCCTCTTTGAGCTTGATATATTCCCCTATTAGTGTCTTGGTTAGAAATACAACTTTATTGCTATGTTACTTTTCTCTCCTTTTATAGTTGTTGTAGTGCTTTTTTATTTATTTATTTTATTTGAATTTAAATTTTATACCCTTTAGCCTTCAACACCTAGTCAATGTCAGGTTTGAGCTTTCCAGATCTAAACTCTACTTTTCCCATTCTTGTGGAGAACAACAAAGAAGCAAATAGGCTATATAAGGCCTTTTAAAATGGGGAAAAGGGAATGGGTTATGGACTTTGAAATGCTATTTTTGCTAGCAATCTGTTAGGAGCCTAGTTTTATTAATAGGAAAATATGGAGGCTAGCTCCTTACAAGTAGAGGTTAATGATAGGCTCCCTCCTATAACTAAGGTGTACCACATAAAGAAATGGAAGAGTAGCAGGAGATTGCACACTCACAAGTACAATGAGGAGAGCATGAGTAAGGGAATGGCACTGTAACTACTTGCCCACGTGGCAGGTGGGGGCGGGGAATAGAATCTGTTGGTGTAACAAGATAAGAGGGAAGGAAGGGAGTGGGGAGTAAGCAAGAATTGAGTGAGGAGTGGGAGGGAGGAAGCAGACCCCTTGAAGTGTATGCAGCATGGGAGAGACTAGGCCTCTAGAATTGCCTGGGTTATCTATATTTCCTTTTTGTTCTTAGTATTTTCCTTCTGTTTCTTCTGTTTCTATACATATTAGACCCCACCAATTTTGATATCACTTTGATATCAGCTCAATAGAGGAGATAAACACGTTATTTTCTAATTGTGTTGCAATTTTGAATCAATTTCCTATCAGTAGGCGTCTGCAATTACAAAACAGAACAAAAGAACACTCCTGTAGTACTTCGAGGATCTGCTCCTCCCTGCCAAATGCCCCCAAATCCTCACTCAATTTCTGGATACCCCCTCCATGATCCTTCCTTCCCTTTTATCTCGTACTCCTCCCAATTTTGGTATGATTCCAGAATATTCTTCCCCAACCATGAGCTGCCAGCTGTTAGGTAACTGCTCTCAGCATTTCTTTCTTCTAGTCAGCCCCTCACACCTTTCATCCCTTCTAGCTAGCAATAATCCCCTATATCTCCCCTATTTTTCTTTTGTGCACCTTAGTAATAGTTAGCATCCTAACACAATCTTCCCAAAGGAGGCATGAAGATTTTAGATACTTTTATTAGAATACTAGTCTAGATTGATTAGCATATTTAGCTCATGTTAGAATATTAGTGAACTGTAGTTATGACTGTAATTAATAGCTGTTAATTGAATCTGTAATTTGTCCTTAATTAGCCCTTGTACTTAAGCACTCATAGTATAAATAAGATGGACTGGCCAACAAGGGTTAGTTTAGTAGGTAAGATCAAAATACTTCACTTGAAAGGCTTAGGCTGAATTCTTGTTGCTACAATCCCCCTTGGTAGGTGTTAGATAGCCAAGGTGGATAATAAAAAGGGGAAGCAGGGGATTCGGGATTATAGAAGGGGAATCAAGGGAGGTTGTAGGGGAATATTACTCAAGGGGGAGTTAGTTAGGCAAGTGGATGGTAATGATGAGCTGATGAAGTAAGAGGAGGATGAGAGCAACCAACTGAATAGCTAGTAGCATGGGAGTGGAGAGGATTATTCTAGAACTATACCAGAATCATGGAGCCAGAAGTATAAGAGATGGGGAGGAGGGAATCGTGAGGTAGGGAAGAAAATTGGCAAGCGTAGGGACTTGGTGGAAACTCAGCAGGGGCTGGAGTCTCTGCTTTTGGGTAGAGCTTCTGCGTTAGGTTTCTTCTTTGTTTTCTCATTTTCAGTTGTAATTCTCAGAGGTCTACCTCTGCTTTGTGAGGACCTAGTCTCCATTTTCCTATCAGTAAACTGGGTTCCTAATAGTAGGTTATTTGTAAGTACCATTGTACGCCCTCAGTGACGCTTGTGCCATGCCCTAGTCTTGGAATGGGTAGTCTCCCCTTCCCCTAAACTTTTATGAGTCAAGAAAAAAAAAAGAGTACACAAGACACAATTTCTCCCAAATGCTCTCTATTTCATCATGTTATCAAACGGGCACCATCCACCATGGTTGCCATTGTATAGTGTTTCTAGTTTATTTCATTTTAGTTTTGTTTTGATAGTAATTTGCCGTCATCAAGTTCTCTTCCTTGTGTTGTCTCTGTTAGTCACTACGTCGTTTGTTGAAGCAAAGATCGGACTCACCATTGTGATCCAGCATTCAATAATTGATTTCTCTTTTCTGGTGAAAAGCAGCTCCTATTCTGGCTTGCATTTTTTGGTTGGTTTGGAAGCTTGTTAACTTGATCTGAACAGAGTGTTTCCTTGATCTAATTAGAGGTTTGCTTTTGATGTACTTGGCTGTGAGTTTTTGTTCTTGTTATGTTCTGACGGTGCTGTTCAAAGTCTTATGCTCTGATGATGCATGTGGGTAGTTTCTCATGGATCTTGGTTGCTTTTTTAATTATTGGTGTTGGGTTAGATATTTGAGTGTTCTATGGGTAAAGTTTTTGGGCATGAATTTGGATGCCAAGCTCTGGTGATCTTTCAGTAGCTTTGTTGGTGAGCTGTGTTACTGAATGAGGCTATGAGTAAAGGGGTTTTGATGTATAGCTTTCTTTAGGTGTTGCTATATGCTTGTCTAGTTCCCCCCCTCCCCCCCCGATTTTCTGTGATGGGAGTTGCAGATTGAAGACTTTGGGAAAAAGTAAAGGGTTTTGATTGTATTATAGGGTGGTGTGAGACCCAGTGTTGTGGAGAATATCTAGAAGGTCAAGGGGGCCATTGAGGAGAAAGGTTGAAGACTTCTAAAGCTGTGTCATGTGCTTCAGATGTGTGCTGAGGAGAAGTGGAAATATTGAGGGGGTCACTTAGGAGAAAGGTCAAAGACCTCTAAAGAGCTATCTTTAAGGACATCGCCAAAATGTTTTGTTATTTATGGGGAGTTGAGGAGGCCACTGAGAAGAAAGGTCAAAGACCTCTAGGAGCTATCTACAAGGACATCGCCAAAAGGTTTTGTTATTCAGGAGGAGTGCTAGTTGCCTATGTTCTTTGGTTTTGGATGGGCTGAGTTGTTTTAGATCTTGGTGTTCTTTGTTTTTAGATCTTGGTGTTCTTTGTTTTCTATTTGTGTGTTTATCTGTAACAAACTTGAGAGCTTAGTAAGCTTCAGCTTTTTTTTTGGGGGGGGGGGGGAGGGATTGTTAGAATACTAGTCTAGATTCATTAGCATAGTAGTCTAGATCCATTAGCATATTTAGCACATGTAAGAAGATTAGTCAACTATAGTTATTACAGTAGTAAATAGCTGTTAATTAGATCTGTAATTACTAATTAGTCCTTGATTAGCTCTTGTACTTAATGCACTCATAGTATAAATAAGATGAACTGTTTGTACACGACACACAATTTCTCCCAAATACTCTCTGTTTCAACAATTTCCATAAAGCTTAAAATTGAAGGTCCAACAAGATTAAGCTTCTCTTGAGGCTCGACAAACTCATCCTCTAAAGAGAGAAAAGAAGAAAGTGTGGGAACAAGAAAGAAAAGAGAATAGATATAATCATATAAAAATGATTGACATTCATTGATTGAAAGTCTAGTAAAAGTCAAACACCCATGAATTTATGAAATTTCATTCTGAATCAAGTTGGCTTCAAGTGTTCTTTACATCAATATTGATCCTGTGGGTAGGTTTTCAATTGGTGTTCTTCCATGTACTGATCTGATGTCTTAATAACTTTTCTCATGATATTATATTTATATCTGTATTCTTATTCTTACTGTTGTTGTTGTCGTTTTTACTTTTATCATTATCATCATTTACTCGAATATTGGCTTGGATAAAGGACACATACTATGGCTGTAACAAAAGATGCAGCAAATGTTGTGGAAATCTTGTAGGCATACACTATTTGTTTGCATGATGAATATTGATGTCATTCTTTCAAAGGATATTCTGTAAAAATATAATTTTGAAATTGCTTTTGCAAGTGAAAGATAACAATATGAAATGAAATTACTAAACTAAAATCCTATAAATGTAGCATCCTTTTGGGATTTTAAATTTACAAGCAGAAGTCAAGGGTGAGCTGTTATCATGACTTAGAGGCTTGAGAAGTTTCCTTTGATATAAGTTTTAACATAAGATTTATAAAGGCCAATCTTCATCTTAACACTGTAGATTCCAACTGGCCAGAGATTTTCAATTCTATAGGCCAATGGTTTATTCATTTTATGTCTTGTTTTTTCTCCTTTTTTCTAAGTAGTAAGTACTTGTTAATCTGATATTTTCAGTGTGTGTGTAAACTATTAGGTGTTCGTTACTTGGAGAAAGCCATATTTAAACTTGACTATGGCCAATTGAAGTTAGTATTCCATGCACTTGAGGAGCGTAAACAAGTTATTGACAATGCACCACACCTATGCCATGCTTTGCCTTGCATGACACCATGTTTTGACTGGTTTGAAGTAGTGTACTACTGGATCGGCTTGAAAATGTACGATTTGGTCGCAGGAGCACGGCTATTGCACTTATCAAGATATTATTCTGCAAACGAGTCTGTTGAGCTCTTTCCCACTCTGGCAAGGGAGGGAAAAGGTAGAAGCCTGAGGGGCACAGTTGTTTATTATGATGGGCAGATGAATGATGCACGACTTAATGTTGGATTGGCTTGCACTGCTGCATTAGCTGGTGCAGTGGTGTTGAATCATGCCGAAGTTGTATCCTTACTGAAGGATGATGTTGGTGAACGGATAATTGGTGCACGAATTAGGGACAATTTAACTGGTAACACGTCCTTTTATTTCTAACTGTTATCAGAGACATCTATGGTTTACATTTTTTTACTTTTTGGGTTATCGGAAATGGTAAGTTGACAAGTGTAGTTTTGGATAATATATCTGACTAAACAATGACACTTGGACATTGTATGGCAGACACAATCTGAAGAAGCATTTTTAGAAGTCTAAAGAAACTGCAATGGCTTTCCATAATCAATTTTTAGATTGAAACCACATTCACTGTCAACCTTCCCCCACATCTCCACTCCCATAAAACAAAAAACATGTCTGCAGCTCAAATTTAACTATTGGTTTTATGTAAAATCCAATCTGGAACAATAGAGCTTTGCATTGTGGATAATTAAAAGTGTAGTTTTTTATTTTAATTTTCTTTTAATGTTATTTTTATGCATAAGGTTAGTTCATTTACTAAGAAATTACATAATGTCAGATGGCAATTAATATACTATTGAATGTGAATTGAATGATGAATAACTTGCCTGTGTGCTTGGGGAGGGGGGGTGGTAAAATGAAAAAAAGTTTCTTCGCTAGTGTGTATATTACAGGTGTGGGTGCACGTATTAATTTGTGACTTTAAAGCATCAATTCTTTATTTTTTATTTTTATAGTTCGATGGTTAGTTATTTCTATTTATTATTTTACATGTTGCAGGCAAAGAGTTTGATACATATGCGAAAGTAATTGTGAATGCAGCTGGCCCATTTTGTGACTCTGTAAGGAAAATGGCTGACAAAAATGCACGAGATATGATTTGTCCAAGCAGTGGTGTACATATTATACTCCCTGATTATTATTCTCCCGAGGGAATGGGCTTAATTGTTCCTAAAACTAAGGATGGGCGTGTTGTTTTCATGCTGCCATGGCTGGGACGAACAGTTGCTGGAACTACAGATTCCAACACTGCCATTACTTTTCTTCCAGAACCACATGAAGATGAAATACAATTTATATTGGATGCCATATCTGATTACCTTAATGTTAAAGTATGTTATACCTGCCACTACAGGCGACTTTTTAACTCATGATTTTCCGTTTTCTTTCTGATGTTAGATTTAGAATTAAATGATCTAGTGCGTATTGCTTGTTTGGAAATATTTTGGATCATCTTAGCCAAAAAACAAGACAGTATTTTGCATCATATATCTGTTGGCTCCATTGCTATATAATTCAATCTGTTCATTTGTAGGAACCCTTGCCCGCTTCTTTTTTTTATTTAACTGGGTCTGTCCTTGTAAATCTTTGATTAAATTCAAGGCAAATAATCCTAGTGAGCTGTCACTCAATCTAGATGTCTTTTTTCTTTATCCCTTTCTCCTTTTTACTCAGTTTGCTATTGTGGACTAAATAATGCTGGGAAAATTTAGGTCCGACGCACTGATGTTCTTTCTGCTTGGAGTGGCATTCGCCCATTAGCAATGGATCCATCAGCTAAAAGTACTGAGAGTATCTCCAGGGATCATGTTGTCTGTGAGGATCACCCTGGTTTGGTCACCATCACTGGTGGCAAGTGGACTACCTATCGTAGGTAATTATTTAACAGGCTAAGCTGACAAGTTGTTGAAGTTTGTTCAGGTGTTTTTCACCAGCTAGGCATATTATTAATCATATTGACCATTCAGTTACTCCATTTAACAAGTAGTATTTAATTATTTTCCGGCTACTCCTGCTTCATTCATTGTTGCCTTTCCTTCTCATTACCATTCCAGCATGCAATGTTCCTATTACACATAAATATTATTCTGATTACAATGTGTTTCAGCATGGCAGAAGATGCTGTTAATGCAGCTATAAAGTCTGGGAAGCTGACCCCCACCAATGGATGTGTGACCAGCATTCTCCGGATTGTTGGTGGTGAAGGGTGGGATCCTGCTTCTTTTACAGTTCTAGCTCAACAGTATATGCGCATGAAAATCTCATATAGGGGTAAAGTTGTTCCTGGAGTAATGGACACTGCTACAGCAAAGCACTTGTCTCATGCATATGGAACATTGGCTGAACGTGTGGCTGCCATTGCTCAGGTTGGCATGTGTATATTTTATGTCCATAGTAGGATTTGCACCAGAAGTTTTGATAGTGTTTTGTTACTTTGGTTAATTTTACTGAATATTTGGCTTTTGATAGAGCCCAGTGGCGTCAATTGATCCATGTAGCTGACCCTACTTATGGGATAAGGCTTGATTGTTTGTTGTAGACCAAGGTAAATGAAATATTAGTGACGGACCTTGCTAGAGATAACAAAACCTTTCCTTGGCATTTGTTGAAGGCGTGTCTTATTTGTTTGTACAGTTGTCAATTAGCATAATGTAATTATCCTAATTTGGAAAATTAGGATCCATGTAATTATTACCTTATTACTATATATTCAGTACTTGTGGTGTATTGAGACACAGTTTTAGCATCACATGCCTCTGTTTTCTCTCTTTCATCATGGTATCTATAGCTTAATAGAGGTAACCTTAAAATCGTGCCTACTTGGTGGACCCACTATCCTCTGGTGAGAAATTTTTTTTCTAGAAAACCGTGTTTCAACTTCGGTTTGCCAAATCTACTCTGCTGTAGTCTACCGACGACTTTTCCGGCCGACGACACACCAGAGGAAGCACCTCCCTGTACTTGACCTAACCCCCAAGACCTAGCCCCAGTTGCCTCTAGTCGTCCGGTTCATTCACCTTGACGTGTGATTTCCTGCCAGGCCCAGGCCTTCCCATCCTTAATCGCAACCCCTAGCACGTGTCGCGCCTTGCTCGCACAATTTTCATGTATCTTGTGGTTTTTGTTTTGTCCTTTATGATCTGATCCATGGCTTCCTATGGTTCCACAAATGTTCCGAAGGCCGAGACCCCTATTTTCACCAACTATGTCACTTCTCCTCCACTGAGAAGTTAGATGGTAGCAATTATGATACCTAGGCCTCTAACATCAAGTTATGGCTCACCGATCAAGGTTACAAGGACCACCTCACCCGAAAGGCTAATTTTGTGCCTACTGCTGACCGTGCTAAGTGGGAAAAGATTGATGCCCAGTTGTGCAATGTTTTCAAATCTACGATCCATCCCTCCCTCGAGCAGATCTTTTGCCTCATCTCACTTGCGAATTTGTTTGGGATCAAACTAAAGTTCTCTACACTAATGATGCCCAATGCCTCTATGGAGTCTGTCACGATCCGATGAATGTGATTGCCCTGAGGAAGTTTGATGGCCCTATGTCTGCCTATCTTGATAAGGTTCATGCAACCCTCCATGTTTTCAATGACCTCCTGCCTTCGGCAGTGACCGAGGAAAAGGAGCTTGAGCAATGTAGCACCTTCTTTATGCTCCTTGCCCTCTATGGTTTGCCTCCGGAATACTCTGCCAACCGTGATCAGATCCTAGGTTCCACCACTGTCTCCACTCTTTCCACGGCATGGTCTGACTTACTTTAGCTCCAAGTCTCGTCCGAAGTGTGATCACTGCCACCGTTTGGGACACACTATTGATTGTTGTTGGACATTACATGGCCGCCCTCCCCGCATTGTAAATGCAGCCTAAACTGCTCCATCACACCCACATCAATCCTAGTGTTATAAAATGGCAAAAATCCACCAAAACACCATTAGAAGTTCATGACTTGGCGGGTTGACCATGGTGGTATGGCGGAGCATGGCTTGAAATGGCAGATTCAGCAAGGTTTTTAAGGGTTTTTTTTTGTATTTTTAGGAGGGTATTTTGGGGTTTTTCAATATCCTTTTAAACAAAATGAGTGAAACCTTCGCAACCTCTTACAATTCACTATCGAGAGAAACCCTAAACTCTCCAATGCCTCTGCTGGTGCCCATCTCTTTGGCAGCTTTGGTTGTCTCCGGTATTTCCGTACACCCATTGCAGCATCTCAAGTCACCCTCTCTTTGTCTCTGTGTGTATATGCCTCTGTTTTGTGCTTTTGTTTTCAGTGGTGATACAAAGCTGGATTGTCATTCAATCTTATCAAATTGGGAAGCTTCCACCATATGATTGAAGCCATTGGAAGCTATGGTCCAAATTTAAAGCCGCCAAGTTTTCATGAGATAAGAGTTCCACTCCTCGACTAAGGGATGGAATACACAGAAAATTTGTTGAAGGGACAGAAGGAGCAATAGTCAAAACATGGTTGCTCTATTATGTCAGATGCATGGACTAAACAGAGGAGCTTGATCAATTTCTTCGTGAACTCTCCTTGGACAATGTTTGTGAAGTCTATTGATGCATTTAAATTTGTGAAGACTGGTGAAAAGCTATTTGAGTTGCTTGATGCTCTTGTAGAGGAGATTGGAGTGGAGAAAGTTGTTCAAATCATAACTGATAATGGGAGCAATTATGTTTTACCCGGTAAGATGTTGGAAGAAAAGAGACAACATCTTTATTAGACTCCTTGTGCTGCCCATTGCATAGACTTCCTCTAGTCAAGATTTCAAAGGGGAATCACACTTGTTGGCTTCATCTATAGCCATTCAAGTACCTTGAACATGTTGAGGCATTTCACAAACAAGAGAGAATTAATAACGCATGAAGTTACTCGCTTTGCTACATCCTATCTTTCATTGGAAAGGATTCATAAAGTAAAAGCCAACCTCAGAAGAATGTTCACCTCACAAGAATGGAATGGATGAACAACAAGTTGTCTAAGGATGCCAAGGGGAAGAAGGCTACTGAAGTTGTATTGATGCCTTCATTTTTGGAACCATGTGGTTTTTATTAAAGTAATGGCTCCTCGTGTTCGTGTGCTAAGGCTTGTTGATGGTGAGACAAAACCAGCCAAGGGTTATATTTATGAAGTCCTTCAACAACAATGAAATCAAATACAAAGATATATTTGCAATCATTGATAATAGATAGACTTTCCAGCTTCATCGCCAATTACATGCAGCTGGTCACTACTTAAACCCGGAATTCTACTATGCCAATCCTCAACCTCAATTTGACATGGAGGTTACAAATGGCTTGTATGAATGTATCAGGAGGTTGGTACCAAGTCGAGAGGTGCAACAAAAATCCTACTTGAGTTACCAATTTACAACACTGCTAGGAATCTCTTCGGATTTGACTTTGCAATATCACATAGGAAAATCCTTGCACCTAGTGAGAAAAACCTTAATTATAATCTTCTAAGTTCTAACTTAAAATTTGAAGTTATATTGAGCAGGAGTACGAACAAAACAAGTACAACAAAAATTATGTGGAGAAAGAGAAGAAAAAGGATGAGGGATTTTATCTTGTAACATAGAAGAGGACATGCAGTTAATCAAGTAACAAGAGGTAAGAACATCATGCCAACAAATGAAAAGGAACATTAGTATGAAGCAATAAGCTTAAGACTGTTTTAATTAAATGATGATTTTTACCCTTGGATACTCCAGTTTGTTGTGGACTATGTAGACAAGAAGTTTGGTGTTAGTTTCCAGAGAATCCATTCTCTGTTGTAAGGAGCTAGTCTCCATTTTCCTTATCAATAAACAAGGTTCCTAACAAATTGGTATCAGAGCTCTCGATCTTAGGAGCTGTGGTGCGTATTGAAATGGATGAGATGGTAATTCCTTCCTTCATCGGAGAGTATCTGCATAGCTAGATTGGCAACGTTGAGAGATACTGTCTCCTCAACCACATCCTAGCCTCTAAGAAGCTATATGTACCATCCTTAGGGTTGGAAGGAAGGGCTCTAGACTGGCTCTACGGGTGGGGGTACAGAACCACAAAGATCTTGTGGGACACCTTTTGTGATGCGTTTCTGCAATAGTTTGGACTGAGGAAGGAGTCCAGTGGTGAATTCGAAAGAGAGATGATGTTGCGACAAAAGGATGATGAAAGGAAGGAGAAGAGCTCTTTGGACCGAGCCTATGAGTATGAAAAGAGCCTCCTTTGATCTTTAAAATTGAAGGAGAGGGAAGAAACATGGGATCGACAACAGGAGGACAGAAGACGAAACCTCCATTGTTCTGAGGAATTGGGCGATGAAAGAATATGAGCACAAGAGTTTGATGATTTGGAGGAAAGTGATCTTCAACTATGTGAACATGAAGAACATATGATTCTGGCCAAGGAGGATCAGAGTGGGGCAGTGGTACAATGGTGTTCTGAGAAGCATGAAGATCTGGAAGAATTTGGAAGAAATGCGAGGTTGCAACAGAGGGACGATGAAGTGGAGGAGGAAATTTCGGTGGGGGAACTGTGGCGTCTTGACCAAGGCGGTGAAATGGAGAAAGAGATGGCGGTGAGGGCATCGACACAGGGGAATGATGTTTCAAAATAGATCAAGGATGAGAGGAATGAGGAATCAGTGAAAAGGAAAATGGGTGTGGGCCAGGTGAACGGATACACCCCTCTTCGACTTGTATCCATCCCAAATCGGCCCACTTTGACAACCTAGAGGGTTGGGTCGGACGATTCATAGAGGAAGGATGACCCTCTTGCGCATTCGAGACAAGCGGCTGAGGCTACACAAGCCTTTCGAACTCAAACCATGGCCATTGGACCTCGAACAGGGCAGCTGGTGACCGGAGGAAAGAGCATGAGAAGCATCAATGGCGAACACTGGCAAGGCACCAAGTTTCGATGGCTGGCAAAGGAGGAACCTCAAGATAGTATGAAATAGGGGCATAATCAGGTGAAATAAGGACTTGGGTTCTGGGGTGATGAGATTGAGAGACAAAATTGGATCGACCAGAATAGGCCATGGGATATCTAGATGTGGGAACCAGAGGAAATGACGGAAGAAAATCCAAAGGGTGAAGAAATAGAGATTTCAATCTTGGATTCAAAAGAGAAGATTGGGTTCTACCGCAACAAAATGCAAGAACTGGTTCTATATAAAAGCATATGTGATAATTTACTAAATGAAAGGGGACCCGTAGATAAATGCGAGGCAGAGTCAGTGGGCAAGAAATATGAAGAAAAATGTAAATAGGTAGCATAAGTAGCATCCAAACTGACTAGAGAAAAGGCTAAATTTTGTGATATACAAGAAAAGAAGATAGAGTTGCAGCAAGCCATTGTCAAAATGGAACAAAGAGGCAATACATATGGTATTCTTCAGGTCAGTACTGATAATATATAGTCAGACTTTGAGGAGTTGTTGAAGGCTTTAACTGAATGATGTAAAAAACATGGGATATATGTGAGGTCAATTGCAATGGTTAAGCTTCCTATCGGTTGGCAACCTGAAATTCCACAGGAAGCAGCCCGTTTTGAATGAATACTGTGATAAATTTGGAAATTAAGGATTTGCATTCATTCATGGTAAACAAATAACCCTGTTGATAATTTAGTGTGGTACATCTGTGATTGCAAATGAGAAGCAGATAAAATTCTTTATGTTTGGGGATAATGGTCTTGCAAGGCCTTGTGGTTTGGTAATGGTGTTTAGATTATGGGGCATCCACAATTTTTATAGGGCTCAAGATTATAGGCCTTGGAATTTTCATTTTTTTTGGTAACTTAAATGATCAGAAATTTTCTGAATTGGAGTCTCTTTTGGGTATCAAGGCTTCTGTTCATTTTTTCTTCTAAACCAAATACTAGAATTTGGTGTCTTGTGCCCTCTGTGACGTTCTCTTGTAAATCTTTCTTCCAATTTCTAACTCATTCTTCAAATAGTCACATTCCCTCTTGATAAACCTCTTTGGAAATCAAAAGCTCTCTCAAAGGTCAAGTCTTTTATCTGGACTACGGTGATTAATAGAATTAACACTAATGACATGATGCAGGTTTGTAGGCTGCATAAGGCGCTTTCCCTTGATATGTGTGTTATGTTTGGTGCTTGCTCAGAATCGGTTCCTCACTTGTTTTTACAGTTGTCTTGTGGCTGGAGAATGTTGGGTGTGCCCTAGGTCCTTGGACCAATTTCTGGCAATTAGCTTTTATGGTTTCGATAGAAGTTGTTAGGGATATAAAATCATTTGTGTGCCTTCACCTAACAGCTTAAGCTTTTGGGAGAGTTAATCCTTGAGATGCTATTAGAGCGGTACCATCCTCCATGACATAGTCCTGTCACTATTCCATTGTTGAGTTTCCTAAAATATGGAACTCCTCTTTGATTATGTCTTTGTCAAGTATCTATCTTATTTCTCATTGGTCGTGCATCAATTTCGGTTATCGGAATCCTATTTGTTATTATGGTGGTGACACATCTCTTGTTGACTAATCATATCGATTTCTCTTCACGTTGAGGAATCATACCGGCGGTGACTTTTCTTCCCACTGACGAATCATACCGATGGTAATTTCTCCTATCTCATGAATGAGTCATATCGATGATGAATTCTCTATTGGCTGTTCACACCAGCCTTAGTTTCAATTTACAGATTTTTGAGTCTCTTGAATTTTCCAACTGTTTGAAGCTTCCAAATGCTGTTCTTGATAAACTTGGAGAAGTTTGGGCTTTGTTGTACATCATGATTGCTTGCCAAGAAATTTCCGCTGTGCGTCTTTCCAGCGATGTCTCTTCCCCTTAGGCCATGCAATTTTCTAACCAACTCTTTTGATTGTGTGTCACTCTAGCCGTCTTGTTGAGTTATCTTTCTAGCAGCGCTCATCTCATATATTGTCTTTCTAATGTCTTCAGCATCCCTGAGTTGTCTTTTGAGCTATCATTTATGGAGCCCGCATTATTTTTATGATTAGTTTCTTTTAGCGCATTGCATCCAACAATATTCTCACGGCGACGCTTCTTCCAGTCTTCAGATCTGTTTCGTGCGTTGGTGATCCCTCTTCAGCACTTGGTTCCTATGGGAGGTGCCCCATTGTGCGAAGTGCCTGACGACAATGACGTTCTTCTCAGGTGGTCTGGTACGACTCAGCTAGCCAGCCCCTATTCATCCAGATCTAGCACCTTATGTGTGTGCACTCTTTCAACACCTGTTGTCCACTGCTCAACGATGTTTGCCTCTGCTGTGACCCGATACTTGCAGCCTCTTCCTCTGGCGCATCTCAATTTCGGTGAGTTCTTGCTGTCATCTCCATTCTCACACACTGCATAACCAGTGATTCTCACATTCTAGCGGTATTCTCATTCCTCGTTTCTAGGGATGGAAATGAGCCAAGCTGAGCCGAGCCAGGCCTAGCTTAGGCTCGGCTCACGAAGAAATCGAGCTCATTTTCCTGGCTCAAGCTCGGCTCACTTTAAGCTCATGAGCTATTTGAGCTCAATAAGTCAATATCGAGTATTGTATTAATTAAGCTTGTATTACTCAATGAGGTAATTTCAAATTTGTATCTCAATAAAATTTATATTTTTTACATATTTATTTAAAAAATAATTTAGTCAGACCAAAAATAAAATAAAATAAAATGTTAATATACATTAAATTAAAGCATTATTATTATTATTATTATTATTATTCTTTGTAAAAAACTGACCATATACATATATCGAGCCAGCCCACGAATTAATGAGCCGAACATATGAAAGCTCAAACTCGACTCATTTAACAAACGAGCCAAAATTATTAGCTTATTGAATTGTTAATGAACTGAACCAAGAGCAAGCTCACAAGCTGACTCGACTCATTGCAAGCCCTGTTGTGCCACATTTTCCAACAGAGACGGTCGTGACCTTTCTCCTGTCTAATTCACCATTTGTGCCTTGATTTCACCTTTCCACTGGGCTGTTTGACTGTGCATTCCACGACTCATTTTGTTTGATGACCTGTTGTTGTTTGACTTGGATCTATTTTGTCTTATTTCTTGTATTTAGCGTGTTTATTTGTAACAAGCTTAAAGCTTAGTAAACTTTAGCTTGAGGTGGAATGTTAGAATATCTCAAAATATCTTCAGGGTATTTTAACATATCTTTAGAATATCTTAGCATATCTTTAGAAGATCTTTATAATATATTGTGGAATCAATTAGTCCTCTAATTGAAGAAGCAATCTTAGGAGTTGTTTCTTAATTTCATTATGTGAACGAGTATGAGATGATTCAGAACTACAAGGCCTGATATGTTTCCTTATTTAATTAGGGTTAGGAGTCTTATTGTCTTAATGGGCTTGGGCTTTACTAGTAGTATTACACTAGTACTTGACTTGATTATTAGTATAAATCGGGGTTAATGCTTTGTATTTTAAACACATCAAATTAATCTAATCTTATATTATTCATTAGTATTTATTCTCTCTTTTACTCTTTCTCTACCCAAAACCATATAATTTCAACATGGTATCAGAGCCTCCATGACCAAATGTCAATAGTTTCATCCTTGCCACTCCCATTTTTCTAAAATAAAGTTGAATTTCAACATAAGGTTAAGTGGGCCTGTGCATTGTTCACGCTTCGAGCCCAAAGAGCTCTTGCGTAAGGGGGCATGTTAGGGATATAAAATCATTCATGTGCCTTCACCAAACAGCTTAAACTTTTGGGAGAGTTGGTCCTTGACAGAAGCAAAGAGGCTGAATGTCTGGCAATCTGAAGTCTTTGCTACACTTTGGTGCATTTGGCTGCAACGTAACTCATATTTTTTAGGAGGTTTCTTTGGCTCATCATTTGATTTGGGATAAGATTCGACGTTTGACCTCTATTTGATGTAAAGCACATGGTGTTTTTAGGGGACTTCCTTAACAGATATGACTAGGGATTGGGTGGCTTTGCTTTTTTTTTTTTATGCTTTCTTTGTTCTCTTTTGTCTAGTGTCTTGCTTTTGTCATATAGGATTCCTTATCCTCCAATCTTTTTGTATTTTCTTCTCTTCATCTCAATGAAATTAATTTTTTATCAAAAAAAAAAAGAAAGATTATGGGGCATCCAATACCTGCTTGTCTCATGAATTAGACAAAAGTATGCAATTACAGCCAAAGGAGACCAAAGGATATTTGATAAGAGTAGGCGATGGGCAATGTCATCATAACCAAGCAATGTGTAAGGAAGTCCAGTTGTACTACCAAGTCTGGTGATAGAACATCACTTCTTTGTATTTGATCCAGGAGGGGCAGGTATGGTGTTCGAGCTGGAGTGGTCAGAAGAGCTGAAACAGCAACTCCCTGACTCCCAACCGCAGTCCCTTGAGGACAAGGTGGTTCTCGTTGGGGAGGGTATTTGATAGACCATGAGTATGCTAGAAGAAAGAGGAAGTGGGGCTAAGGGTGTATGAAAGGAAGAATAGGAGGAACAACAGAGAAATTAGTTACTGATGCAAAGGCTGTGCCAGCTATCACAAGGGGAATGGGGGGAAGGATTTTGGTATCACACAAGAAAGCATGGAGAGAATAAAAGGGGGGAAATGAACCATGTGGAGGAGAGATGATTTTGGATAAGGATTGAGAGAGGATTTTCCTCTAGAGGGCTCAAGGCTGTCTTGAGAGTTGGCTTAGGATTTCAGTGCTTCTTTGTATTTTTTCTCTGTTTCTATTTCTGTTTGTTAGTTTCCAGAGAATCCATTCTCTGTTGTAAGGAGCTAGCCTCCATTTTCCTTATCAATAAACAAGGTTGCTAACAATTACCCTGTGTGGTCATGAAATTTTGGCATTGAGCAGATATATTCTCGGACATTATAACTACGTAAAACACGAATAGCAACTCCAACCAGCATACAAGTTTCAGCACAAAAGGTTTGTAAAATAGAGATTAATTCTGAATGACTGTTCACTAAAAATAATGTGCAATGAGAGTAATTATCAATAAAAGTTGCAAAATATTGAAATCCTAAAGTAGAACTAACATGACTTGGACCCCCATACATCATAATGAACAAGAGAAAAAGGCCAATCAACCCTGTTATTGACTCTAGGAAAAGAGGCACGTGTTCTTCCCTCCTCAACAAGCCTCACTATATAAAGAAGGTAAATTAGATAGATGAGGGATCTTCTCTAGCTTAGAAAGATTGAGATGTCCAAGATGACTGCGCATGAGTTCCGGAGAATTTGTCAGGGTACATGCCACTGGAGAACTGGGCATGGCAAGATGGTAATGCCCTTGGAACTTATGACCTACTCCAATCGTCCTCCCCTACCCTTGTCTTGCACAAGAACAAAGTTATTTGTAATGTTGATTGAACAGTTAAGTGAACGTGTCAAGTGGCTAATCAAGATTAAATTAAATGGGCTGCCAGGAACGTAAAGGACAGAGGTTAAAAGTAATAAAGGGAAGGGTTTTGCTTGACCAATGCCCCAAACAACAGTTTTAGACCTTTGTCAAGAGTAACAACAGGCAGTTAATCAAAATAAGTAATAGAGGTGAGATCAAAAGCACCAAAATCAAGTATGCATGGCCCAAGAGATGAAGTTTGAGAGAGACAGGCAATGGGATTACCCGTTTGTGCATTGGGATTACTAGTTTGGTGCAAATTCATCATGTTGGTATTAATGTGTACAAGCATTGAATTTCGTTAGTCTAGCAATCCTTAGCTTCTTTCCACACCTCATAGAAAATCCCAATGGGATGAAAGAGATCTACTATCTCTGATTGCCACAGAATCCTCATGGTTGTCAAACTCGAGAGTTTAAGTAAACTCGTGGAGGGGTCATAAACTTGACTCGTAAACTCTAAACTCGTTAGAGTTTACCTCCTTACATATCCTAGTACATTAATGGGCACCATTACTTATTATTCTTGCTAAGACTACAAATTAACTTATGATTCAATACAGAATTCTCAACTAAACCTTCCATATTAATGTAGGCAGTGTATTATGTCCACTGCAAAACTATATGAGGTTGAAGGAAGTAGCTTACCTCTAAGGCTAACTAAAAACAACTACACAATCCTTTCTAATACCCTCCCAAAACCCCAATTTTGATGGATTCATCCCTCTCAGACATATCATCAAACAATTTCCTAGCAATAGCCATCAACAATGATGATGTTACTAATGGTGAAGATGCACTAGTAACATAAGCACACGATTCTTGCAACAATATTTGTATTGAGAATTTTGTCCAATAGTTGGTGGGCATAACCAATGCTAGATGATTTGCAATAAATAGTCATCAAGAAGTTGACGATGTGAATTTGTGGCTTGAACCCAGAAGCTACCCTGTGGGCATAAATTAAAATAACAAATACCCATGTTCATAAATCATAACAAAGGCAAACAACTAAAGCGTGTAATATTTAGCTTCAATCGATGAAAACAAATGCAAGAACACTTTGCGTGGAGAACAGAAGCATCTAGGACACTTCGCTTCCTTCACACGCGGAGTGCTGAAAGTTTGAGGGATCAGCTACCTTCGCAGAGCAACCACCTTGCAGAGCAACCACCTTCGAAAAGCGCATCGGTAGAATGTGAGAAGAGATTGTCCTAATTCTCTCTTGCGTTTTGAGCACAATACGAGCATTTGGGGGCAAAAACCTTGATACAGGGTGCTTTAGGGTTGAAACTGTGTTGGGGTAGGAAAACTTCTGAACTCGCGAGTTTGACCGAGTCAACCCTAGTTCACCAAGGTCTGAGTTGGTATGCGAGTTAACTCATTTTGGGAGGTAGGAATGAGTTTAAGAGTCAACTCGTGAGTTTGACAAGCATGCTCCTACCCTGGCTTGAAAACCACATTTTCACAAAAGTTGCCAAAGATAGGTGCTAGATCTTGTCAATTTGTTAGTGGTAATCAAGGTTTTAAATTGTGGTCTGCAACCGCATTTGCGGTCGCAATATTGTAGTTTAGGAGGTCTCTTCAATTGCAACGAAGCTTCAATTGCTGCACTAGCCGCAATTTCTGCATTGCAACCGCAATTTAAAACCCTAGTTGTAATAGAAGGGATGCCAGAAGTTGAGAAGGTAAAAGGACTATTGGCAGAGGATGTAGCAAAAGTAGCATAAAAAACACCTAAACTACTTCCATTCTGAAAACGCAAGTATATGGAAGCAAAACTTAGATTGAGGGAGGAAAACACTTGAGATGTGTTGAAAAGGGTCAAGTCAATTTTGGAAGGTGCGGTGTCAAACTGGAGGTGTGTGAGGCAGTGAAGATCTTTTCGAGGGGCATCTTTTGGATTTGGGCCAATGGTTTGGCGGTGAGATCTTTAGTCCTGACATAGCTGGAATGAAACAAAACACATCCTAAGAAATGGGGGGAAACTGTCACTGAATGCACAAGGGCAGATGTTGCTGGAATTGAAACACGAAATGTAAGGATCAATGACATTGCTGGGAAGTGAGAACAATGGGTTTGGAGGCTAGGGTTTGCTAGTATTGATGCATGGTGGTGGAGAGACAGGCAAGAACCTGCTTTGAAATCATGAAGAGTAAGAGCCTTTGAGAAAATTGTGTGACTAATTAGTCTACACAGACCTTTATTTATACTACTTACATGACTTGCTCTCCAAGACTATTCCTAAGTTGCATCACTAATTATAGCTGTACAATAAATGTCTAATTACACATCTTACCTGCAATCTGAAATAAGAATAAACATGTGACTTTTTACAGATATTCATACATGGGAACCTAATTTCTGATGGAACAAAACAGTTGAACTACAGAAGTGAGAAATGGAATGTAGCTACTCTTATTCAAGCTATTCTGAATGACACCTAAGAGTCTGAATATATAGCCTAGTATACAAGACACAATCATCTCTAAGATAACATATACAATAGAAATAATATATACTACTGGTAGTGGATATCTAAAGTAACAGACAATAGGAATATTTACACCTAGCAAATAGCACTAAGGCAACGAAGCACTCAGTGCATTGATTGAATCTCAACACTCCCCCTCAAGCTGGTGCATATATGTCATAGGCATCAAGCTTGTCACATATGTATTTTATCCTTGGACCTCAGAGTGATTTGGTGAGCATGTCTGCCAGCTGATCATTGGAGTTTACAAATGTCGTGGTGATTTCTCTAGATATAACCTTTTCACGGATAAAGTGACAATCACATATAAGGCTCATGAACCCAATCTTATAGAATTTTAACTCAGAGAGTAGTTGCTTTAGCCAAATGAGCTCACATGTAGCAAGGGCCATAGCTCTATATTCTGCTTCTGCACTTGATCTAGCTACAACACTTTGCTTCTTACTTTTCCATGCAATGAGGTTGCCTCTAATAAGAACACAATAGCCTGAGGTTGACCGTCTATCACTTGGGCAACCAGTCCAATCTGCATCTGTGTAAGCAACTATGTCAGTGTGGCCTCTACTTTGATAAATTAGTCCTCGCCCAGGAGAACTTTTAATGTATCTAAGGATCCGAACTACTGCATCCCAATGACTCTCACGAGGAGAATTGAGGAATTGACTCACAACATTGACAGCGAAGGAGATGTCAGATCTGGTAATAGTGAGATAATTCAGTTTTTCAACTAATCTTCAATATCTTCCTGGATCTGAGTATGGCTCCCCCTGATCTGGCATAAGCTTAACATTGGGATCCATAGGTGTGTCAGTCATCTTACAATCTAGCATGTTAATTTCCTCCAAAATATCAAGAGCATATTTCCTCTGAGATATAGCAATTCCTGAATCAGACTGAGCAACTTCAATTCCAAGAAAATATCGTAATCGTCCCAAGTCTTTGGTGTCAAATTGTTGAGATAGATGCTGCTTGAGACTTGTAATGCCATCATGATCATCCCCTGTAATGACAATGTCATCTACATATACAACAAGATAAATGTACTGGCCAAAGGAAGAGCATTTATAAAAGACAGAGTGATCCACTTCACTGCGAATCATGCCAAAATGTTGGAGAGCTGTATTGAATTTCCCAAGCCATGCCCGAGGACTCTGCTTAAGACCATATAAGGCTTCGTGTAACCTGCAAACAAAGCTACCAGACTCCCCCTGAGCAACAAAACTAGGTGGTTGCTCCATATAAACTTCCTCAGTCAAATCACCATGGAGGAAAGCATTTTTAATGTCCAACTGATGTAGGGGCCAGCGACGCATGGCTGCCATGGCTAAGAAAAGACGAATCGAAGTCATTTTGGCAACAGGAGAGAAAGTGTCACCGTTATCAAGCCCAAAGATCTGAGTATATCCTTTAGCAACTAAATGAGCTTTTAGGCGATCAATTTTCTCATCTGGACCGACTTTGATAGTAAATACCCAACGACAATCAAATGTGGATTTTCCAGGGGGATTGGGTACAAGAGTCCATGTGGTATTGGATTCGAAGGCTGCCATCTCATCAATCATAGCCTGCCGCCATCCTGAGTGAGAGAGTGCTTCCTGAACATTGTTAGGGATAGAAACAGAGGAAATGGCAGAGACAAAAGCATAATGGGAATGAGATATACGATGATAACTTAAGAGGTTATAGATAGGATAAGGATTGTAGGTGGAACGTGTACCTTTACGAAGGGCGATAGGTAAGTCGGTAGGAGACTTAGGAGGATCCAGAGTAGGTAGATCAACTAGAGTGGGAGGTGAATCACCAGCCTGTTCAGGTACACCATCTTTCAATGTGGCTGAGTGAGGACGACGCTGGTAGGTAATAATAGGTTGGGAAGGAGAGAGAGACGCGAGTGGAGTGGGAGCTTGGACAACAGTCGAGATAGACAAAGGAAGAGGTAATACCTGGGAAATGGGCGTCGGTGTTACAGAGGAGGTGAAATAAAGGGTATCCTCAAATAAGGTAACATCGGCAGATATGTAGAAACGATGAGTAGTGGGAGAATAACATTTGTATCTTTTTTGAACATGAGAGTAACCAACATTTGACAGCACGGGCAGACAACTTGTCAAGACCTGGTGTGAGATCATGAATAAAACATGTAGAACCAAATACCCGTGGGGGAACATTAAACAGTGGTTTCTCTGGGAACAAGATGGAGAATGGTATTTTGTTATTCAAGACAGAAGATGGCATCCGATTTATTAAGAAACCAGCAGTAAGAACAGCATCACCCCAAAATTTTAAAGGTGCATTGGCATGTAACAAAAGAGTACGTGCCGTTTCTATAATATGACGGTGTTTTCTTTCAGCAATGCCATTTTGTTGGGGTGTGTGTGGACAAGAAGATTGGT
Source organism: Styphnolobium japonicum (assembly GCA_023212625.1). NCBI lineage: Eukaryota > Viridiplantae > Streptophyta > Magnoliopsida > Fabales > Fabaceae > Styphnolobium > Styphnolobium japonicum. The sequence continues at coordinate 11,334,879 of JALBWW010000012.1, forward strand.
GAATCATGCCATGAGAGTTCATAAACTGACTAAAGGATGCAAAAAAATATTCTTTGGCATTATCACTTCGTAAAATATGGATAGAATGTCCAAATTGGGTTTCAATCTCTTTGTAGAAATGCTGAAAAATGGTTGATAGTTCATAACGATCTTTCATTAAAAATATCCAAGTACATCCTGAGAAATCATCAATGAAAGTAACAAAATACCTATGCCTTAAGATAGAGTTGATTCGACTAGGACCCCAAATGTCAGAATGAACAAGACCAAAGGGAGTGGTTGTCTGACGAGGATTCCTTGGTGGAAAAGAAGCTCGTACATGTTTGCCAAGCTAACATGGCTCACACTCTAGGGACCGTAAGTGAGACAGATGAGGGACCATTTTCTTTAATTTATTGAGACTGGGATGACCAAGACAAGGGTGAAGGAGATCTGGGGAGTCAACAATAGTGCAAGCAACTGAAGATGGTGGCTAAAAATAGTAGAGGCCATGTGATTCAGATCCTGTGCCAATCGTTTGTCTCGTATTTCGGTCCTAGATGGAAAAAGAGTTATTAGTAAAAGTGATGGAGCAATTAAGGTTACGAGTGAGTTGACTAACAGAGACTAAGTTAAAGGGACAACCAGGTATAAAGAGAACAGAATTTAGAGAGAAGGATGGAAGAGGAGTGGCTTGACCAATGCCAATAGCTTTTGTTTGGAGCCATTAGCAAGAGTAATATAATGTGGTATTTTAGGCTGTGTTATAGTAGAGAAAAGAGAAGGATTACCAGCTATATGATCAGAAGCACCAGAATCCAAAAGCCAAGATCCAATAGGCAATGACTGTGAGAGACAAACCGTAGATTTACCAGTATGAGCTACCGCGGCTGAAGATTGGCCTTGTTGGACTCCTTTAAGCTGCAGATATTCCTTGAATTCAGTGTCGGATAAGACATTCTGATTATCATTCCAAGTTTGCTTTTCTGAAGTTTGAGGTTGCATGTATGTCATATGGGCTGATTTCTCAGGGAATCCAATGAGAGAATAACATTTGTCTTTGGTATGACCCATGCGATTATAGTATAAGCATTGTGGACGATTGCCAAAGCCACGACCTCCTCGGCCACCTCGGGCACAACCTCGGCCCCCACGATTGGTGGTGTTGGAGAAAAAGACAGATGATTTTGAGCCTGAAAAAGAACCAATTCCGGTCATAGTTTCCGAGGGGGGAACTCGTAAGAGGTGATCCATAAGGTTTTCTACTGTGGGAACGCTAGGATTAGTCAGAATTTGGTTCCGAACAGATTCAAGGTCTTTGTGGAGATCGTGAAGAACAAACCATGCACATGTTATCCACCTTGTTTTTCATATCATTACCAGTTAAGAGCAACTTGACTTCATCAATAGTAGACTGAGCCTTGGTCAAATATGCTGGGAGATCATTATTCGTCATTTGAAGTGTAGCCAAGTTGTGTACCACATCATATAGACGTTGGATATCATTGGAATAGACACTGCGGGCTTTCTTCCAGATGTCATAGCATGTTTTGTAGGTGTGAAAATGCACCAACAACTTTGGGTCAATTGACTGCCATAGGAGAGAAACTAACTAATAGTCTGTCTTCTTCCATTGATCTTGATTTGCTGCATTAACATCTGCAGCTTTTTGAGTCAAGTGATTAGATAGGCCTTGCCCCAAGAACTAGATTTCCACAGCATTTTGCCAATCCATGTAGTTCTTCCCATTGAGCTTCTCTGAGGTTATAGATGGACTCCCAGAGAAGACAAAGGAAAGTGGAGTTTTGCTTTGTGAAGATGGATTAGGAGCACCAGAGGTTGCACCGGACGTTGCAACGGAAGCCTCGTGTGTGGAAGCCTTTGATGAAATTGAGTGAGTGACTGAATTTTTTTTTTTTTGGTAAAGGTGAATAAAAAAGTGACCAAAGAACAAATGCCTCGGCTGTTTCAATAACCAAAGTCTCAGTTTAGTTTGAGACTAATGAGGTAAGATTGCACAACATGCTGTTTGAAATAGCAGAGATCAAATGGCTGGAGTAGGGCGGCGAGTGGACTTCACGCGCGCAAGAGGAGAGTGTGGGTGGCGGCGCGTGGACTTCACGCGCGGACAGATTTGTGACCGGTTGAAAGAGGAGGTGCCGATCGGTGGGCTGGGACCGACGGTGAGATGACCGGAGACCGGGATGACGGCCTGTGGCCTTCACGCGCGGACAATTGCCGAAACTTGTGGCGGCGCGTGGAGGCGCGTGAGGACCTGGGCTGCGAACTGGTCGGCGGCGGAAGGCTCGTCGACACTCTCTGAAGCTGTGACCGGAGTTTGAGGTCTGGTGGTAGTCGGAAAAGTGACTGGGTAGCCTCCACAGTGGCTCGGACAGTGACTCTTAGAAGGAAAAATAAAAAATCAGGCCGACGGATTGTGAGCTTTGATACCAAGTTGAACTACAGAAGTGAGAAATGGAATGTAGCTAATCTTATTCAAGCTATTCTGAATGACTCTTAAGAGTCTGAATATATAGCCTAGTATACAAGACACAATCATCTCTAAGATAACATATACAATTGAAATAATATATACTACTGGTAGTGGATATCTAAAGTAACAGACAATAGGAATATTTACACCTAGCAAATAGCACTGAGGCAATGAAGCACTCAGTGCATTGATTGAATCTCAACAAAAACATTGATTACATAGTTATGAACTGGTCAATTTTTTGATGTATTAAACTTGGTATGGAATTACTTATGATAGATGGGGTTACTCAATATCTCACCATTACTGATGTTAGTGTATATAATTTTGCCAAGCCACAGAGCATCTTAATCATGGACTGGTTTCTGGTTGATGTGATTTGTCAAAATAACTAGAAATAGGCTTCAACTTTGTTGTTTGACCTCGTTAGTGGTGGTTGTAAAAGATGATATAATCCATACCAAAGTAATGTTTCAACTCTCCCGTGTTTTTATTTTTTATTTTACTTGTGGGGTGATGGTGACTATTGCATTATCCTCTTTTAGGTAAAATAGGATAGTCTAGTTTGACAAATTAAAATCCAAAAGCTGTGCATTTTAGTTGTTGCATTATATAATTATAAATGGTGATAATTTTTCTGTCTTGACAGTGTACTCATGCATTTTATACGAGTTTTAGCCAGTTTCATGGTTTCATCCATGGGGAGGGTTAGATTGATTCTGTATTTTGTATGTAGAATGAAAGTTTGGGTAAGCGACTTGCCCATGGTTACCCGTTTCTGGAGGCGGAGGTGGCCTACTGTGCTCGTCACGAATACTGTGAATCTGCTGTTGACTTCATTGCAAGGAGGACTCGTCTTGCTTTTCTTGACACTGACGCAGCAGGACGGGCATTACCTCGTGTGATTCAAATATTGGCAGCTGAGCACAAATGGGACAAATCAAGGCAAAAGGAAGAGTTGCAGAAGGCTAAAGAATTTTTGGAGACTTTTAAATCCTCAAAAAATGCTCAGTTCCATGATGGGAAACACAATTAGTAAGTACTGTTGGTCATCTACCCATGAATTATATATAGAAATTCTGCAGTTGTTATTATCAAGTTGTTCACTTCTTTTGGGTTCACGAGGGATGAATAATATGTATAATACTTTCTAACTATGTAATTTTTCTCAGGTTCTGGACTTGAACGAGAAGGGTGTCACCTTACAAACATGTTGGTTAGTATTCATTTGCCAGAGTTTCCGTTGGGTCAACGTAAGACTTCTGCCAAAGAATAGCTTCACACATCTTTGAAATCAACTCTGATGAATTTGTCCGAGTTAACTTTGAAAATAATGTATACAAGTTTGATAGATTGTCTTGCACATGTTGCCCGTCAAAATAATGTTTCAACAGACATCCAACAAGTTATCCATCAAGTTAATGAACTGTTGGCTGTTCTTCAGTTTACCATCGATCCACTTTTGTATTCTTTTTTTAAATATTAAAATTGAATTTATAACTTCTATATAAGTTTGTCACTATGAAAGTACTTGACCTGAGGAGGTGCCTTTCAAATATGAAAACCGAAAATTTCAAAAGAAACGGCACGTGACGCAGATTCAAGATGAAAATAATCAAGCATGTTGAAAAGAACCTAACACAATTTTTTTTTATTCATAAAAATAGAAATTAAAAATAGTAGAAATACAAAAACCAGAAAAATAGAAGAACAAAAAATAAAACAGAAATTTAAACTGAAACAAAAAATAGTAACAAAATTGAAAAATAAAAAATAAAACAGAAACAACATTTAAAAATAGTGCAGAAAAACAGAAATAGAAACAACATATAGAGAACAACAAAAACAGCAAATAACAGAAAATAGTGTACAGAGATAAAAAAGTAGCAAATAACAAAAAAACAATGCAGAAAACAGCAAACACAGAAACAATATAAACAACAAATAATAAACAATAGAAAAACAACAAATGCAGAAAAGCAAAACAAAAAGTAAAACAATAAAGAAAGCAGAAACAATAGAAAACAACATAGAATAGCAGAAGATAGGAAAACAGCAAAAAAGAGAAAATTGTAACAGTAAAATAAAAACAGAAATAGAACTAAAAATAGTAATAAAATAGTAAAACAAAAAGAAAACAACAACCAGAAAAGTGAAAGAAAAATGTGAAAAGAAAACTTCGAGACAGAAAAAGAGCAAAGTCCTAACAGCCACACCATAGTTAGTGCAATATGTTACCATATCCAAAATCAGAGAGTTCAATCTCCTTTGGGCCTGCTTTACCGGTTTCACTCCATCCTCACGTAATATCCTATACGTGAAAAGTACTAAAACCAAAAATATCTGCAAGTGTGATGACTCTTTGATTCTCCTTCAAAATCTGTAACAACCTCTCTTCCTTATTAGTAAGGAGATTCTTGGTCACAATCACTATGAGTTGTTCATCATATACCAAATGTGCACATCTCAAATGCTTAGGCAAAGGCAATGACTGTAGCTTTAACTTTGGTGGCTGCACTATAGAGGGAAACAATCTAGTGGGCTGCACTAACTTTGCAGATTGAATCTGCACAGAATCTGCATAATCTTCATTAGTAGCTGCAACAGAACTAACATCACACAAAAAGATTGCAACTCAGCACATGCATTACACAACATAGTAGCACCATCACAACTAGTACAAGAATCACAACAAATAGATTCATTGAAAACACCAAAATCAACTCAACACACAACTCATCATGTTGATCCTTAACTAAATCAGTAATTAAATCAATGTGAAAAACAAAAGGCTTGGACCATGGGAAGTCTCAACATAAAAAATGTTAAACTTGACAATAGAATCACCAAACTCCATGAAAAAAGTCCTTGCATACACATCTATCTTTGTTCGTGCTGTTTTGAGGAATGGTCTCCTTAGAATGAAGGGAGCCTTACTTGATTCTCCCTCCATCTTCAGAATGTAGAAGTCCGCCGGGAAAATCAGCTCATCTACTCGCATTAGCACATCGTCAATCAATCCTACTAGGTATACATTATTCTGATTTGCCAAGTGAATCACAACACTTGTAGCATGCAAAGGTTTAAGTCCATGAGAATTAAAAATAGACATAGGCATCACATTTATAAGAGCACCTAGATCTAACATGGCATTCTCAAATTTGTAATTGCTTATAATGCATGGAATTGTAAATGTCCCTAGATCCTTGCAGTTCTGAGCATAGGCTGGATGAGGGCTGAAACATTCTGCCCTATGCTAACTTCCTCGTTTCTCTTCAGTTTCCTCTTGTGTGTGCACATTCCTTAACAAACTTGGCATACTTCGGAATTTGTTTAATTGTATCCAACAATGGAATATTGACCTCTACTTTCCTAAAGGTCTCAATAAGCTCTTTATCTTTGTCAATCTCATCTCCTTTTCTGGGTTGAACTAATCCCTGTGGAAAAGGAAGGGCTACTACATTATTAGGCTTCTGTTGCTGTTTCATATCATCAATTGGTTTTTGTACATCATGCATCAGATCAAATTTAGATTTCTGAGTTGCACTCTCATTTTATGCAGAATCTATTTTTTTTTGTAAAATTAGAATTCTGCTTCTTCTGCTTGCTTGCTGGTTGAGGATTGGTTGGCACTTGCACAGATTTGCCAGGCCTCAACATCATGGCACTAATGTTACCAAGTGGCTTCAATAACTCAAGAGGGGGGTGAATTGAGTTTTCAAAACTTTCACAAAGTTTGTTTCAATGATACTAATTATATTAAATTAATGGACTTAGAATGGATAATGACTAAGAATAATGAGTTCTTTAATACAGAAAATATAAGACAAGAATTCACAATATTAAAAACATCAAGCTAGTTAAATTGATAGAATATAGCTTATAAGTAAAAGATAAGGGTTGAGAGAATGCAAACAAGATTTATATTGGTTCAATCACTTCTTGTGATCTACGTCCAGTCCTCGAGATCGTCCACCCGAGATTTCAACTATACTTCAAGCTTCTAACTTGGGTGCTTGATAAAAACCCTTACAATATAGAGCACTCTTCACTTAGTTTGGGATCCTCCACCCTCTATGTGCAAGAGCCTCCCTCAATACAATAAGGAATTTCTCTCTTTGAACTTATACAAGATAATCAAATAGTTTTTGGTTGTTTGTAACTCTCACAAGAGCAGATATACAACTTGAGGAACTAATGAGTATTTGATCAAATCACTAAGCAAGCTTTTTCAAATAGAAAACAAAGTATGATCAACTGAAGATTAGAAAAAGCTCTTTTAAAATGAATTTATGATCTTAGGTCTCTTTTAAAATTTATTTAGATGAGATATAAATAGCTCTCACAAAATTATTTCCGTTGGGTAGTAGGTGGGTATCAAATCAGTATTGAAACTAGCCATTGAAAAAGTTTCTGGAGCGTGTGTAGTCGACTACACAATTGTTGTAGTCGACTACAATACCTTTCTGACTTTTAAAAACATGAGAGTTTGTTTTATAAATTTCTCAAGTAATCGACTACACTTATATTGTAGTCGACTACAATAACTCTCGGACACTTTTTTAAAAATAAAAGACATCTGAGATATATTTTCAAAAATAATATGTAGTTGACTACAATGCTTATGTAGTCGATTACATGTCTCCTCGAATTTTATGAGCTTTTAAAAAGGAACAACTTTCAAAACGTTGTAGTCGACTACAATAGCTTTGGTAGTCGACTACAAGTGTCCTCGGGTTAACTTGTATTTAACAAATGAGTATTTTTATCAGCATTGTAGTCGACTACCTCAGACTTGTAGTCGACTACAAGTGTTCTCGGGACATTTCAAGAATATAGGTATTTCAAAGTTTTGCCTAGTGTAGTCGACTACAGCTGTAGTCGACTACAAGTCTGTTCTAACTTGTAGAAAACGTTGTAAACTTGAAATTTCACAGCTGTGTAGTCGATTACACCAACCTTGTAGTCAACTACAAGTGACTTAAAAACTCATTTTTGACCAAGTTAAAAAATCTTTCTTTCCAAAGCATTTTAAGGATGACTTTCTTTTTCTCAAACCTTATTTTTGGAATAGTTTTGTAAGGTTAAAACAAATTGCTTGCTAAGTGATTTTAAGCAATCAAATACTCTTACAATGATAAGTTAAAACCTATAAGACTTGAGTACTCCTTGTGATCTTGTTCTTGTTCTCTTGGTGCGGAAACCTTTGTTTGGTTATCATTAAAATCCTATATGTTAAATGTTGTTCACATTCTCCCCCTTTTTTATGATGACAAACAATGTTACAATGAAGTGAGAAATGTTAGAAATAGAGACAGAATAAAAAAAATCTCCCCCTTTGATAATCAGAGTTTAGGTAAAGGTACAGCAGGAGCAGTTCTACATTATGCATTGACTCCCCCTTAGTTTTGCAATAGGAACATTTTATTTCTTTATTCTTTCACATGGTTTGAGCATGCAAATAAAAACATTTCATCATTGTATAATAATCATTATAACACATATATGAGCATAATCATAGTCATAATTCCATTTAAGCATAGTCATATTTCATCATATTTTCATTTAAGCATAGTCATATTTCATCTCATTGAGAACATTTCTTTTAAATATTTCTCCCCCTTTTGGCATTATCAAATAAGGGCAATGAAAGAGCCAAGATAAAATATTTAAGAGTTATGAATAATCAAAACATTAAAACATTAAAGAGTAAACAATAAACTTGTTCAACATCAAATAAGTCTTAGTGATAAACTAGATGACATATTCTTTGGAATAGTTCAAAGCATAATAAGATAAAAGAAAAATCCTAATGAAAGTCTAAGCCCCATCATCGTCCTCGTCCTCGTCCTCATCATCTGAGCCAGCCAATTCATGTTGAGTAGGATCATTTATTGAATGGTCAGTTGATTCAGCTGGAATGTGACATCGGTCATTTGAGAAGTCAAATCTCCAACTGAGGTTTCAAAACGATCAAGCCTCGCATCCATGGAATGGAGATGAGTTTCCATAGCTACTACCCTCCCAAATAAGTCTTCTTTCACAAAGGGGGTCAGACTATGGAGCCCAGTCATAATCTCAGCTATGCCATGAGAGTAATCCGGCATTGGTCCTGAAGGATAAGCTTGAGAGGGTGGCTGATCTTCCTCCATGTGATGGTGAGTGGACTGATCATCAAAGTCATCATCTTCAGCATCTCGTACCCATTGCATGTCAACCTTCTTCAATCCCATTTTCCGAAGGTTTTGTTCACGGATCCGGTTAGCATCAGTGACCGTAATTGAGTTTTCACCTTCCAAAGGCACATTAAACTTCTCTAGAATCTTGGTTATCAGCATGACATATGGAAGTGCAGGTCCAGGTTTCTCAGAGACACGTTCCATATGCTTCATAATGTGATAAGCCTAGTTGAGTTTCACCTTTTTGTTTAGTGCCCACATGTATAACAAATCTTCTTCAGAAATGGTGGCATAGTTCCCATTTCTAAGCAGCAAAATTCGACACAAAATGTAATGGAGTAGCTTATTCTCAACAGACAGATAGCCTACTCTAAACCTAGAGGTTGGAAAGGGTCCACCTTCTCTAAGCACACTCCAAGTTGCTGCAGTTTTCTCAAAATCTTCTAAACTCTCTTCACTTCGGCCAGGGATAAGGGGAATGCTAGTGAGTTCAAAAAAACCAAGATCTATCTTAATTTTCTTGACTTCAGAGAGAATGCGTTTATTATGATACTTGAAGTTGCAAAAGAATACCTTCACCAATTGTGGGTAAATTGGACAGAGGATCCTAGTGAAGGCATCGAGTTGGAGATCACTGAGCAAGTGCGAAAGAGCGAAACCTTCGATTCGTAGAAAAATCTCATCTAGATAGCGGGGTGCCACTATAGGACGAGATTGAAAATCATTGGTAAATTTGATCATCTGCTCTACCTTGGTGAAATACCTTCGCAAGTTTAGGGTTGGAGGAATTGAAACATGGCCATGGGTGGTTTTTTTTTCGTTTGGGAGCAGAGGAGGAGCTTGCCATGATTGTTGTGTGGTGAGAAGATAGAGTGATGAAAATGTCTTGGACGGATTGGACAGTTAGGGTTTGTGATATGATCCAAGTCGGATGCATATTGTTTTTACGGATCGTCCTTGAGTTGATTTCTTGTTTTAAAAGAATTAAAGATGAAGGATAAACATTATGTGAAATAGTGCAGCGCGTGAACAGTACTATACCGTGAACAGTATGCGTGAATAGTAAAAAAATAAAAAAGATGGAAAAAGACAAGGGATGGAAGGAAAAAGACGCCACACTCTTAGGGAGTGATAAGTCAAGCGAAGATTCGCCACAAAGGTAAGGAAACCTTTGATAAGAACCAAGATGGTTCACCCAAGAACCCTAAGAGAACTAAGCTCTCAAAACTCACAAAGGAGTGTAATTGTATTTTGAAATTCAAAGTGACAAATACTGCAAATACAAGCCTATTTATAGGGATTGAGTTAGCGGCCAGGTCTAGCTAAAAGGAGGTAGCAAGCTAGCACCTTTTTAACCCTAATCCTAACATAAAAGTGGCCCAAGCCCAATTAGAAGGTAGCATCTATCCCTAACTATGCTATGCACTTACTTAAGCCCAAACAATAGGCTCTTATTACAAAATATCCCAAAAAGAAAATAAGAAACAAAACTGAAAAGATTAAAAGGTTCAAATACATAATTAAATAAAATTACTAAGAAGAAATCATGCCCCCTCATTGGGCCCTTTATCAACTTGGATCATTTAGACCATCTTGAGTGCTTCTTCTTTTGGAATAGGCTTGAATGAGAAAAAATGGTTGACTTCTTTATCCAAATTCTCCTTAGCCTTCTTAGCTCTTGACCTTGTCATTGGGCCTCCAAGTCCTTGCAGTGCATCTTTGGGCCTTGGGCCCGTTAGGCTTTCACTTGAGCTACCTTGGTCTCCATCAGTTTGGGAGAGAGTTTGAGGGAGAGAAGAGAGTGTGGGTCGCAGTAGAGAAAGAGAGAATGACGAGAGAATGAGCAACGTTGCTATCGTGGGGTATTTAAAACCCGCGAATGTAGTCGACTATGCCCAACTTGTAGTCGACTACAAGTTGCTTCTGTTGCAACTTGTTGCTTCGTTTTTTTTTAAAAAAAATTTCTTTATGTAGTCGACTACAAGTATTATGGTAGTCGACTACAATGAGCTTCTGAGTCTTTTTTATTTTAGTTTAAAAAAAAACCGCAGTTGTAGTCGACTACATTACATGTGTAGTCGACTACCAATGTTTTTTGTAAAAAAAAATTGGCACAAGAGAAGCTTCATTACCAGCATGTAGTCGACTACAAAACCCATGTAGTCGACTACCTTGTTTCTGAAAACACTTTTTAACTTACACCAATTTGTCCAAAACTTCATCAAGCTAAATTGGGGGACTTAGGCTATATTAGGATTACTTGCAAAACAAATTTAGGGAAACCTCCGATGCCTAAGTCAGTAATTGAAATTAAGAAATCATTGAGAAAAAATATGCATTATATATCAATGAATTAGAAACAAGGTTTTAAATGCAACTGTGGTCAATCATTCCAAGTTCTCTTCTTATATAAAAGAAAATTTCTTTTGTAAGTGGTTTGGTAAAGATATCAGCAAGTTGTTTTGTTGTTTCTACAAATTTAACTACACAATCTCCATTTTGTACATGATCTCTTATAAAGTGGTGCCTAATTTCAATGTGCTTGGTTCGAGAGTGCATTATGGGATTGTTAGTCAAGTTAATTGCACTAGTGTTATCACATCTTATAGGGATGTGATCAAGCTTAAGTCCATAGTCTAAAAGTTGTTGCTTCATCCAAAGGATTTGAGCACAACAACTTCCAACTGCAACATATTCAGCTTCAGCAGTAGACAATGGCACACTATTTTGCTTCTTGCTATGCCAAGAGACAAGAGAACAACCTAGAAAGTGACAAGTCCCACTAGTACTTTTCCTATCCATTTTGCATCTAGCAAAATCAGAATCGGAATAACCAACTAGACTACTTGAGGCACCCTTGGGGTACCACAAACCCATTTGTTGAGTGCCTACTAGATACCTCATAATTCTTTTAACAGCACTTAAGTGTGATTCCTTAGGATTTGCTTGAAATCTAGCACACATGCACACACTAAACATGATATCTGGTCTACTAGCAGTAAGATATAGTAGTGAGCCAATCATACCTCTATATTTTGTAATTTCTATGGGCTTACCACATTCATCTTTGTCCAACCGGCAAGAGGTGCTCATTGGAGTGTCAAAAACCTTTGAATTTTCCATTTCGAATCTTTTGAGCAATTCCTTGCAGTACTTGGATTGGTTAATGAAGATTCCTTCATTTGTTTGCTTGATTTGCAATCCAAGAAAGAAGGTGAGCTCTCCCATCATAGACATTTCAAATTCACTTTGCATTATATTGGCAAATTCCTTACATAGAGAATCATTAGTAGCACCAAAAATGATATATCTACATAGATTTGCACAAGAAGAATGTCATGTTTTCTATTTTTAATGAAAAGTGTTGTGTCAACCTTTCCTCTAGTAAATCTCTTTTCTAAAAGAAACTTGCTCAATCTTTCATACCAAGCTCTAGGAGTTTGTTTTAAACCATATAATGCCTTTTTAAGCTTAAAAACATGATTGAGCAGTTTATGATTTTCAAATCCGGGAGGTTGGTCAACATACACTTCTTGAATAAAACCATTCAAAAAGGCACTTTTCAGATCCATTTGATAAAGTTTGAAATTCATGATGCAAACATAAGCAAGTAACATGCGAATAGCTTCTAATCTAGCAACAGGAGCATAAGTTTCTTCATAATCTATTCATTCTTCTTGATTATAGCCTTTAGCTACTAGTCTAGCTTTATTTCTTGTAATTATTCCGGTTTCATCAAGTTTGTTCCTAAAAACCCATTTGGTGCCAATAATGGGATGATCATTGGGTCTTGGAACAAGTTCCCAAACTTGATTCCTTTCAAATTGATTTAATTCTTCTTGCATTGCCAAGATCCAATGTTCATCATTTATGGCCTCATCTATGTTTTTTGGTTCAACTTGGGAAACAAAAGCTAAATGATTGCATACATTTTTAATAGAGTTTCGAGTAATTACCCTTTGAGAGACATCTCCAATTACCAAGTCAAGTGGATGGTTCCTATGCGTTCTCCATTCTCTTGGTAAGTCATTGATTTGAGGTTGACCTTGTTGTGGGAAGCAATCTCTCCTTGTTCTTCTTTCTGGAGGTTCTCCACTTTGTCATTTAAGTGAATATTTGTCAAATTTTCTACAACATCATCAACAACATCTTCTCTTGACCCTAGGGAGTTAGTTTCATCAAATGCAATATGTATTGATTCCTCAATTGTCATGGTTCTTTTATTATAGACTCTAAATGCTTTGCTAGTTAATGAATAGCCAAGAAATATGCCTTCATCAGATTTTGCATCAAACTTGCCTAAGTTATCCTTTCCATTATTTAAAACAAATCATTTACAGACATGAAAGTGAGAAATATTTGGTTTTCTTCCTTTGTAAAGTTCATAAGGAGTTTTCTTCAAAATGAGCCTTATTAGTGCCCTATTCATTACATAGCAAGCGGTGCTAACCGCATCGGCCCGAAAATATTTAGGAAGATTAGTCTCATTAAGCATGGTTCTAGCCATTTCTTCTAAGCTTTGATTTTTTCTTTCTACAACTCCATTTTGTTGTGGAGTTCTAGGGGTGAAAAATTGTGCTCAATGCCACTTTCATTACAAAAGTTTTCAAAATCTTGATTTTTAAATTTCCCACCATGATCACTTCTTATGGTGTTGTGTTGAGTTCTAAATGTGTTGGCTGTAATAATTAGTACTAATTGTAATCATTAGTGTAAGTTGTAATTATTAGTTGTAATTAGTTTTAGCTATGATTATGTTTCCCTTTCTAATTGTATAAATATGTGTTGTAATCACCCTCTAAAGAACAAGATTAGAAATTTTATTCTTTCAAGTTCTTTTCTTTCAAGTAAGTTCTTTTCTTTCTAGTTGCTATCAGAGCTTCCCGATCCAAGGGGGCTCTGCTTCTGCATCAAATTCTTAGTCAGCCTTCATTGCTGCCTTGGCACCTTCATTGTGCCCAAACGTCATTACCTCACCTTTGTTCAGCCATTGTCCCCGCGCACACTGTAGCGGACGCGGTACTGTAGCGGACGCGGTTACTATAGCAGACGTTGCCAAAAAATTTTTTTTCACTGTTTGAAAGCCCTACGTTGCTCATATCCATTTTGCCAGCACTACTGCGGTGTTTATTACAATATCTGAAGAGAAATCCGTCTCCTCATCCATGACTGCCTCCTCCACGGTTTAGTCATTAGGTCCTAATGACCTACATATATTGTAAGGGGCATACCGTCTTGATGGACGTAACTACCTTCAATGGGCACAACTTGTTCGCACAACTTTAAAGGGACGCAAGAAATTAAATCATATCGAGGGGAAAGCCCCTACCAAGACTGAGCCACAATATGAGATTTGGGATGATGAAGATTCTCTCATTATGACATGGTTATGGCATTCGATGACTCTTGAAATTAGCCAGAATTGCATGTTCTTCTCTATTGCTCGGGAGATTTGGGAAAGTTTGCAACAAACTTATTCTATGAAGAAGGACATCTTTGCTTGTTTTGAGTTAGAAAATGACATATTTAGTACTAAGTAGGGAACTCTTTCAGTAACTGACTATTATGGAACCTTGAATGGTTTGTGAATCGAGTTAGACTAGTATCAGAGTTTGAAGATGAAGTGTAACGAGGACAGTACCACACTCACAGAGTTTATTGAGAGAACAAGGATCTTTAAGTTCCTCTCGGGCCTGAACTCTGAATTCGATCCCATACGGGTTCAGATTTTAGGCAAAGAGAAACTCTCTTCTCTCTCAGAGGTATTTCACACTGTTCGTAGTGAAGAAAGTCGCAGAGCAGTAATGCTAGAAGATAAACCCATTAATGATTCAGCCTTGGCTTCCGAAAAAGGTCCCGAAAAAGGATTTTCCTCTTCTTGGATGCCCCCTACAAAGTCTAATCGAGAAGTTCGTAGGTGCACGTATTGTAAGAGGTCAAGCCACACTAAGGACACATGTTTTAAACTCCATGGAAAAGAGAGAGTCCTTGGGCGCATTGGAGGATTCAAGGGTATTCCCCAGGGGCGTGCTAATCAAACAACATCTGATTATGAGATTGTAGGTGAAGACCCACCTATGCTGCAAGCTGAAAAGGAAGTCCCAGCACTCAGCAAAGTAGAGCTGGAACGTCTGTGAGATCTTATGGATTCTTTTAGTAAGCCATCTAGCAGTTGTTCTTTAACCATGACTGGTAAGAGTTCTAGCTTCTTAACCTTTAATACTTCTAGTGCTGAAGATATCTAGATTATTGACTCTGGTGCTACTGATCATATGACACCTCATCCCTCATATTTTTCATCTTACACCACTTTACCTGATCAACATCACATCACTGTAGCTAATGGATCCCATACCCCTGTTACCGGATGTGGTAAAGTTCAACTCCAACCTTCTCTTCACTTAAAAAATGTGCTTCATGTTCCCAAACTCTCCAATAATCATGTGTCTATAAACAAACTCACCCAAGATTTGAAATGTGTAGTAACATTTTTCCATTCTCATTGTGTTCTTCAAGATCTTGCCACAGGGAGGACGATTGGAGTTGCTAAGGAACAGGACGGGTTATACTATCTTCAACATGGAAATAAGGGTAGTACCAAACAAAAGGCTTTCATTTACAGTCATCAAACAAGTTCAGAGTCTGCAACTTCCGAAATCTGGCTTCAGCATAGGCGTCTTGGTCATCCTCCTTTTGGTGTGCTTTGGTCTTTGTTTCCTCACTTGTTTAAAAAAGTGTCTATTGAGTCCTTTCATTGTGATGTCTGTCAATTTGCCAAACACCATCGTGCAACTTTTCTCCCTAGTAATAATAGAAGTACTAAACCTTTTGATCTTGTTCATTCAGACGTGTGGGGACCTACATCTATTTGTAATATTTCTTGTGCAAAGTGGTTTGTTTCCTTTATTGATGATTGCACTCGGGTTACATGGGTATTTCTTATGAAAGATAAGTCTGAGGTCGTCAGTTGGTTTGTAAATTTTTACCGAATGGTTCAAACACAATTTGGAAGTCAAATTAAAAAATTGTGTTATGATAATGGGAAGGAGTATGTGAATCAAAATCTTTCCAACTTTCTCAAAGACAATGGTGTTGTCCATGAGTTAACTTGTGTTGACACCCCCTCAACAAAATGGAGTTGCAGAAAGAAAAAATCGTCATCTCCTTGAAGTTGCTAAGGCTTTACTCTTTCAGATGTCTGTTCCTAAGTCTTATTGGGGGGAAGTTGTCTTAACTGCCACTTACTTGATAAATAGGTTACCCTCTCGTGTCATGGATGGCACTAGCCCTACACAGTTCATGACTACTTTCTTTCCTTCTGTTCCCATTATGACAAGTCTCAAGTGTCGAATCTTTGGATGTTCTGCATTTGTCCATGTTCATAGTCCTCATCGGGGAAAATTAGATCCTCGGGCTATCAAATGTGTCTTCATATGTTATGCTCCAGACAAAAAGGGGTACAAATGTTATCATCTTGAAAGTCGTCGTGTCTGTCTCTATAGATGTCACATTTCATGAAACAGAATCCTTTTACCCTAGTCCTCCGCTTCAGGGGGAGAGTTGTCTAGAAGCTGAGTCTCTTGAGTTGTCATTTTTTCCCTTGACTCCTTCCTCCACGACACCTATTGAGGATGGTGCTACACTGGACAAGGACCCTGAAACAATATCAATACCCGTGTAGAATAATGAGGACAATTTTTTTGGGCTCCAATACCAGCAGAGACAAAAACCCGACCTAGTCCCACAGCAACTTCAATCGCCTGAACTAGAGGCAAGTACTCATAATTTTGAAAGCTCCTTAAATAATTCTTGTGAACCTAACATGGATGACTTACCCATTGCCTTGTGAAAAGAAAAACGATCTTGTGCCAAGTATCCCATATCCCAATTTGTGTCTACTGAACACCTTTCTGTGCAGCACCAGAGCTTTATTTCAGCTATTGATTCTATCAAAATTCCTACATCAGTGCAAGAAGCTTTAAAGGATAAGAATTGGGTTCAAGCCATGAATGAAGAAATGAATGCTTTGGAAAGAGATGAAACTTGGGAAATTATTGAGAGACCGAAAAACAAGAAGGCAATAGGTTGCAGGTGGATATACACAAAGGAAATACTCTGGCCTCGATGGTACACTGGATCGATATAAGGCAAGACTAGTTGCAAATGGATACACCCAAACCTATGGGATTGATTATGAGGAGACATTTGCTCCAGTGGCAAAAATGAATACGGTAAGGATTATCCTTTCCTTGGTAGCACACTTTGGTTGGGAGATGCACCAATTCGATGTTAAAAATGCCTTCTTGCATGGAAATTTGGAGGAGGAAATATATATAGAGATCCCACCTGGATATAACTCCACTAATGGCGATACGCTTAGATTAAAGAAGGCATTGTATGGTCTCAAGCAGTCTCCCCGTGCTTGGTTTGGAAGGTTCACTCAAGCTATGGTATCCTTAGGGTATAAGCAAAGCCAAGGTGACCATACTCTCTTTCTCAAACATTCTCAGGATGGAAAACTCACACTACTTTTGGTCTATGTAGATGATACGATCATTGTAGGTGATGATGAGATTGAAAAACAGACTTTAAGAGAGAGATTAGCAGCTCAATTTGAGATGAAGGACCTCGGGAAGTTGAAGTACTTCCTTGGGATAGAGGTTGTCTACTCTAAGCAAGGTATCTTTATTTCTCAAAGGAAATATGTCCTTGATCTTCTTATAGAAATTGGTAAGTTGGGTTGTAAGACCACTGGAGCACCTATAGAACAAAATCACAGGATTGAGTGTGAGGAGGAGAGCCCAAAGGTGGAGAAGGCCCAGTATCAGAGACTTGTGGGAAAACTCATTTATCTATCCCACACCAGGCCAGATATAGCATATGCAATGCTGTGGTTAGTCCATTTATGCATGATCCACTTTGAGAGACGCCCACAGACGGTGAATAGAATTATTCGATTTGAAGGCCAATCCAGGGAGAGGAATACTATTCAAAAAGGAAGGGAATTTATCTATGGAAGTATATACAGACGCTGACTATGCAGGTTCAACGGTTGATAGGAGGTCCATCACAGGATATTGCATGTTTTTGGGTGGAAATTTGGTGACATGGAAGAGTAAAAAGCAAAATGTAGTTGCAAGATCAAGTGCAGAGGCAGAATTTAGAGCTATGGCATAAGGGGTTTGTGAGCTGTTATGGATGAAGATCATACTTGACAACCTCAGGATGAAGTATAAAGCTCCTATGAGATTATTTTGTGATAATAAGTCAGCTATTAGCATTGCACACAACCCAGTTCAACATGATAGGACAAAGCAAATAGAGATAGACCGACATTTCATTAAGAAAAAATTGGATAATGGTCTCATAGCCACAACATACATCCCTTCAGGACTTCAATTGGCAGATATGTTCACCAAGGGACTTCCCACAGAGCGGTTTCAAGATCTTACTTGCAAGCTGGGAATGATAGATATCCATTCACCAGCTTAAGAGGAAGTGTTGTGATTACAGCTGTAATAACAGCTACAAAGGTATTAACACCTGTAAAGGTGTTGTGTTGAGTTATAAATGTGTTGACTGTAATAATTAGTATTAATTGTAATCATTAGTGTAGGTTGTAATTATTAGCTGTAATTAGTTTTAGCTATGATTATGTTTCCCTTTCTAATTGTATAAATATGTGTTGTAATCACCCTCTAAAGAACAAGATTAGAAATTTTATTCTTTCAAGTTCTTCTCTTTCAAGTAAGTTCTTTTCTTTCTAGTATCATCCACAATCACAAGTGCATAGTAATTCCCACCAAAGCTCATTGTTCTTGATGGTCTAAAAAGGTCAATGTGTAAAAGTTGTAAAGGTCTAGAGGTTGAAACAATATTTTTGCTTTTGAAAGAGACCTTTACTTGTTTTCCTTTTTGACAAGCATCATAAAGTTTGTCTTTTGTAAAATGAAGCTTTGGGAGTCCAATTACTAAGTCTTTGGAGATTAGTTTATTCAAATGATCCATGTGAATGTGAGCAATTCTTCTATGCCATAACCAGGAATCATTTTCCTTACTCACAAGGCATTTGGCATCATTTAAGGATATTTCATCTAGGCTAATCATATAGATGTTATCCACCCTATGACCAACAAACTTGACTTGCTTATCATTTTTATCCTCAACTATGCAACAATTTGAATAAAAAACAACTCTATTATTCTTGTCACATAATTGACTAATGCTAAGTAAGTTATGTTTGAGTCCATCAACTAACAACACATTTTCAATAGATGTTGAGGGAGTTTTACCAACTTTTCCAGTGCCAAGAATTTTTCCTCTATTGTTGTCTCCAAAGGTGACATGTCCATGCTCCTTGGGTGTAAAGAAGGAAAACTTTGACTCATCTCCTGCCATGTGCTTGGAGCAACCACTATCAAGATACCATTTTGAACTCTTGGCCTTCAAGCACACCTACAAACAAATTCAAGTTTTGGTTTTAGGTACCTAAACTTTCTTGGATCCTTTGATGTCAGTTTTGGGCAAGGTGCCCTTGGGAACCTATATCTTCTTTTGTCCAACATGCAAATTCTTTCTGACTCTACATGTAGATGCACTATGTCCTTTCTTGCCACAATAATTACAAGTTATAAATGGACCACTTGACATTGTTGTGGAAACAAAGAAATTTTTGTAGAATTTTTGTTGAGTCTTGGGTTTGTATCCCAAACCTGCTTTATCAAATACACATCTTTGTTTCCCAAGCAATGTGTTGAGGTTATCTCTTCCAAAAGTAAATTTTGCAAGAGTGTTTTTCAAGTCCTCAATTTCTTTTTCAGAATTCAAGCAGGAGTAACATGAAGAGGATGATGAGGGAACATTTTTATGTGATATGCAAGTAGAGCAAGAAGAATTAGCATCAATCAATCCAAGGGTTTCATTTTCTAATTTTAATTCCTCAATCTCCTTGTTTAAACAAGTAATTTGATTTTCTAAAGACATGATAGATTTCTTTGAGGTTGAGACTAATTTTGCTAATCTCATAGTTTCTTCATGCAATTCCTCAAATGCTTCTTGTAATTCATCATAAGAGGGTTGTATATCAAAGGATTGAGACACTACCTCTAAATCATCATTTGCCATGAGACAAAGGTTGGCTTCCTCATTGTCGGAGTCATCCGATGAACTCAAGTCATTGTCCTCCCATGCAATGTATGCTCTTCTTCCTTTCTTTTCTTGCTTTGGTTTTCTATCAAATCTTTCCATCTTCTTTTGGTATAGAGGGCAGTCCATCTTCATGTGACCCGGTTTGCCACATTCAAAGCAAGTAGGTGGAGTAGGTGTTGAACCTTCTCCTTTGTTGAAGTTCTTCTTTGAAGGAAAGGGTGGCCTTCTTCCATTGTTCTTCTTTTTGAGAAATTTTCCAAATTTTCTCACAAGAAGACTAAAGTTATCCTCATTCATTTCAAGATCTTCTATAGAGCCTTCATCATCATCTTCATTATCATAGTGAGATGAGGTTGCCTTTAGAGCTATTCCTTTCTTCTTCTTGTCAACTCCTTCATGTTCATTGAGCCTTATTAACTCCATTTCATGTTCTTGGAGTTTACCAAAAAGTGTTGGAAGAGTCATTGTTGCTAAGTTTCTTGATTCGAAGATTGCTGTCACTTTGGGTTGTCATTCCCTGTTTAAACATCTCAAAACTTTGTTAATTAAATCTTCATTTGGAAATGTTTTTCCCAATGAGGATAGATGATTAACTATATGAATGAATCTCTTTTGCATATCTTGTATGCTTTCACCTTGATTCATTCTAAAGAGTTCGTACTCATGTATGAGAGCGTTAATTCTAGACCTCTTTACCTCACTAGTTCCTTCATGGGTTACTTGAAGTGCATCCCACATTTCTTTTGCAGTTTTGTAGTTGGAGATGCGAAAGTATTCATCATAACCTAAGGCACTAGTAATGATGTTTTTGGCCTTAGCATTATGTTGAACTTTCTTTTTATCATCATCAGTCCATTCAGCTCTTGGTTTAATGACCTCATGGTTATCAACTACCTTCTTTGGAATAAAAGCACCATTTTCAACAACATCCCAAATATCAATATCAATAGATTCCATGAAAATTCTCATTCATTCTTTCCAATAAGTATTACCGGTACCATTGAAAGCTGGGGGTCTATTAATGGAAGCCCCTTCGGGTAAAGCAAATTGAAAAGAAGCCATCTCTTGAAGCGGTTAAGCTCTTTACACAAGAGTCAAGCTCTGATACCACTTGTTACCAAATGGCTTCAATAACTCAAGAGGGGGTGAATTGAGTTTTCAAAACTTTCACAAAGTTTGTTTCAATGATACTAATTATATTGAATCAATGGACTTAGAAAGGATAATGACTAAGAATAATGAGCTCTTTAATACAGAAAATATAAGACAAGAATTCATAATATTAAAAACATCAAGCTAGTTAAATTGATAGAATATAGCTTATAAGTAAAAGATAAGGGTTGAGAGAATGCAAACAAGATTTATATTGGTTCAATCACTTCTTGTGATCTACGTCCAGTCCTCGAGATTGTCCACCCGAGATTTCAACTATACTTCAAGCTTCTAACTTGGGTGCTTGATAGAAACCCTTACAATATAGAGCACTCTTCACTTAGTTTGGGATCCCCCACCCTCTATGTGCAAGAGCCTCCCTCAATACAATAAGGAATTTCTCTCCTTGAACTTATACAAGATAATCAAATGGTTTTTGGTTGTTTGTAACTCTCACAAGAGCAGATATACAACTTGAGGAACTAATGAGTATTTGATCAAATCACTAAGCAAGCTTTTTCAAATAGAAAATAGAGTATGATCAACTGAAGATTAGAAAAAGCTCTTTTAAAATGAATTTATGATCTTAGGTCTCTTTTAAAATTTATTTAGATGAGCTATAAATAGCTCTCGCAAAATTATTTCCGTTGGGTAGTAGGTGGGTATCAAATCAGTATTGAAACTAGCCGTTGAAAAAGTTTCTGGAGCGTGTGTAGTCGACTACACAATTGTTGTAGCCGACTACAATGCCTTTCTGACTTTTAAAAACATGAGAGTTTGTTTTATAAATTTCTCAAGTAATCGACTACACTTATATTGTAGTCGACTACAATAGCTCTCGGACACTTTTTTAAAAGTAAAAGACATCTGAGATATATTTTCAAAAATAATATATAGTTGACTACATAGCTTATGTAGTCGATTACATGTCTCCTCGGATTTTATGAGCTTTTAAAAAGGAACAACTTTCAAAACGTTGTAGTCGACTACAATAGCTTTGGCAGTCGACTACAAGTGTCCTCGGGTTAACTTGTATTTAACAAATGAGTATTTTTATCAGCATTGTAGTCGACTACCTCAGACTTGTAGTCGACTACCAGTGTTCTCGGGACATTTCAAGAATATAGGTATTTCAAAGTTTTGCCTAGTGTAGTCGACTACAAGTCTGTTCTGACTTGTAGAAAACGTTGTAAACTTGAAATTTCACAGTTGTGTAGTCGACTACACCAACCTTGTAGTCGACTACACCAACCTTGTAGTCGACTACACCAACCTTGTAGTCGACTACAAGTGACTTAAAAACTCATTTTTGGCCAAGTTAAAAAATCTTTCTTTCCAAAGCATTTTATGGATGACTTTCTTTTTCTCAAACCTTATTTTTGAAATAGTTTTGTAAGGTTAAAACAAATTGCTTGCTAAGTGATTTTAAGCAATCAAATACTCTTACAATGATAAGTTAAAACCTATAAGACTTGAGTACTCCTTGTGATCTTGTTCTTGTTCTCTTGGTGCGGAAACCTTTGTTTGGTTATCATCAAAATCCTATATGTTAAATGTTGTTCACATTCTCCCCCTTTTTGATGATGACAAACAATGTAACAATGGAGTGAGAAATGTTAGAAATAGAGACAGAATAAAAAAAATCTCCCCCTTTGATAATCAGAGTTTAGGTAAAGGTACAGCAGGAGCAGTTCTACATTATGCATTGACTCCCCCTTAGTTTTGCAATAGGAGCATTTTATTTCTTTATTCTTTGTTGGTCATCATGAGAAACTTAAATCTCATTGACTATTCTAGTTGCAACACCAATTCTGGTACCAAATTGTTGAGAATTTGCAACCATATTCGCAATCAAGTCTCTAGCAGCAGCTGGGGTTTTATCAATCAATGCTCCACCACTGGCAGCATCAATCATACTTCTCTCCATTGGCATCAATTTCTCATTGAAGTATTGAATTAACAATTGATCACTAATCTAATGATGTGGGTAGCTTGAGCATAATTTCTTGAATCTCTCCCAATACTCGTGGAGAGTCTCTCTTGTCATGTGCCTTATGCCATAAATATCCTTCCTGATTGTAGTAGCTCTTGAGGCATGGAAGAACTTCTCCAAGAATAGCCTCTTCACATGGGTACATATTAGAGTAATAATGTACTGGATTGACCCACCATGAGAATGCTGCATAGATCGTTACATGAGTCTCATGAGCGGTTCTCATTATGGCAACGGTGTATGTGGTCCTTTGACTTGAAGGTATTATAGTTCCATACATGGGGAGTTGTATGACTTAATATTGTCAAACGACCACTGTAATAAGGTGATTATAAAGACGGCTATTGTGCATATGGCAAATCATGCAGAAGGATGTGAGTGACCTAGATAGGATTTGTCCCTCTTACCCAACAGGAGTGATATCTTCGGGTCTCTTGATAAAAGGGGACTATAAATGCATGACCATTCTCAAATGAGTCAATATGAGATATTGATCTCATTTGTCTTAACAAGTCTACTCGGATATCAAGAAACTAAAGATTGAACTATATACAAGGATGACACGTTCTATGCCTTATGTTCAATTGAGATAACTGGACAACGAGACTAGACTACATTGTAACATTAATCATGAAAAAGTTATGTCAAATCACTGACATTCTTGTTACTTGAATAGCAGTGATGTATTGCTAGATACCGCTCACTGTTTGTATTGCTAAAATAGGATTTTAGTAATACTGTCAACGTAATGGGAACTTACAAGGTCACACATTTTTAATGGATTGAAATTGAGATTTAAATTCATGAGATGAATTTAGTTAGGAATCCAATTATGACTTGGGCTGCTAAATGATTGGTTGGACATATAGTTAGACTAAATAGGCCAACTGAATAGATAAAACTGCACATAATTCTGACATGGGTCAAATTATACGCAGGTATGTCAATACTCCTTACACTCACTAATGACGGGTACCCTACGTATGTATGTGTGTGTGTGTGTGCGTGCGCGATATATACATGCAGCAGCAACTAGAACAACACAACAGAAAAGAGAATGCCTAACCCTAGCCGTCACAAAGAGTAAGTGAGAGGAAGATCATACCCCTTCCCTGCAGCTATCACTGCGACAAGAAGGAAAACGATTCAGTTCGTTCGTGTGGATACGGTAGAGGCACCACAACCTTGTTGTGCTTGTGATTGACAAACTATGGAGACAGTCGTCCCTTCATAGAGGTAACTCCCTAATTTGGTTTATGATTTAGCTGGGTTTGAGATTTGTTTGGTTTATTTCTGCTGCATTTGTATTCTGTTTCGAATCTTGAAACCCCTGCATTTGTATTTTGTTTTGAATCCCGAAACCCAACAGTATAATCTTTCATATCTAGATAATTACATACTATATATGTACAATTATATGCTTATGCTTTAGGTTGTTATTATTTTAATCCTAATCTAGTTAGATTCTAACTATTTGGTTAGTTTCTAACTAAATTCGTTAAATTGTAACGAAATTGATTAATTTATAACTAAACTAGTTAGATTTTAATGAATTTAGTTGGTTTCTAACTTGATTCCAATTATATGCTAACTAGATACCATCTAATTAGGCATATTTTGTCCTTTTCTACTACTAATTTAAATGATTATTTTGCCCTTAATTTAATACATGAAATTTTTTTAAAGACATTTATATCCCAAGTCAAGAACCTTGGCCCATAAAAATGTGTTTAATTAAATAAGCTACATTGATTATTTTAATAGATACTCTGTTCATAGAAATAGTTTCTAAAATATTATTAACTTACAATTAGAGAGAAACAAAAAATAATTTATTTCAACCAATGAAGTTCACTGATCTAGTAAAAATAACAAATGTCAATAATTAAATAAAAAAATATACTCTAAGTAATTTTCTCTGATCTCTAATTTGCAGTTAACAAAAATTAGAATTCTAGAACATAACAATATATAAATAAATTAATCAAAATTAAAATTTAATGGAGGGTGTTACACCATACAACAACCGAAGTGTTATACATGAAGTACTTTACACCCCGAGCATTGAAGAAATCAAGGTCAACCAGATTGCCATCGAGCTGATCATTATGAGCCAAAACACTCAAAACATGATACTATTGGCTAATCATGAAGAGGGGGAATGGACCTCCTTGGACCCTTCTTACAGGCCACTTCCCAATTGAAGTTCCTGGTTATGGCCATCGACTTCTTCACCAAATGGATTGAAGCAAAACCCCTAGCTCAGATTACGTCATCATATGCAGGTTCGAAATCCCTTACACCCTAATATGCGATAACGACACACAGTTCATTGACAAAGGTTTTAAAAAGCCTCTGCTTGGACATGCACATCAAAAAACCCCATGGGATCGACCTAGCAGAATTTGCAAACAAAGTCATTCTAAACAGACTATATGCTTAAGTTGAGGTGGAGCTTACCCTTCGTATCAATATCAACAATGGTAAAAATTCTAAACTCAGTCATATTTATTCTTTAAATGAAAGTATAGTTTGTCATGATAAAAAAGAGGGATACTGTAAGCTCTAAAGCCCATAAGAACTATGTTTCAATGCTTAACAAACCAGATAAAGTATTTGGTTTTACTAACTAAGCTCAAATTCAATGTTTCAATGATTCTTATTGAGTTTCAAATTGTTAAGAAAGGTATGGATGATCAACGAAAATGAGAAGATTCATCAGTGTATTAAGAACATTGATAAGACAGATAATATCATTGATAAGAAGGATATTCTCAAAAGCATCACTAAGACAAAGACTTGGAACACATACTTCAACATTTTAGCCCGATGGCAAGGGCTGAAAAGCGTTACCATCGGACCAAAACCATTGCTTAAAGTCTATGGAAACACTTTTTGGCCGTTGCCTAAAGTGTAAGGCAATGCTTTTTGGAACCTTTTAGCAACACTTCTTAAAAGCGTTGCCTATTCTTACCTTTTGACAACGTTTTTCAAATGTTGCATATTTCTCAACCTTAGGCATCGTTTTTTGAGTGTTGCCTGTTTGTGAGATTTTGGCAACGGTTTTCAGACATTGCTTATATGTACAAATTTAGGCTACACTTTTTAAATATTGCCTAAAACTGTATATATTGACAACGTTTAAAAAGCATTGCCAAAAGACAAGAATAGACAACACTTTTATATCAAAGGATAACCAAATTATTCACCACAATTTATTTATTTTAAAACCAATTTTCTTAATCATGATTGATCTCATCAATCTAGATCACTCTAGAACTAACATACAAAAGGAAGAATATATATATATATATAACCATCAATAAAAAAATACAATTGTTATAAGTAATACAATTGTTATGAATTGCTTTTTTAAAAAATATATTTATATCATCAAAATACATCCTAAAAATTGTAGAAAAAAAAAAACTAATGACCAAAGGAACAATTAACAACAACAGTCAATTTTTTTTTTATTGAAGTGTCATGTTACAGAAATAGTGGGTAATTAGTGCTGGTTTCCCTACCCATGCTGGCTTCATTATCGGCCATTGACACATTAGTCCTAACTTGGCATCTTATCTTTGTATAGTGAAAGTTCCAACAAGAATATTCTTGGTATGTTAGACTATACCAAAAATGACTAACAAAAAGTAAGAATAAGAAAGCTAAAAATACACAACAACTGCAGTACCTGCATCTCACTATAGAGCCAAATGCTATTATGGTTTGGGAAATGCCTCTTAATCCAATTAGCAAGCTGCATGTATTCTTCAAATTTAACCACTTTCATTTCACATCTTTGTCTCACATCCTTACATAGGGACGAATTTAGGGGGGACCAGCAGTGGCCCTGCCCCCCCGGGGGGCCATCGCCACCCCACATTTCTACATTTTTTAACATATATAGCATATTTTCAAGTAAGAAGGCAAAAGGGCCCTGAGCTTTGTAGCCATTCATTATAATGTAAGTAACTAATTGAGCTAATAAATTATAAACTGGCCTAATAGTTACAAGAGTGAGATTTTATCAAATAGCATAAAAACAAACTTTAGTTAAAGAGATAAAAGTTTTTTTAAAAAAAAAAGATTTGCTGCAACTATAAAAAGCCACTCACACCAGTTACCAATAAAAAGAAAAGTGGTTCCTTGGATTTCCTTTCTTTTGGAATTCCCTACCGTTGGAGGAATCGTCCACCAGAGAGAAGTCCACGTGCACCCACACCCACTCTTAATTTCTAATTTCTAAACCACTAGTGCATTGTGCGTAGTAGCAGGCTATCAGCATAAGTTGTGTAAGTCATTTTACTTTTATTTAAGTATTTATTTTATGTATTTTAGTTATTATTGTTTATTTATTATTTGTTTTGTGTTCTTCAATTTTGATAGTTTATTTGGAAAGGAAAGTATGAACTAAAAGAAGAAGAAGCAATCTAAACTGACCGCAGAAGTCAAGAAGCCCTAGAAGTAAGTATAAATAATTTACTTTTTTAAGAATTTTTTTATATTCATTATTATTTTCTCTTTGATTGTTCATTGTTGGATTGCAAAAAATATATTGCACTCGTAAAGCTGAAATTTTAGGGCACACTAATTAGAAAAACCTTTTAGGCAACGCTTATAAAAAAAAAGTTGCTCTAAATTTTCATAAGCCAATGTTGACAAGTCGTGCTCCAAAAAGTTTATGGCAACATTGTCTTAACAATTGTTGTTTAAACATTTCAAAATTTATGCAACATACATAAAGTGTTGCCTATATACTTTATGGAAACACTTAACAAACGTTGGGATAAAACTGTTGCCTAAACTAAAAATTATGGACAACACTACAAAAGTGTTGCCTATACTACTTTAGGCAACATTTTTTAAGAGTTGTCATACCTAGCGTTTCTAGTAAGCAAAGTTGTTATGGTGACATTTGTTGTCAATATTAGAAGTCTGAAAGAGATAAGAAAAATCATTATACTAAGATAATTGAAGACCCACATCTTTGAAATTCAAAGGAAGTAATCATGAAGAATTGAAGTTGAGAAGAGAAGATGAGAAGATTCACCTTCAACTGCTTTGAGTTAAGAAGGTTCTTCTTGAACCAACCTTCTCATCTTCACGGAAAGTCAAAGCCTTAACTTGCACTTACACACCAGTGAAAGGACAATGCCAATGAATATATTGTTCTATGTGCATCAGAGTGCTTTTTAGCATGTCAACGACTAGTTTTGGATTTCATAAAAGGATTACAACTTCAAACAATGAAGAAGAGATGCAAGCTTAATGATTTTATTAATACAACAGTGTTCTGACTCTTCTCATCACATTTTAGCTCTGTAATTGCTAAGTTCTACTTACATAATCTCTATTGAGAGTTGTTAGCCTATACTAAACTTAGATATCCACAATTTGAGAGTTTTTGAGAGCTACCCAAACTCATACAACTACATTTATTTGTATTTTGATCTTGTAAGATTATGTTGTAATGTGAGTTAGCTGGTGTGCTAATAGTTGCTAGTGTTCTTGCTTGAGAGGCAAGTGTTGAAGAAACAATACTTGTAATCTAGCTTGGATAGGTGAGAGTGTAAGAAAGGCTAGTTGTGAGCTATAAAAAACCTAGTTTTAGCTGGGGATTGGACGTAAGCACATGGTTTTAGTTGTGCCAGTATAAACTCTTGTGTTCAAGCTTTTCTTTTCTCTCAACATTCTTTAATTAAGTTTCTTAGCTTTTATCTTGAATTGACTTTCATATAAAGAGGTTTTGAACTTAAAATTTTCAAAGCAATATTTCTTATCCAATGTTACTCAAATTTCTTAACTTAAAGTTTTATAAGTTACTTCGAAAAACATACTGTTGTAAAGAACTTATTGGTTGTGAATACACTTTTCTTCCTACTCAAGTGTTTTCAAACTACTTTAGTTATGCAAGCTTCTTCTATTATTTACTCTAATATACTAGCTTATTTATTAACTCTTCTTATCTCCAAGTTTTATGAACTTGAGAATGTTTGACATATTTGCAAATAAATCTAAAATGTTTGCTAACACGATCCAACCCCTTTATTGTGTTCACTTTGCTACCTTCAAACTTTTCTTCCCTCCCATCAACAACAAGAGGATGAATTTGTCTTCGTAGCCTTAAACTCATTTTCCTCCCACGCATGGATACCATGGTAGCTAACAACTATGGCTTGGGAACAAGACCAATAACATACACTTCTTTCAATGTTTCCAAAGCTTCTACCAAGTCCCCATTTTGCAAATAACAATTAACCATGGAGTTCCAAGTGATAAGGTCACTGCAAGGCCTTGTGTCGAACACTTGCCATGTTGATTCAACCTCTAAAAACTTGGCATACATGGAGATGATAGAATTGGATAAATTGCTTCCAAGTTAGAGCCTGTCAAGAGAGCCATGCAATGAAGTTGTGTGCCAAAACCATGACAGTTGACAGTGGAGCATGCCTTGATGACTAATGGAATAACAGAGGAGATGGCATGCAGGCCAGAGAGATGAGTTCTCTGAACAGTTCAAGTGTTTGATCACATTGACAAGAGTTTGACATGTGCATAAGTGATTGGGAGTAAAGTGTAATAGACAAAAGTTATGGATAAAAGCTGTAAATTTCGCAAAATGTATATGATCGGTTGGTTTGGTAATGTTTCAACTTTCATGACACGTAGAAGTTTTGAATTCGGCCACCAAGTCATTGTTTGGGGCAAAGGAAAATGTGGTTGACACCAATGTTTTAAAAGTCAGTTGAATCGGAGAGTCGAAAAGGAGAGCGGTTCAAGATTCAACTAGTTAAATCGGTAGTCGAATCAGTGTGTGTGTGTGTATATATATATATATATATATACAAATACACATAATAAAGACATCAATCATCAAGTCAAATTTCATACAAGTCCAACCCAATGTTTATTTTGACATTTTAACCAAATTAATTAGATCAAATTTTAATCAGGAAGGTGAAAACCAATGTCACTCAAAATTATACTCTAATAGGGAAACACTACCTAATTAACTAGCTATGGAGTATGGATTTAAGGTGAAAACCAAATTAGGTCATCAAAGTTCAAACAACGTCCTGATGGCAGTGATGAGTAAATAAATTCAATCTTGTTAACAAGTCATCCCAACGAATCAAAGCAACAAAATCAGAAAAATAGGGCAAGGAAATCATCTGTAGAGCTCGCCGCCATTGTTGTGTTGTAGAAGAGAGCTCGTGCCGCCACAGTTAACCTCAAGCTCACGTTGTGGTTGTGCCATTATGGAGTTGTTGCGTTTGTGACTTCGTGTGCCCTGTCTTGTACACAACAGTGAAGGCAAGAAGAAAGGAAGATAGATAGCAGCAGTGAACGAGTGAAGAAAGTGAGAAACTGAATCTGAAACCCAAGTTTTCATTTTGATATTATTAAAAAATTCAATGTTGTGTTTAGAAAAAAAAAATTAGAACTGGATGGTTCCCGGTTCTCGGTTTTGATATGATTGAACCGATTCATATGAAATAATACTGGTTGAACCGCTTAAGCGGTTTAGGAGTTGAACTAGGACCGGAAAAGTACCCGGTCTGTGGTCCAACCGGTCTGGTTGGACCGATTTTTAAAACGCGATTGGACTGATTTTTAAAATACTGGTTGACACCCATTAGTCATCTCCCTTTTTATTTTTAAAAATGTATTTAATCTCTAAAAGATTTAAAAAAAAAAAAAGAGAAAACGTAGGTGACAATCACATTTTCTCCTTATTTTAATTTTCAAAATAAATTTTTAATAATAAAAAATTTAGAAGTAGAAAATGAGAAAACGTGGGTGGAAAAAATAGAGGTGAGAAGTGAGAACCACGCTTTCGTTTTTTTATTTTAAAAAGGTTTAAAAATGAAAAAAAAAAGATATATGAAAAAGCGAATGGTTTAAAAATTTTAAAAAAATGAATGGGAAAACATTACTGGTAACTTCGTTTTTCACATTTTTCTATTTTTAAAATTTTTTAAAATATATTTTACGATTCCTGCAACATGAGATGCACTTTATCTTTTATTTATTTATTTAAGTATTGATATTTATGATGTGTTTTTTAATACTTATTGTGAAATAACAGTAAATAAATAATTAACAATTCATCTTAAATACTAAATCCATCATGCTACATTAATAACTCTCTATAGTTGTACATTTATTTTTTATTCATATATCTCATATATAATAAGGTGGAGGTCACTCATATGTTAGAAGTAGAAGTGGAAATAGAGATAATAACACTGAGTAACTCCTACCTCATCATATGTGAAATATGTGAAAAAATAAATAAATGCAAGTATCATATATATATATAGGGTAGGGATCCACTTATACTAAGTGTAAGTCTTGACACATTTACACCACTCAATAATTTTTTTTGTAGAATGTGAATTTAACCAATCCAACCGTTGAATTGAAAGTTCTTATAAGATATATCAACTATATAAAATTTCTTACAATTAAAAAATAGATTTAATTTTAATCCACCGTTAGTGTAAAGTTTCTTTACACTGTCACCTATCATGTACTAACACATCATTAAAAGTGTTACACTTTTGAGGTAGTTGTTATAATAGTCAAACTCTTTTAATTAGTTGGCAATACATGATTAGGTGACAGTGTAAAGAAATTTTACACTGACGGTAGATCAAAATTAAACTCTTAAAAAATTATTTGATATTTCATCGCATTCTTTTATTTTAATATATAATATAATTTTAAAATGTAATTAAATTGTCTATTATTAAATTAAATAATTATATATGTTCAATTTATTTAAAATTTGGTATGCATGAACATTAAGATAATAGCATATGATTCAACAATTGGATTAGTTAAATTTACATTCTACAAAAAATTATTAAGTAGAATAAGTGTGTCAAGACTTACACTTAGTATAAGTAGATCCCACCGTATATATATATATATATATATATTTTGATGCCATTATCTGCTTCTCGAGACATCTGTATCAGTGCGTTACACAGTCATACATACTCTGTATTCAACGGGGCATCACTATTAACAGAGAGAGATGCTGTGCTCCACATTCCCACCCCAAATTCCTACTCACCACAAAGAACTTGACCCACCCACTTCAGAAAACCTCAAAAGCAATAATAATCTTCTTGTCAGAAACTTCAATACCCCATTTGAGCTCAGACAAGCACACGCCCATCTCATCAAAACCCATGCTCCTCTCTCCACTCTTCCTCTCCCTCGTGTCGCCCTCGTCTGCGCTCTCAATCCAAGTTTCGCTTACGCCCACCAAATCCTTCAGTGCGCAGAGAACCCAGAAATCGTTGCGTGGAACTCTTGCCTCAAAATCTTGGCCGAAAGCGATTCCCCACAAGATGCCATCTTGCTTTTCCGTCGATTGCGCCAAATGGGTATACTCCCAGACCATTTCACGTGCTCCTTTGTTCTCAAGGCATGTGCCCATTTGTTGGACATTGGCAATGGCAGAATCGTTCATGGGTATGTGGAGAAACTTGGGTTCCAAGGGAACTTGATTTTGCAGAACATGATTGTTCATTTGTATGCTGTGTGTGGTGCAATCAGTGATGCGCGGCTTCTGTTCGAGAAAATGCCTCAACGAGATGTTGTTACGTGGAACATCATGATAAGCCAGTTGATAAAGATGGGAGACGTTGGTGGGGCTTATGATTTGTTTTCAATGATGCCCAGAAGAAATGTGAGGTCATGGACATCAATGATTTCTGGGTTTGTGCAATGTGGGGTGTCAAAGGAAGCTATTGGTTTGTTCTTGGAGATGGAAAGGGAAGGTTTGAGGCCAAATGAAGTGACAGTGGTGGCTGTTCTTGCAGCTTGTGCTGATTTGGGTGACTTGGAGTTTGGCAGAAGTGTTCATCGGTACGCGAATCGAAGTGGGTTTCATAGGAATGTCCATGTATGTAACACTCTGATTGATATGTATGTCAAGTGTGGATGCTTGGAGGAGAGTTATAGAGTTTTTGAAGGCTTGCAAGAACGAACTGTTGTGTCATGGTCAACCATGATTGCAGGGTTTGCAGTGCATGGGCAAGGAGAGAAGGCTTTGGAATTGTATGGTGAGATGATTAGATCGGGTACTAAACCTAATCATGTAACTTTCGTTGGGCTCCTGCATGCTTGTAGTCACCTGGGATTGGTTTACAAGGGTCGTGAGTTTTTCACTATCATGAGTAGAGATTATGGAATTGTGCCTAAAATTGAGCATTATGGTTGTTTGGTTGATCTGTTTAGTCGTGCAGGTTTCTTAAAAGAGGCTCACGAGGTTATTGTTAACATGCCTATGTCACCCAATGGGGTCATCTGGGGGGCTCTGCTTGGGGGATGCAGACTTCATAAGAACAGTGAATTGGCTGAGGAAGCTATGAGACATATTTCTGAATTGGATCCACTTAATGATGGATACTATGTGGTTTTGTCAAATGTTTATGCAGAAGCTGGGAAGTGGGAAGAAGTGGCAAAAATCAGGAAGTTGATGAAAAATAGAGGTGTAAAGAAAACACCTGGATGCAGTTCAATCACAATAGATGGAGTGGTTCATGAGTTTGTAGCTGGTGATGAGACTCATCCTCAAGCAGAGGAGATATTTGAGATGTGGGAAAAATTACTTGTGAAGATGAAGGTAAGAGGGTATATACCCAATACTTCAGTTGTTCTTCTTGATGTGGAAGATAAAGAGAAGGAGAAATTCCTCTTTCGCCACAGTGAAAAATTAGCACTTGTCTTTGGATTGATGAACACGAAACCTGGAATGCCAATTCGGATATTGAAGAATCTTCGTGTATGTGAGGATTGTCATGTTGCTTTCAAACTACTATCAGCAATTGAAAATCGAGAAATTGTGGTGCGTGATAGGAATCGGTTTCATTGTTTTAAAAATGGCACTTGTACTTGCAAGGATTACTGGTAAATAATTAAATAACACACACCACTACCTGTTATATTCGTCATTAATTAAGAGAAAGGTTGAAGAGTAGTTTGTTCCTACAGATCTCCCCCTTTCTGTAATACAATCTATATTTTAAATGATATGATTGATATGACTATTCACGTTAACCACGATTAGTTTCAAGTTAAATACGTTTAATTTTATGTTTACTACACAAATTAATCACTCATTATGTTAGTTTTTATTAAAAAAAAATCAGTCACTATGTTAGTTAACTGTTTATTATTTCAATTAGCGAATTATTAAGTTAAATTCAAATGTTATTAGGGTTAGATATGACATCAATTATAATGCCACCTACTAAAATATCAATTATATTTCATAGTTAGCAATAATAGAATAATTATTAGCTACAATATGTAGAGTTTTCAAATGGGATTTGAAGTGGGCTGTGCTTATATTTACCAACCCATTTAAAAGTAGATTAAACAACACATCCTATTTGAGTCCGTGATGAGGACACTGATACAATAGCTTAACGGAATACTGTTACTATTGTTAATAGTTAGTTGTCAAAGTAGTTAGATGAGTCAGCAAATCTGTAACTAAACCTGCTGACTAAGACAATAGAAAGCAAATAAACGGTGTATAAAAGGGGCAACACTATGAAGTGATTCATTCATTGAGCTTTACGCAATAATATGTAGAGGTCTAGAGTGACAGAGGTCCTCTGGAATTCGTTACTGGTGTGGCTTATCCTTCTGAGTTAGTTTGGAGACTAACAAATTGGTGCTTACATTTGCAACCATGGCAGAAGGAACAAAATATGCTCGCTTAGAGGAGAGCGTCAGAGAACTTCGCACAAAGACAGTCCAAATGATTCAAGATCAGCATGACATCACTGCTGTTCGATTTCAAAAGATCGAAGAAAGTTTGCAGCAACTACTACAACGAAACTTGAATGGCAAGGCTGAATCAACCGTTAGAAATCAAGAGTCCGATGTTCCTTGTTGGAATTCTGAATCTGAAATTCCCAAGCATGTCAGATTGGAGATACCTCAGTTTGATGGCACAAATGCCACTGATTGGGTGTTCAAAGGAGAAGAATTCTTCAAATTATCCAGGATTCCAAACCATCAACAGATCAATGTAGCATCTATGGCTATGACAGGGCCAGCCTATGCCTGGTATAGGTGGATGATCAAGAATGAGAAGATTTCTACGTGGAAGGCATTCTTGCAGAGTTTAATGGAGAGGTTTGCGACAGATCTTTATGAAGATTATAGAGCAGCCTTGAAAGAAGTTGTACAGATCCCTTCGGTGGAAGAATACCAAACCAGATTTGAAGCCATTTCTCTGAAGGTAACTGGCTTATCTGAATTGTGGCTTACTAGTTTTTTCATATCAGGCTTGAAAGAGCATCTTAAATGTGAATTACTCATTGCTCAACCTACATCCTACTTCCATGCTGTGGCTTTGGCCAAACTGCATGAGAAAAAGCATTCTCAGTTGCTGTTCTATCTAAAAGTACCTTATTGAGAATACTTTCTTGAGAACGCTCACTTCTTCGTATTGCTCATTGGTTGACTCTTTCCATGATCAGACTAGGGGTGTTACCTGCGAAGACACTCCGACGCTCAAGTCAGGAAGTAGTCAATATATTAAGAGTGATTAACTGAAGTTAAGTTTTTACTTGTGCAGTGTAACCCAATTATATAGATGTTAAATGTAACCATTTTTCCTATAAATCAGCTAAACCTTATGCTAAACAACAGGTTGTTATCCCCTATTTCTTAGGGTTTGACCTAGTTTGAATACTCTGAGTTTTAAATATATTAATCCTTTGTTTGTAGTTGTTAAAGATAAGATATCGCTCTTGTTATGGCAGTTTATTTCCTCCCATTTAGCCGGGATGCCTATCCTCGGCTTCTTCGTAAGAGGTACTGTCGAGATATTGATGCTCAGCTTCCTTGTGGGAAGTGTGACCGAGTTGTAACATCGGTAGGCTAAGTGGTCTCCCTGGTCCTTGGTGATCCCTTTCGGATATGCTGATGATCGAGGTTTGGGACCAGGTCGGTCATCCTACTTCATATTCTCGGTCGGTACACAAGCCCCCCGAGCTCTGAACTTGAATAAGTGAATGAGCTCAATAGGAAGTATTTGGAGATCGAGTTGATAGGTCATGAGTTTTATACATTTTCAGAACATGGTACCGAGCAAACGTTTCTTGTTGAACGGCGACGGTTGGATCTTCGCCACGCGTTGGTTGATCTTGCCTCTCCGTATGTTAGTTGTTTGGAGTCCTATGCCTCATTGATGACAAGTCACGTCTCTTCAACTTTTTTAATTTTGAATTTTGAAAAACGCTAGCCATTCGAAGGGTCATGTTACACGTGCCCTTTTGCCTTACTAAGCGGGAAGACCTTGATCTGGTTTCGATTCTCGCTCTTGGACATCAGAGATACGTGTTTTTCTAATAGGTGCCCTTTTGTCAATAGGGGTGTTTTGCCTATAAATATTGGCTTTCTTGTTCATTTCCTTTTTTCTTTCTCACTTCTTCACCGCTTTTCTTGTGCTACTTTGCCCTCCTTCGTCCTCAAAATTCTTCCTAATTGCTTTAAGGTACATCTTTTTTCAAGTTTTCCCTACATCTCTTGCTTCCTTGATCATGGGTTCTTCTGGGGAATCTCAGGCATCTTCTTTACGCCTTCTAGCGTCGCCTGAGGTTGAGGTAATTGGGGAGGGGTTGTCCCCTTCCAATTCTTCTTTTCCGGAGGAGGAACTTGAGGTTCCTTTGGACTTTCTACGGGGGGTTACCAGGGGAAGTGATGAGGGTGATGAATCTACGAGCGTGGTTGCCCAATCTCCCAAGCGTCGCAAGAAAACCACCAGGGTCAAGAAGGACCCGATTCCGCCTATTACCCTACCCAGTTATGAATAGTTGAAAGGGGAGGTAGGGGTTTACTTCTCTAGGTATAAAATCGTAGACTCCATTGCAGAGCTTAGGGGAACCATCTCCCTTTCCCGGACCGAGAACGAGGATAGTATAATAGTCGAGCCATGTTCGGATACCGAGCATGTGTTCATGTCGCCCCTTGATAATCATCCCCCCTACACTTATGTTTATAGAACCTTGTTCGAACGCCTCGGCGTTTCCCTTCCCTTCACTAAGTTTGAATGCGAGGTTTTAAGGGTGGTGAACGTAGCTCCTACTCAGCTTCACCCCAACAGCTGGGCCTTTATGAAAGCTTTCCAAATTCTTTGCTCGGCGCTAGATATAGTCCCTACAGCCTCCAAATTTCTTTATTACTATCAGATCCGGTTTGGTGACAAAATCGGTTGGATATCCCTTTGTGGGATGAACAACCAGGGGATCATCAGCCCTTTTAAGTCATCTTACAAACATTTTAAGGGCGAGTTTTTTAAGGTTTGTCCAGCCGAGGGTTTTGATCACTTCTTCTTTAACTCCAAGGGGCAACCCAAGTTTCCTTTTATTGGTCTCGTTCCCCCATCAAGTTTGCCGGGTGGTGTTACGAATCGATGACTCCTAGGGAGAAGTCTGATATTAAGAGGTTGGATCAATTACCCTGGCCCCTTAAATGTAAAACTCTTTTAGAACTCCCATCCTCGTCTACCCCCAATGAGGATTTGAAGAGTGAGTATCATTATTTCGGTTATTCCCTTTACAGGCCTTTTTGTCATATTTCGTTTCGATTCTGACTTATTCTCTTTTTCTTTTTGGCAGTAATCATGGGCAAGTTTGATTTTCGTACACTAAAGAAAGGCAAACGCGTTGTTCCTTCTTCATCTGCCAAGAACGTTGGCGGCAAAATGGCTAAGGTTGTCTGTCAAGTCTCAGCGACCGAGCATCATGTTGAGCCGTCCCTAGGTCCTCGGCTCAAGAGGGGCAGAGAAGGGGGTGTTGAGACCTCCCCTCCCAGGAGCCCTCGGCAAAGATTGGTTGAGGCATCCTCGGAGTTGGTACCTTCTGCGATCCCATTGGTGCCAGAGGGTCCGCCAAGTCTTCCTCCTACTCCGAGTGCATTGAAGTGGTACAATGCATCGGCTAAGCCCGACTCTTCAGTATTTGGTAATGACTTCACACCTTTCTCGGCTTTGAAGCCTGATTTCCTCAAGGCAGCAGATGTGAGGTTGCTGAAGAGGCAAAGTCTGAAAGCTGGCATGGAGGCTTTGTCAGTTTATTGTCTTCGTGCGGTTGCCATGGCTCAGTTTTGGGAGCAGGAGCTGGAGGATAACCAGCAGAAGGTGCAGGCCATGGAGGCAGAGGGCCTATAAGGTAGATCTGGAGGCGGCCAAAGAGAGTATCATGACTCAGCACATTGCGGGTTTTGAGAAGGCTTTGAGAAGTCGGTCATGCTGATGAGGATGTAACCTCGCCCCCAAATAATGAGGAGGATGCCTCTTAAAAGGCATTTATTTTGTACTTGGCTCTTGAGCCCCTACCCCTTTTTCTTTTTTAATCGATTTTTGTAATATGCTTCTTTTAAGAATACATAGTACTTTCCTTTTATGGATTATGATGCTTAAATAGGATTTTTCCTTTCGGCTTGCTTCCTTTGTTACTCGATCGTTTTAAGCTCGGCTTCTTTTTTTATAATGAGCCATCTTGGCCTTTAGTTTGACCCTGCATTCTTCACGTGCGTTTTGACCATAATAAATGTCTAACTTTGCCGTTTTGATTTTCTCGAGAAGTTTTGAAAAGTTTTATTGGAAAACTCATTTATTTATGCGTTTTGATTTCCCACGCCTAGGATTTCTCAAGGTTTTAACTGATTCCTTGGCGTATAAATACTCTCCATTTTTCGCCTTTTTCTCCTCATTCTTCTTTGGGATGTTTACTTGGTCATTTTTCATTCTCATGTTTCTACTTTGGCAGAGATGGGGATAATCCTTCAAGGGCTCTGTTTTAACGGTGATGAGTTACAGCATTCTTCCTACAGAAGAGTTGAAGCCTTTATTTTTTTGTAATATTGACATGACTTTTGCATTATCATGCTAATGCGTCGTTCTTATAGAAGGACTTGGGTCTGGGATCGTTGGAGGCCGGTTTTTTGTTCTTCCAAAATCCTTCGGTCTCTTGTTCTTCCAAGATCCTTCTCTCATGGGGTTATTTTCATACCGATAACTTGCTTATGTTGGACACTAGGTTCCTTGGACTTGTCGGGTCTTATCCCAGGGACTCATCCTCGGCCCAGGAAATCTGTCAACCCTGTAGGCCGAGTGTAAATTGCTTTTATAGATTGGTTTTTTCTTTTTTGAGCGCATACAAATGTCTACTCGGATTACCAAGTTAGTGAGATGTATTTTGATTTATCATTTTTATTTCATTGTCGGTAAATGTACACTTCATATTTCGGGTTTACCGAATTAGTAATTTAGAAGTATAATTTTTCTGTGTTCGAGTCTATCTCGTGCTCGTCATTTTGCGATAGCATTTGGCTAAGTCGGGCTCGTAATCGGCCTTAAGCTCGCACTTAAGGTAGCCTTTGGCTCAGTTGGGCTCATAATCGGCCTTAAGCTCGCACTCGGCTTTTATCAATTGGGATAGCCTTTGGCTAAGCAGGCTCGTAATCGGCCTTAAGCTCGCATTTGGCTTTTATCGATTGGGGTAGCCTTTGGCTAAGCAGGCTCACAATCGGCCTTATGCTTGTACTTGGCATATAATAGTTAACTTAGCCCTTTGGCTGATCTTGCCTCGAACTCGGCCACAAATTCTTGGATTTGTTATGGTGTAATTGCTTAATTTTAAAAGTAAACAAGTATGACAAGAGGGCCTAAATAAAGCAAATGATACTGAATCTTCTTTTTTATTGAAACTATAGTGTGCCTCGTTAAAACCTTCTCGGAGAAAAACCCTTTTTTTATGGTGGGATAAAAACTCCAAGTTAGGAAAAAGAGTACACACATGACATTATTTAACTGAAATAAAACTTTAAGTGAGAGGCATTACACGTTCGTGGAACGACCTTTCTAGATAACTCTTCCAGCCTGTAGGCCCCATTGCCGAGGTTATCAACGACTCTAAACAGTCCTCCCCAATTTGCCGCTAATTTTCCTTCAGACGTGTCTTTCCTTGCTTCCCCTTGCCACCTTAGTACAAGGTCACTGACCTGGAAGCTTCTTGGCTTCAACTTCGAGTTATACTTTCTGGCAACTCGCAACTTGCAAGCTTCTTCTCTGATGCGGGTTTGTTCTCGTATCTCCTCTGCCAAGTCCAACTCTATCTTCATATTTTCATCGTTGTGTTCCGAGCTGAAGCTCATATGCTTAAAGGAAGGTTCTCCAATTTCGACCGGGATCATAGCATCAGTGCCGTATGCAAGTCTAAAAGGCGTTTTTTTTTTGTTGTGGACTGGGGGGTGCAATGATAAGCCCATAGGATGCTCGGCAGCTCCTCTGTCCAAGCTCCTTTGGCTCTGCCCAGCCACTTTTTTAGTTCGCCGAGGATGACTTTATTAGCCGCCTCGGCCTGTCCATTTGTTTGTGGGTGCTCTACCGAGGTTACATGGTGCTTGATCCCTAGGTTGGAATAGAACTCCTTCAGATTTCTGATAGTAAACTGAGTTCCATTGTCGATTATTATGGCGAAGGGGATCCCATATCTG
Source organism: Styphnolobium japonicum (assembly GCA_023212625.1). Lineage (NCBI taxonomy): Eukaryota > Viridiplantae > Streptophyta > Magnoliopsida > Fabales > Fabaceae > Styphnolobium > Styphnolobium japonicum. The sequence goes on from JALBWW010000012.1 coordinate 11,375,362, forward strand.
CAAATGAGGTTCTTCCATACAAACTTCTGTACCTTGTGAGTCGTGATCTTGGCTAAGGGCTCGGCCTCAATCCATTTTGTGAAGTAATCGACTCCTACCAAAAGGAATTTGACTTGTCGTTTTGCAATCGGGAATTTACCCAGGATATCCATCCCCCACATAGTGAAGGGCCATGGCGAGATAATATGGTGAAGCTCGGTAGGAGGGGCCTGGTGTAGACTGCTATGTCTTTGGCATTCATTGCACTTTTTCACCCATTTGATACAGTCGGCTCTGATAGTTGGCCAATAATAACCGGCTCTGATCACCCTAGCGGCCATGGATCTCCCCCCGCTGTGCATTCCACAGATACCTCTATGGATTTCTGCCATTACATACTCGACCTGGTTCTTGGTTAGGCACTTCAATAAAGGGGTAACGAACCCCCTCTTGTACAGTTCTTCAGCTTCCACAACATAGTAACTTGCCTTCAGTTTGACTCTTTTTGCTTCCTTTTCATCATCAGGCAGAGTTCCTAATTTGAGATAATCCCAAATCGGACTCATCCATTCTTGGTCAATTGCTTCATTGGTCAATACCTCCTCGAGATCTATACTCGGCTTGGTCAGCGTTTCTTGTATCACGGTCTTGTGTTGTCCGGGCTGCTTTATGCTGGCAAACTTTGATAGGAGGTCGGCTCTGGCATTGTTCTCTCTCGAGATATGTTCAATAATGAATTTATCGAAGTACTAAGTTATTTGTGCTACCTTATGGAAGTATCTTGTCAGCTAAGGATCTTTTGTTTGGTAACTTCCTGATATCTGACCAGTAACTAACTAAGAGTCACTTCGGCATTTTACCAGTTTGGCTCCCATTTCCTTTGATAGATTCAGTCCTGCTACTAAGGCTTCATATTCTTCCTGATTATTTGAAGTTTGAAACTCAAATTTCAAAGACTGCTCCAGGATGAGGTCTCCCGGCCCTTCCAAAATCACTCCGGCTCCACTTCCCTTGACATTGGAGGAACCGTCTACATAGAGAATCCACCATTCGTCCTCCAGTCAGTCTGTGGGTGATAGCTCGGCTATAAAATCGGACAAAAACTGGGCCTTCATCGGTCCTCGGGGCTCATACTTTAAGTTGAATTTGGACAATTCTACCGACCATGCAATCATCCGACCTGCCAACTCCGGCTTCCGCGAAACCTATTTTATGGGGTGATCGGTTTTTACGACGATTTGATGGCTTTGGAAATATGGTCTAAGTCATCGGGCAACCGTTACTAATGCGAGGGCGAGCTTCTCAGTAACCTGGTATCGTGTTTCAGCATCGTGTAGCACTCGGCTAATGAAATAAACCTGCGTTTGCCGCATAAAAGCTTTGAGATCTTGGAAAGCGGCTTTGCACTCTGCAGTCCATTCAAACTGCTGTGGTTTCTTTAGTAGCTTAAAGAAAGCTCTTCCCATGTCAGCAGACCTTGGCAGGAACCGAGATAGAGACCCTAATCGGCCTGCTAATCTTTGCACTTCTTTAAAGTTTTGAGGGCTTCTCATTTCAATAATTGCTTGGCATTTGTCCGGTTTAGCTTCAAACCCCTTGTGAGTCAGTTGGTAGCTGATCAATCAATTTGAGACACTTATATTAGCTTTGTATTAGGCATTATTAGATGTTTATTGTGCCCAATATTAGTACTTTAGATGAGTTTAAAGTTGTTGGGCTTCATTGGGCTTTAATGCAAATATTGAATAATTTTCGGATTTTGATGCATTTTGACCTTTCTTCCTTGGTTAGGTCATAACTTGGGACTCGGTGATCCAATTGAGGTGATCTTGGTGTCTTTGGAAAGCTAAGACAATGCTCTACAAGTTTTATGAAGAACTCAAGAGCTGGATCGGAATGCTAAGGGTCCAAAATATCCCTGCAATGCAGAGTGGGTTTGCTGTCACGGAACCATCTGGGCAGTATGCACATATTGGACTATATAGTGGGTTATAGGCCTCCTCTTGGGTTAAAACTTGGTCACTTGAAAGATAAGACCCATATCTCCAACTTCAATGAAGACCATTTTGTCAATAGATGTCGTTTTAGGCATGCTTCTGAAGCTACAAGTTGGTCTGAATTTGGAAACACGTTCTTCCAACCTAACTTGAGGTAGGTGAAGTGTTTTTGGCATTTCTGGAGTTCTAAAAGTCCAAATGACATGATTCAAATTGGAGATTTTCACGGAGACAACTGGCTACAACTTTGATGAAGACATCTAAGCCAAAATGCACCGTCTAGGTGATGAATTTGAAGCCAGAAGTCAGATAAGAGTTGTTGACTAAAACCCACCAACCATGCACCAACCCACCTACCATGCACCAACCCACCTACCATGCATCAAGCTTCCATTTTTGACAATTTTCATATTCTTATAGCTTGTATTCAGATTATGTACATGTACAAATTGGCTTCTAGGATTAGTATAAATAGAGCCAATCTCTTTGTATTATCATGGAATTCAATTTTGAAGTAAGTTTGAAGTAAGTTTGAGTATTTGTTAGTTTTCTTTCTTTTCTTCTCCCTTCTCTTTAGAATTTCATTTTTGTTCTTTAATTTCTGAGTTCTTCCTTCCCATCCATGGAAGGCTAGGCTCTCATAATCAATCCAAGGGATTAACTGTCTTGATGTTTAATTTGGAGATTTTGTTTTGCTTGTTCATATTGCTTAATTGTTATTCAAGTTTCTCTTCTTCCTCTTTTGATTTCTATCTAGATTGAATTGCTTAATTTGATTTAGATGTTAATGTGATAATAGCTTTATTGTCATGTATTCAAAGAGGATCACAAAGAATAAACAATTTATTAAAGCTTTTTGATGGATTGTTTAGCTTGGTTAAATTCTTGATCTTAAGTTAATCTATGTTTGGATGGTGCTTACTTTATCTAACCTTGGTTAATTAAATCCTAGATGCTTATCTAGTAGAGGATTCTTGGATCATGTTGAGGCGTCTTGATGTGATCTAAGGCCAAGAACACGGTTAGCAATTAAGTGAATTCCTTGTGATCAATGATGAGTTAAACTTAAGATCGGTAAATTTCCTTGGATTGGTTGTTTCTTTATATTTGTTTACAACATTAAGTCTTGTACTTCTTTTCAATCTTATTACTCAACAAAAACCCCCCATTCTAATTATCTTGATATGATTAAATCTTTGTTCTTTTTGGATCCTTGAGAGACGATTCGGTTCATGCTCTATACTACAAATTAGTTTGCGAACCGGTAATTATTATTATTTGACAGGGTCTCGACAACCTCTTGTCAAATTTGGCGCCGTTGCCGGGGATCTAAAGGCAACTATTTGATCATTTCATCTAACTCTAACAATTGTTTTTGTTTTGTTTTTGAAGTTTTTCTTTTTTTCAAGTGAAATTCGGCTGAAATTGGGTAAAGGGCATCCTGTCAAGATTTTGGTTCGGTAAAGTATCTTTGATTGACCTGAATTTTGGTACACTAATGGAAACCATTATTTTGAGAAAGGCTCACCACTAGTTGTGAGGTCACCCTTATTTTTTTCCAAATTCCATCGTTTAGACCACTTTTTCAATTTTGTAAGATTTGTTATTATTCTGTTAGTTAGAATTTTTGTGTAGATTTCACTCTGTGGTAGTCCCATAATTTTTAAAAATCTGTAGATATGTTTTCTGTAATTATTTTATGTGTATATTTAGTCTTGTTTTTGTGATTTTGTGTTTTTGTGTTTGATCTCTAATATGATGGAGCATAAACTTGATGAGCTGGCTTATCTGGTGGGGCAGTTGGCAGTGGAACAACATCACTTACCTGTGCAAGAACCTGCAAGATTTTGTAGTATATGCTGTAGTTCTTATCATCCCACATATGCTTGCACCACACTACAATATGATGGTTCTATATTTCATGACCATTCTGTTGATGCAACAGGTGTATTTCTTGGTGAACCACAATACCAACAGCCTAGATATGATCCTTATTCTATCACATATAACCATGATTGGGGAGATCATCCTTGGTTCGAACCTTATGTTGAACCAATCAGTATATACCACCAGCCTATGCAGCAGCAGCAAGCCCCAATAGGCATGGAATCTGAGCCTACATTAGAGGATTTGGTGAAACAATTTGCTCAGAACAACATCCAATTCAGCAGAGAAACGAGAAGCTATAGTACAAAACGTGAAGACCCAAGTTTGTCAACTTACATCTTCATATAGTCAGTTGAGCAAGAAACAGTTGCAGAAATCAGTTTATGAAAAACATGAGATAATAGATGAGAAAAAATAAATTGATGATTTGTGTGCTTTGAATTTGCTAGTTTCTTGATTTTGATGATTACATTTTGTTGTCTTGGTTGTGATGGTAATATGTTGTGTAATGCATGTGTTGAGATTCTTGCCTTCTTGAGACATGATGAATCTTTTTCAACGAGATAATGCGGCAATTCAATCTACAAAAGTAGTGCGACCACCAAAATTGGAGTTCATTGTGTTTAATAACTTCCTTACTGATGTGGTGGAGTGGTTGCTGCAGATTTTTAAGGAGAATCAAAAAGCCATCATACTTGCAGACATTCCTAGCGTTAGCCCTTCCATATGCATGCGTAGGATTTTACTTGAAGATGGAGTTAAGCCAATAAAGCAGCCCCCGAGGAGATTAAACCCTCTGATTCTGGATGTGGTGATCCATTACACTGGCTATGGTGTGGCCGCCGGGATTTTGTTGCTTCTGCTATCCATAGGGAGTTTTCTTTCCACACTTTTATTTCATTTTTCTAGTTGTTTTCTTTTTGTTTTTACTGTTTTGCTATTGTTTTTAATTTTGTTTCTGTTTTTATTTGTTGTTACAATTTACTCTTTTCTGTTGTTGTTGTTTTTGCTGTTTGTGTTGTATGTTTATGTTTCTATTTCTGTTTTGCTGTACTGCTGATGTTTGTCTTTTATTACTTTTTTTTCTGTTTCTGTTTTTATTTTTTTTGTTCTGTTTGCTATTTTTATTTTCTGTTTTCTATATAAATCTTTGTTGAAAAAAAAAAGCCACGTTTAAGGTCAATGGCCAGAAATTGAATCATTATTGGGGAGGACCCATGGATTGTGCAAAATCTTCAATCACGCTGGCTAAAGACATTAAAAGTAGCGCTTCTTGGGAGGCAACCCAAGTTTTCTAACTTTTTCATTTTTTCAAACTTTGACTTATTTGCATTCACAGGAATCAAGACAGAAAATCGGTGCCAAGCAAGAAAATCTATCAGAGTTTGATTTTTCTGTCTTAATTTTGTTTGTTTTTCATTGACAGATGATTTTTCACCGGTTAAATGGCGGATAACGGTACTCCGTGAAAATTTGTTTTTCGGTCCTTTCAGTTACCCACAAACACTGAAATCTGTATATAATTTTACTCATTTTTTTCTCTTTCTTCTTTCTTTTGAAATGGATAATCAGCTTGTTAACCTCCGCAAGCAATTCCCCTCTCTCCCTCAAAATGCTTTAACTAACATTTATTGTGCAAGGTTTGAGAGATTAAGGATGCTTATGCACAAAGGCATCCCTGCGGATATACGCTGGTTGATCGAAGCAAAGGTCCGACTCAGAGGTGAATTTTCCGACGCTCTTGTTTCATATATGCCAGGGCTAGGCAAAAGTTCATATGCAAAGAAGAGAAGAGCAAAAAGGTTACGGGTCTGCTATAAATATGCAAGATGGACCTGTAACACAAAATGCAAATCAATTGGAATGACGTCTATAAACCGAGATGATAAAATTAACTTCATAAAGGATGGCATGAGTAAGGAGTCTTTAGATAACATTCTATTGACTCTTGAGACGCATCCTAGTGGAGATGTGCAGAGAGTACTTCTCGATTTATACCAAATATTCCAAGATGAACATGAGCGATATAGTCTCGGGAATCTGACTCAAAAAGACCCTGTTTGCCAATTTTTAAGAAAATTGGATGGGAAGCCGACCATCGGCCCATAGAGAGCTTCAAGACGTTACTGGACGTAAAACCAGAGGAAAATGTGAGCCACAATCACACCTCCTGTAAGTATTTTTTTTTTATTTTTAATTTTTCCTTTTTTTCTTCTTGTTTATTAAAAAAAAATTCAATTAAAAAAAAAAAAAAAAAAAAAAGCCGTATTTTTTGAAATATGTGTTGCATATTTTCAAACTTCTTCTGACACATATAGATTAGCCTTTTATCTTTGTCATATAGCTATTATCATTTCTGTGTTTATTTTTCAAACTTATCTGACACGCAGATCTACCCCTCCTTTATAGGTGTAATTATTACCTTTGAGTTTTGATGCCTTTAAATATTGCACTTTGCTCTCTTCAGATCATTAATAAGGTGAGAGTACAAAAAAAAGCAAAAGAGAAAAAAAAAAGAAAATGGAAGTCACTTCAGTTTGTCGGATCAAGAGTGTTTGTGTCTTTTGTGGATCTAATCCTGGTAAAGATAAAGAGTTTGTAAATATTGCACACCATCTTGGTCGAGTGCTAGCTGAGAGAAAAATCCATTTAGTTTATGGAGGAGGTAGTCTTGGGTTAATGGGTTGTGTAGCAACTGCTGCACATTTAGGAGGTGGCAAAGTCCTTGGTGTCATTCCCAGTCCTTTATCTACCAAAGAAGCCCATTGGAAAAACATTAGGGGATGAAGTAATGGTATTTTGCATGCACCAACGCATGAACTTTATGATAGCAAATGCCGATGCCTTTATTGCCCTACACGGTGGTTTTGGAACTTTGGAAGAGCTCTTCCAAATTACATCCTGATCACAATGAGAACTTTCACCAAAAACCCATAGGTATATTAAATGTTAATGGTTTTTATGACGAGTTTGTTTTGTTTTCTTGATCATCTTTGTAGAAAAAGGGTTCATCTCACAAGCGACACGTCAAAGTCTTGTAAGCTGCGCAACTCCCGAACAATTGCTCGATCAACTAAATGAATTTGTACCACAACGTGATCCAAAGAATGGCTCCACAATTGGGAACAAGGCAAAGACAAAAGCCAAAACTTGATTTGAATTTGTCTTTGTGAATTTTTGTTTTCTCTTATGGTTTTAGTTTTTTGTAATTTTTCTTATTTCAGGCTCGATTTGCAGTTTTTTGGTAAGACCTTCTACACTCTACCTATCTTTATTTTGACATTGGGGACAATGTCTTTAATTAGTTGGGGGGAGGGATAGTTGACATTACCATGTACATAGTTTAGTTAAAAAAAAAAAAACTAATCTTTATTGTTACTAACTTTTTAGAAGTATGATGGCAGAGTAAGGAGTAGTTTTGCTCTTAAGACGCATCTTAACTTGCATTTCATAATAGGTCTTAAATCATCTTTGTTCTTGTATATATATTAAAAAAATAAAAAAATAAAAACACACACACACACAATTTTGATCTTTTCAATTGATTTTGATACAAGCATGTGCTGAATCTGAGCTTAATTGATGATAAAAGTATGCAAAACAGTTTATAGTTGAATCATTTTCATGATATACATGTATATATGATTGTGGATATTAGGAAGAAGGCATGGTTGAATTGAGTGAATGTTCCATACCTATGTGAGTTTTGGGCTTTTCCAAGTTTGATACTTACACTTGGTTATTTTCTTTCATGAGTGATGTTAATTATGAATTTATTTTCTAGAACTTGCATTGAATCGATTTGAGATTACATTGGTCTGTATATTGCATGAAAATGACAGAGGCATTTTTTTCTTGACTTAGCTGCTTGGGCCAAATAAACCTACCTTGCATTTATCCTATATTAACTCCCTCTGAGCCTATTTTCCTATTCTTTGTTCTTAGCTCATTACAAGCTTTGAGTGAAAAACCATGTTTTACCTTACCTTAGGGAATGGGAGAGCATTGATTTTCTTATTGGAGGAGTTCTTTTGCTTGCAATGATTTAAGTGTGGGGGAATTGGTGTGCTGATACGAAATGCTTGGTATACAAAAAAAAAAAAACAAAAAAAACAAAAAAAAACAAAAACAAAAGAAAACAAAAACAAAAAAAAGAGAAAAAAGAAAGAAAAATAAAAGAATAGAAAAAGGAAGGAATGTGTGAAGAGAATGAGCATTTTATGGTTTTGGGTAAAAATTTTATTCTTTCTACTTGAGTTACTCCTCAATGCTCTTTTATTCTCTTTGGTTTTAACCTGCTATTATCCATATTGTTCCTTTCCTTCACCTTATAGCCATTACAACCTTTTCGAAAGACCTCTTGATTTTTGCAATTTATTTGATCTAAGTAGTGGAGAATTGATGTATAAGCAAGCCTATGGTAAAATACTTTCATAATTTGACTGAGTTGAGCGTAAACAGTTAACCTAAACACCTTGTGTGATTTGAGTGTCACTTGTGAGGAATTTTACTCAATTTGAACATGCCTATTTCTGATTAAAACATGATTGTGCTATACTTTATTTTCAATTGGTTTGATTCAACTATTCTTTGTTAAGCATACTTGACTTATTAATTATGGTTTATATTTGATACAATGCTTGTATTTAAAAATTAGTTGAATTGATTAAATAAAATATTACATGTTTGTGGGTATCATCCTGGTAAACCCTCACGAGACTATAACTCGTCCACTAGGGACACCTAGGGGTTTAAAGGCTTGTGGCACATGCTAAGTGCCATCGTGTTTTCCTACGGAAGTGGATTAGATTAGGTACAATCAGTTTTTATGTTTTTAGTTTAATAATATGATGTTTCTTGTTTTTCTTTAGTTTTGTTCTTATGTGTTTTGCCCAGGAGTGTAAAGCTTAAGTGTGGGGGAATTTGATCAATCAATTTGAGACACTTATATTAGCTTTGTATTAGGCATTATTAGATGTTTATTGTGCCCAATATTAGTACTTTAGATGAGTTTAAAGTTGTTGGGCTTCATTGGGCTTTAATGCAAATATTGAATAATTTTCGGATTTTGATGCATTTTGACCTTTCTTCCTTGGTTAGGTCATAACTTGGGACTCGGTGATCCAATTGAGGTGATCTTGGTGTCTTTGGAAAGCTAAGACAATGCTCTACAAGTTTTATGAAGAACTCAAGAGCTGGATCGGAATGCTAAGGGTCCAAAATATCCCTGCAATGCAGAGTGGGTTTGCTGTCACGGAACCATCTGGGCAGTATGCACATATTGGACTATATAGTGGGTTATAGGCCTCCTCTTGGGCTAAAACTTGGTCACTTGAAAGATAAGACCCATATCTCCAACTTCAATGAAGACCATTTTGTCAATAGATGTCGTTTTAGGCATGCTTCTGAAGCTACAAGTTGGTCTGAATTTGGAAACACGTTCTTCCAACCTAACTTGAGGTAGGTGAAGTGTTTTTGGCATTTCTGGAGTTCTAAAAGTCCAAATGACATGATTCAAATTGGAGATTTTCAAGGAGACAACTGGCTACAACTTTGATGAGACATCTAAGCCAAAATGCACCGTCTAGGTGATGAATTTGAAGCCAGAAGTCAGATAAGAGTTGTTGACTAAAACCCACCAACCATGCACCAACCCACCTACCATGCCCCAACCCACCTACCATGCATCAAGCTTCCATTTTTGACAATTTTCATATTCTTATAGCTTGTATTCAGATTATGTACATGTACAAATTGGCTTCTAGGATTAGTATAAATAGAGCCAATCTCTTTGTATTATCATGGAATTCAATTTTGAAGTAAGTTTGAAGTAAGTTTGAGTATTTGTTAGTTTTCTTTCTTTTCTTCTCCCTTCTCTTTAGAATTTCATTTTTGTTCTTTAATTTCTGAGTTCTTCCTTCCCATCCATGGAAGGCTAGGCTCTCATAATCAATCCAAGGGATTAACCGTCTTGATGTTTAATTTGGAGATCTTGTTTTGCTTGTTCATATTGCTTAATTGTTATTCAAGTTTCTCTTCTTCCTCTTTTGATTTCTATCTAGATTGAATTGCTTAATTTGATTTACATGTTAATGTGATAATAGCTTTATTGTCATGTATTCAAAGAGGATCACAAAGAATAAACAATTTATTAAAGCTTTTTGATGGATTGTTTAGCTTGGTTAAATTCTTGATCTTAAGTTAATCTATGTTTGGATGGTGCTTACTTTATCTAACCTTGGTTAATTAAATCCTAGATGCTTATCTAGTAGAGGATTCTTGGATCATGTTGAGGCGTCTTGATGTGATCTAAGGCCAAGAACACGGTTAGCAATTAAGTGAATTCCTTGTGATCAATGATGAGTTAAACTCAAGATCGGTAAATTTCCTTGGATTGGTTGTTTCTTTATATTTGTTTACAACATTAAGTCTTGTACTTCTTTTCAATCTTATTACTCAACAAAAACCGCCCCCATTCTAATTATCTTGATATGATTAAATCTTTGTTCTTTTTGGATCCTTGAGAGACGATTCGGTTCATGCTCTATACTACAAATTAGTTTGCGAACCGGTAATTATTATTATTTGACAGGGTCTCGACAACCTCTTGTCAGTAGCCGAGTAATTTCCCTCCCTTAACTGCAAAGGTGCACTTCTCGGGATTTAGTCTCATGTTATATTTTCAGATTTCTCCGAATATTTCTTCCAGGTCCGCAGTATGCCGACTTATATCGTCAAACTTTACCACCATGTCATCCACATATACTTCCAAATTTTTTCCAATCTATTTTGTGAACACCTTGTCCATGAGTCTCTGATAAGTGGCCCCTGCGTTCTTAAGTCTGAAGGGCATTACTTTGTAGCAGTAGTTAGCTCCTTTAGTCATGAAAGCTGTCTTGTCTTCATCGGCAGGGTGCATCTTTATCTGGTTGTATCAGGAATAGGCGTCCAAGAAGCTAAGGATTCTGTACCTAGATGCCCCATCTACGAGGCGATCTATGTTCGACAATGGATATGCATCCTTGGGGCAAGCCTTATTTAGATCAGTATAATCGGTGCACATTCTCCACTTTTCGTTGGCTTTTTTCACCAGAACAACGTTCGCCAACCATGTGGTATACTCCACCTCTCTCACAAAATTTGCTTCTATTAGCTTTGCCATCTCCTGCTCAACCACTTTTCTTCTTTCCTCCCCTAATCTCTTCTGCTTCTGGGTGACCAGTTCTGCTTCTGGGTAAATTGACAACTTATGGCACAAAAAATTAGGATCGATACCCGGCATATCAGACGTTGTCCATGCAAAAAGGTCTGAGTTAGCTTTCAAGACCCTGATTATTTCTTCCTTTAAGGCAGGGTCTAGATTCGCACCGAGTTGAGTGCATTGTCTCGGCTTTTCTCCAAGTTGGAGTTTCTGTAGATCTTCTATGGGTTTAGGTCTTTCATCACACATATCCATTCTCGGGTCTAGTTCCACTGAACTCACCAAGATTTCTTGATTGGACACTTTCTGTCGCTTTTCTTTACCTTTTTCTTCCACCTCCTTTTCTTCCTTTTCGGACTTAGATTGTCCGACCTTTAAGCTATCAGCATGGCATTGCCGAGCTATCTTCTGATCGGCTCGGATTGATACAATCTCCCCTGAACTTGCCGGGAATTTCATAGTCAAATGTGGGGTTGACACCACGACGCCTAATTCGTTCAGTGATGGCCTCCCAATTAAAATGTTGTAGGAGGTGACTGCGTTGATGATCAGATACCTGACCGAGATGGTTTTGGATAGGGCACCGTTCCCGAATGTAGTCAACAGGTCTATATAACCGTGCGTGTCCACTTGCTATCCTGCAAACCCAACCAATTTACTTTCATACGGCATAACTGTATTGTCTGGAATTTCTAGCTTCTGAAATGTTGAATAATACAAGATATCCGCTGAACTTCCTTGGTCAATTAGAGTTTTTCGAACCGAGAAGTTTTCTACTTCGATCATGATTACCATGGGATCGTCTTGGTTGGGATCGACGCCTTTGAAGTCATCATTAGTGAATGTGATTGGCAGGGAGGTTTTTTGTGGTTTGAACAATACCAAGTTGACTAGTCAGACTGGACGCAGGTGTTTCAGTCGAGCTAAACTCGTGGTTCCACCGCCGGCGAAACCTCCAACAATGGTACTAATGATTATTCTCTCACGATTCCCTTCTTCTTCACGGGCATTCTCCTGATTCCTCCTTTCTCCTTCATTTGGGTGACCCCTACCACCACCTGCCCCGGACCTCGGCCTGTTCCTTGACCTCAGCCAGGGTTAAGTGCTTGGCCTCCGTTATTTCTTTGCACAAAATGGGCAAAGTGCTCGGCTTGAATAAGCTCCTCAATTTTGTCTCTGAATGTCCAACATTCCTCGGTCGTGTGACCGTAATTGTTATGGTACCGATGGTACTGGCAATGTTTAGATCTGTCTGCCGACTCAGGAGTGTGTCCAGGCTTTGGTAATTGCATCAGTTCAGTGTGGCATATTTCCTCCAGTATTCTAGTTCCCCTTTCTCTAACTTTTGCCCGCCTCTCCAGTTTAGCCCGAGTTTTATTCCTAAAGTCGGATACCTCCTCCATTTGTATATACTCAGCAGCTCTGGCTCGAAGTTCATCCATGTTAGCTGGAGGTTTTCGGCAAAGGTAATCAGCAAATAGTCCTGGCTTTAGGGCCATTAACATGGAATGCAGCGCAATTTTTGGACTTAAATCTCGCATTTTGACCGACACAGCGGCGAACCGGTCCATGAAACTTTGTAGTGATTCATTTTTTTCTTATCTGAGGTTCACCAATGCAGCCGAGGTCATATGATATGCTCGGCTAGTGGTGAACTGTGCATTGTACCTGGCTACTAAAGTCTCAAAACTGTCAATAGACCGAGGGGGCAGCCGAGTATACCAATTCAAAGCTATACCCTTTAAAGATGTAGGAAAAACTCTACATAAGATTGCGTCATCATTGGTTATTAGGTTTACCTGGGTAATATATGCATCCAGGTGATCATCTGGATCGGTTGTACCATCATACATTTCAATATTTAAAGGTATCCAGCCATATGGTAGAGGTGTCTCCATAATTTTGTCCACAAATGGATGCCTTCTCGCCCCCACTCCACCGGGCTGCGCTACGTGTTGACCCTCCTGCCTTGGCCTGGAATGATGGGACACATCGACCCTTTCCTATTCTAGTTGGGGAGACCTTCGAGTTTCTTGGTGCGAGCGCTGGTTTTCGGCATGAATATTTCGATCATCACAATTTTCGAGATGGTGGTTGGGCTCGACCTCCTCATCTCGGTGAGATGAGGCAGTTCTTTCTCTACTTCTCTCCCTTTCTTTTTGCAGGCGGAGATAATTGTTTCTCATCTTCTCATTTTCTCTTCTCAGCACCTCCATCTCTGCTCTCATTTCTCGGATAATGGGGTTGTCCTCCCATGCCAGACCTCTGTCTACTTCCCTTTCCCTAGAATTAGCACTTCGTTGCTGCTCATCTGACTCTCTCCGTTCTCCTCCGATTCGACTCCTTGAGAATGCTCACTTCTTCGTATCGCTCCTTGGTTGACTCCTTCCACGATCAGGTTAGGGGTGTTACCTGCGAAGACACTCCGACGCTCAAGTCAGGAAGTAGTCAATATATTAAGAGTGATTAACTGAAGTTAAGTTTTTACCTGTGCAGTGTAACCTAATTATATAGATGTTAAATGTAACCATTTTTCATATAAATCAGCTAAACCTTATCCGGCAACAACAGGTTGTTATCCCTTATTTCTTAGGGTTTGACCTAGTTTGAGTACTCTGAGTTTTAAATATATTAATCCCTTGTTTGTAGGGGTAAAGATAAGATTTCGCTCTTGTTATGGCAGTTTATTTCCTCCCATTTAGCCGGGATGCCTATCGTCGGCTTCTTCATAAGAGGTACTGCCGAGATATTGGTGCTCAGCTTCCTTGTGGGAAGTGTGACCAAGTTGTGACATCGGTAGGCTAAATGGTCTCCCTGGTCCTTGGTGATCCCTTTCGGATATGCTGATGACCGAGGTTTGGGACCAAGTCGGTCATCCTACTTTATATTCTCGGTCGGTACAGTTGCATTCCTATTACAAGAACCAACCACCAAATCCCGCCCTAACTTTCGACTCTAAAACCAACACTTACTAGGCTAAAAATTTACTCACTACAATGATTACCCCTCCTGTTACTAGTAACCAATCCAAACCAGTCAGCATTCACACCCAACCCGTAAAAAATGACCCTAAACATCGAACCAAATACCCACCATTCAAGAAAATGTCTCCAGCAGAATTGAAAACCAGAAGGGAGAAAGGTATATGTTACTATTGTGATGAGACCTATATTCCAACACATAAATGTAAGACATAATGTTATCTGTTGGTGGGTGAGGATGAAATTGATGAGGTATTATCTGACTAAACAAGTAATGGAGACACCATTGGAAGATACCCCTGTTGATGACATTCCAAAAATCAGCTTTCAGACGTTCAATGGACAAATGAGCCCTTCTACTCTCAAACTTACAGGCTCCTATCTCAATAGTAAACTTACAATATTGATTGATGGTGGGAGTACACATAACTTCACTCAACCTTCTGTTGTGCAACGATTGAAACTGCAACCTAGACGTATCAAGGAATTCCGGGTTTATGTGGGCAGTGGAGTATTCTTAACTTGCTATCAGAAATGCACAGCCATACCACTGTCATTGTAGACCTACAACTTCACGGTTGATCTATTTGTTCTCAATATGGATGGGACAGACATTGTGTTAGGCATACAATGGCTTCAAACTTTGGGACTTGTGCTAACAGATTATAAGAATCTAACTATGCAGTTTCAGTAACAAAATGAGCAGATCATTTTGAAGGGCACCACAAGACTGAATTTGGACCCTTTGAATTCCAGACAAGCTAAGAAGTTGGCTATGGCTGAAGGCATTTTCTCACTATTCCAATTACAGGTAGTGAACAAAGACCCCGAGCCAAACCAAATGATTATACCCCAACCCATCCAATCCTTACTCCAAGAATTTAGCTATATATTTTATTAACCTACAAACCTTCCTCCTCCTAGAGCAATCCAACACCAAATCCACCTGATTCTAGGATCCAGCCCCATGAATGTGAAACCATACTGGTATCTACATTTTCAGAAAATTGAGATGGAAAAACTAGTATGGGAAATGCTCAACACCAGCATTATCAGACCTAGCCAAAGCCCATTCCCTCTACCTCTACCCTCAGAACTCGATTGATTACTGAACTACATGACACTCCCTTAGGCGGCCACATAGGGGTTCACAAGACTTACAGGAAGTTAACCGAATTATTCTATTGGCCTAAAATGAAAGAGGATGTCAAGCACCATATCTCCTTTGTCAAATCTGTCAACAAATCAAAACTCCCATCGCAAAACCTGAGGGTTTACTTCAGCCACTCCCCTGTCCTACTGATGTTTGGGAAGATGTTACAAAGGATTTCATCACGTTTTTACCCAAATCAGATGGATTTACAGGCATTATGGTTGTTGTGGACAGATTTTCTAAATTTGCACATTTTAGTGCATTACAACCACATTACAATGCTAATATATGTTGCTGATGTGTTTGCCAAAACTATGGTAAAACTCCATGGATTCCCAAAATCCATCATTTCTGACAGAGATCCTATTTTTGTCAATAAATTTTGGACTCAACTACTTAAACTGAGTGGCACAACACTCAAATTCAGCATTATTTATCACCCACATACCATGGACAATCCAAAGTCTTTAACAGGGGCCTTGAACAGTATTTGCGAGCATTTGTACATCAACAACCCGCCAAATGGCACTCCTTCTTACACTGGGCTAAGTATTGGTACAATGCCTTATATCACTCGGCTATCAATATTACCCCTTTTCAGTTTCTATATGGTAAAACACCAACAATATGGCCATCATATACACCTCACCAAATGGCAATCCATGATATAGAAGAAGCATTACTCTAACGGGACCAGATCAAGAAAGACTTACAATTTAATCTGGAATAGGCTCGAGCACGAATGAAGAAATATGCTAATCGATAGAGGCAAGAGAAATCATTTGTAATTGGTGATTGGGTTTGGTTGAAGATACAACCTTATAGGAAAAACACTTTGGGGCATCAAGAACACCCAAAGCTGGGCACCAAATACAACGGACCCTTCCAGATCATCGAGAAATTGGGTTCTATGGCATACAAGTTATTTCTCCTAGCGGATAGCAAGATACACTTGGTGTTCCATGTATCATTACTGAAGCAATGGAAAGGGACACTACCCCTTGTGCACTGCCATCTCCGCAGCCATCACACCCAAATACCCATGTTCCAGCGGCCATATTGGCAAAAAGGACATTCCAACAAGGAGACCAAATATTAGTACAAGTGCTTGTAGAGTGGATAGACATGCCTCGAAAGGATGCATTGTGGGAGAATCTCACTTTGCTCCAAGCTAGGTTTCCAAATATAAACCTTGAGGACAAGGTTGTTGTCGATGGGGTGAGCATTGATACAATAGCTTAACGGAATACTGTTACTATTGTTAATAGTTAGTTGTCAAAGTAGTTAGATGAGTCATCAAATCTGTAACTAAACCTGCTAATTAGGACAATAGAAAGCAAATAAATGGTGTATAAAAGGGGCAACCATATGAAGTGATTCATTTGTTGAGCTTTACACAATAATAAGTAGAGGTCTAGAGTGACAGAGGTCCTTTGGAATTCGTTACTGGTGTGGCTTATCCTTCTGAGTTAGTTTGGAGCATTGTTTTAAATTGCGGTTGCGGTTGCGTTGCAGTTACTGTGATTGCGAGTGTTGCGGCTACTGCGATGCGGGTTGCGGCCGCTACAACGTGAATTTTTTTAAAATTTGCACAAAATGCAAAATAAAATTTATATAATTATTATAACTCACTATATTTGTATTTGTAATATTTGATAACTTTTTACTCATTCAATAGAACTTTGTACCATCTAAAAGATAAGTTGACCATATCTATGACAAAAGTAACATTATTATTGTGGCAATGGTTACAGAAAGACCATTTGAAGTTCATTGCTTGGTTATATATTTTATTAGCTGATTAAAGAAATTTGATAATAAAAATTTAAACAAGTTTTGAATAAATTTAATAAAAATTTGTCTAATGTTTTTACATTTTAACACTTTAAACTCTATGTATATTCTATTTTTATGGTGAGTATCTATGCATATGCTTTAACATCACTATGCTTGAATATTGGGAATCAAAATATTACTTATCATGATTGTTTTAGCAATTGATAGTAATTATAATGAAATTTGAAATAAATATATTTATAAAAATAACTATATATATTAATAGCATGTGATTGTGTATAAGAATACTTTGATAATTACAAATTAAGTCAAACTTAAATTACTTAATTAATTTTAAAAAAACTCACTTAATTAAAGATTATATTTGGCCCACTTAATTAATAACTTACTCAATTAATTTGAAAAAAAAAAAGGTTCAGCCCACCACTTAAGCCCAAAACTCATTTCCTTTCTCACTCTCCAACCCTAAAACTAAGAAAGAGAAATAGGCTCTGAGATGCAGAGCCGCAAGATTGAGATGAGATGCAGAGCTGCAGAGATTGAGATGCAGGGAGCTAGGGAGGTAGCCGCATCTGCAACCAAAATTTTTTAGAGCCATACCCAAACTCCACCACTACCCCAAATGACTAGAGCCAAAGACAGAGAGGGGTTGGGTTGCGAAGCTTGCTGAAAAGAAGTTGATGAGCGAAAGTTGCAAGCTTGTGGTGTTGTGTCAGTGGCCCTGCCCCTAAGCCAGTGGATCTCATTCGGCGGAAAAGATAGCAGCAGTGGAGGCTTATCGAAAGATGTGGAGGTTGTCAGCATGGCAGTAGAGATGGAAAAGGGGAAGAATTTCTCATTTTTAAATATTAACAGCAACGCAACGTTGTTGCGGCCTCAATTGCGATTTTTTTTTGTGATCTAAAATCACCCTGCAATTGCGGGGTGATGCCGTTGCAGCGCTGTTCGCAACGGGAATATTGCGGCCGCATCACTTGATGTGGTCCGCAATTTGAATCCTTGGTTTGGAGACTAACAGACACCTTAACTCAAAAACTAAAAAGTAAAAACAATTGGGAATAACTTTCTCCTCACCTAATTTTTTAGTTAAAATAAATAAATAATAAAATAAAAATGAAGGAATTATTTTCACACAAATGTATAGATGCCACAAATTGATTCTAATCACTAATAAATGAACACATCCAATAAACAAACAGAGCCTCCTTATGGGACGAAATGCAAAACCTTTGTAAATGAATGTTGAAGCTTAAGTCCCCGTGCAACCAATTCAAGACTACACGTAAGTAGCCAATGATGGGGGGACCAACAAAATTAGAAATCATGTGCCCATTTTGAATAGGTGGCCTCTTCGGTGCCCTTGTTAATGAGAGGCATTTGAAACTCTTGGTCATGTGTATCAATGAAAAGGAGCCAGCTAAAGTCAATAACTAAAACTTGCTAGAATGGAAAGAAAAAAAATTCATCGTATTCATCTTCTGTGATTGAAGACAATAAGTCTTTGTGACGACACCCTCAAGGTCTATATTGCCATCGACTTTAGAGGTTAAAAACAAGAGCACAACCCCATTTATCATTCCTCGAACAAAAGCTTCTTCAGAGGGAGGCAACGCTACCGTGATTGGTTGGAATTGGCGAAACAACATAGCTTCCGAAAGTGGGAAGAGCAAAGCTACCATCGCTGAAGAGCAAGTTGCGGTCGAAGATTGGATACATGGGTTTGATCTAGCCATTGTAGAAAATGTTGTCAGCAGAAATCGGAGACGAGTTTGGTACTCTGGAAACAAAAGCAAACTCAAAATTGTCGATGGCGGCGGCGTTTTGATGATGATGATCATCATCATCAGGTTAACAAGTAAATTGTCCTTTTGCCATGACTCAAATTTAAAGAAATTATGGATGTTATGAACAACCACGGGTAGGAACTTAATGAATTGAACTAGGGATACATATGTCATAAAATAGTTATCCTAAAATTAATTGAGTAAATTTAATAACCTTAACAATAATTAATTTATCCTTCAAACAAACAAATAATAAAAGATAAAGGTAGAAAATGCTAAAAGAATGACATTTGCAAAGATTAATTTATAATTATGTACTAGTAACAAAAGCAAAATATTTACAAATTAGAATAAATGAAACTAAATTACAAAAATTATGATTTTGGTTTGACTTACGTGTCTACATATTTCTTGGTGTAATGGAGAACTCAAAGTCATGTAGTCTTAAAAAAAAATTGTTTGTTGGTTAATTTTATTTTATTTTTGGTTGAATTTGTTGGTTAATTTTAATTAAGGATAAGAGAAGGATAAAATTGTTGTAAAGGATTGAAAATTCGTAATAGAATAAATGGAATGGTAATTTTGCATATTGTTTCAGGAATGAAGGACGACACGAGGCTTGACACACCCTTCTTGGATGACCTCTATTATTTATTAAAATGATATTTTTCTAATCAATGAGTTATCACAACTCAAATAACCATTTAATATTAAATTAGATCTTTTGTTTTAAAAGGAGATTTTAAATTTGGAAAGTAAAGCACAACACAAGGCCAATGACATCACTTCTAAGTCATCAAATTGTTACAATTCAGATAACCCTTTTTAAGTTGTCTACAAAAATGTTTATAAATTAAGTTATATCTAGAAAAAAGTAAATGGCGTATAAAATATAGTCTGAAGGATAAATTTTTTAAATGATTGTAAAATTTTGCAAGATAATAAATTTAATAATGTGCTGATAAATGAAAGGATTGAATATTTATGAAAAGGATTCTTGTGTGACAATAAATATTAACGATTAACAAAATGCTTGAGAAATGAAGCATTATGTTAGGCTTATGACATTATTATCAGGGAATTGCTAGTATTTGATAAAATGATATTTCCAGGATTAATGAATTGTAAAAACTCAGATGACCATTAATTATTTAATTTTATTTTGTATATTAAGAATTGATTGAAATGGAGTAAATACTCAAATTGGCCTTCTAAAGATACATTGTACATCAATTTGGTCATCTAAAGATTATGAACATCAATTTAGTCCCTCAAATATTAAAATGGACATCAAAATGGTCATTCCATCACGAGATGTGTAGATGCCGTTAGAACCCATCTGATGTGGCATATTATCTGACCAAGTGAAATGTTTTCTACATATGTGAATGTCTTACATGTAAAATGATTATGAGTTGGCTACCATGTGGGTATTAAGAAGGATCCCAATGGTTGAAATTCCCAAATTTATTATAGTTATGAACCTTAACTCTCCAAAATTACATAACACCTTTATCCAAGTGGCTGCAAAACCGATACTCAACTGGTGTATGATCACATTACAAGAGACACAATCTGCTCTTAATGTGTATTGGTTCTTGAGTCACATCCATTGATTAAAGTTTTAAATGGTGAACCTTTGCCACTGAATATGATAACTATGACCCTAGTGAAGGCCTAATCAACACTTTTATTGCAAAATCAAATGGCTCCTCTGACGGTGGAAAAACAAGAATGACATGAAAAAATAGGCATCTCATACTTGCTTTCAAGACCATAGACAAGATGGCTGATAACTTGGGCTTCATTTAGATCGTCAACAACTATGCTGAACAACTGTACAAAAACAGCTGATGAACAAAAATCTATGGCAGATGGAGAAATAACATAGCCATAATGACTACTTCAAATGGACTCAGATTTGTTATTTTGATATGCTTGCATTGGTTTCCCTTAGCTTTGATACTTAGCAATATAGCTAATATATGCAATTGCGTCCATTAACTGTAATAGCTATAATCAAACAAAATAGCTTTTAGAATATTTTCTATGTTATACGTGCGTCCAATATACTATGCGTCCATTATGTATAAGGCATATTCTTAGGGGGAGCTCATGATTTTCTATCTGAAAAAGTATTTGTTCAATCAAATTTAATAATGTTTGTCATCATAAAAAAAGAGGAGATTGTTGGAATCAAAGAAGAATCAAGAAATTGATGTTGAAACCAAATTAGTTCAAGTAATTGAACCCCTCAAAGTTTTGAAGATAACAAGTCCGATTAAAACTTATTTGCTCATTCTAATTTAATATCTTTGTTATCTTCAAAACTTTGAGGAGTTCAATTACTTGAACTACTTTGGTTCCAACATCAATTTCTTGATTTATCTTTGGTTCCAACAATCTCCTCCTTTTTTATGATGACAAACATTATTAAATTTGATTGAACAAATACTTTTTCAAATAGAAAATCATGAGCTCCGCCTAAGAACATGCCTTATACATAATGGATGCATAGTATATTGGACACATGTATCACTTAAGAAATATTCTAAAAGCTATTTTGTTTGGTTATAGCTATTACTGTTAATAGACGCAATTGCATATATTAGCTAAATTCCTAAGTATCAGAGCTAGGGGAAACCAATGCATGCATATCAGAATAACAAATCTAAGTCCATTTGAAGTATTAGAGCAAATAAAAGGCAAGTATTGCAAATATATCACAATAGCATTTTCGAGTCCATGTGAAGTATCAGAGTTATTACTAGATGTTATATCTTAGTAAACTAAGCATTAGAGCAATCATATTAGAGTCCAAGTGCAATATCAGAGCAAGAAAGGAATAAATGTGCGCTTATGACTAATTTAAGTCCAATTGTAGTATCAAAGCAATAAAAAGTAGATGCATGCTTTATAATTTGTTTGAGTCGAAATAAAGTGTTAGAGCTATATGATCCAAATAGTAAAGTATTAGAGTAGTTTAATGTTTCAGATAATTATGATCCAACAATTAGAGTATTAGGGCAAATTAAAGTTAACAAGTAATATCAGAGCAAAAAGTAAACATAATTAACAATTAAGCAAAGCAAAAACATAGAAACCCAGTAGTCATAATATCTTATATTATTAAATATCACTGTAAAGTATACAAACAATAGATCAATCAAATTATTCCCACTTATCCCTCTTTTGTCATCAGAAAAAAAGGTGAAGTATAATATCATAGTCAGAAAAAAAAGAAAGATTTTGACAATTTAAAGAATTAATAAGAATCAGAGTAGGAAATAGTGTCCCGTATGAGATCGTTGGTGTGTTGCATTCATATTATCACGGCACAATGGTGCTACTAACTCGTTCCCTGTGGAGTTTTCGCATCCCGACACCTCCTAGATCTATCAATGATCTTCACTACGCAATTCGCACCCGCACCAAGGTGTAACTCCATCTCCTAGGCTCAAATCCTTAACAACAAGTCTCCTCAGACTTTCATAATGCCATGCAGAGCGTAATTTATTAACAAACAAAATAAAACAATCTCCTTTGGATTCAAGCTACCACTTAAGACTTAGCATCCACTGACCTGTCCAGGGTCTAGTACATCGGCCTGACAATAGTTCCGTTGTTTCTTAATTGTGTGGCACTTTTAAAACATTTTTCTAAAATCGTGTAACACTACAATTACAATTTTCAAAAGCATAACTCTTCGGTTAGGGTTTTCACTCGCGTAACACTTCTGTTACGGTTTTTTGTTTAAATCACATAACACCTCTATTATGTTTCACGTAGCATTTCTGTTATATTTTTCAATCGAGTAAGACCATTTTTTTTGTTTTTTAAGTTGCGTAACTCAAAAATTAAGATTTTTTAATCGCATAAGATTTCAAAATCATTTTTCAATTGCATAAAGTGATTTTCACAGAAGCTTATCTATTTTGAACTAAATTAAATATTTTCAAGTCCATTATCACTATTTGTACTAAAAAGTGAGTTTAAATATCAAAGCTTGACTTTTCAACGAATCCTCAAAACTCATTTCTATTTAAAAAACATTTATTTCTATCTTAAATTATCACTATGATATGTTTCCCTCAATTTTTTGAAAATAAAAGCTCTTTAATAAAATAAGTATTTTAAATTTTAAAAATATTTTTTGCTACTCATTTTAAAACTTTGTTGTTTTCCTCTCTATCTATAAAAATGCTTAACTTAATTAATCATCACCTAATTATTTAAGTTAAACAATTAATAAAATAATTTCCTTTTTGAAACAATGTGATCGAACCAATCATAGGTCTTTGGACCAAAATCCAATCATTTTCCATCATGTTTCCATAGAACGAACCACACATATGCATGTCCTAATCATGCCTTTCTATGTACATGTGAGTCATTCCATCTATGTCCAAGATATATCATACTTCTACTATCACAAGTTCATGCAATATTTCAAAGTCATAAAAACACAAGCTAAATAAATCATAAAACCATAAAGCACAAATCATACATTTTAAACCACAAACCATAAAACATAACCTATAAATACTCCATAAAACTTAGTGAATAAATTTTACTAACAAGTCATAAATACTATTTTCCTACCACTATATTGGTTGATAAAGAAACTCCCCCTTACCATGGTTAAAAAATCCTCTTTAATGGATTTGTGAAAGTTCCTTGTTCTCCCACCAACAAAATCCTTAAAGGAAACCAATTTCATAATATTTAAGCTCTAAGACATGAAACAAGATGACCATGGATCAATCCAATGGTCTAAAACTTTGAAGTAGAAATTAAAAAGTGAAGATAAAGAATTTTCACCTTTGTTCTTCAAGTTAGGATTCTCAAGAAAGTGGTTGAAGATAATTTCTTTTCAAGAAACTTTCAACATAAACGCTTCTTATATTAGTGTTTCGATGCTAGAAATAAGGTTGGATGTTTTGTTTCAAACTTGGAAGGCAATTCTTTGGTGCTTGGCCATGGGTTTCTTGAGAGAGAAAGGAGAGAAAGTTTTGCTTTTTGTAACTAAGTGAAGGTAAAATGTCTATTTATAAAGGTAAGAAGTGAATTGTAAGTTTGCTACTTGGTAAAAGATCTAACAAGATATTTTACTCTCCTCCCCACTTGCTTGGCTGTCCACCACCAAGAGAAAGCTTGGAGAAGTTTGTGTTCCAATTGAGCACTTGCTCCTCCAATACATAAAGCAGCACTTGCTCCTCCAATACATAAAGCACTATGACTCACTTGGCCAACACATAAAGCACTATGACTCACTAGGTGACTAGGTTAGGTGACTCACTAAGTGACTCACACCCCTTGTAAGCAATGATGTCACAAGTGGATCAGTAAGCTTATGACTAGGTTAGATGACCCCACCACTAGGTATTGGTCTATAGATATTCTCCAGTAACTATTATACAATGAATAAAGACCAGTATCTATTGTCCAATGGACAATAGAATGTACCTAACTTTTTATCTGATAATAAAATTCCTAAAAATGAAAAACTTTGAAATTTGTTCCTGGATTCGAGTTTCGCAAACTTCTCCGGCCTCAATAAATAGTCAAAAATTTTTCGGGCTTGAAAATAAAAATTATTTTTTAATTTTCCGAAACAACCCCGAATCAACACATAAAGTCAGAGCAAAATAAACCTTAATTAAATAAGGCTCACAAAAATCCCCAAACATCACAAAAATTGATAAAATCATTATTTAAATTAGAAATAGAAATTTCAAGGTGTTACACTATGTGAGGAGGTGATGAAGGTAAAGTGGAAATGGTGGGAATGGATGCTATCTCGGCAATGGATGCAAGTTTCCTAGCTGGCCTTTTCCTTGCAACCATCTTCGTCCTTGTGCACTTAGGCACTGCCACATTGGACGCAACCTAGAGCTTTAGCTTATTTCCTATAGGTTGGTCATCGTCCGAGTCTTCGTCCATCACCAATTTCCTTTGACGCTTGGACTTATGCAGCTCAACACTTGTGAACGTAGAAGCTTTTTGACCGACAGCTTCTTCAGGGGCTAGTTTTACTTCTTCCCCAACCTCTTTTCATCCAACAGTCTTAGACGGACTAGAGCTTCATTTTCATTATATTACTCCGTCCAAAGACTTGTTGATTCATCCAGGGCATAAAAGTTGTTGTAGATCTGAGTGTTCTTTGAATGTGTACCTTGTTCTAACTTTATCATTTGGATTACCAATAATTTGGTTTACTAGATGATAATTTTTGAAGTGCTAACTTCGTTCAACATTCTCCGTTGATGCATTTCTCTCTTTGTCTTCATCATCCAATGCTCCTTCGTCCATTGTTGATGGACCTTTATCTTTGTCGCTTAAGTCCAAATATGCAAAAGACTTATCTAGCTCTAATAAATCTTTATCAGGCTTTTTATCGTTAAATTTGACATGAATGGACTCTTCCACAGTCAAAGTACGAGAGTTATAAACCCTATATGCTTTTGATGTTGGTGTATGCCCTAGAGGCCAGTTATATCTTGACTTTATAGTTTACATTGTATCATGACATTTATTTAATATATGAGGCATTTCATTTATTATGTTATTTATTTACATTAAATGAACATGATAGAGTCCTTAGAATGGCAAGTTTTATGCCATGGAATATCAAGTACGTGACTTGATAGTGAGATGCTATTGGCTGAATTGGAACGATATTCTTAATTGTCCCTAGTCAAGTATTACTGTCAATTAGGACGACATTGATGCGTTGAGACTAGTATGAACATAGGCTGATAAACGTATCTCATAGGTCATGGATATGAGATATCAAGTCTACACATGGGTACATATTAGAGTAAAAGTGTACTGGACTGACCCACCATGTGAACACTACAAGGATCGTTATGTGAGTGTCATAAGCGATTCTCATAGTGACAATGGTGTACATGGTCCTTTGACTTGAGGTCACTACGGTTCCCTACATGAGGAGTTATATGTTTTAATATTGTCAAACGTCACCTGTAACAAGGTGATCAAAAAGTCGGTTATTGGACATGTTTCAAGTCATGCGGAGGGATGTGAGTGACGTAGATAGGATTTGCCCCCCACTAACGAGAGTGATATCTTCGGGCCCATTGATTGTAACACCCCAAAATATCAAACTTATGTTATATATGTTATCTTCTATGATTTCTATGATAAATGATTTTTAGGAATTTATGTGAGTTCAATTAAATTAAAATTTAACTGGACTTAACTTTATAAGTTAATTTCAGACCATTCTGAAAAATAAAATAAAATAATTTTATTTTTGATCCCGAATACCTTTGAGGAATTTTTGTAAATAAATGGAAGTTCAGTTTTCAAATCCGTCAACAGATTTGATCATTTTCCATTTTTAGGGATTTTATGAGCTAATAAAATCTCTGGGTGATTTTGGGTACATTCTATTGTCCATTGGACAATAGATACTGATCTTTGTCCATTAGATAAAACTTACTGATAAAGATCTTGAGAAAATATCCCTAAGTAATTAATATCACTTGATGACTCAAGGGGTGAGTCATGGTGAACATTAATTACCATGGTGAATCACCATGGCATTAATGGTGGCAAGAAGCCAAATGGAAGACCACCACCTTGCCAAGTGAAGGCCGGCCACCCTAGGGAGAAAAATCTCCAAAATTTATTCCCTTTGTATCCTAAATTTTCCCTATAAATAGCAAGTGATCCATGCCTTCATCTTCACACCAAAATCTCTCTTCTTCCTCTCCATAAGCCCACGGCCTTCTCACCAAGAAGCCACGGCCTTGCCCTCTAAAATCCCTTCCCAAACCTTTGCTAAAGTTTCAAGTCTTGTCTAGTGTCTTAGTGGTATTTTGAGAACATCTCTAGTTGGGACTTTCTCAAGAAGAAGCCTAGAAGTTAGAGAAATCTTAAGGTGAAAACCTTTCTCTTTCACTTTTTTAATTGTTATTTCAAGGTTATAGATCATTGGGTTAGTCCATGATCAATCTTAAAATGTGTTATGATGCTTGAAATAATATGTGGTTATGTTTCTTTGTGATATTGTATTAGTAGAAGTCAAGAAGCTTTGTTGTTGGAAAAGCTAGACTAAGAACCAAGGTAAGGGGGAGTTTTCTCTATCAACCAATATTATGGTATAAAATGACTTGTTGTATGTGATGACTTGTTTTTATGTGCTGAAAACAGTGACTAGTGTTAAGTGTCATATTGCTTGATTAAAGATCTTTTATGATTAAAGATCTTTTATGATTAAAGATTCATGTTCATATTAAGTTTGATACTTATCTTTACACCTTGTTTAAATTATGTATCTTATAATTAATTTAGAAATAGGTATGATTTTGTGATAAATAACTATGTCTAGGACATACATATATTTAGTTTGATACATAGATTTATTTAAAGTTATATTATGGTTAGTATTCTCGAAGACTTAGAGAAATTATTTAAGAAAGATTTATAACTTTAAATTAGATATCATGATTATGGAAAAGAATTATTTTAATGAGTTTTGTAATTATTTAAAATAATTCTTGAATTTTCAAAAAAAAATGAGAATATGGGATTTTACCAAATTTATCGTTTTAAAGAATATTCTTGTTTATGGAAAGAATTTTTAAGAATTTATTTTAAAAAGTTTAAATATTTATTTTTACTTATTTTGTAATAAGGAAGTGAAAATAAACTTAAAAATAATTTATTTAGTATAAAATAAATTTGTTTTTGTGAAAAATACCCTACGCGATTGAAAACTTACCGAAAATGGGTTACGCGATTGAAAATTTACAGAAAACACTTTACGTGACGGAAAAATTATTTTTATGGCTTACCCGATTGAGTTTTTACGAAAAAAGTTTTACGCGACTTAAAAACCGTAACAAATGTGTTACGTGATTTTATACATTATTTTGTGGCACCATATAATTGAGAAACAGCGGTACTACTATCGGGCCGATGTAGACTCGACCCTAGATAGGACAGTTGACGCTATTCTTAAAGAAATGGTAGCTTAAATCCCGAGGGGATTGTGTATATATATTCTGGGAATATTTATACCATATCTATATATATAAGAGTTTGCATGAGACATTATTGTTGTAAGGCTTGGAGCCTAGGAGATTGAGCTTACACCTTAATGCGAGTGCGAATGGCCGAGTAAAGATCTTCAATGATCTAGGAGTCGTCGGGGGTCCGGAAACTCCACAAGTGACCGGCTGGGACTGTGTCATGGTATTATGATTGCAAAACACCGACAATCTCGACTATACACTGGTCCATTCACGATTGGTGGAGAGTATTCGCGTGAGCCGTATGCCCAAATGATTTGTTAGCACTTATTGGCTAACTGATACGGAATATGTACTCCCAATCACTCTCTCCGACTTGTTGTGTTTAGCTCCATGGAGTATGAGTCATTTGTGTGTGTCTGCATGGTCAGTTGTCATACTTGCATTATCTATTTGGACACTGAGGTTGGTATGTTATTATATTTTATTAAATATGATTCTATATGTGGGTATTGCCTTTAATTGATATATGTTGTTTTTATACAGTTTTATTGGTTTTTTTGATGATATTGAGATCTCACCCCTTTTTGTGTGAAACTTGTATTTTTCTGTATGTTTTAAAGATGTCGATAAATGATTTCTTCGGATTCATTGTCGTCGATTTCCACGAAGGGCCAGATGCATGGCATGTCGAGTTGCTAGAAGAACGAGTCACCTATGTGGGTGGACTTACTATTTCCTTGCGAAGGACCTATGATGGAAATCCAGTAACAATGTTTTCTCTTTCCATTTATGTTGAGCTGCATATGCCGTTTAGTGACATCTGGAATGCCACGACCCGCCAAACACCTCGCGAGAGATCAACCGTCTCTTCTGCGCGAACCCCGAGGTGGCGCCGTGCCCATAGGACCTCAGCTCCAGGACCCTCACATCGTAACAACTTCATTTATGATGACCCACCGATGTAGACGAGGGAAGATGTCTATATTATATATATGTTTATGAATAATGTGAAAAAGTATATATATATATATATATAGTTGTAGAATATAGTATGTGAAAATTATATGAATATAGATAACCCGTGTAAAAATAAACTTAAATAAATAAAACCTATGTGATATTAGTTGTATATCTGTTCACGTTACATCACTAGATATAAAAAGAACTTTATAATAAAAGATTAAGAGAATCTGTTAAGGAACTGTTTAAAATTTTAAAATGTGGCACTCAATTGAGGGTGTTACATTCAATTGAGTGCCACATTGATGAGTGAGACTTGAAAATGCATGGCCGTGCTCAAATGAGTCGATATGAGATATTGATCTCATTTGTCTTTATAAGTCTACTCTGTGATCAAGAAACTAATGATTAAACTTTACAAAAATGACACGTTTCATGCCTTGTGTTCAATCAAGATATCGGGACAAAGGGACTGGAATACATGGAAACATTAGTCACGGTTAGGTTATGTCGAATCACTGACATTCCTATTACTTTAGTAGCAGTGATGTATTGCTAGATACTGCTCACTGTTTGTAATATTAAATAGGATTTAATGTTGCTGTCAACGAAATAGGATCCTACAGGGTCACACACATAAAATGGATTGCAACAGAGTTAAATGGGACTAGTAGGACCTTTAGTAAGACTAGATGGGCCAACCCAATTGAATAGGCCCACACATAAGTCTGACCTAGGTCAGATATGTGTAAGGGGCCTATATATATATATATATATATATATATATATACACATCTCTTAATCTCTTGTGCAGCACTACATCAGATACACACAACTGAGAGTTAGAAACAATTTCCAAATAGAGAGTCAGAGAGGAATCTTTCCCCCTTTGTGGCTAGCACTGTGCCGAAGAGGGAGACCATCACATCCGTTCGTGTGGATACCGTAGAGATGCTACAACAACATTCGTGCATTGCAGCGTTCGTGATTTGCTGTCCATCACGAAATTAGTTTCGTTTTTAAGGTAATCATCTTAACATGGATTATAACCATCGCTTGGATTCTTGAAGGGTTTCGATTTTGTTTTGTTTTTCCCCTACCTATTTTCTAGTATCAAAACCCAACATTTGATGTTTCAAAGTATCCTAATAATTACCATTATCGACTTTAAAGTCAAATTTACCGAGATAATCTTTAGTATTTAAAATAAAGCATTGACAACCAAAAGGATGAAAATATGATATGTTATGCTTTTGCCCTTTCCACAATTAATAAGGAGTATTTTTCAAAATAGGTCTAATACATATTCTGTTTTGAATGTAACAAGCAGTATTAACAGCTTCAGCTTCAAAGTGTCTGGATATAGAATTATGATTGAGCATGGTCCTTGCCATTTCGTGAAGAGATTAGCTCTTCCTTTCTACCACACCATTTTGCTGTGATGTTCTAGGAGCAGAGAAGTTGTGAAGAATACCACTTTCTTCACAAAACCAATGGAAGCTCTCATTCTCAAATTCTCCGCCACGATCACTTCAGATGAAGTTATTACATGTGCCTTTTCATTCTGAACTCTTTTATAGAATATAGAAATGACTTTAAAAGACTCATCCTTGTGAGCTAGCATAATCCATATCCATCTAGTATAGTCATCAACTATGACTAGTCCATATCTTTTTCCACTTAAGGATGTTGGTACCAAAGACGAAATCAAGTAATTAAATTGGAACCAAAATAGTTCAAGTAATTGAACCCCTCAAGTTTTGAAGATAACAATAATATTAAATTGGAATGGACAAATTGTGAACTCACTTTGCTTAAAGGGATTTTGATGATAACAAGAAGTGACTTACAACGAAGAACAAGTCCAACCTTTATTGAAGATTTTCATTTGACCTTGATTCTTTGTAAAGAGTAAAAAGTTAGTTATTGCTTAAAGCTCTTGAACCTTTTAAAGCATCCATTTGCATAAAAGAAAACATTTTTCAAAACCTAAGTGTTGGTGGCAAGTTGTTTTAAAAACTTTTCTAAATGCCTTTTAATTTGTTAAAAAAATTGTTTTGACTTCAATCTTGTTTATTTGCAAAGCCAAAATTAAGATTTTAGAGTCTTGTATCTAGATACAAGTCTTTGTATCCGAATACCATTCCTTGGAAATTTAAATTTTGGCTCCTGAAAGCCAAATATCAGGATACAAGCCTTTGGTATCCGGATATTTGTCTCCAGAGGCAAATCAACTCTGAAATATCCGGATACAACAATGTGATATCCGGATATCATGCTCCAGTAGCCAAAACACCTCTCTAATATCAGGATACAACTTTTAGATATCAGGATATCTTGTCCAAATATCAGGATACGAGCTTGGATATCAGGATATCTCAATCAGATATCAGGATATCCTGTTCTTGGCTAAACCCAGAAATCAAGATATCCGGATACAAGGTTCAAATATCCGGATATCTCTTGCGTGAAACTCATTTATAACAACTAGTTTTGGCATTTAATGGTTTCCAACCACAACCAACGGCTCTAATATGCTTTGGAGTACTTATCCTATTACTTGGAAAGTTAATGAGACAGAACAACCACTGTGAAATCATTTATTGAGAGCATTTAACTCCCTGCATTCAAGTAATACTCTGTTATTGAGCTTTAAGTGATAATATATCCTTACCCATCATTCTTCAAGTTGTATATCTGCTCTTTTGAGAGTATTAAACACTTCAAACACTTACTTTTCGTGTAAGAATCCAAGGGTAGGTGTCCCTTGTTGTATTTGATTAAGGCTCTAGGACAAAGAGGGTGGAGGATCCCAAACTAGTGAAGAGTGCTCTGTTCTTGTAAGGGTTTCTCAAGCACCCAAGTTTGAAGCTTGAAGTATAGTGGAAATCCCGGGTGGACGATCTCGAGGACTGGACGTAGATCACAAGGAGTGATTGAACCAGTATAAATCTTGTTTGCACTCTCTCTTCCTTACACTCTTTATTTATTCAAGCTTTACTTTTATATCTTGTTTCTTGGTGCATTCAATCTTGATAAGGTGCTCTCTAGATTGCTTGTGTGGTGTTATTATTTACATTAGTCGATACCTCTCTTGATACTATTGATTCAATAAAATCAGTACCATTAAAGCTTTTGTGAAAATAATTTGTGAAAATTTTTAGAACTCAATTCACCCCCTCTTCGGTTATTGAAGCCACTTTGTAACAAGTGGTATCAGAGCTTAACTCTTGTATAAAGAGCTTTACCGCTTCAAGAGAAGAGATGGCTTCTTTTCAATTTGTTTTACCCGAAGGAGCTTCTATTAATAGACCTCCAGCTTTCAATGGTACCAGTTACACTTATTGGAAAGAAAGAATGAAGATTTTCATTGAATCAATTGATCTTGATATTTGGGATGCCGTTGAAAACGATGCTTTTGTTCCCACAAAATTAGAGGAAGGCCATGTGGTTACAAAACCAAGAGCTGAATGGACCGATGAAGATAAAAAGAAAGTTCAATACAATGCTAAGGCCAAAAACATCATCACAAGTGCCTTAGGGTATGATGAGTATTTCCGCATTTCAAATTGCAAAACTGCACAAGAAATGTGGGATACACTTCAATTAACCCATGAAGGAACAAGTGAGGTGAAGAGGTCGAGAATCAACACTCTCACACATGAATATGAGCTTTTTAGAATGAATCAAGGTGAAAGCATACAAGATATGCAAAAGAGATTCACTCATATAGTTAATCATCTAGCCTCATTAGGAAAGACATTTCCAAATGAAGATTTAATTAACAAAGTGTTGAGATGTTTGAGTAGGGAATGACAACCCAAGGTGACCGCAATCTCTGAATCAAGAAACTTGTCCACCTTAACTCTTCCAACTCTCTTTGGAAAGCTCCAAGAGCATGAAATGGAGTTGGTGAGACTAAATGAACATGAAGGCGTTGACAAGAAGAAGGGAATTGCTCTCAAGGCCACTTCCTCTCATCACGAAAATGAAGATGATGATGGTGGCTCTATGGAAGACCTTGAAATGAATGAAGAAAACTTTAGTCTTCTTGTGAGAAAATTTGGGAAGTTTCTTAAAAAGAAAAACAATGGAAGAAGACCACCCTTTCCTCCCAAGAAAAACTTCATGAAGGGAGAGGGCTCAAATCCAACACCTCCAACATGCTTTGAATGTGGCAAGCCGGGTCACATGAAGATGGATTGTCCACTCTATCAAAAGAAAGTGGAAAGATTTGAAAGAATGCCTAAACAAGAGAAGAAAGGAAGAAGAGCATACATTGCTTGGGAAGAAAATGATTTGAGCTCATCGGATGACTCCGAGGATGAGGAAGCAAACCTTTGCCTCATGGCAAATGATGACTTAGAGGTAGTATCTCAATCTCTTGAATTGCAACCTACTTATGATGAATTGCAAGAAGCTTTTGAGGAATTGCATGAGGAATCCTTGAAATTAGCTAAATTAGTTTCAACTTCAAAGAAATCAATTTTATCTCTAGAAAATCAAATTTCTTACTTAAACAATGAAGTTGAAGAACTAAAAATTGAAAATGAAACTCTTGATTTGATCTATGCTAATTCTTCTTGCTCTACTTGCACATCACATAAAAATGTTTCCTTATCATCCTTATCATGTTCCTCTTGCTTGATTTTGGAAAAAGAAATTGAGGACTTAAAGAACACCCTTGCAAAATTCACTTTTGGAAGGGATAATCTAAACATTTTGCTTGGAAAACAAAGATGTGTTTTTGACAAAGCTGGTTTGGGATACAAACCCAAAACTCAAGAAAAGTTTTATAAAAACTTCTTTGTTTCTACAAAAATGTCAAGTAGTCCATTCATAACTTGTTTCCATTGTGGCAAGAAGGGACATAGTGCATCCACATGTAGAATAAGGAAAAATATTCATTTTGGGCAAAAGAAAATATGGGTTCCTAAGGGCACCTTGCCTAAAACTAACACCAAAGGACCCAAGAAATTTTGGGTACCTAAAACCAAAACTTAAATCTGTGTATAGGTGTGTTTGAAGGCCAAGAGCTCAAAATGGTATCTTGATAGTAGTTGCTCCAGGCACATGACGGGAGGTAAGACAAAATTTTCCTTCT
This sequence comes from Styphnolobium japonicum, assembly GCA_023212625.1. NCBI lineage: Eukaryota > Viridiplantae > Streptophyta > Magnoliopsida > Fabales > Fabaceae > Styphnolobium > Styphnolobium japonicum. The sequence continues at coordinate 11,409,207 of JALBWW010000012.1, forward strand.
TCACATCAAAGGAGCATGGACATGTCACTTTTGGAGACAACAATAGAGGAAAAATCCTTGGCATTGGAAAAGTTGGTAAAACTCCCTCAACTTCTATTGAAAATGTTTTATTGGTTGATGGACTCAAACATAACTTGCTTAGCATTAGTCAATTATGTGACAAAAATAATAGAGTAATCTTTGACTCAAATTGTTGCATAGTTGAGGATAAAAATAATAAGCAAGTCAAGTTTGTTGGTCATAGGGTGGATAACATTTATATGATTAGCCTAGACGATATATCCTCCAATGAAGCTAAATGTCTTGTACGTAAGGAATATGATTCTTGGCTATAGCATAGAAGAGTTGCTCACATTCACATGAATCATTAAAATAAACTAATTTCTAAAGACTTAGTAATTGGACTCCCAAAGCTTCATTTTGAAAAAGATAAACTTTGTGATGCTTGCCAAAATGGAAAACAAGTAAAGGTCTCTTTCAAAAGCAAAAATATTGTTTCAACCACAAGACCTTTACAACTTTTGCACATGGACCTTTTTGGACCATCAAGAACAATGAGCTTTGGTGGAAATTACTATGCACATGTGATTGTGGATGATTATTCTAGGTTTACATGGACATTATTTCTTGCTCATAAGAATGAGGCCTTCAAAGCTTTCAGAAAACTTGCCAAGTTAATTCAAAATGAGAAAAACTCAAGTATTGTATCCATAAGAAGTGATCATGGTGGGGAATTTGAAAATCAAGATTTTGAAACTTTTTGTAATGAAAGTGGCATTGAGCATAACTTTTCAGCCCCTAGAACTCCACAACAAAATGGAGTTGTAGAAAGAAAAAATCGAAGTTTAGAAGAAATGGCTAGAACTATGCTTAATGAAACTAATCTTCCTAAATATTTTTGGCCCATGCGGTTAGCACCGCTTGCTATGTAATGAATAGGGCACTAATAAGGCCCATTTTGAAGAAAACTCCTTACGAACTCTACAAAGGAAGAAAACCAAACATCTCCCACTTTCATGTCTTTGGATGCAAATGCTTTGTTTTAAATAATGGAAAGGATAACTTAGGAAAATTTGATGCAAAATCTGATGAGGGTATTTTCCTTGGCTATTCATCAACTAGCAAAGCATTTAGAGTCTTTAATAAAAGAACAATGACAATAGAGGAATCAATACATGTTGCATTTGATGAAACTAACTCCTTTGGGCCAAGAGAGGATGTTATTGATGATATTGCAGAAAATTTGACAAATACTCACTTGCACGACAAAGTGGAAAATCTCAAGAATGAAGAGCAGGGAGAGATTGCTTCCCCACAACAAGGCCAACAACAAATCAATGACTTACCAAAATAATGGAGAACAAATAGAAACCATCCACTTGACTTGGTAATTGGAGATGTCTCTCAAAGGGTAATTACTCGAAACTCCATTAAAAATGTATGCAATCATTTGGCTTTTGCTTCCCAAGTTGAACCTAAAAACATAGATGATGCCATAAATGATGAACATTGGATCTTGGCAATGCAAGAAGAATTAAATCAATTTGAGAGGAACCAAGTTTGGGAACTTGTTCCAAGACCCAATGATCATCCCATTATTGGCACCAAATGGGTTTTTAGGAACAAACTTGATGAAACCGGAATAATTACAAGAAATAAAGCTAGGCTATTAGCTAAAGGTTATAATCAAGAAGAAGGAATAGATTATGAAGAAACCTATGCTCCGGTTGCTAGATTAGAAGCTATTCGAATGTTACTTGCATATGCCTGCATCATGAACTTTAAACTTTATCAAATGGATGTAAAAAGTGCCTTCTTAAATGGTTTTATTCAAGAAGTGTATGTTGACCAACCTCTTGGTTTTGAAAATTATGAACTGCCCAATCATGTTTTTAAACTTAAAAAGGCATTGTATGGCTTAAAACAAGCTCTTAGAGCTTGGTATGAAAGATTGAGCAAATTTCTTTTAGAAAAGGGTTTTACTAGAGGGAAGGTTGACACTACACTTTTCATTAAAAACAGAAAGCATGACATTCTCCTTGTACAAATCTACGTAGATGATATCATTTTTGGTGCTACTAATGAATCTTTGTGTAAGGAGTTTGCTAACATAATGCAAAGTGAATTTGAAATGTCTATGATGGGAGAACTCACCTTCTTTCTTGGATTGCAAATCAAGCAAACAAATGAAGGAATCTTTATTAACCAATCCAAATACTGCAAGGAATTGCTCAAAAGATTCGAAATGGAAAATTCAAAGGTTTTTGACACTCCCATGAGCACCTCTTGTCGATTGGACAAAGATGAAGGTGGTAAGCCCATAGAAAATTCAAAATATAGAGGTATGATTGGCTCACTTCTTTATCTTACTGCAAGTAGATCATCATGTTTAGTGTGTGCATGTGTGCTAGATTTCAAGCTAATCCTAAGGAATCACACTTAAGTGCTGTTAAAAGAATTTTGAGGTATCTAGTAGGCACTCAACAAATAGGTTTGTGGTACCCCAAGGGTGCCTCAAGTAGTCTAGTTGGTTATTCCAATTCAGATTTTGCTGGGTGCAAGATGGATAGGAAAAGTACTAGTGGGACTTGTCATTTTCTAGGTTGCTCTCTTGTCTCTTGGCATAGCAAGAAGCAAAACAGTGTGGCATTGTCTACTGCTGAAGCTGAATATGTTGCAGCTGGAAGTTGTTGTGCTCAAATCCTTTGGATGAAGCAACAACTTTTAGACTAAGGACTTGAGCTTGATCACATCCCTATAAGGTGTGATAACACTAGTGCAATTAACTTGACTAAAAATCCCATAATGCACTCTAGAACCAAGCATATTGAAATTAGGCATCACTTTATAAGAGATCATGTGCCAAATGGAGATTGTGTGCTTGAATTTGTGGAAACAACAAAACAACTTGCTGATATCTTTATCAAACCACTTGCAAAAGAAAATTTCTTTTTCATAAGAAGAGAACTTGGAATGATTGATCAAAATTGTATTTAAAACCTTGCTTTAAATCATTGATATATTGTGCATGAATGATTTTAAATTAATGCTTAATTTTTTTTTAAAACCATGTACTGACTTAGGCATCGGAGAGTCCCCTAAATTTGTTTTGCAGGTACTCCATACAAGCTAAGTCCCCCAAAACTGTTGTTAAAGACAAGATTGTGAAGCCTCAAACCTTTTTACTGGTATAGATATCCTGATATCAAGAGGAAATATCAGGATATTTGAAGTTAGAAGCGTCAAGCAAGCTTTTGGGTACGTGGTGTATCCGGATATCAGAGGAATATATCAGGATATTACAAGTCAGTGGCTCCAGGGTGTTTTTAAATGAAGACAATATCCGGATACCATGAATTCATATCCGGATATTTGAAGTCAGTAGCAAAATGGTGCTGAGATATCCGGATACCAAGGTCCTATATCTGGATATTAGAAGTCAGAGGCAAAATGTGTTATTTCACTTAACTGAGATATCCGGATACCACATATTTGTATCCGGATATTTGGCAACAGAGGGCAAAACCTGAAACGAGATATCTGGATATCACATCCCTGTATCCAGATATCCTATGCGTATTCAAGAACGCACCAGCCACTCTCACCCCCATTTCTCTTAAATCAAACCCTTTCTCTCTCAACCTCACGCTCACCCACTTCCCCAAATCCACCCAAAATCACATTCTCACCCAAAATTGATCCACCCATTCCCTTCCTTACCACTTTTCACTCATTCCTTTCATTTTTCCCCAAATTCCACCGTTCATACATGGCAGAATCAAGTGCTAGAGGAGCAAGGACTCCCAAGAAGCAACGCAGTGGAAGAAACCCTCAGCCCGCAACTTTGGATCTTCAGAGATTGTTCACCACTCCTGCACAGATGGAAACCTTCATCTCATCCTTTCAACTGAGAAAGATTGTGGAGCCAAGGTACTTGGACTTTGACTTCTTTACCTCTGAAGCGTTTAATTTTGTCAATGTGCTCACTCAACTGAAATTGAAGAACCTTGCTACCACTACAACACCATATTATCCTGATTTAATTAAGGTTTTCTACTGCAATTTGAAATATGAGGATAATGTTCTGTCTTCTGAGGTCAAAGGTCAAAGGGATTAAAATTGTGCTTAGATATAGTATCTTAGAAGAATTGACTGGATTAAAGTATGATGGAGATGATTTTGATGGAACTAATATGAGGCATTGGAGCTCCTTTAATAGGAATGATGCTGTAAGAAGCTTGTTAAGGGAAGGATGTCCCTTTCCTACTAAAAGAATAGGAGCTGGGCATCTCTCTATAGAGAATAGGTTACTACATTGTGTCTTGGTAAACACTCTGATTCCTAAAGGCACTAACCTGGCTGTAGTTACTGAGGAGGACGTTTTTGTTTTATGGGCCATGAACACAAGGTTGAGAATAAACTGACCATTTTACATTACTCAACACATGCTGAAAGATAGGAGAAGAACTCATGCTCCTCTGCCCTATGCAATGTTCATCACTAAAATTTTGATGAAATTCAAGGTCTTTGTTGCTGGATAAGCAGTACTTCCGGAACTTCCTTCTCATATCATTAATGAGAAATATCTAAAGAGAATGAAGATCAAGAAAATAAATGGGCATTGGATTCGAATTGGTGATGATGAGTCTGAATCTGATGATGAGCCCATGGATGAGCATATGGCAAATGAAGATAACCCAGTTGAGCAGCCTCAGCCACCTCAGCAGCCACCACTAGATTACTCTCATGCCATTGGGGAGCTTCTTGATGGTTTTCATTGGATGAAAGGCTTTATGCAAACCACAGCCCAAGAAATGCATAGTCGGATGAACACCATGGATGGCCGTTTTGATCACATTGACTCTCAGCTAGTTGACATCACAGCCAGACTGCGCGCATTGGAGAGTGGCCATGATGCAGATGCAGATGATGATGGAGATGGGACTTAGTGTTGATGGTTCTTCTCTTTTTTTTTTTTTGCTTAGTATTTTGATGATCAGGTAATCCAAAGTGCATCTTTTTTGGTTGACTCAACTTATGCAAATGCATCTGTTTAGAAATTTGCAAATACTTTCAATTATGGAATTAATTATGACTTTTTCTTATCATTGGCTGTTATTATAATGATGCTGGATTTATGACATTTCCTTGATCTTGTATGTTTGCCTTTTTCTTTTTGATAATGCCAAAGGGGGAGAAAGAAAAGAATTGAAAAAGGGTAGAAAGGTAGAAAGGGATATAGTATGCATATTGATAGGGGGAGGAATAAGAAAGGGAGAGCTAGCTGCGTATAACTCTGATTTACTTGAATTGTTTCTTCCTTAATACCTAGAGGGGGAGTTCCTCAATATTGCGTCAAATATCATTCAAATTATTTCTCACTAACCCTTTATCAAGTTCTTGTCTTGTCATCATCAAAAAGGAGGAGAATGTGAACTCACTTTGCTTAAAGGAATTTTGATGATAACAAGAAGTGACTCACAACGAAGAACAAGTCCAACCTTTATTGAAGATTTTCATTTGACCTTGATTCTTTGTAAAGGGTAAAAAGTTAGTTATTGCTTAAAGCTCTTGAACCTTTTAAAGCATCCATTTGCATAAAAACTTTTCTAAATGCCTTTTAATTTGTTTAAAAAATTGTTTTGGCTTCAATCTTGTTTATTTGCAAAGCCAAAATTAAGATTTTAGTGTCTTGTATCCGGATACAAGTCTTTGTATCCGAATACCATTCCTTGGAAATTTAAATTTTAGCTCCTGAAAGCCAAATATCATGATACAAGCCTTTGGTATCCGGATATTTGTCTCCAGAGGCAAATCAACTCTGAAATATCCGGATATCACGCTCCAGTAGCCAAAACACCTCTCTAATATCAGGATACAGTTTTTAGATATCAGGATATCATATCCAAATATCAGGACACAAGCCTTTGGTAATCGGATATTTGTCTCCAGAGGCAAATCAACTCTGAAATATCCGGATACAACAATGTGATATCCAGATATCACGCTCCAGTAGCCAAAACACCTCTCTAATATCAGGATACAGCTTTTAGATATCAGGATATCTCAATCAGATATCAGGATATCCTGTTCTTGGCTAAACCCAGAAATCAAGATATCCGGATACAAGGTTTAAATATCCGGATATCTCTTGTGTGAAACTCATTTATAACAACTAGTTTTGGCATTTAATGGTTTCCAACCACCACCAACGGCTCTAATATGCTTTGGAGTATTTACCCTATTACTTGGAAAGTTAATGAGACAGAACAACTACTGTGCAATCATTTATTGAGAGCATTTAACTCCCTACATTCAAGTAATACTCTGTTATTGAGCTTCAAGTGATAATATATCCTTACCCATCATTCTTCAAGTTGTATATCTGCTCTTTTGAGAGTATTAAACACTTCAAACACTTACTTTTCGTGTAAGAATCCAAGGGTAGGTGTCCCTTGTTGTATTTGATTAAGGCTCTAGTACAAAGAGGGTGGAGGATCCCAAACTAGTGAAGAGTGCTCTGTTCTTGTAAGGGTTTCTCAAGCACCCAAGTTAGAAGCTTGAAGTATAGTGGAAATCTCGGGTGGACGATCTCGAGGACTGGACGTAGATCACAAAGAGTGATTGAACCAGTATAAATCTTGTTTGCACTCTCTCTTCCTTACACTCTTTATTTATTCAAGCTTTACTTTTATATCTTGTTTCTTGGTGCATTCAATCTTGATATGGTGCTCTCTAGATTGCTTGTGTGGTGTTATTATTTACATTAGTCCATACCTCTCTTGATACTAATGATTCAATAAAATCAGTACCATTAAAGCTTTTGTGAAAAAAATTTGTGAAAACTTTTAGAACTTAATTCACCCCCCTCTTCAGTTATTGAAACCACTTGGTAACACAAATAAGTTTTAATTGAACTTATGATATTTCGTTGTGAAGAAAGTGAAATTCCAATTTGTATCTCTCATGTAAAGCTTTTATAAACGTTTTAGACTAAGACAAGTTTTGTTAAAGACAAACTTAACGTTTTATTACGAGTGTCCAATGTGATATGTATTGTTTTGTTATATCTTATTGGATCGCCCAAGGTTTTGTCTCAATTGCTTCTACTCTCAAGTACATTCGTCCAAAACCAATTCAAATACAAGCAAGACAAAATGCATTAACAGCTGATGAGATCTCTGACAAGTACACGACACTCGAAGTCAACTTTGTACGTTGGCGCTAACATACCTAACCTCTATAAAGGACCATCAAATAGGAACTTTCTGCTTACACAGAAGAGTCAGAACAAAGATTCAAGCAATGTTGATAACCAAGTCTACTTTTCAGAAGAAGTTCGACATGCTACCTTGTTAAGCATTTAATGCAACCCAGAATGGTAATAAATATTGTCGTTGGATGAAGAAGCTTATGAAGACAATCTCAAGCTCACAAGCCTATATATACATGAAGTCTTCGAGAGATTGAAGATAAACCAACAATGAGAGAAAAAGCATACATAATCTTAATTTATACTACATTTCTATATACTTTTGTATAGATTTTTTCATCTTACTTTGAGCTTATTGTTTATCCTCACATTTCATGAGTTGATTATTAGTGTTCTTAAACACTTTTCTTTTAACCCTATGGTAAGCCTGAAGTGGCTTGTTAGAAAGAATACTTGTTGTTAGAACCTAAAAACGTTAAAAATACTTGGTTGTAAGCCTAAAGAGGCAATGTGAAGAATACTTGTAATCTTTGTGAAGATTAGTGAAATTCCTTGAAGTAGAAGGGACTGGATGTAGCTCTCAGGTTGTCAGAGTGAACCAGTATAAATATTTGATGTGATCTTATCTTCCCTTACCTTGATTTACTTTGTTTTTTCTAACATTTGGGGATTGCTAATGTGTGAGTAAAATGCACAAAATTAGTGCTTGATTTTATATGGATTTGGACCTATTTTGATTGAATCATTTCCCTTTTTGCTATATTTTTACATACTTTTACACTTTGACTCATTTCCTCTCGTTCTTGGTGTTTTCAGGTACTTAATAGACATTTTGGACCCATTCCTTGGAAGATCCACAAGCTTGAACAAAGAATGTCGCTGAACCCCATAGCTATCTGACCCCCTGGCAGTAAAATGTCATATCTCGAGCTAGGAAGATGATATTGAGGTGATCTTTGTTGCGTTGGAAAGCTAAGAGACAAGGATACAACTTTACTGTTGGACACTTTTCCTAGTTCGGACTCTAGTGCATCACACGGCCACCATCTTTTAGGCTGTGTGAAATCACACGGCTTAGCCCTTGTTGTGGTGTGAATTATGCAGCAGCTAGATCTCTTGGGCTTGGGCTGCACGAAATAGAATGAGAAAGTGTCCTCCACCCCTTAGGAAACCCAAAAGAGGAGTCAAGACATATGAAAGCAAAGATTAGAAACCCTAAAAGGAGAAGAAGATCAAGGATTGAAGATTGAAAAGTGAAGATTGAAGAAGAAGGAGCTTGTTCTTGAAGAGATTGGGGAACCCTTTCATCCTTACCTCTATTTCTTCATCTATCATGTGCTTTCTTGTAATCATGAGAGGCTAGGTCTTTTATCTAGGATAGGGATGTAACTCTTCTATGATTCTATGACATGGTTGTGAACCTCTTTTAGTTAATGGAAGATTGTTGTTTTGATTCAATTCTAGTATTCTTAATGCTTGCCTTATGTTGGTACCCATAATTGCATGATCTAAGATAATTAAATGAAGAATCGAGAGATGAAGTTTGTTATATGACAATCTAGAATTTGAACTTAGGTTTTATGACCACGAAAGTATGCATAATCCTTCGAGGAGCAACTGAACTTCATAGAGCTTAATGAGTTTCAATTAACTTAGTACCATGAATATAGGTATTACTTTAATTCTAACACGTTTCTTGTAACTCAAGAGAGAGCATCAAACATAATAGGAAGATTCACCTTCAAAACACAATTTAACCATTAACTAGAATGTTCAATGTAACATCCCTAAATTTCATATGTTATGACTTAGTTAACTTCTTTGGATGAGTTATATGTTTTGATACAGAAATGATAATAGTTTGAGTTAGAATGATTGATTTGAGATTCTGGCTATACCGGTGAACTCGGTAGAACCTAAGGAAGAAATAGGTGAAATCTAAACTCTTAGATTTACTCTGGCTAAGTTAGGACCTACTGGTAAATTTATTTTCTTCAGGACCTATTGGGAATTCTTAGAAATCACAAGGGTATTTTAGTCTTTTTACACCCTCAGTGGCAAATTTGTGATTCTTCCTTTGAGTGAGGGGCAAAATGGACAATTCACACCCCCTCCCTCTTGCTTAAGTGAACCGGCCCTAGGGGGAAGAGACCATTTGGTCATCTTCTCCAAATTGCTAAGTTCTCCATAGCCAAAGCTTGCTCCAAGTTCAAGGGTCCAAAGTAAGTGTTTTTATGCACCTTTTGGCTTAAGTCCTTTGATGGTTATTGATCACTATGATCTCTTCTTCAATCCTATGGTATTAGTTTCTTGAGAAACTTATTTTTATCTCTAAGAATCAAGAACACCCATGTCTAAAAATTGGTTGTTTTGGTTGAGTGTTTTGAAGGAAGTTGAAGGGAAGGTTGGCTTGACTACCAATGCCATCTTGGAATCAAGTTAGGAGCACTTCAAGGTGAGTGTGGATTTACATGTGTTATTGTATGATGTTCTTAAAGTGAAAGTGTATGATGTAGGATTAAGCTTGAATCTAGGGTTTACACCTATGCTTGAGGTTGGATGTGTTTTTATTACATGTTTTCAAGGATTAGGGTTTAGGAAAAATGAGTGGTATGATTGGTATACTTGATGGATTTAAGGACATGATTTCCAAGGGAAAACTTGTGTTTTAGGTATGTGTTGGGCGTGGCACTATTCCTGCCCAGAAGGCCAACCACGGGCTTGGTCCCCACCACGGCCTGGCCGTGGTCCTCTCTGGAAAGGAAATGTTGTTGTCTTGTGCCCAACCACGGCCGTGGTCCCCACCACGGGCTGGCCGTGGTTGGCTCTGGAAAGAAAAATGTTGTGTGCTGAAATCTGACCACGGGTGTGGTGGCCACCAGGGGCTGGCCGTGGTGCCAACCAGGGGCAGGCCGTGGTTGTCGCTGTTTCCAATTTGTTGAGTTTTGTTTTCTGAACAGTGGTCGTGGTTACCACCACGGGCTGGCCGTGGTTGACTCTGTTTGTGTTATTGTGGTGCTTATGCCTAGGGTCTTGGTACCATATGCTAGGTTTAGGATAAAGAATGACTTAGCATTAGAATGAGATGTGTAGCTAAGTAAGAATGCTTGATAGAAGTGACTTAGCACTATTGTAACTAAGTAAGAATGCTTGATAGAGTTGAGCATGATGGTTATGTGTTGTATATGCTTGAATTGATTACATGTAATGCTATTATGATGATATTATGAATGAGCATGATATGAGTATGAGAACATTGCATTGCATAGCGAGATGGCCTAACCGAAAGGGGTTAGTGTACAAAACAGAGGGGTGCCTAGCTGATGAGCTAGATGGAAATGAAATGGCATACTTATTTGCATTGCATTGCGAGGTGGCCTAACCGGAAAGGGTTAGTGTACAAAACAGAGGGGTGCCTAGCTTATTAGCTAGAAGGAAACGGAATTGGCATAACACATTCATATGCATATTGCGAGGGCCTAACCGAATGGGGTTAGTGCACAACAAGAGGAGTGGAGAAAGAAAAAGTGTAAATAAAAGGTGTGAACATCATGTGCATTCATTCATTGCATTGGTTGGTTGGTGTTACTTGGCATATTGTGAATTTTGTTATACTTGCTCTCTACTTACATTTATACTTTATCTGCAAGTTATTCATATTCACTGGGAAGTTGTTCTCACCACCTCTTTCTCAGATTCGCAGGAACACCCCGGACCCTCTACGGGTTAAGTACGGAGGATTCTGTTGATTATTTTGGTATTTATATTTTTGGTGGAGTTAAGCTCCGTGATGTAACTATAACAGGATGTGTATTATTCTGATGTAGATGTTACAGGGAACTGAATACTACTTTTGATGTACTCGGTTCTGTATATGTTTAGTGTGCTCAGTCAGGATAGAGTTTAGATTACATTTGTATAACATTTCGTACTCTGATAACATTTTGGTTTAGATCTGAGATCTCTTGTTGATTTATGTGTATGTGTATATATATATATTATATGTACTCTGGTTGGTTTGAAATGGTTGTTGGAAATCCGGTGCTTATGTTGTAATTTGTGGTAATGTTCGAGAAACCAAGGAAACGCTGCCGAATTTTCTATATTTCTATACTCCACATAAGACTTATGGTTGGTAAATCACATAGTAACTAATAGGTCTTACATTTTTGGTATCAAAGCAGTTCTTCCTAGAGGACTGTAATATATGGGTCTAGAGTTATACTGAGCACTTAGGATGTATGCCTATAGCTTTTCATATACTTCTGATATATTGCATGTGGGGAATTGGGACTGATCAACCCGATATTTTCTGTGCTGTATACAGAGTTATGAGTGGACTAGGGCGAACACGTAGTGGAGGTCGAGGCAGAGGCCGAGGCCAACCCACTGCAAATACTAATGAAGGTGATGGTCTGGTGGCTGTGCTTGCACATTTGGCTCAAGCCATAGACCGTATGCCTGGACCCCAGCATGATGGCAATCCTAATGCGGGACTTGTCGTTCCTCAACAGTTGGGACTGACGGAGTTCTGCAAGAGGGATCCCCCATCTTTTCATGGGAACTATGACCCAATGGCGGCTGAAAGGTGGGTGAAACACCTTGAGAAGATTTTCAAAGCCATGCAGTGTACTGAAGAGCAGAAAGTTATCTTTGCTGCTTATAAGTTGGAGGATGAAGCTGAACATTGGTGGGAGGCTTCTCATCCTGGATTACTCCTCCGGGAGGATCCCATTGAAATAACCAAGTGAAACACAAGAAGGGGGGTTGAATTGTGTTTCTTAACCCTTTTTGATTAATAAAAGATTTTCCTTTTCAAAAGAAAATAGAACACAGCGAAGGAGACAGTTTAACAAGCAAAGAGCTTAGGACCAACACCACTTAGTCCTATTGGACTCTAAGGGTTTCGAAAAGACTTTTAATAAAATGGTTAACACGTTCTAAAACCAAATAAAAAGATCTTTGTTAATAAACACAATGGTAAACCCCAGAGGTTAGTGAATATAATAAAGCACACTAGAAGAGAGGAGAAGCTTACACACGAGATTTATCCTGGTTCACTCTTATCAACCAAGAGCTACGTCCAGTCCCTTCAACCAGAAGGATTTTCCAACTAATCTTTTTCACGATTACAAGTATTATGCACCTCTTCAGGTAACAAGTATTTTCAACCTCTTCAGGTTCTATCTCATAAGTATTCTTTTACACACAGCCTCTTCAGGCTTACAAGGCTTAAGATGAATAATTGAAAGTAGATGAAAGCTTGAGTTTGAAACTCACTAACAAATGAGAATAGACAATAGAAATCTCAAGGCTTTTTCTTTTTACACGAATATGGAAATAAAGCTTTTTAGACTATTGAAGGATGCTTCGGCAAAAGATCTCTTGTTCTTCAAGTGCTGCTTCTTCTCTTTATAAGTAAGAACAAATTTGAGCAGACTTCATGGGCTAGATCGTCCAACGAAAATATTTATTACCGTTCTGAGTAGCATTAAATGCATCTACTGGAAAAGTGCTGAACTTCTTCTGACGGTGACTTTTATTCTCTGAGATTTCCAATCAATGAAAACAAAAGTCCTGATTTGTCTAAGATTGCAGACGGTTTCTTATTTGCGATCTTTGTAGTTGTTAGACAATGTCAAGAAAAGTGGCTTAGTTGACTTCTTACGTCGCCGAGAGCCGCGAGTTCTTTTCTAGCATTTAATGAGGAACAGTTCTTCATTTTTGAAATTTCACTTGGACGCGAACTTGAGCTTGAACTTTGAAAGAGTGAGTTGAGTCCGAGCTTTGGCAGATAGATCGAATTGGACGAACTAATAAGAAGTAACAGTATATGCATCACGAGTATTGGACGCACCAATAGTAAAAGTATATAATACATTTATTGGACCCATAAAGAATTATAGCTTATTGGACGCACGAAGAGTTAACATTAAGCATATATCACAAAGGACACACAAAAAGTAGCGATTTGTTAAAACTATTGTCGCAAAACATAAAAGTTCAAACTAAATAAATAATTTTGTTATCCTCAAAACTTAACAGTGGAAAGCTTATAGCTTTTAAGAATTTAGAACTTAAACCTTTTTATAAGAAATTGGTTTCAACAATCTCCCCTTTTGATGATGACAAAAACTATTAATTTGGTTGAACACAGATTTTTTTTTTTATAAAACAAAATTGCTCCCCCTAAGAAAAGCATTTCTAAGGGACGGACTCCAAGTCTGTTGGACGCAGAGTCGATTGGACGTGGTACATGAAATTTATTTTTACGAAACAAGTTTCAAGAGCAAGTAATATTATCTTTGTATCGAAGTTTAGTTCTTGAGAAAAGAGTTTAAAAGAGACAATACTTTTGAAAAGAAATAAACCATGCTAAAAATTAGATCGGATCCTACACAAAGCAACACAAAGGCAAATGAATAACCGAGACAAGGATAATGAAACAACCGAGATGAGAGAAAAACATAGTTTCATTGAATCAAGATAAATTATAAAATAAATTTGTTTGTAACAAATCAATTTCCCATTATTCTCCCCCTTTGTCATCAGACAAAAAGAAGGAAAAACATCACTGTCAAAAAAAATTTGGCTAAACGAAAAATAAAATAAAATAAAATCAAGAGGAAGAAGGTGGAGGAGGAGGAGGTGGCCCTTGTTGAAAAAGAGACTTGAGGAGGTCTTCAACTCTCTTGTACATTAAGTCCATTTGATTATTCACGTAGGCCTGAAAAGTCAGGGGCACTTGGGTGAGAATGTCGTGAGAAGGTTGTGGTTCCACAATAGCTAATTCAGTGGTGGAAGCAGGAGGGGTCACATCCATTTGCTGCACAACAGACTCAACTTCGTCTTCAGACAGAGGAAGGTCAACATCCCAAGGAAGAGAGGTTCTCCGGTAGCCAAACATTTGATCCCAGGGATAAGGCCTGCCTATGTTGTCAGACGGAGGTCCAGAGACATAGCTTGGACAAGATAAGATTGTTGGCAATGGCGAGTTCAGAGGCAGTCCAAAAAGATCATCTACCATATAGATAGAACGAAAACACTGGAAGCTTTGACCAGGCACAGTTATGATATCTTCCTTGTCTTCATCACTTAGTCCTGAAGAAGACGCTTGTTGCTCACACTCCCAAATGTGCTTTTCCCAGAAGGTCTTAGCCTCGTTCTCCATAGCTTCTCCTTTATGCGAAACATGCCACAAGAATTCAACATCAACAACAGGGGAACGTAAGCTCCCAAAATTTGGCTTAAAGATGATAGGCTTGGGAAAGGTGGCTTGGCTTCTGTACTTTTTCAAGTCTTTGTTTTTATTTAAATCCACCATTGGCAACCTTGGACAAACCCGATCCGGCTGAATCTTGATGGCAGTTGTAGAGGAGATGATCAGTGAAGGGGGTACAAATCTCAAATTCTTCAACAGAAGACTCCCCTTAATGACACTGACATGGATGGTGTCATAAGGACTATAAACCGTCCCATTTCTTCCAAGGTGACAGTTTGAAGGATAGGTCACTAGGGAAGATGTGAACTTTTGTTGAGTAACCATCACAAAGACCTGGAGCGTCTTGCTGTGAGTGAGAGAGAAGAGTCCTTGGATTCCCAAAGAGGGATAATGTGAGGGGAAACCCCCACAGAGAAAAGGTTAAGATAGGAGGAGTTGTAGAAGGTCTTTTGAGAGGGGGAAGGTGAAGGAGATTGGGAAGGTAATATGTGAGTTTGAGAAGAAAAAGGTTCAGTGTTTAAGGGAGAGGAAGTTATTTGAGAGGTTGGGAAGGAAGTTTGTGGTTCTGTTTGAGAAGAGGGTAAAATGGAGGAAGAGGGAATGGTAGGAAGAGGTTCCTTAGGAATGGACGCAAGCTTGGAAGAGGGTTTCCTTGTGATGGGTAGCTTCGTCCGGGTTCCTTTTGGGATGCTCGCAATGGACGCAACCTTCATCCTTTTAGCGATGGGTTGGTCATCTTCAGAGTCATCGTCCATTATGAGTCTCCGCTTGGGAAGGGCTTGGACGGACGGTGATTTCTTCTTTGGACTCTCAGCCTTTGAAAGAATAAGAGGCTCTTTCTGGTCCGAGAAAATCTTGGACGCTTTGAAGTTTCATCCTTAGAAGATTGCTTCGTCCAAAGATTTGTTGCTCTTGGATCCGTCCAAATATCTTCTTCTTCTCTTCAACATCTTTAGTCTCATGGGGACTAAAGATACCTTGATCTCTGAAGATCTTGGTTAAGAGAACACCATAGGAGATGGTGGTCTTCTTCCCTTTTCCTTGTACACTTCTCTTGAAGTTCTTAAACAGCAGAGAAGGGAGATTGACCTGTTGACACAGCATCAGATGACACAGGCAGAAGGCATGAACTGTAGAGACTGAGTCTTTGGACCCTGCTTTGTGGAGTATTGCCTTGTTTAGAAGTTGATGCAAAACTCTTGCCTTGTCATTCATCTTGGAAGCTGTTATCTTCCCGTGGATGACTCCTTTAGTAAGGTGTCAAGAACAAAGATCAGTTCCCCAAATGCTTTTTCCCAATCAGAAGTGATGGTGGCTCCTTCCAACCAACATTGGGTGGCGTTGGAGATGGTTACCTCTGAAACCACAACGGGTTTTCCCAAAACACATCCCCTGACCTCTGTCGCAGACACGGATGCGTTTTTCCAGAACATTTTCACCAATTCCGGATAAACCTCCACCGGTTCTCTGAAGTAACTATCCCATCCAGCACCGACGAGACATTCTTTGATATCTATTCCACATTCTGCTAAAATGGAAGTTTGGAACGAGTATTCAACTGATACCTCGGCTCTTTCAACATCAAGGGTCTTTCCTCCGGCCATTTCTTAGGGTTAAAGAAATTTGAAAGAGAGAGAGAAATTTGCTAAGGTTCTTTTTGCAACTGTTTTCTTTCAATGTTTGAAGGCGTAAAAATTTGATCTTGTAAAGAAGGAAAATATTTATAGAAGAAGGTAGGTTTCTACACTGAAAGGTTTCTTGAGAGAAAACCAATCGTTTTTTTTTTTAAAAAAAAAAAACAAACACAATAAATGTGTATTAAAAGCAACTGTCACGTCCGCAGTAAAAAGTTACTTTCGTGACCTTTCAAAAACTGACTCAGCGTGGGAAATTTGAAAAGTTTCAAACAAAATAAATGCAAATGATTTATATCTTATCAAGAAATTTGCCACACCATTTATCAAGTACAAAGCATTTTGGACGCAGATCTTCAATGGACGCAAGAAATATTAATTCTTTACAAAATGCATACTTAGATGTTTTCGAATAAGAGTGAATCTATCCTCAGAGAGGGGTTTTGTGAAAATATCTGCCCATTGATGATCTGTATCCACATATTGAATATCAAACACACCTTTTTGAATATAGTCTCTTATAAAGTGATGTTTGATTTCAATGTGTTTTGCCCTTGAGTGTAGTATGGGATTTTTTGATAAGTTAATTGCACAAGATTATCACATAGTAAAGGAATCTTACTTTCAAAGATGTTGTAGTCTTCTAATTGATGTTTGATCCAGAGTAGTTGAGAGCAACAATTGACGCAGAGATATATTCAAATTTGTTGATAGAGCAATTGTGCTTTGTCTCTTCTTTGGACCATGATACTAGATTTCCTCCAATGAAGTGACATCCTCCACTTGTACTTTTCCTTTCGATTCTATCTCCAAAGATAGTCGCATCACAAAAACCAACTAATCTGTACTCATGAGATTTCTTAAATACCAAGCCCGCATTAGTAGTTCCTTTCAAGTATCTGAATATTCTTTTACAAAGAATTAAGTGTGACTCTCTAGGATCAGATTGAAAACGTGCACAAAGACACACACTAAACATTATATCAGGTCTGGACGCAGTGAGATATAAGAGTGATCCGATCATACCTCTGTATACCTTTTCGTCCACCTTTTTCCTTATCGTCCAATCTTAGTGTGGATGATGGATGCATTGGTGTGCTCATTGTTTTGCAATCGTCCAATTTGAATTTCTTCAGAAGTTCATTTGTATATTTGGTCTGATGAATGTAGATTTCGTCCAATGTTTGCTTCACTTGCAAACCCAGAAAGAATTTTAATTCTCCCATTAAGCTCATTTCGAATTCCTTCTGCATCAGATTGGAAAAATCCTTGCAAAGAGATTCATCAGTAGCTCCAAAGATAATATCATCAACATAAATTTGAACTAAAATGAATTTCGAGTTTTTGTCTTTTCGAAAAAGAGTAGTGTCAACTTTTCCTCTAGAAAAACCGCTTTCTATTAAAAAGGTGCTTAACCTTTCATACTAGGCTCGAGGAGCTTGTTTTAAACCGTACAAGGCCTTTTTCAATTTGAAAACATGCTCAGGGAAATTTTCATCCTCGAAACCAGGTGGTTGTTTAACGAAAACTTCTTCATTGATTATACCATTTAGAAATGCACTTTTTACGTCCATTTGATATAGTCTCATGCTATGATGAGCAGCAAATGAAAGTAAAATGCGTATGGCTTCTAGTCTAGCTACAGGAGCAAAAGTGAAATCAATACCTTCTTGTTGTGAGTAACCTTGGGCTACCAACCTTGCTTTGTTTCTCACAACCTTACCATCTTCGTCCAGTTTGTTTTTGAATATCCATTTTGTGCCGATGATGGACTTGTCTTTAGGCTTTTGAACCAGCGTCCAAACATCATTTCTTTTAAATTGATTTAGCTCTTCTTGCATGGCTAAGATCCATCCTTCGTCCTTCAGTGCTTCTTCTATTTTTCTTGGTTCCATTTCAGAGATGAAGGCTACATTTGAGTATTCTCTGAAGGTAGATCTTGTACGTACTTTATCATCTGGATTACCAATGATTTGGTGTTCTGGATGATAAGTTTTGAAATGCCAAAGATCTTTGACCATCAGCTTGTTTCTTCTTTTCTTTCATCGTCCAATGCTTCTTTGTTTTGGTTTGCCGATTCTTCTCCTTTGTCTTTTAAGTTTAACTCGCAAAGGACTCATCTAGCTCGACAAGTCATTGTCGAGGCTTTTTGTCATTGAATTTAACATGAACAGATTCTTCAACAGTTAGAGAGCGAGAGTTATATACTCTATATGCTTTAGATGTTTCGAGTATCCTAAGAAGATACTGAGTCAACTTTAGCATCAAACTTTCCTAAAGAATCCTTAGTATTCAAAATAAAGCATTGACTGACCAAAAGAATGAAAGTAAGAGATGTTGGGTTTTCGTCCTTTCCACAATTCATACGGAGTCTTGTTTAAAATAGGTCTAATATATATTCTGCTTTTGAATATAACACGCAGTGTTAATGACTTCACCGTATGTTTGGAGATTGAGTTGTCATTGTGCATTGTTCTAGCCATATCTTGAAGAGATCTATTTTGTCTTTCTACCACACCATTTTGTTGGGGTGTTCTTGGGGCAGAGAAGTTGTGACGAATACCGTTTTCTTCACGAACAATTGGAAGCTCTCATTCTCAAATTCTCCTCCATGATCACTTCGGATTGAGTTGATACACATTCCTTTTTCATTTTGAATTCTTTTACATAAAATAGAAAAGACTTTGAAAGACTCATCCTTGTGAGCTAGAAACATAACCCATGTCCATCTAGTATAGTCATCTACTATGACCAATCCATATTTCTTTCCATTTAGTGAAGAAGTTCTTGTAGGACCAAATAAATCAAGATGTAACAATTCTAGTGGTCTAGAGGTGGAAACGATGTTTTTGGACTCAAAAGAATTTTTGATTTGTTTCCCCTTTTGACAAGCTTCACAAAGAACATCTGATTTGTACACAAGCTTTGGTAGTCCTCTTACGAGGTTATGCTTATTTAGTTTAGAGATTAATCTCAAACTTGCATGACCAAGCTTCTTGTGCCATATCCACTGTTCTCCTTTTATGGAAACTAGACAAGATACATTTTGATCTGAAAGATCTTCCAAGTCAATTTTATAAAGATTGTTTTGCCTTTTAGCAATGAAGAGTATGGATCCGTCAGAGTTTTTAACTATACATTCTCCTTGATTGAATGAAACATTAGATCCACTATCACATAATTGACTAATGCTAAGCAGATTATGTTTCAATCCTTCAACTAGAAGAACATTATCGATAGAGGGAAAAAGATGCTTACCAATCTTACCTATTCCAACTATTTTACCTTTCTGGTTTCCTCCAAACGTGACGGAGCCTCCTTTATTAGTTTTGATGTCTTGGAACATAGACCTTTCTCCCGTCATGTGCCGTGAGCAACCACCGTCAGTACCATGACAGTGTCTTTTTCTTGTTGCTAAGCACATCTGCAAGAGGAATTATCATATCCTTAGGTACCCATATCTTTTTGGGTCCTTTTTGGTTAGCTCTTGGAGATCCATAATATTTTGACCTTTTATTAAAAAAATCTATTGAGGAAGAGTAAACGTTCTTTTTACAAACATTCTTAATGAATTTAGGTTGAGTAGTAGTTTTTTGAAAAAACTGTTTATCAGTATCTTGATATCCCAATCCCGATTTGTCACGAGGGTCTGGAATATTTGAGTAAAATGTTTAGGTTGTTGGTGCTTTTTACAAATTTATCGAGGTCCTCCGTTAACTCTTTACCTCATTATGAAGTTTATCAACTTCATCTCAAGTGTTGGACTCGGAAGATGTTTTTAAAAGAGCATTTTCAGTTTTAATTTTTCACAATAAATTTCAAGTTCTTGTTTTTCCAAAACATTTTTCCATATTCTCTAGTTAATTTTGAAAACTTTCTTTTCAAGGATTTATATTCAACCGCTAAAATAGATGAATTATTTAACAACTCATCAAATGCATTCTGAAGATCAAGATCACAGTTAGTTACCTCATCTTCTTCTTCTTCTGACACGGTGTTAGCCATGAGACATAGATTTGCTTCTTCTTCTGCTTCTTCTTCATCATCAGTAGTTGAAAGATCAAGATCTTCCCAGGTGGCCATTAATCCTCTTTTCTTCTTTGGAAAGAATCTCCTTTTCTCTTTCTCCTTGTTTAGTGAAGGACATTCCGCTTTAATGTGTCCGGGCTTCTTGCATTCGTAGCATATGATTGGACTCTTGTCTTTTGTTTCTGTTTTGTCCTTTGGTGACCTTCGTCCAAAGTGCTTTCTCCGCATACCTCCTTTCTTTTTCCACATTGCTTGTATCTTTCTAGAGATGAAAGATAACTCGTCATTATCAGATATATTATCTTCAGATGACTCGGCCTCGTCTGAAGATTTTTCAGCTTTAAGTGCTTTGGACGTACTGCCTTTGTGAGCTTTAAGGGCAATTGATTTCCCTTTTCTTGAGCTTTCCTCTTCTTGAAGTTCCAGCTCATGAACTTTAAGAGAACCCAATAGTTCCTCCATGGTAAGAGAAGCTAGATTCTTTGCTTCTTGTATGGCAGTAACCTTAGGTCTCCACTGTCTGGAAAGACTTCTTAGGATTTTTCTGATATGATCTTGATTATCATAGTTCTTTCCCAGAGATCTCAAGCTATTGATTATTGTTTGGAATCGTCCAAACATTTGATCAATGTTTTCATGCTCTCCCATTTTGAAGAGCTCATCTTGGTGAACCAAACATGCTTATCTTTGATTCTTTGACTTGAGATGAGCCTTCATGTGCTAATGCCAGAGTATCCCATATCTCTTTAGCTTTTCACAGCTATGGACTTTGTCGTGCTCGATCTCGGTGATGGCACACATAAGATAATGTTTGGCTTTTGAGTTAAGGCGATGTCCGGTTCGTTGTCCTTCCGTCCATTGTGGTCGAGGGAGATCTGTCCTTGCGTTGGTGGGTGTTTGATATCCATTTTGAACTAGGTCCCAAATGTCCATATTTTGGGCATCAAAAAAGGCAATCATTCTCTTCTTCCAAAGTAATCATAGTCGCTTTCCATTGAATAGAGGTGGTCCTGTTCACCGCTTGTCCTTCGTTCTCCATTAAAGGGTGTCTTGGATCTTTTTCCTCTCAAGATCGTTAGATGCTCAACCCAAGAGGTGAGCTCGATACCAATTGAAATAACCAAGTGAAACACAAGAAGGGGGTTGAATTGTGTTTCTTAACCCTTTTTGATTAATAAAAGATTTTCCTTTTCAAAAGAAAATAGAACACAAATAAGGAGACAGTTTAACAAGCAAAGAGCTTAGGACCAACACCACTTAGTCCTATTGGACTCTAAGGGTTTCGAAAAGACTTTTAATAAAATGGTTAACACGTTCTAAAACCAAATAAAAAGATCTTTGTTAATAAACACAATGGTAAACCCCAGAGGTTAGTGAATATAATAAAGCACACTAGAAGAGAGGAGAAGCTTACACACGAGATTTATCCTGGTTCACTCTTATCAACCAAGAGCTACGTCCAGTCCCTTCAACTAGAAGGATTTTCCAACTAATCTTTTTCACGATTACAAGTATTATGCACCTCTTCAGGTAACAAGTATTTTCAACCTCTTCAGGTTCTATCTCACAAGTATTCTTTTACACACAGCCTCTTCAGGCTTACAAGGCTTAAGATGAATAATTGAAAGTAGATGAAAGCTTGAGTTTGAAACTCACTAACAAATGAGAATAGACAATAGAAATCTCAAGGCTTTTTCTTTTTACACGAATATGGAAATAAAGCTTTTTAGACTATTGAAGGATGCTTCGGCAAAAGATCTCTTGTTCTTCAAGTGCTGCTTCTTCTCTTTATAAGTAAGAACAAATTTGAGCAGACTTCATGGGCTAGATCGTCCAACGGAAATATTTATTACCATTCTGAGTAGCATTAAATGCATCTACTGGAAAAGTGCTGAACTTCTTCTGACGGTGACTTTTATTCTCTGAGATTTCCAATCAATGAAAACAAAAGTCCTGATTTGTCTAAGATTGCAGATGGTTTCTTATTTGCAGATCTTTGTAGTTGTTAGACAATGTCAGCAAAAGTGGCTTAGTTGACTTCTTCTGTCGCCGAGAGCTGTTAGAGTTCTTTTCTAGCATTTAATGAGGAACAGTTCTTCATTTTTGAAATTTCACTTGGACGCGAACTTGAGCTTGAACTTTGAAAGAGTGAGTTGAGTCCGAGCTTTGGCAGATAGATCGAATTGGACGAACTAATAAGAAGTAACAGTATATGCATACGAGTATTGGACGCACCAATAGTAAAAGTATATAATACATTTATTGGACCCATAAAGAATTATAGCTTATTGGACGCACGAAGAGTTAACTTTAAGCATAGAGCAGAATGGACGCACAACAAGTAGCGATTTGTTAAAACTATTGTCGAAACACTTACTTGTTCAAACTAAATAAATATTTTTGTTATCCTCAAAACTTAACAGAGAAAGCTTATAGCTTTTAAGAATTTAGAACTTAAACCTTTTTATAAGAAATTGGTTTCAACACCCATCACTTGGGAGACGTTTAAGATGGCATTTTTGCGTAAGTACTTCCCTGCTAATGTCAGAATCCAGAAGGAACAAGAGTTTATGCACTTAAGACAGGGAGATCTCACAGCTCGGCAATATGCAGCTAAGTTTGATGAACTGTCTAAATACTCTAGTTACCTGCAAAATGGATTGAATGAGAATTGGAAGTCCATTCAGTTTGAAAGGGGACTTGAGTTTGAGTTAAGAAAGGCTGTAGCTGGTTTTGAGATTAGAGAGTTTGCTTCTCTAGTTGAGAAGTGTCTGATTATGGAAGAGTGCATGAATCCTGTGACTGAAAGTAGTCAGGGAACTGGGAAAAGGAAAGTGGAAGTTACTCAGCCCGTACGAGGTACTAAGAAGACTAAGGTGGAATTATGCAGGACGTGCGGGAAACCGCATCAAGGTACTTGTCGGGCGAATGTATGTTTTGCTTGTGGCCAGAAGGGACACATTGCAAAATACTGCCCACAACGAGTAGTGATCTGCTTCAAGTGCCAGCAGAAGGGGCACACTTCCCGAAATTGCCCACAGGTTTCTAAGGCACCTGTTTCTACCCCTAGACCGCTTACTCAGGGGCGAGTGTATACCCTCAGTGGGGCAGAGGCACAAGCGGATGATTTGATCCAAGGTATGTGCTTACTGAATGGTCAGAACTTAATTGTACTGTTTGACTCTGGGGCAACCCATTCATTCATTTCTAATGCATGTGTGAAGTCCTTGAGTCTAACCACTACTTCCTTACCTTATACACTGTCAGTGACTACTCCTGCTATGGATAAGATTCTTACCACCCACATTTGTTTAAACTGTAAATTTGTGTTCCAGAATCGGACCTTTGTTGTTGATTTGATCTGTCTACCATTGAGAGGGTTAGATATTATCTTGGGTATGGATTGGCTTGCAACCAACCAAGTGTTGTTAGATTGTTGTAATAAGATTGTCATTATTCCTCCTGTTACAAACCATACACTGATTCCTGAAATTTTCATGTTACCCAAAGTGTCAGAATTGAACCATTGCCTGATGGATGGGAGTCAAGTATACATGGTACTATTTTCTTTAGACTTAGAGGTTCAGTCAGAATTGGTCGGAGTGCCAGTAGTGAGTGAATTCATGGATGTCTTTCCGACGGAGATTCCTAGTTTACCACCTGATAGAGAGGTAGAGTTTGTTATAGACTTAGTACCGGGAGCCGGACCTATGTCTGTAGCACCTTATAGAATGTCACCATTGGAACTAGGAGAACTTAAGAAACAAGTAGAGGAACTATTGGAAAGGGGATTCATTAGACCCAGTGTGTCTCCATGGGGAGCACCCGTACTATTAGTAAAGAAGAAGGATGGAAGTATGAGATTGTGTGTGGATTACCGGCAGTTGAATAAGATTACCATAAAGAATAGGTATCCATTACCTAGGATAGATGATTTACTTAACCAACTTAGAGATGCCACGGTATTCTCTAAAATTGATATTCGTTCTGGTTATCATCAAATTAAGATAAAACCAGATGATGTACCAAAGTCTGCTTTTAGAACTAGGTATGGGCACTATGAGTACTTGGTGATGCCATTTGGTTTAACTAATGCTCCAGCGGTGTTTATGGATTACATGAATAGAATTTTCAGACCGTACCTAGATAAGTTTGTGGTAGTGTTCATAGATGATATTCTCATATGTTCGCAAACAGCGGAAGAACATGAGGAACATCTTAGAATAGTACTGCAGATACTTAGAGACAGGAAATTGTATGCCAAACCTGAGAAGTGCGAATTTTGGCTGAATGAAGTAAAGTTTTTAGGACACACTATATCCCAGGACGGGGTAGCAGTGGACTCTAGTAAGGTAGAGGCGATAGTACAGTGGGAGCGACCAAAGTCGGTTACTGAGATTAGAAGTTTCCTAGGATTAGCTGGATACTACCGGAAGTTCATTCGGGGTTTTTCTCAGTTGGCACTTTCTTTAACTGAATTGACCCGGAAAGGACAAGCCATGGTATGGAGTGAGAAGTGTGAGGAGAGTTTTCAAGAACTCAAACATAGATTGACCACAGCTCCAGTTTTAGTTATTGCTGACCTATCCAAAGATCTGGAGGTGTACTGTGATGCCTCTAAATTGGGTTTAGGATGTGTGTTGATGCAGGATAGGAAGGTAGTGGCTTATGCATCTAGACAACTTAGAACTCATGAGAAGAATTATCCGACCCATGACCTAGAACTAGCAGCCATAGTTTTTGCACTTAAGATCTGGAGACATTATTTGTATGGCGTGAAGTTTGAGGTGTTCAGTGATCATAAGAGCTTGAAGTATCTATTTGATCAGAAGGAACTGAACATGAGACAAATAAGGTGGATGGAATACTTAAAGGATTATGACTTTGAGCTTAAGTATCATCCTGGCAAGGCCAACATTGTGGCTGATGCCCTCAGTAGGAAGTCTCTGCACGTATCTCAGATGATGGTGCATGAGTTAGACCTGGTAGAACAATTTCGAGACCTTAGTATACAAGTGGATACGAGTAGTGTGACACTGAGACTAGCTTTGTTAGAAATCTCATGTGACCTTAAGGATCAGATTAGACACGAACAAAGTTTGGATAAGGAACTACAAGATCGTAGGGTCTCAATAGCTTTTTCTTTAGAGGATGATGGTTTGATTAGGTTTAGACAAAGGATTTGTGTTCCTAAAGGGGGAAACCTCAAAGGACAAATTCTAGAGGAAGCTCATAAGAGTAAGTTCTCGATACATCCGGGTGCGACTAAGATGTATCAAGATTTGAAAGAAAGATTTTGGTGGCCGGGAATGAAAAGAGATGTGGCTGAATATGTGGCCAAATGTTTGACTTGTCAGAAAGTCAAGATTGAACACTAGAAACCAGCCGGAATGCTCCAACCTTTAGAAATTCCAAAGTGGAAGTGGGACAAGATTACTATGGACTTTGTGACCAGTTTGCCTAGGGTACAGAAGGGTTATGATGCTATATGGGTCATTGTGGATAGACTGACTAAGTCTGCACATTTTCTTCCCATTAAGATTTCTTACTCCCTAGATAAACTTGCTGAGTTATTTGTTGGGGAGATTGTTCGATTGCACGGTGTTCCATTGAGCATTGTGTCAGATAGAGATCCCAGATTTACCTCTAGATTTTGGAATGCCTTACATCAGTCTTTTGGGACTAAGCTCAATTTCAGTACTGCTTATCACCCACAGTCTGATGGTCAGTCCGAGCGGACTATCCAAACATTAGAAGATATGTTGAGAGCTTGTGTTCTCGAGGATAAGGGTAGTTGGGATAGATACTTACCATTGGTAGAGTTTGCTTACAACAACAGTTTCCATTCCAGCATCGAGATGACACCATATGAGGCACTCTATGGTAGAAAATGTAGGTCACCTCTGTGTTGGTATGAGGTAGGTGAGCGGAACTTGTTAGGACCAAAGTTAGTTCAAGAAACTACCGAAAAGATTAGGGTTATACAGGAGAAAATAAGAATTGCTCAAAGTCGACAAAAGAGTTATGCTGACAAAAGAAGGCGTCCTCTAGAGTTTGAAGAGGGTGATCATGTGTTTCTTAGAGTCTCACCCATGACAGGAATTGGTAGAGCCATTCGGGCTAAGAAGTTAAATCCTCGTTTCATTGGTCCGTTTCAAATTCTAAAGCGTATTGGACTTGTAGCTTATCATATAGCTCTTCCTCCTCATCTGTCCAATCTCCATCCTGTGTTTCATGTATCCCAGTTGAGAAAGTATGTTCCGGATCTTTCACACATCATTGAGGTTGAGTCGGTACAATTGAGAGCTGACCTTACATTTCAGGCTAAGCCAGCAAAGATCATTGACCGCAGTGTGAAGTCCCTGAGGAACAAGACTATTTCCCTGGTAAAGGTACTTTGGGATGGACAGTTACCTGAAGAGGCTACGTGGGAATTAGAAGAAGATTTGCGCAAGCTGCATCCCGATCTATTCTGATCAGGTATATCTTTAACTTAATTTTGTGGGCAAAATTCTTTTAAGGGGGGGAGAATGTAACATCCCTAAATTTCATATGTTATGACTTAGTTAACTTCTTTGGATGAGTTATATGTTTTGATACAGAAATGGTAATAGTTTGAGTTAGAATGATTGATTTGAGATTCTGGCTATATCGGTGAACTCGGTAGAACCTAAGGAAGAAATAGGTGAAATCTAAACTCTTAGATTTACTCTGGCTAAGTTAGGACCTACTGGTAAATTTAATTTTCTTCAGGACTTATTGGGAATTCTTAGAAATCACAAGGGTATTTTAGTCTTTTTACACCCTCAGTGGCAAATTTGTGATTCTTCCTTTGAGTGAGGGGCAAAATGGACAATTCACACCCCCTCCCTCTTGCTTAAGTGAACCGGCCCTAGGGGGAAGAGACCATTTGGTCATCTTCTCCAAATTGTTAAGTTCTCCATAGCCAAAGCTTGCTCCAAGTTCAAGGGTCCAAAGTAAGTGTTTTTATGCACCTTTTGGCTTAAGTCCTTTGATGGTTATTGATCACTATGATCTCTTCTTCAATCCTATGGTATTAGTTTCTTGAGAAACTCATTTTTATCTCTAAGAATCAAGAACACCCATGTCTAAAAATTGGTTGTTTTGGTTGAGTGTTTTGAAGGAAGTTGAAGGGAAGGTTGGCTTGACTACCAATACCATCTTGGAATCAAGTTAGGAGCACTTCAAGGTGAGTGTGGATTTACTTGTGTTATTGTATGATGTTCTTAGAGTGAAAGTGTATGATGTAGGATTAAGCTTGAATCTAGGGTTTACACCTATGCTTGAGGTTAGATGTGTTTTTATTACATGTTTTCAAGGATTAGGGTTTAGGAAAAATGAGTGGTATGATTGGTATACTTGATGGATTTGAGGACATGATTTCCAAGGGAAAACTTGGGTTTTAGGTATGTGTTGGGCGTGGCACTATTCCTGCCCAGAAGGCCAACCACGGGCGTGGTCCCCACCACGGCCTGGCCGTGGTCCTCTCTGGAAAGGAAATGTTGATGTCTCGTGCCCAACCACGGCCGTGGTCCCCACCACGAGCTGGCCGTGGTTGGCTCTGGAAAGAAAAATGTTGTGTGCTGAAATCTGACCATGGGTGTGGTGGCCACCAAGGGCTGGCCGTGGTGCCAACCAGGGGCTGGCCGTGGTGCCAACCAGGGGCAGGCCGTGGTTGTCTCTGTTTCCAATTTGTTGAGTTTTGTTTTCTGAACCGTGGCCGTGGTTACCACCACGGGCTGGCCGTGGTTGACTCTGTTTGTGTTATTGTGCTGCTTATGCCTAGGGTCTTGGTACCATATGCTAGGTTTAGGATGAAGAATGACTTAGCATTAGAATGAGATGTGTAGCTAAGTAAGAATGCTTGATAGAAGTGACTTAGCACTATTGTAACTAAGTAAGAATGCTTGATAGAGTTGAGCATGATGGTTATGTGTTGTATATGCTTGAATTGATTACATGTAATGCTATTATGATGATATTATGAATGAGCATGATATGAGTATGAGAACATTGCATTGCATAGCGAGATGGCCTAACCGAAAGGGGTTAGTGTACAAAACAGAGGGGTGCCTAGCTGATGAGCTAGATGGAAATGAAATGGCATACTTATTTGCATTGCATTGCGAGGTGGCCTAACCGAAAAGGGTTAGTGTACAAAACAAATGGGTGCCTAGCTTATTAGCTAGAAGGAAACAGAATTGGCATAACACATTCATATGCATATTGCGAGGGCCTAACCGAAAGGGGTTAGTGCACAACAAGAGGAGTGGAGAAAGAAAAAGTGTGAATAAAAGGTGTGAACATCATGTGCATTCATTCATTGCATTGGTTGGTTGGTGTTACTTGACATATTGTGAATTTTGTTATACTTGCTCTCTACTTACATTTATACTTTATCTGCAAGTTATTCATATTCATTGGGAAGTTGTTCTCACCACCTCTTTCTCAGATTCGCAGGAACACCCCGGACCCTCTACGGGTTAAGTACGGAGGATTCTGTTGATTATTTTGGGATTTATATTTTTGGTGGAGTTAAGCTCCGTGATGTAACTATAACAGGATGTGTATTATTCTGATGTAGATGTTACAGGGAACTGAATACTACTTTTGATGTACTCGGTTCTGTATATGTTTAGTGTGCTCAGTCAGGATAGTGTTTAGATTACATTTGTATAACATTTCGTACTCTGATAACATTTTGGTTGAGATTTGAGATCTCTTGTTGATTTATGTGTATGTATATATATATATATATTATATGTACTCTGGTTGGTTTGAAATGGTTGTTGGAAATCCGCTGCTTATGTTGTAATTTTTGGTAATGTTCGAGAAACCAAGGAAACGCTGCCGAATTTTCTATATTTCTATACTCCACGTAAGACTTATGGTTGGTAAATCACATAGTAACTAATAGGTCTTACATTCTAAGCCTTTGTCATAGAAAATTGTTGTAGTGAATCCTGAATCCTAGAGTTTGAATCCATTGTTATTTCGTTATTGTTACTTGTTCAATTTGATTTGCTTGCGATTTAGTTTCCGTTTTATTGCCTTAATTAATTGTTTAGATAATCGTAATCTTTAAAGTGCGGTATTCACACGATCCTCGTGGGAACGATATCTTTCTTTACCACTTGTACGATCCGTGCACTTGCGGTGAGCAACAATTGTCATTGTTGTTCTTAATAACACTTTTTATTTGAACATATAGTTTTCTGTTTGCGTCCAAAGTTTATCTTAAAACCTTTCTGCATCCAATAGACTACGTAAAGTGTTTTTCTTCGTCCATTCTATTTTGCAAACTTACAAAGTTTTGTTATGTGAACTAATTTATGAAAAGTTTTCCAAAAGGTTAAGAAACACAATTCAACCCCCCTTCTTGTGTTTCACTTGTTTATTTCGAAGGAGGTTGTCTTTGTGGGACCAAACAAATCCAAATGTAGCAATTCTGGTGGTCTAAAGGTGGACACAAAGTTTTTGGATTCAAAAGAATTCTTAACTTGTTTTCCCTTTTGACACTCATTACTGATAACATTTGATTTGTACACAAGATTTGGTAGTCCTCTTACGAGGTGATGCTTATTTAGCTTTGAGATTAACCTCAAGTTTGCATGACCAAGTTTCTTGTGTCATATCCGTTGTTCTCCTTTGATGGATACTAGACATGATACATTCTAGTTTGAGAGGTCTCCTAAATCAATTTTGTATAAATTATTTTGCCTCTTAACTAAGAAAAGAATGGACCCATCAGGTTTCTTGACTATAGATTCTCCTTTGTTGAAGGAAACATTACATCCGCTATCACACAATTGGCTTATGCTTAGTAGATTGTGTTTCAATCCTTCAACAAGTAATACATTATCAATAGAAGGGAAATGATGTAGACCAATTTTATCAATCCCAACTATTTTACCTTTATGATTACCTCCAAAGGTGACCCATCCACCAGGTTTTGGTCTTAGTTCTTGGAACATAGAACTTTCTCCCGTCATGTGTCATGAGCAGCCACTGTCTAGGTACCATGATTGGAGTTATTTTCTTGCTACCAAGCACATCTGCAAAAGGAATGATCGTATTTTTAGCTACCCAGATGGTCTTGGGTCCTTTCTTGTTAGTTCTTGAGGTTTTCTCATACCTCAACTTTCACTTGTGGATACACTTGGATATAATATGTCCAGTCCTTCCATAGTAACTACAATACAATTTGGAACTAACATAGGTAGATGCTTTTTTAAATTTATTTTTATATTTTGGTTCATACCCTAATCCAGATTTATCTTGTGGATTTATAGAGTATTTCAAAATCATGTTTAGTTTTTCAGTTCCACTCACAAACTTAGAAAAGTCTTTAGTGAGTTCAACTACTTCTTTTTGAAAATTTTCAACTTTATGAGATGTATCGGACTCAAGAAGAACCTTGGGTTCATTTACCAGAAAATCATTTTCAGCTTTTAATTTTTCATATTCTTTATGTAAATTTTATTTTTCAAAATTTATTTTCTCAAACTCTTTAGTAAGTTTTGAAAATGTTCTTTTCAAGGCTTTATATTCAGTAGAAAGAATAGAGGAGTTATTTAACAAATCATCAAAAGCTTGTTGAAGATTAAAGTCAGGATCATTTACCTCATCTTCATCTAGATCTTCATCAGAGGAGGTATTGGTCATTAGGCATATATTTGCTTCTTCTTCTCCTTCTTCTTCATCATCATATGTGGAGGAGAGATCCAGATCTTCTTAAGTTGCCATGAGCCCTCTTATTTTCTTCTTGAAGAATTTCTTTTTATCCTTATTGAGGGATAGACATCCTGCCTTGATGTGCCCAGGCATTTTGCATTCATAGCATATGATTGGGCTTTTGTCTTTTGACTTGGTCTTGTCCTTGGGGACTTTCCTTGCAAAGTGCTTCCTCCATATGCTACCTTTCTTCTTCCACATCAATTGTATCTTTCTTGATATGAAAGATAATTCATCATCATCGCACGCTTCTTCTCCAGATAACTCAGTTATACTTTAAGAGCTTTTGAGGAACTGGCCTTATGTGTTTTCAAGCAAATGGATTTTCCCTTTCTTGTACCATCTTCTTTTAGTTCAAATTCATGAACTTTAAGAGATCCAAGAAGCTCTTCCATGGATAGAAAAGCAAGATTTTTGGCTTCTTGGATTGCTGTGACTTTGCATCTCCATTGTCTGGGAAGATTTCTTAGAATCTTAGGGTCACAACTTCACTTTGTACTTTATATAATTCTCCTTCCTTCCGTATTAACTTAACCAACACCTATGGTTTGCTAATCTAGAGGATTAATGTATTCACAAACCTCTTCCGATGGTATTGCAAACATACTTCTTGTAATTCAACTCCCTATATTCCAATGAGAATTCAATTGAAGAAAGTTCATTAAGTTCAAACCCTAATCTTGATTACCTATGGCTTGATTGTATATTCCTATCGCACAAGCAAAACAACTTACCCTCTAAATGGGATAAGAATGTTCATAAGCTACTCAATCTATGGCTAAACCCTCAATTCCTTTTTCCAAGTTCAATTTAGAGTTTCCTAATCAATCCAATTGGTGATCAAGCAATCAGAAGCATTAAACACAAGATTGAATAAACAAACCAAGAAGTATTGAAATTAAGCAAAAAGGAAGAGATTCAAATTAAACTACATGCAAAGATCCATTATAACCCTAGATAAAGGGATTTAGTTCATGATAGGAAAAGAAAACATAGCCCTAACTACTTGGACCGTTCAATATATGACAAGGAACAAAGAGAAATTAAAGAAGAAGATGAAAGATGAATCTATGATGAACTCCTCTTGATCTTCAAAATCTCAAAGAACCTTCAATGTTGGTGGTTTTCCCCCTGGCACCTTTTTTTCCCTCTTCTAGGACAAAATAAGTCTTTTTATAAGATTTAGGAAAGCCCAAAGCAATTGAATGTTGCTACCACCTTTCTTCATAAATGGCGTAAACTTGGGCTGGACGTATCACATCAAATTTGGCAGAATCAGTGAAAGTAGTCAACATAATAT
Organism: Styphnolobium japonicum; assembly: GCA_023212625.1. Taxonomy (NCBI): domain Eukaryota; kingdom Viridiplantae; phylum Streptophyta; class Magnoliopsida; order Fabales; family Fabaceae; genus Styphnolobium; species Styphnolobium japonicum. Next base: position 11,441,360 of record JALBWW010000012.1, read on the forward strand.
TTGTAGATCTTTCTATTAGCTTTCAATAGCCACTAGAATCATGTCATATGCACTCTTGGAGTGAAAGTTATGCCTAATTTATTACAACAAATTTAACAGCAAAAGTTTCTCTGATTTGAATTTAATTAAGTTTCCTTGTTTCCTTAAATAGCCTTTGATTGAGATTCCTTGCTTAGCCTTTAACTAAATCTCCTCTTTTTATCCCTTGAAGATTCTTTGTACAAATTACCATAATTACAGTAGATTTGTTCAAAGATCAACTTTCCTAAAATAAATAGCAAATAAAAATCAATTAGGAGATATGGTGGTAGGCTTAAACTCACCAATGTCAAGCTTCTTACAAATCCTCCAATTGCAAAGATATGGTGGTAGGTAACAAGAGGTTGTCGAGACCCATCAAATAAATAAAATTTACCGGTTCACAAACTAATTTGTAGTATAGAGCATGAACCGAATCGTCTCTCAAGGATCCAAAAACAAAGATTCAATTAGATCAAGATAATTAAAAAGAGGGGTTTTGATGATTTGAAAAGAAAATATACCGGTTGAATTAAAGAAATGCAATTTAACAAATTAACCAATTCAAGGAAATTTATTGATATTGAGTTTAATCCATCATTGATCACAAGGAATCCACTTAATTGCTAACCATGTTCTTGGCCTTAGATCACATCAAGAAGCCTCAACATGATCCAAGAATCCTCTACTAGATAAGCATCTAGGATTTGATTAACCAATGTTAGATACAATAAGCACCACCTAACATAAATTAATTTAAGATCCAGAATTTAACCAAGCTAAACAATCCATCAAAAAGCTTTGATATATTGTTTAATCTTTGTGATCCTCTTTGAATACATGATAATAAAGCTATTATCACATCAACATCTAAATCAAATTAAGCAATTCAATCTAGATAAAGATCAAAAGAGGAAGAAGAGAAACTTGAATAACAATTAAGCAATATGAACAAGCAAAACAAGATCTCCAAATTAAACATCAAGATGGTTAATCCCATGAATTGATTATAAGAGTCTAGCCTTCCATGGATGGGAAGGAAGAACTCATAAAATAAATAACAAAATCGAAATTCTAAAGAGAATGGAGAAGAAGAGAAAGAAAACTCTCACAAATACTCAAACTTTCTTCAAACAAATACTCAAACTTACTTCAAATTGAATGATGTATAATACAAAGAGATTGGCTCTATTTATACTAATCCTATAAGCCAATTTGTAATTGAAAATAATCTGAATGCAAGTTGTAAAAACATGGAAATTGTCAAATATGGAAGCTTGATGCATGGTTGGTGGGTTGGTGCATGGTAGGTGGGTTGGTGTATGGTTGATGGCTTCAAGTCAGCAACTCTACTCTGATTTCCAACCTGCTTTTCATGCCCTAAACGATATATTTTGGCTTGGAAATCTTCATGACAGTTGTAGACAATTATCTCCTTGAACTTTTGGCGTTAGTTTCATGCCATTTGGACTTTTACAACTCCAGATATTCCAAAAACACTGCACCTACCTCAAGTTAGGTTGACAGAACGTGTTTCCAAATTCAAACCAACTTGTAGCTTCATAATCATGCCTAAAACGGAATCTTTTGACTAAATGGTCTTTAGTGAAGTTGGAGATATGGGTCTTATCTTTCCAATGGCCGAGTTTCAGCTCAAAAGGAGGCCTATAGCCCACGATATGGTCCAATATGTGCACACTGCTTAGATTCCAGTGACAGCAAACCCACTCTGAATTGCAGGGCTATCTTGGACCCTTAGAAGTCCATTCCAGCTCTTGAGTTCTTCGTGCAAGTTGTAGAGCCTTGTTGTAGCTTTCCAAATACACCAATATCACCTCAAATGGATCACCAAGTCCCAAGTTATGGCCTAACCAAGGAGGAAATGTCAAAATGCATCAAAATTGAAGAATTATTCACAATTTGCATTAAAGTCCAATGAGGCCCAACAACATTAAACTCGTCTAAAATACTAATATTGGGCACAATAAACATATAATAAAGCCTAGTACAAGGCTAACATAAGTGTCTCAAATTGATTGATCAGTAGGCTTAAGCTCGCCAATGTCAAGCTTCTTATATAGACAAGGGCATTAAACTCACACTTGCACCAAGGCCACAAAGAGCTTTATTTATGGACATGCTTCAATTAAACAAGGTATGGAAAAGCTACCCAGATCTTTAAGCTTTGGGGGAACCTTGCTTTAGAGAATTGCATTGAATTCTTGTGTCAAGGCAACTATCTCATAGTCTTCTAACTTCCGTTTGTTGGATAAAATCTCCTTAAAAAATTTAGCTTATGTCGGCATTTGGCCAAGAGCTTCCGTAAACAGAATGTTGATGTAAAGCTTCTTGAGTACCTCTAAGAATTTCCCAAATTTCCTATCAAGCTTTGCATTTTGGTATTTTTGAGGGAAAGGCAATGGTGGTATGTATGGCTTCGGAGCTACATATTTCGTATGAACTTCTTCATCAGCATGCTTCTCCTCTTCAGCCTTGGAGGCGGGATTCCTATTAGAATCTTCTAGAGCTCCTTGATCTTGTTCACCCTTTGGCATTTCTAATTGCTTACCACTTCTCAAAACAAAAGCTTGTACTTGCTCCCTTGGATTATTTTTGGGTTGACTTAGGAGTCTCCCCGGAGCTTGGCTAGACGAGCTCGCTACTTGAGCAATTTGATTCTCAAGCATCTTATTGTGGGTGGCAAGTTGGTCGTACTTACTAGAGAGTTGCCTCAAGGCTTCATTTTGCTGTTTGAATAATTCTTCCATCTTTCCTTCAAAGCTAACCTTCAGCTCTTGACCTTGTGATGGGAAGGGCATGTGTGTAACACCCTCGGTTGGGTGTCACATTTTTAAAATAACTAGTTTCCTAACAACTTTTTTTCTTGATCATAAGTCATCAAAACTTCTGTGTTTCTAGTGATGTAATATAAATAGACTAAGAATACACTTAAATTTAACAACTAATATTCACATATATTTTATTCTTTATTAAGTCTCTATTTTACACATATCATTTTATTATACATAGATTTCTACATATGTTACATATTTTACAACTATTTTATACATATACACATAACCAAAATCTTCCCTCCATCTACATGGGAGGTTCATCATCCTCAATGAACCCATTGTGATGAGAAGGTCCTGGGGCAGAGGTTCGGTTTGCTCTACGCTAGCTAAGGGTTCGTACCGAAGAGACGGTGGATCTCTCATGTGGCATGTGGGAGGCATTGTCACCGCAAATATCTCTGATAGGCATGTATAACTCAACTAAAGCGGAAATGGTAAAAACAGTGGTAGGATCATTGTTCATAGGTCCTACGGAGAGTGATGGTTATGTCCCCTACATAAGTAGCACTTTCTGCTTCCAAACGAACATGCCATAGCTCAGGTCCTTCATGGAATTGAGCAGTGATGAATCCTAGGAACTCACATTCGGCCATCTTTGAATTTAACCAAATCACAAATTTCACAAAAAGGGGGTGAGATTCTTACATCATCATAAATACCAATAAGACTGTATAAAAATAGCATACCACAGTCATATGATCTAATAATAGGTACTTAATCCACATATAAAGGCATATTAAATCAACAAAATGATAGACTAACCTCAGTGTACAAAAATAATGATGGATGTATGACAACTGACCATGCAAATGCACATAAATGACTCCTATTCCATGGAGCTAAACATAACAAGTCGAAGAGAGTGATTGCGAGTACATGTTCCGTATCATTTAGCCAACAAGTGCTAACAATTCATTTGCGCAATACGGCTCACGTGAACACTTTCCACCAATCGTGAATGGGCCAATGTATAATCAAGATCATCGGTGTTTTGCAATCATAATACTACGACTCCAAGATCATTGAAGATCTTCACTCGGCCATTCGCACCAGCACTAAGGTGTAAGCTCTGTCTCCTAGGCTCCAAGCCTTACAACAATAAGTCTCATATAGACTAAATATAAATAAATAAATATATATATATATACAGTATAAATGTTCCCAGAATATATATACAATCCCCTTGGATTCAAGCTACCATTTTTTCAAGAATAGCGTTAACTGTCCTATCCAGGGTCCAGTCTACGTCGGTCTGATAGTAGTATCTCTGTTTCTCAATTATATGGTGCTATAAAATAATTTCCAAATCACTAACACATCTGTTAAGGTTTTCAAATCGCGTAAAGCTTTTTCCGTAAAAATTTAATTGGGTAAGGTATAAAAATCGTTTTTCAGTTGCGTAAAGTATTTTCTGTAAGTTTCCAATTGTGTAGAGTATTTTTCACAAAAAACTAATTTATTTCATACTAAATAAAATATTTTCAAGTTTTATTTTCACTTTCTATAATAAAACTAAGTAAAAATAAATATTAACCTTAGAATAAATTCTCCAAATTTCTTTCCATATCCAAAATATTAATGAAAATGATAAATATTAATAAAACTATTTATCCTCATATTTTCAAAAATTCAAAAATTCTTCTAAATAAAATAAATCCCATTAAAAATAATTATTTTTTATAATCAAAATATTTAATTAAAGTTCTAAATATTTCTAAAATAATTTCTCTTAAATTTCAAAAATAATAGTAATACTTCTTAAATACTATAAATTCAAATAAAAGAAATTTCTCATATTTTTCCATATATCAAACCAAATATATGCATGTCCTAGACATGTCTATTCTTTTAAATATGAATCAATTCATTTATATCAAAATTTTACCATACTTCTTCCATCACAAATTCATACCATATTCAAGGAAATTATAAAATCCATAATTTAAACAAAGTATGGAATCAAACATCAAATATGAACATAAATCTTAATCATAAAATATCAAATCAAACAACATAAACCACAAATTTAGTCATGGGTTATCTTCACGAAAATTAACATATCACAATTCTATTTTATACCGTAATATTGGTTGATAGACAAAACTCCCCCTTACCTTAGTTTCTTAGAGCTTTTAACAAGCACTCTTCTTGATATTCTACTAACACAAATTCACAAAGAAAACAAACACATATTATTCAAGCAATAAACATAAGTTAAGATGATCATGGATCAATCCAATGATCTAAAACTTTGAAATAGAAATTTAAAAGTGAAAGGAAGGAATTTTCACCTTAAGGTTTCTTCAACTTCAATAAGGTACTAGAACTAAGCTTGGATCTTAGTTTAGAACTTGGGAAAGAAAATAAAAGGGCTTGGCCGTGGGTTTTGGAGAGCTTGGGCGTGGACATTGGGAGAGAAAGAAGAAAGATTTTGGTGTGAGTTCAAGTGAAGGATGTAAGGTGCTATTTATAGATGGTAAATAGGATGTAATGGTAATTAAATTAAAGTAAAAATTAAAGAAATTACCTTGTAGTGTGGCTGGCCTCTCCAAGCTCCAAGCAAGGTGATGGTTATCATTTTTGCTTCTTGATTTCCATTAATGCCATGGTGAGTCACTTATGTGATTCACCGTCTTCTTAAATTTTCGCCATGACTCACCCCTTTGAGTCACCATAGCCATAAATGTTACCATTTATTACATATGATATTTTTCTCAAGATTTTTACTAGTAACTATTATCCAATGGACAAAGATCAGTATCTATTGTCCAATGGACAATAGGATGTACCCAGAATCACCCAAAGATTTTATTTGCTCATAAAATCCCTAAAAATGGAAAATGATCAAATCTGTTGACGGATTTGAAATCTGAACTTCTGTTTATTTTTAAAAATTTGCCAAAAGGAATTCCGTATAATTTTTTTTTTAGGAATGGTCTAGAATCAACATATAAGGTTAAGTTAAATCAAACTTTGATTTAATTGAACTTACAAAAATTCCTAAAAATTATTTATCACAAAAATCTAAGAAAACAACATATATAATATAAGTCAAAATTTTGGAGTGTTACAATGTGAACATTGGAACTTCTTTGTTGGAAACCAGGAGGTGGCCCATTACCTTGTTGGTTGCCTTGTTGATGATTGCACCAAGAAAAATTGGGGTGATTCCGCCAACCTTGATTGTAAGTGCTTGAGTATGGGTTCCCTTGAGGTTTGCTAAAATTACCATTATTGACAAAGTTGTGATGCTCTACGGAGGGGTCTTGGGAATCAGGATCTCCCAAATTGCATTTAGAATTAGGATGTCTACCTCCACACATGTTGGGGGGTCTCAAGAGAATTCATCGAGAGTTTGTCTATTTTCTTTGTTAAAGCATCAAATTTAGCGGTTAATAAACTCATAACATCTACCTCAAATACTCCATCTGCTCTTCTTGTAGTTTCCCTTTCGCTTTTCCATGTTGGGTTTCAGGATCAGGAAACACAACGAAAAAATAAAAATCAAATCCTAAACCCAGCCAAGGATCCATGCGAAAATCATAAACGTGTTTCAGGAATTTACCTCTAAGAAGAGAAGACTGTTAAACACAAGCACAGAAACAAGTGGTGCCTCTACGGTATCCACATGAATGGACCGAGATTGGACTCTCGTCCACTCAGTGGTACTAGCTGCAGTGGGGGGTGCTCCTCTCAATTTCACTGTTTTTTGTCTCTTGTGTTGTGTGCGGCTGCAGCAGCTATATGTCATATACATAGCTAGGGCAACCGTTATCAGTGAGTAAAACAAAAGGGCATCAATGTGCCTGCTCATAATTTGACCTAGGTCACAATTATGTGCAGGCTCATTTATTTAGTTGGTCCATTTAGTCTAACTAAATGTCTAACTAGTTATCTAGGAGCCCAAGTCATAATTGGATTCCTAATTCAATTCATCTCATAAATATTAAACACCAATATCGGTCCATTCAAAGTCTGAGACCCTGTAGGTTCCTATTACGTTAACAACTATACTAAAATCCAATTTTAGCAATACAAACAGTGAGCGGTATCTAGTAATACATCACTGCTACTCAAGTAACAGGAATGTCAGTGATTTGACATAACCTTTTCGTGAACAATATTATTGTGTAGTCTAGTCCCTTTGTCCAGATATCTAGATTAAACACAAGGCATGGAATGATCACCCTTGTATAGTTCAATTATTGGTTTCTTGATCTCTGAGTAGACATACTAAAACAAATGAGATCAATATCTCATATTGACTCATTCAAGCATGGCCATGTATTTTCAGTCTCACTTTATCAAGGAGACCAAAGATATCTTTCCTGTTAAGTAAGAGGGACAAAATCTATCTAGGCCACTCGCATCCCTTTGCATGATTTGCAGTATGTCCAATAGCCGTATTTTTAATCACCTTGTTATAGGGGACGTTTGACGATATCAAGTCATACAACTTCTCATGTAGGGAATTGTAATGCCTTCAAGTCAAAAGACCACATACACCATTGTCACTGTGAGAATCGCTCATGACACTCACGTAACGATCTATGCAACATTCTCATGGTGGGTCAATCCAGTACAACATTACTCTAATATGTACCCATGTGAAGACTTGATACCTCATATCTATGACCCGTGAGATATGGTCATCAGTCTACACACATACTAGTTTGAATGTATTACATTACTCTAATATGTACCCATGTGAAGACTTGATACCTCGTATCTCTGAGTAATGGTTTTGTAAAGATATCATCTAATTGTTTGGAGGATTCCACAAATTCAAATACACAGTCTCCTTTTTAAATATGGCCTCTTAAGAAGTGATGTCTAATATTGATATGCTTAGTTCTAGAGTGTTGTATGGGATTTTTGGCTAAGTTTATGGCACTGATATTGTCACATCTTATAGGAATATGATTTAGTTGTAAGCCATAGTCAAGTAGTTGCTGTTTCATCCACAAAATTTGTGCACAACAACTCCCTACAGCTATGTATTTAGCCTCAGTTGTTAACAAAGCTACGTTGACTTGCTTATTACTATTCCATGAATTTAACGAGTTCCCTAAGATGTGGTAAGTACCACTAGTGCTCTTTCGGTCCAACTTGCATCCAACAAAGTCAGAATTTGAATATCCAACAAAACTAGAAATTCCACCCTTAGGATACCAAAGACCCATATTAGGTGTTCCTATTAGATATCTTAGAATTTGTTTAACAGCAATGAGATGTGATTCTTTAAGATTACTTTGAAATCTAGCACACATGCCACACTAAACATTATGTTTGGCCTACTAGCTGTCAAATATAACAAAGAACCTATGATACCTCTATATTTTGAAGGGTCAATAGGCTTACCACCTTCGTCTTTGTCTAAATAACAGTCGGTACTCATTGGTGTGCTGATTTCTTTGGCGCTCTCCATTCTGAATTTTTTAAGAAGCTCCTTGTAGTACTTGGTTTGATTTATGAAGAGGTCATTCATTGTTTGCTTTATTTTTAGTCCAAGGAAGTAGTTTAACTCTCCCATCAAGGACATTTCGAACTCACTCTGCATTGACTTTGAGAATTTGCTACACAAAAACTCGTTAACTGAACCAAAGATTATGTCATCCACATATATTTGAACAAGTAGAATGTCCTTTCCTCAATTTTTAATAAAGAGTGTTGTGTCAACCATTCCCCTTTTATAACCTTTTTCCAAAAGAAATTTACTCAACCGTTCATACCAAGCACTTGGAGCTTGCTTAAGCCCATAAAGAGCCTTTTTCAATTTAAAAACATGGTTGGGAAATTTGAAATTTTCAAAATCGAGGGGTTGACCTACGTATACCTATTCTTGTATGAAACCATTACGAAAATTAATTTTTACATCCATTTGGAATAGTTTAAAATCCATGATGCAAGCAAATGCAAGAAGTAATCTAATGGCTTGTAACCTAGCTACTAAAGCATATGTCTTATCGTAATCGATTTCCTATTCTTGATTATAACCTTTTGCTACAAGCCTAGCTTTGTTTCTAGTTATTATACCAGTTTCATCAAGTTTATTTCTAAAAACTCACTTAGTGCAAATTACTTAATGATTTTTTGGTCTAGGCACAATTTTCCATACATCATTCCTTTCAAATTGATTTAGTTTTTTGTGCAAGGCCATCAACTAATTTTCATCAACAATTGCCTCACTAATGGTTTTAGGTTCGATTTGAGAGACAAATGCTAAATAATTGCAAATATTTCTAAGATTTGATCTAGTAGTTACCCTTTTTAATATGTCTCTTATCACTTGATCGATAGGATGATCCTTTAAGGTTCTCCACTCTTGGGGCAAGTCTAGATGTTTAAGTTCTTCTTCATTTGGAGGAGTTTTATCTTCATTTGCTTCAACCATCTTTTCTTTGATGACTTCCTCAATTGACTTTTGAGACATATCTGCAATATTTTCAATGAAAACATCCTTTCCCACCAATTGGGGATGAGATTCGTCTAATGCAATATGTATTGACTCTTCAATGGTCATAGTCCTCTTATAATAAACTCTAAAGGCTTTGCTAGAGAATGAATAACCTACAAATATACCCTCATCCGCCTTGGCATCAAATTTGTCAAAATTTTCTTTACCATTATTTAAAATAAAGCATTTGCATCCAAAGACTCGAAAATGTGAAATATTAGGTTTTCTACCCTTGTACAATTCATAGGGCTTTTTTTTTCAAAATTGGTCTTATCAAGACCTTATTTAGAACATAACAAGCGGTATTAACCGCATCCGCCCAAAAATACTTGGGTAAATTAGTTTCATTAATCATAGTTCTAGCTAGCTCCTCTAAAGAACGATTATTTCTTTCAGCAACTCCATTTTGTCGTGGGGTTCTTGGAATAGAAAAATTATGATTAATTCTATTTTCTTCACAAAAGCTCTCAAAGATATGGTTTTTAAACTCACATCCATGATCACTTCTAATGGATACAATCTTTAAATCTTTCTCATTTTGAATACGTTTGGCAAGTTTGATGAAGACATGAAATGCTTTGTTCTTATGAGGGATAACACGGTCCAGGTAAATCTAGAAAAGTTATCTACTATTAATAGGGCATAGTAATTGTCACCAAGACTCATGGTTCTCAAAAGGCCAAACAAGTCCATATGCAATACTTACAAAGGCCTATTTGTTGAAACTATGTTCTTTGCTTTAAATGAGGCCTTGACTTGCTTTCCCTTTTGACAAGAATCACACATCTTGTCCTTTTGAAATTTTATCTTTTTTAGGCCAATTACTAGGTCCTTAAAGATGAGCTTATTTAGATGCTCCATATGAATATGAACTATTCTCCTATGTCACAACCATGCATCCTCATCTTTTATCAATAAACATTGAGCATTATTTGGAGGTATATTTTCTAGGCTAATCATGTAGATGTTGCCTACTCTATGACCAATGAACTTAATTTGCTTATCACTTTCATTTTCAATTATGCAACAATTTGAATTAAAAATGATTCTATATTCCTTGTCACATTATTGGTTAATACTAAGAAAATTGTGTTTTAAGCCTTTTACATATAAAACATTTCCAATGATAGTAGAAGAAGAATTACCAACATTACCAATTCCAAGAATCTTCCTTTTGTTGTTGTCTCCATAGGTGACACGACCTCAATTTCTAGGGGTTAAACTCATAAAATTTAGGGTCCAGGCATACGGTCCATTTGAGCCAAATGTGAAAAACACGGCCGCTTCCATGACTCCTTCGTATTCTACGATCGTTGGCCTCGGCCTCTTGCCTCGGCCTCCTACGTGTTCGCCCTAGTCCACTCATAACTGCAGCCTCCTGACACGAGAAAATATCGGGTTGATCGGTCCCAATTCCCTAACCCTTTCGATTAGGCCACCTCACAATGCAATGTCTTACATGGAATATATAGATATAGAAAATTCGGCGGCGTTTCCTTTGTTTCTCTAATAAGTATGCCATTTTATATATATACATACACATATATCTTGTAGATCCATCTCAACCAAAATATTATCGAGTACGCAATATTATACAAGTGTATTCTAAACACTATCACAGTGAGCACACTAAACATATAAGGCAGGTACATCAATGATAGTGGGTTCCTTCGTAATTTACATCAGGAAGAATATAATACCACGTCCTATTATGGTTACATCACGAGGCTGCTTCACCAAAATCTAAAAAATAAAGCAACAAAATCCTCATTACTTAACTAGTAGAGGGTCAAAGGTGTTCTATGAATGCGAGAAGAGGTAGTGAGAACAACTTCCAGTGAATATGAATAAACTTGCGGATAAAGTATATATGTAAGTAGAGAGCAAGTATAACACAATTCACAATATAATAAATGTACCAACCAACCAATGCAATGAATGAATGCCATGATGTTCACACCTTTTATTCACACTTTTTCTTTCTCCTCCTCTTGTTGTTCAATAACCCACTTTCGGTTAGCATATACGATGTGTTATACCAATGTTTCTCAGCTAATTCAGGCACCCCTAATATCTTGTACACTAACCCCTTTCGATTAAGAGCCACCTCACAATGCAATGCACATGTATCCATTTCAATAACATTATCGAGTTAGGCATCCCTACTGTCTTGTACCCAACCGCTACGGTTAGAGCCGTCGCTTCTCTTGATGCAATGTTCTCATATTCATAACACATCCATATCATAATCATTACATCATAACCAATTCAAACATATACAACACATAACGACTCGATCAAGCATCAAGCATTCTTGTAGCTTAGCTACACACTCTCATTATAGTGCTAAGTCACTTAACCCCATCAAACATTCTTACTTAGCTTAGCATATCTCATTATAATGCTAAGTCACTTCTATCAAGCATTCTTACTTAGCTACATATCTCATTATAATGCTAAGTCATCCTTAATCCTAAACCTAGCATATAGTATTAAGACCTAGGCATATGCACCACAATAACACAAAGCAGTCAACCACGACGGGGTGTGGTGGTAACCACGCCCGCGTGGTGGAGTATTTCCCGCAGCCAACCACGGCCAGCGGCGGCCGTGGTGAAGGCCTGGCAATGGGTGGGGTGGTATTTATACACGAAACCAATCTTCCGTAGAGACAACCACGGCCAGGCCGTGAATATTGGTGAATACAGCGTGGTTGGCCACGAGACACTGCAAAATTCCATTTCCAAAGAGAACCACGGCCAGGCCGTGGTGGTGACCACGCCCGTGGTTTGGAATCTGGGCAGGAATAGTGTCACGCCCAACTTCAAATCAAAACCCTAATTTCCCTATGGGATCATGTCCTCATGTCCATCAAAATATACTAACCATATCATTCACTTTCATATACCTAAATCCTTAAAAACATGTAACAAAACACATCAACCTTAAGCGTAGGTGAAAACCCTAGATTCAAGCTTAATCCTATGTCATACACTTTCACTCTAAGAACATCATACAATAGCACAAGTAAATCCACACTCACCTTCAAATGCTCTAAACTTGATTCCAAGATGGGATTGGTAGTCAAGGCAATCTTCCCTTCAACTTCCTTCAAAACACTCAATCAAAACAACCAACTTTTAGACATGGGTGTTCTTGATTCTTGGAGATGAAAATGAGTTTCTCAAGAAACTATTACCATAGGATTGAAGAAGAGATCATAGTGATCAATAATCATCAAATAACCTAAGTCAAAAGGTGTATAAAAATACTTACTTTGGAACCTTGAACCTTGGAGCTAGCTTTGGCTATGGAGAACTTAGAGATTTTGGAGAAGATGAGCCTTTGGCTCTCCCTAGGCTGGTCGGTCCACTTAAGCAAGAGGGAGGGGGTGTGAATTGTCCATTTTGCCCCTCACTCAAATGAAGAATCACAAATTTGCCACTGAGGGTGTAAAAAGACTAAAATACACTTGTGATTTCTAAAAATTCCCAATAGGTCCTAAAGAAAATTTAATTTACCAGTAGGTCCTAACTTAGCCAAAATAAATATAAGGGTTTAGATTTCTCCTATTTCTTCCTTAGGTTCTACCGAGTTCACCGGTATAGCCAGAATCTCGAATTAATCATTCTAACTCAATCTATTATCATTTCTGTAACAGAACATACAACTCATCCAAAGAATTTAACTAAGTCATAACATGTGAAATTTAGGGATGTTACACTTGGGTCCTTCAATTTTAGTCTTGGGCATCAATCCTTTTGGAATCCAAATTTTCTTACCACTTTGAATCTCATTATTTATAATATTGCATGTAGATGTTGTATGTCCCTTTTTGCAACAATAATAACATGTAGTAAATGGGGTACTAGTCTTGCTTAGATAGGCAAAGCAATTTTTAAGATATGTTCTTTGTTCAAAAGGATTATATCCTAATCTAGCTTTATCATAAGTACGCTTTTGACTTCTAAGCAACAATTTCAAGTTGTCTCTACACATAGTGAACTTAGCTAGAATATTTTTCATATCATCTTTTTCTTTTCTCAATCTAGCACAATTCCACAACTAAAGGGTTTACATGTATTATTTTTACAACATACATTTGATGAGGATTTTTCATGTAAACCCTTTAAGGACTCATTTTCATTAGTGAATTTCTCAAGTTCCTTTTTTGTATAATGAAATTGTTCTTTTAAGTCACAAATGACTCTCTTTTGAGAAGAGTTTTGTTTAATGAGCCTTAAAGATTCATCATGAAGTTCCTCATAAGCATCTTGCAATTCTTCAAAAGAAGGTAAAGCATCAAACTCATTATTTGTTACCTCATCTTCCTCATGATGGGTTGACATTAGGCATAGATTGGCTACCTCATCATCATCAAAGCTATCAGATGAGTTTATGTCATTGTCTTCCCAAGCTATGTGTGTCTTTTTTCCCTTTTTGTCTTTTTTAGTCCTCTTCTCGAATTTTCATTTTTCTTTTGCAATTGAGGACATTCCATTTTGATATGACTCTTCTTTCCGCATTCATAGAAATTTATAGTTGAAGAGTCATTCTTCTTTTTTAAGGTCTTTTTGTTTCAGTTGAAGGGCCTTCTACTTCCACATTTCTTCTTGAGGAATCTACCGAACTTTTTCACAAATAAGCTTAGATCTTCATCACTTGATTCTAAGCCTTCTGATTCTTCGTTTTCATCGCTTTCATCTTTCCTTATAATTTTGAGGATGTGGAGATTAGGGCTAAGCTCTTCTTCTTTTTGTCACCTTCCTCAATCTCGGTAAGGCGATTCAATTCCAACTCGTACTCTTGGAGCTTTCCAAACAATGTCGCTAAGTTCATTGTATCCAAGTTCCTTGACTCAGCAATCGTTGTGACCTCTGGCTGCCAATTTCTACTTAAACATCTCAAAACTTTGTTAATCAAATCTTTATTTGTAAAAGTCTTTCCTAATGTTGCAGGATGATTAACTATGCGTGTGAAACGTTTTTGCATTTCCTGTATTGATTCACCTAGAATCATGCGGAAGAGCTCATACTTGTGGGTTAAGGTATTTACCCGAGCTCGCTTCACCTCACTTGTACCTTCATGGGTAACTTGCAAGGTATCTCACATCTCCTGTGCAGATTTACAACTATAAATTCTAAAGAATTCATCTTGTCCTATAGCAGCAGTTATGATGTTCTTTCCTCTCCAATCTAGCAGTACTTTCCTTTTCTCATCATCATTCCACTCACTCATTAGTTTTATCTTGGTTTTTCCATCAGTTATCACCCCCAAGATAAAAATTGATCTTCACTAAGCAATTTGTACTGGCACTAAGGTGGAAGCCCAATCTCTTAGGCTTAAAGCCTTAACAACAAAGCCTCAACAAACTTTCACAATGCATGATTAAACAACTCATGCAAAAATACAATAATTCAATAATTATTGATTTAACAACATAATCCCCCCGGGATCAAGCCACCACTAGGCTAAGCTGTCCATTGACATGTTCGCGGGAAAATGATTTGATCAGTTATGGGGTAAGGTCGGCTCGTTCAGGTATTGATCTGAGGGGTTTAGGCCAAGGTTAAGCTCGGCACGGTCTAGTGATGGGGGAAGTATTTGAAAAGCTCGGCTTTGTCAAGAGATAAGAACATTTGTTTAAAGGGTCGAATCGGTAAAGGATGGCTTGAGTCGGTCAGTTTTGAGAGCTGAAAGGGTTAAGGTTAAGGTTGGGTGATATAAGGGATTTGTGTATTATGGATAAGGGTCGAATTGGTCTGTTTGTAGATGGGTTAAGGGTGAGCTCGGCTCGAAGGCGTGATCCAATGGGTAAACTGAGAAGCTTGGCTCGGAAATGGGTCTTAGTGGTTTGTACAAAGACTAGGGGATCAGATCGTTAAAGGATAGCTCGGGTCAATCACAAGGGGTCTAAGGTGCATATGATTAGGTCAAAAAAAGGTCTAATGGGAATGTGGTCAGTCGGTAAAGGTCCTAGGTAGTGGGGCTCGATCGGCTAATGGTCTGGGGACTGTGTGGCCGGTTGGCAAATGGTTTGAGGGTTGGTGGTCGGTCGGACACGGGCACAAGTTTTGTTTTTTGGTTTTTCACATATTTGGGACATGGTTTGATGGATATTGGGTGGGTATTGGTGTTGTGTTTAGAGGCCAAGTAGGGGATTTTATGGTGGCTTTGGTTGTTAATGGGTGTCCTTGGATGAAATTTTATGGAGAGGGAGATGTGCTCTGTTTTTGGATAGGAAAATGTAGAGAAAAGTGAGTGAAATGGTTAGGTGATTATGGAGATGTTGTTTTGGGGATTGTAGAGGTTGGGTATAAGTGTGAGTGTGGATTTGTTGATGATTTGATAAGAAAAAGGACAAAACTAAAATCACCACCATATCATATATGTACAATATTTATAAGCATTGACAGGAAATACCAAGGAAAAAACATAGAGAAAAGATGTGGAGACTTACCTCTTAGAGCAAAGAATGGAAAATGGCTCCCCTCCTTAGACTTTTTGATTCTCCCTCTCGGTCTCTTCCTCTTCTTCTCTCACTTTGAAGTGTCGTCCACTTTTTCTCTCATGCTTATTCCTTTTTATCTGTGAAGAAAAACCAAAAACTACTTTTTGAAGAGAGTGTTGTGTGTGCGATGCAGCAAGTGTGGGGGAATATGATGCATGCGGTGCAATAGGTGTGTCATTGTGTGCGGGGGACAGGTTTGGTGCAAAGGGGGATGATGGGCTGGGTGGAGAGGATATTGGGCCTAGGTGGGATCTGGGCTAAGCCCCATGGGTCAAGGAATGGGTTGAAAATGGGCTGTGTGGGTTTTAAACTTTTCTTTTTTTTGTATTTTTTTTCCTATTTTTTTTATTATTATATCTACTTTTTTTATTTTTTTTATGCAAAATAACACAATAAACCCTCTTTTGTTTTGCTCGGACAAAATTGGGTGCTGACAGTAGCCCCCCTTTGCTTGTCCTTTCATATAAAAAAGAAACAGCAAAGTACAACGTAATCAATTTTGTCTCAGCAACCCGTCATCATTTATTAAAAAAACCAAAGAAAAAAGAGTGTCTCAACATCCAATAAAAGATAACCTAATTGTTCAAAAATCAGGAGCAAGTAAAAGATCAACTAGGTTGTTCAAAAACCTAGCATCAAGCCATTGAGTTATCTGAAAACTCAAAATCTGCAAACTAGGATTACAAAAGCCTAACATCAAACATTGGGTTGTTCAAAAACCTAACAACAAACATTGGGTTATTCAAAAACCCAAAAACCGCAAATTAGGCTATTCAAAAGCCTAACAACAAACATTGGGTTATTCAAAAACCCAGAAACTGCAAACTAGGCTATTCAAAAGCCTAACAACAAACATTGGGCTATTCAAAAACCCAGAAACAACAGTCTAGGTTGCTAAAAAACCTAGCAATAAACATTGGGTTATTCAAAAACCCAGAAACTGCAAACTAGGTTGTTCAAAAACCTAGCAACAAACATTAGATTATTCAAAAATTCAGAATCAACAAACTAGGTTGTTCAAAAACCTAGCAAGAAACATTGAGTTATTCAAAAACCCATAAATTGCAATACTAAGTCATTCAAAAACCTAGTAATAACATTGGGTTATTCAAAAACCATGAAACTGTAAACTAGGTAGTTCAAAAACCTAGTAATAAGTCAAGATGAATGATATACTGAGATAAAGAAAATGCTTCTTACAAATGCAGAGTTAATCAATGATGAATTTTAAATTTTAATTAATTATTTTTAATTTTTGGGTAAAAAGTCTCAGATGAAAAATTCTCTCAATTGCTATTGAAGATATTTTTTCATATTCAAGTGAAAATCCATGAAGGCTCAGATGAAATTGCATTCCCCATGAAATTTTAAAAGTGCATTCACCATTGCATCACAACACAAATTAATATGCTCGAGCACAACCAAGAAGGCTTTAAAGTTGGAAGAAAAGGTAAGGGAAATCTTGAAAAAGCAACAACATAGATTAGGCATTTTGACACAAGCCCCCAAGCATACAATCACTGGTTGAAAAAAAAAACTCAGAACTTTTTTGTCCCCTTCAATCTGCGAGGTTTTTCAATTAGCCCCAAGTTCATAACTTTAATATGCACACTAGTATAAGAGAATTAAGCCCCGCTTTTCTTTGTAAATGTTTGTCGTTTCTTGTTTCAAACATTCAGTGAATTGTCTAAACATTTACTTCCACCAAGAAGGTACTTCAAACGTCTCATTATTCAAGGAATCTCTCTTTTACATTTTTTTTCACTCTTTTTTTCTTCTTTTTTTCCATCATCTTTTTTCAAACGAAGCAATGAGCTAAAACTTGAAGGAATAAGTACATCTTGTCTCAAAATTAAAGTTTTGAAAATAAAAGCAATCAATCATTGATCAAAATGGACTTTATAAAACTTGTAACATGGCCAAGGTTATGGGAAATGAAAGAAAGGTATAAAGGCTCAAACAAGTGTTTAAGGGTTAACTAGGACCAAGGATCTTTAACTTTTCACATATATTATGTCAAATGACCTGCACTTTCTAGCATAATGGTCCTTACTGCATCCTGTAATAAGATCCACAATTTTTTCTTCATTTCATTTTTTTTAGCTTTTGCTTTTCTTTTTCAACCATCCACTTTTGCTCTAAACGTCACAAACTGTACAACAATCAATTGATAATTTTGACCTGTATTATGCGCAAGCCCCCAATGTACGGGTGATCCTAGTCTAATGTACTTAGAAGAAAATTTTAGACTCAAATGGGGTGACAAAGGATGATGATATTTTTTCTTTTCTAGGATAGAGAAAGATGGTCAAACCTCATTTCAAATCATGATTGCTCATTTTCAAATATTTAATCCCAAGACAAGCTTTCAACCATTGTGTACCTTTTTCACTTGCTCTTTTTTCCTTTTCTCTTTCTTTTTTTTCCCACACAAAATAATGATATAGCAAGAAACAAAGCAATATAAACAAAAGCCCACTTCATTAATTACAGAGAACTACATGAATGCTTTCCGAATGGAAGCAAAGTTCAAACATAAACACTAAATATAAGAAACAAGAACATAACAATAAGAAGTAGACATTGAATCAAGACACTCAGTAGATAAAATCAACAGTCATCCTCAAGCCCTGCCAATATGTTTTGCCAATGGATTAGTCTCAACATTTGGCCCTGTGGTTTGTCTGTTGTTGTAAGACCTATTAGTTACTATGTTATTTACCAACCATAAGCCTTACGTGGAATATATAAATATAGAAAATTCGGCAGCGTTTCATTTGTTTATCAAACATTACCACAAACTATAACATAAGCAGCGGATTTCCAACAACCATTTCAAACCAACCAGAGTACATATATTATATATATATACACATACACATATATCATCAAGAGATCTCAGATCTCAACCAAACTATTATCAGAGTATGCAACGTTATACAAGTGTAATCTAAACACTATCCTGACTGAGCACACTAAACATATACGGAACCGAGTACATCAAAGGTAGTATTCAGTTCCCTGTCATATTTACATCAAAAGAATGTGATACACTTCCTATTATAGTTACATCACGGAGCTTAACTCCACCAAAAATGAGAATCTCAAAATAAATCTACAGAATCCTCCGTACTTAACCCGTAGAGGGTCCGGGGTGTTCTGCGACCAAAAAGAGGTGGAGAGATCAACTTCCCAGTGAATATGAATAACTTGCAGATAAAGTATAAATGTAAGTAAAGAGCAAGTATAACACAATTCACAATATGTCAAGTAACACCAACCAACCAATGCAATGAATGAATGCACATGATGTTCACACCTTTTATTCACACTTTTTCTTTCTCCACTCCTCTTGTTGTGCACTAACCCCTTTCGGTTAGGCCCTCGCAATATGCATATGAATGTATTATGCCAATTCCGTTTCCTTCTAGCTAATAAGCTAGGCACCCCTCATTCTTGTACACTACCCCTTTCCGGTTAGGCCACCTCGCAATGCAATGCAATTAGGTATGCTATTTCATTTCCATCTAGCTCATCAGCTAGGCACCCCTCTGTTTTGTACACTAACACCTTCCGGTTAGGCCATCTCGCAATGCAATGCAATATTCTCATACTCATATCATGCTCATTCATAATATCATCATAATAACATTACATGTAATCAATTTAAACATATACAACACATAACCATCATGCTCAACTCTATCAAGCATCCTTACTTAGCTACACATCTTATTATAGTGCTAAACCACTTCTATCAAGCATTCTTGCTTAACTACTCATCACATTATAATGCTAAGTCATCCTTAATCCTAAACCTAGCATATGGTATCAAGACCCTAGGCATAAGCATCACAATATCACAAACAGAGTCAACCACGGCCAGCCCGTGGTGGTAACCACGGCCACGGTTCAGAAAACAAAACTCAACAAATTGGGAACAGAGACAACCACGGCCGTGGTGTGGCAGGACCACGCCGTGGTGGTATTTCCAGAGACAACCACGGCCAGCCCGTGGTGGAGGCCACTACCGTGGTGTGGTATTTAAACATGAAACCAAACTTCCGAGACAACCACGGCCAGACCGTGGTAGAGGCCACACGGCCGTGGTTGGCCACGAGACACCAAAATTTCCTTTCGAGAGAACCACGGCCCGGACAAAGCGTGGTGAGACCACGCCCGTGGTTGGCCTTCTGGGCAGGAATAGTGCCACGCCCAACTTCAAATCAAAACCCTAATCTCTCTATGGGATCATGTCCTTAAATCCATCAAAATATAATAACCTTATCATTCACTTTCTTATACCTAAATCCTTAGAAACATATAACAAAACACATCAACCTTAAGCATAGGTGAAAACCCTAGATTCAAGCTTAATCCTACATCATACACTTTCACTCTAAGTACATCATACAATAGCACAAGTAAATCCACACTCACCTTGAAGTGCTCCTAACTTGATTCCAAGATGGTATTGGTAGTCAAGACAATCTTCCCTTCAACTTCCTTCAAAACACTCAAGCAAAACAACCAACTTTTAGACATGGGTGTTCTTGATTCTTGGGGATGAAAATGAGTTTCTCAAGAAACTATTACCAAAGGGTTGAAGAAGAGATCATAGTGATCAATAACTATCAAAGAACTTAAGCCAAAAGGTGCATAAAAACACTTACTTTGGAACCTTGAACTTGGAGCAAGCTTTGGCTATGGAGAACTTAGCAATTTGGAGAAGATGACCAAATGGTCTCTCCCCCCCTAGGGCCGGTTCACTTAAGCAAGAGGGAGGGGGTGTGAATTGTCCATTTTGCCCTTCACTCAAATGATAAAATACCAAATTGCCACTGAGGGTGTGAAAAGACTAAAATACCCTCGTGATTCCTAAGAATTCCCAATAGGTCCTGAAGAAAATTAAATTTACCAGTAGGTCCTAACTTAGCCAGAGTAAATCTAAGAGTTTAGACTTCGCCTATTTCTTCCTTAGGTTCTACCGAGTTCACCAGTATAGCCAGAATCTCAAATCAATCATTCTAACTCAAACTATTACCATTTCTGTAACAGAACATATAATCCATTCAAAGAATTTAGCTAAATCATAACATAGGAAATTTAGGGATGTTACAGTTGTCATGCTCAAAAGCCAATTTCCTTGCATTCCTCAGCTTTTGTACCTGGCGTTTGAATGTCAAGAATCTTTCAATGGAGTGCCCCGATGCTCCCATGTGGTATGCGTAAGTCTCACTTGGGTTATACCACCTAGGGATTGGATCTGGGACTGGCTCTGGCGTTTCTGGGCCTGTAACACCCCCTAGTTGGTGTCACATTTTTTAGAATAACTAGATACCTAATTGCCTATTCTTTGTTATCTCTTGTTTAGTTAGATCCTAAGTCATAAAATTTTCTGTGTTAATAGTAATGTAATATGAACAGAATAATAATACACATAGATTTGATAACAGATATTCACATCATTTTTATTCTTTACTAATATTTATAGTTATTTTACACACACAATTTATTATACATAGCTTACTATTTACACATATTACATATCTTACAACTATTTATACATATACACAAAATAAATCCCTCTCTCCATATCTACATGGGAGGGTCATCATCCTCCGTTGGGTCCTCAATATAACCCCCATAGTGAGAAGGTCTCAGAACAGAGGACCTGTGTGCCCTACGCCACCTCGGGGTACATGCCAAAGAGACGGTAGTTCTCTCATGAGGAGTAACATGGGTGCTCGCACTCCACATGTCCCGAATGAGCATGAACAGTTCCACCAAAAAGCAAAAACAATAAATACAGTGACGGGATTTCCGTCTATGGTCCTACGGAGAGTTATAGTTAGTTCCCCAACATAAGTAACATTTTCTGCCTTCAGATGAACATTCAACATATCAGTTCCCTCCAGAAAATTGGACAATGACAAATCCCAGAAAGTCATGATTCATCTTCAAACATAAACAAATTGAACCAAAGAATAACAATATACACACAAAAAGAGGTGAGATTCTCACATCATCATAAATACCAATAAGACAGTATAAAAATAGCATACAACAGTTATATAACTAATAGGCACTTAATCCACATATAAAGTCATATTTAATCAATAAGATGACAAACCAACCTCAGTGAATGTAATGATGGTGCAAGTATGACAACTGACCATACAGATGCACATAAATGGCCCCTACTCCATGGAGCTAAATACAACAAGTCGAAGAAAGTGATTGGGAGTACATGTTCCGTATCATTTAGCCACCAAGTGCTATAAAATTTCATTTGTGCAATATGGCCCACAAGAACACTCTTCCACCAATCGTGAATAGAACAGTGTGTAGTCGAGATCGTAGGTGTGTTGCAATCATCTTACCACGGCACAGTCCCTGCTAGCCTCTTGCGGAGTTTCCGCACCCCCGACGACTTTGAGATCTGCCATAGATCTTCATAATACAAATTTGCACCCGCACTAAGGTGTAAGCTTAATCTCCTAGGCTCCAAGCTTTACAACAACAAGTCTCATACAGACTAAAATGTACACACAATATAAATATTCCCATATTATATACATAATCCCCTCAGGATTCAAGCTACCATTTCTTTAAGAATAGCGTCAACTGTCCTATCCAGGGTCTAGTCTACGTCGGCCCGATAGTAGTACCGTTGTTTCTTAATTATATGGTGCTATAAAATAATTTCCAAATCACGTAACACATCTGTTACGGTTTTCAAATCACGTAAAGCTTTTTCCATAAAATTTTAATAAGGTAAGGTATAAAAATTGTTTTTCAGTCGCGTAAAGTGTTTTCTGCAAATTTTCAATCGTGTAAACCATTTTTTGTAAATTTCCAATCACGTAGAGTATTTTTCACAAAAACTAATTTATTTTATGCTAACTAAAATATTTTCAAGTTTATTCCCACTATTAATGATAAAATTAAGTGTAAAAATAAATATTAATCTTAGAATAAATTTTTCCAAAATTATTTCCACATTCCAAAATATTAATTAAAATGATAAATATTAAATAAACTATTTATCTTCATATTTTTGAAAAATATAAAGTTCATCTAAATAAAATAAATTCCATTAAAAATATTTCTTTTCTACGTCAAAAATATTGATGAAAGTTCTAAATATCACTAAAATAATTTCTCTTTAATTTCAAAAACAATAATACTTCTCAAATATTATAAATTCTAATAAAAGTATTTCCTTTTCCAATACTTGGTGATTGAATCACACAAAAATTCCTTGGGTAATACTTTAATTATTTTCTCATATCTTCCCATATATCAAACCAGGTATATGCAAGTCCTAAACATGTCTAATCATATATACATGAGTAAATTCATTTTTACCAAAATTTTACTATACTTTTTCCATCATAATTCATACCATAATAAAGACACCATAGAAACACATAATTTCAACAAGTATGAAATGACATAACTCAATTATAAAATATAAAACAAGAACCATAAACCTTAACCATAAAATATCAAGTCATAAACCACAAAACTAGCCATGGGCCATTTTCACGAGAATTAACATACAAAAATTTTATTTTATATCATAATATTGGTTGATAGAGAAAACTCCTTACCTTAGTTCTCAAAGCTTTAACAAGCACTATTGCTTAACTCGTAGTATTCTACCAACACAAATTCACAAAGAAAAGAAGCACATAAAACTCTAAAACATAGATTAAGATGATTATGGATTAATCCCATGATCTAAAACTTTAAAATAGAAATTTAAAAGTGAAGAGAAAGAATTTTCACCTTAAGGTTTCTTCAAACTTTAACAAGCTAGAAGTAGGGTATTTAGGCTTTTTCTCAAGAAACTCTTAACTACAAAGTCTCTCAAAATATTACTAGGATACTAGAACTTAGCTTGGAATTTTAACAAGAGTTTGGGAGGGTGAAGAATGAGCACTAGCCGTGAGCTTTGAGAGAGAGGAAGTGAAGGCTTTTGTGTGAGTAAAAAGTGAATGGGTAAGTTGCTATTTATAGATGAAAATATGGATTAATTGTAATTAAATTAAAGTAAAAATTAGAGATATTTACCTTGTATGTGGCCGGCCTCTTCAAGGGCTTCAAGCAAGGTGATGGTCTTCCATTTGCCCACTTAGCTTCCATTAATGCATTGGTGAGTCACCTAATAAATCACCTTCTTCCATTAATTACATAGGTGATTCACCCATGTGATTCACCACTAGCCATAAATACCAATAGATATTTTTCCTCAATATATTTTTCAGTAGCTATTATCCAATGGACAAAGATCAATATATATTGTTCAATAGACAATAAGATGTACCCAAAATCACCCAAAGTTTTTATTTGCTCATAAAATCCCTAAAAATTAAAAATTATCAAATCTATTGACAGATTTGGAATCTGAACTTTCGTTTATTTTTAAAAATTCTACAAAGGTATTATGGACCAAAAATAAAATTATTTATTTTTATTTTCCGGAATGGTCTAAAATCAACATCTAAGGTTAAGTTCAATCAAACTTTGATTTAATTGAACTCACAAAAATTCCTAAAAATCATTTATCACTAAAATATGGGAAAACATCATATATAATAGAATTTGAAATTTTGGGGTGTTACAGGGCCAACTAGTCGTTTGTTCAGTAAAGCTTCGTATAACTTTGCATAAGTTATTGGGACTAGTTCTATCGTCAGCCTTTCTCTTTTTGGCCTGTCAAATTGCCTTTGGGGAAGAGGTGGTACATTGGTAAAGTTTCTTAGAGAGGCATTGGGGAATGATAAATTGTTTATCATTGGGGAATGATAAAGTGAGAAGGAATTGTTGCTGGTGATGGCCCGAGAAGGAAGGCAATGGGTTAATTCGGATATTGGGAAAAGGGATATTGGGGGTTAAAATGGCGACACAATATACGGAGAAGGTTGATAGATAGGCTGGTGTGCTTTGCTTTTGGGAGGGTATATTTCTGTATTTATCATATGGACCTCTCCATCCTTCTTCTTAACACTGGGCCTTCTAAACTTGTCTTGATGTCCAGTGTGCCCACTCAGCTTGCCCTCTCTTATAGCGTCCTCGACTTACTCCCCGGCTATAACTACGTCGGCAAAACGATTAGTAATACAACCCAACAACTTCTCGAAATAGGCTCCATCTAGAGTCCTAACGAAAAGTCTCACAATTTCTTTGTCATTCAAAGAGGGCTGCACCTGGGAAGCCTTTTTCCTCCATCTTTGAGCGTACTCCCTGAAGGTTTCACTCTCTGCCTTTCTTATCCTTTGGAGTTCAAACCGGTCTAGAGCGATGTCAGTAACAAACTGATACTGCTTCACAAATAGCTTTGCCAATCCTTGCCAGCTTCTCACTTGACTTTGGTCAAGGTGCTAAAATCAAGCCAGGGCACCACTAGCCTAGTTGTGTTGGAAAAAATGAGCCATCAACTTCTCATTGTTATGGTAGGCCGCCATGCTACGAATGTACATGGTTAGGTGAATCATAGGATCTGTTTTCCCCTCAAATTTTTCAAAGTCAGGGACTTTACACTTTGTAGGTATCTCAATGTCCGAGAACAAACAGAAGTCCCGCATATCCAACCTCCCATAAGTTTCCAATCCTTGCATGGCTCTGACTTTTTCCTCCAACATCTCCATCTTAATTAGCATTCTATCATCTTCCCCTCTATTACGTTCATCTGAACCAGTCATTCCCTGGATGGGGTGCCCCTTGGAGGTGATAATCACAACATCATCTGCATCCTCTGCATGGGTTTGATCAAAGGGCGTCCCTCCAGCAGTGGTGTTATGTTGTGGTCCAACAGAATTAGAATGATTTGGTGGATTCTGGCCCTAACTACAAGTAGGCCCAACTGTGTCTTTGTTTGATGACAAAGTCTTCAGTAGTCCTAGGATTTGCTTCATGTCTCCTTCTAAGCTGTTCATTCTTGTTTCCAAGGAAGCATTAAGATTATCGATAGACTCTGCTTCTTTGGCCATTGATGAATGTTCAGGTTGATGGTGAGAAAGAGAACGGGTATAAATTGGGCTTCGAACAAACTTGTGTCGTGGCGCAATGGTGATGTTTGAGAGATTGAAAGTAATTAGTGGAAATGTTTGCACGGGCTCGGACATAGAGCGCAAAAGTGTGTGAGGTATCATATATATAACAAATATACAATGATAAATAATTTCAGAGGAAACAAAAGCAACAAAGCAAAGCTAACATCTTTTACAGATAAAATATACAAAACTATGACATGCAAACAGGAAACAAATAAAAAGGGTAATATGGGTATCTAAAGGTTACACAATTTGCACAATTAGCTATAACAGGCTTGACTTTCTAACTATTCCCAGTCGAGTGGCCATATGTCGTGACCGTGAAAATCGCAACGGGGAGTGGCAAGAGAAAAAAGTTTAAAAAAATGGTGTCGCCACCAATTGTTTATTGGGTAGGAAAAAATGACTGGCAAAAACCCTTTAAAAATAGATTTAAAGTAAAAACACAAAAAGGTGGTCTTCGAAAATCAGGCAAGGGCCACCAATTGTTTATTCGGGAGTCGATTATGCACAGATAAGGATGAAAACTTAATCCCATAGTACCCCTGATACATCCATCATAAGACAGTTACCTTAAGCTAGTTATGCAAACTTTATAACACAAGTGATATTTATTTTACCCATTTTAGCAAGTAGAGAAAATTAAACAAATGCGGACAATTATTCACAGATAACCAGAAACTAACTTATGAAAATTAAAAGTTTAGCTTGACTTGCACTCCTACGTATCCCCTAGTACAATGGGGAATTTAAAGCCACATAGTTCTTTCTGGAAAATAATTGTGGGTTAATTGATTTTAATTAGAAAATTATTACTTTGAATTAATTGATTAAAACAAAGAGGGTTGATTTGATTAAAAGAGAAATGATTTGATTAAAAGAGATTTTTATCAATATGTCCTAAATATGATGGAATGCGGTACTAGACTCACTGATCCATCCCAAGAAAAATGTCTATTAGGTACTTGACTCTTGAAGACAACTAAAGCGACTTATTGCAATAGACTATAAAAAACAACTTCTATTCGTGACCTAAATGGAATGAAAGATGGTACTAAGCCCACTGATCCAACCCAAGGAGATTATGTAATAGATACTTGAACCCTGAAGACAACCAGTGCAAACGTTGTGGCATTGGACCACTTATTTTTTATAACTCAATATTTATAGCATAAAGTGAAACAATAATGTCATGGATATTCATTAAGCTAAAATTAAACAGCTGAAAATACAAAAATAGAAACACAAACAGCACAAAAGGGAAATGACCGATTGGTAAGTTGGCCATCCGAGCAGCCTAGGGAGGATTCGACCAATCCATTGATTATCCAACTAGAAACACAAACTGATCAATTGGATGGCCGATCAGAAAACAGGGAGAGGAGGTACCTGATCCAATACTAAAATACATTGGACAGCAAAAAGGCTCGGTTGGTCATAGGAGATCATGAAAGGTGGCGATCGGTCAGAACTAATGAGTTGATGGTAAGGTGGTGATCGGTAAAGGCTAAGCTCGGTCAGTTGTATGATAAGAGGAACAAGTTTTTGGGATGACCTAATTGGTATGTCTGATTGGATAGTGGTGGGAATGGATTGTGGTCGGATCGTACATAAACCAATAGATTTAGCTATTGTGGACGAAAAATATGGTGATCGGACAAAACTGATTGGTGAAGGGTAATTGTGTTGATGGGGAAACTGTTAAGGAGATGGCTTGGTTTGGAGAGTTGTGGGGTAAATGGGTTAAGGGTAAGGTCTACTCGATCGATTTGGGGTTCACGAAAAAATGATTTGATCGATTATGGGGTAAGGTCGGCTTGGTCAGGTATTGATTAGAGGGTTTAGGGCAAGGTTAAGCCCGACTCAAACTAGTGATGGGGGAAGTGTTTGAAGAGCTCGGCTCAATCAAGAGATGAGAACATTTGTTTAAAGGGTCGAATCGGTAAAGGATGGCTCGAGTCAATTAGTTTTGAGAGCTGAGGGGGTTAAGGCTAAGGTTGGGTGATGTGAGGGGTTTGTATATTAAGGATAAGGGTCAGATTGGTCCGTTTGTGGATAGGTTAAGGGTGAGCTCGGCTAGAAGGCGTGATCTGATAGGTAAACTGGGAAGCTCAGGTCGGAAACAAGTCTTAGTGGTTTGTGTAAAAACTAGGGGATCGGATCGGTAAAGGATAGCTCTGGTTGATCACAGGGGGCCTAGGGTGGATATGATAAGGTTGAAAAATGTCTAATAGGAATGTAGTCGGTCGGTAAAGGTCTTTGATAGTGGGGTCAACCGGCTAATGGTCCGAGGACTGTGTGGTCGGTCGGACACGGGCAGAGGCTTTGTTTTTTGGTTTTTCACTATTTGGGACATGGTTTGATGGATATTGGGGTAGGTATTGGTACTGTGTTTAAAGGCCAAGTAGAGGATTTTATGGTGGCTTTGGTTGTTAATGGGTGTCCTTGAATGAAATTTAATGGAGAGAGAGATATGCTCTATTTTTGGACGAGAAAATGCAAAGAAATGTGAGTGAAATGGTTGGGTGATTATGGAGGTTGGGTATAAGTGTGGGTGTGGATTTGGTGATAATTGATAAGAAAAATGACCAAAGAAAATCAACCAAAACTCAACAAAACCAAAATCACCACCATATCATATATATACAATATTTA
This sequence comes from Styphnolobium japonicum, assembly GCA_023212625.1. Lineage (NCBI taxonomy): Eukaryota > Viridiplantae > Streptophyta > Magnoliopsida > Fabales > Fabaceae > Styphnolobium > Styphnolobium japonicum. The sequence goes on from JALBWW010000012.1 coordinate 11,469,917, forward strand.
TAAGCATTGACAAGAAATACCAAGGACAAAACACAGAGAAAAGATGTAGAGACTTACCTCTTGGAGCAAATAATTGAAAATAGCTCTCCTCCTTCTCATACTTTTTGCTTCTCCCTCTTGGTCTCTTCCTCTTCTTCTCTCACTCTAAAGTGTCGACCCCATTTTCTCTCCTGCCACTTCCTTTTTATTCGAGAAGAAAAACCAAAAACTACTTTTTGTAGAGTGTGCTGTGTGTATGGTGCAGCAAATGTGGGGCAATATGATGTGTGCGGTGCAACAGGTGTGCCGTTATGTGCAGTGTGAAGTGTGTGTTGAGGTGTGTATGTGAACAGAGGGGGACGGGCTTGGTGCAAAGGGGGAAGATGGGCTGGGTGGAGTGGATGTTGGGCCTAGGTGGGATCTGGGTCGAGCCCAATGGGTCAAGGAATGGGGTTGAAAATAGGCTGAGTGGGTTTTGAACTTTCCTTTTTTAATTGATTTCTCTTATTTATTATTAGTTATTATAACAATTTTTTTAATTTTTTAATGCAAAACTGTTGGGTTTCAGGATCGAAAAACGCAACAGAAAACAAAAATCAAATCCCAAACCCAGCCGAGTATCCATGCAAAAAGATCATAAAACATGTTAAGGGATTTAGCTCTAGGAAGAAACTACTAATAATCACGAGCACAACAAACATGCAGTGCCCCTATGATATCCGCATGAACGGATGCAATGGACTACCTCTTAGGCACAGTGCTAGCCACGAAGCGGGGGCAGTTTCCTCTCTAACTCTTCTTTATTCAGAAACTATTTCCGACTCTCAGTTATGCATGTGTAGTATATTGTGCCACAAGAGATTAAGAGATGTATATATATAGGCCCATACACATATTTGACCTAGGTCAGACTCATGTGTGGGCCTATTCAATTGGGTTGGCCCATTCAATTTTACTAAAGGTCCAACTAACCCCATTCATCTCCATTCCAATATATTCTATGTGTGTGACCCTGTAGGATCATATTACGTTGACAGTAACATTTATTTAATATTACAAACAATGAGCGGTATCTAGCAATACATCACTGCTACTCAAGTAATAGGAATGTCCGTGATTCGGCATAACCTAACTGTGACTAATGTTACCATGTAGTCTAATCCCTTTGTCCAGATATCTAGATTGAACACAAGGCATGGAACGATCATCCTTGTATAGTTCAATCTTTGGTTTCTTGATCTCTGAGTAGACATACTAAGACAAATGAGATCAATATCTCATATTGATTCACTCGAGCATGGCCATGCATTTTCAGTCTCACTCTTATCAAGGGACCCACAGATATTGCTCTCATTAAGTAGGAAGGACAAATCTTATCTAGGCCACTCACATCCCTCTGCATGATTTGCAGTATGTCCAATAGTCGTCTTTATAATCTCCTTGTTACAGGGGACGTTAGACGGTATCAAGTCATACAACTCCTCATGTAGGGAACTGTGGTGTCATCAAGTAAAAGGACCACATACACTATTGTCACTGTGAGAATCGCTTATGACACTCACGTAACAATCCATGCAGCGTTCTCATGGTGGGTCAATCCAGTACAACATTACTCTAATGTGTAACCATGTGAAGACTTAATATTCATTTCTATGACCCGTGCAATATGGTCATCAGTCTATGCACATAGTAGTCTCAATGTAATACAGTTGTCCTAATTCACAATAATACTCGACTAGGGACATTTAAGAATAATGTTCCGAAAGTAACCAATAGAATCTCACAACCAAGTCATACACTTGATATCCCATGGCATTGTACTTACTATTCAAAGGACTTTATCATGCATATTTAAATAAAATAAATAACACAATAACTGAAATGCCTCAAATATATATAAATGAATGTCATGATACAAGGTAAACCATAAAGTCAATATATAATTGGCCTCTAAGGCATAAACCAACAATCTCCCACTTGCACTAGAGCCAGTCGGACATATATCTAATGCCTAAAGACCTAGTGCAACCCTCATGCTTAAGTTAAGCAAGAGGCTTTGTCAGTAGGTCAACAATGTTATCCTTTATTGGTACTCTGCATATCTTCACATCTCCTCTGTCGACAATCTCTCGAATGAGATGGAAGCGCCAAAGTATATGCTTAGATCGCTGGTGAGATCTAGGTTCCTTAGCTTGTCCAATGGCCCCATTGTTGTCACAAAAGAGGTCCACTAGGTCCACAATGTTAGGAATTACGCCAAGTTCAGTGATGAACTTCTTGATCCAAACAGCCTCCTTTGCAGCACTGGAGGCAGCAAAATACTCGGCCTCTGTGGTAAAATCGGCTACTATCTCTTGCTATGAACTTTTCTAGCTAACAGCCGCACCATTTAGGTAAAACACAACACCTGATTGCTATAAAACCTTACCTTAATTCTTAATTAATTCCTTCATTTAACTAATCTATAATATATGGAATTTAATTTAGTTACGACGTATATTAGTAAGAACGTGAATTTATTTTCACTCGATATGATAAGAAAACTTAGATGATAGTTCATTCCACGTTAGCACACCAAAATATTGTTCATGTCCATTCATTGAACATATTCATATACACAGGCTTCGTCTTACAAACTATTTACATAAATACATCAAAAGACAAAAAGGGAACTCTAGCCCTATTGATGAAGCCTTTCTCCATATTGTTTCATATGTAATATAATTACATAGAAAAAAAAACTAAATAATTACACAACAACTAAAAATTAGCAGGCACAGAAGCCCCTAATATCTAGTATATAAGTACCATCTTCAGGATCGTGGAGTAGAGCCACATCAAAGTCAATCATAATGGTGATATGATACATCTTCTCATATCTCCGAGTCCTCTGGAAATATTATACTTAGGAATGAGAATTTAAATTCTCAGTAGGAATTCAAGCAGAGAAAAATAAGCAAAACAATAACTATAATATTTCTAGTTGCATTAAACTACAGAAACATTTTCATGAATAAAACAATGTACAAAATACAATTTAATAAGCTAACAGTACATATTCTAAGCTTTATGATTATATCTTAATTTTCTCAGAATATGTAATAGCAAAGTAGCTAATAAGAACCTGCTCTCTTATTCTTTGTTGGGATCATTACATGCTCATGCTTATCTTTCATCTGTGGGTATAGCCCTATAATCTATGCTTACATGGTCAACATGATAAGATTACTATAAAAATAGTAATAAGAGCTCTTCCTTGGCATAGGGCGTCCCCTAAACCAAATGGCCATACCACACGTTTGGGGTGGATTCCATCTGGTCCTCTGATAATTCCACTATTTTGTTGTGGATTATCCATCTCTAGACACATGTAAGACTTTCAGAGATCACCTCCTTTACCGAGGATCACATCCAACATTTATCTAGGAATCACCTCCCTTACGAGGATCATTTTCCAGGATCACTGATCAATCAATTTCAGACACTTATGTTAGCTTTGTATTAGGCTTCATTAGATGTTTATTGTGCCCAATATTAGTATTTTAGATGAGTTTAATGTTGTTGGGCTTCATTGGGTTTTAATGTAAATATTGGATAATTTTCGGATTTTGATGCATTTTGATCTTTCTTCCTTGGTTAGGCCATAACTTGGGACTCGGTGATCCAATTGAGGTGATCTTGGTGTCTTTGGAAAGCTAAGACAAGGATCTACAAGTTTCATGAAGAACTCAAGAGCTGGATCGGACTGCTAAGAGCCCAAAATAGCCTCGTAATACAGAGTGAGTTTGCTGTCACGGAACCATCTGGGCAGTATGCACATATTAGACTATATAGTGGGTTATAGGCCTCCTCTTGGGCTGAAACATGGTCACTTGAAAGATAAGACCCATATCTCCAACTTCACTGAAGACCATTTTGTCAATAGATGTCGTTTTAGGCATGCTTCTGAAGCTACAAGTTGGTCTGAATTTGGAAACACGTTCTTCCAACCCTAACTTGAGGTAGGTGCAGTGTTTTTGGCATTTCTGGAGTTCTAAAAGTCCAAATGACATGATTCAAATTGGAGATTTTCAAGGAGACAACTGGCTACAACTTTGATGCAGACATCCAAGCCAAAATACACCGTCTAGGTGATGAATTTGAAGCCAGAAGTCGGATAAGAGTTGTTGACTAAAAGCCACCAACCATACACCAACCCACCTACCATGCACCAACCCACCAACCATGCATCAAGCTTCCATTTTTGACAATTTTCATATTCTTATAGCTTGTATTCAGATTATGTACATGTACAAATTGGCTTCTAGGATTAGTATAAATAGACCCAACCTCTTTGTATTAGAGGCATTCAATTTGGAAGTAAGTTTCAAGAAAGTTTAAGTATTTGTGAGAGTTTTCTTTCTCTTCTTCTCCATTCTCTTTGCAATTTCGTTTTTGTTCTTTAAATTCTGAGTTCTTCCTTCCCATCCATGGAAGGCTAGGCTCTCATAATCAATCCAAGGGATTAGCCATCTTGTTGTTTAATTTGGAGATCTTGTCTTGCTTGTTCATATTGCTTAATTGTTATTCAAGTTTCTCTTCTTCCTCTTTTGATTTTTATCTAGATTAAATTGCTTAATTTGATTTAGATGTTGATGTGGTAATAGCTTTATTATCATGTATTCAAAGAGGATCATAAAGATTAAACAATATATTAAAGCTTTTTGATAGATTGTTTAGCTTGGTTAAATTCTAGATCTTAAGTTAATCTATGTTGGATGGTGCTTACTTTATCTAACCTTGGTTAATCAAATCCTAGATGCTTATCTAGTAAAGAATTCTTGGATCATGTTAGGGCTTCTTGATGTGATCTAAGGCCAAGAACATGGTTAGCAATTAAGTGAATTCCTTGTGATCAATGATGAGTTAAACTCAAGATCGGTAAATTTCCTTGGATTGGTTGTTTCTTTAGATTTGTTTACAACTTTGAATCTCCCACTTTGATTAATCTTGTTAATCAACAACAAAACCCCCCCTTTTCTAATTATCTTGATCTAATTAAATCTTTGTTTTTGGATCCTTGAGAGACGATTCGGTTCATTCTCTATACTACAAATTAGTTTGTGAACCGGTTATTTTATTTGATAGGTCTCGACAACCTCTTGTCAATCACCTCCTTTACCAAGGATCACATCCTTGTCTTTTATTTCATCTTACATATCATTAAATGAGCATGTAATGTCATTTTCTAAGTTTCTAGAGTAATTGAACATTTTTCTCATAAAGTCAACTTTCTTGACCTTTTTCTTACATAATTACTCTTAGAAACATACTTGACTATTACCTAGCCTTAGAAGCTAGGTTTTGGCCGAAACCTCAACCCTATGATCTAGTTTTCTCTTAATCATCATAGACATGTCATTTTGCTAATCTAAATTAGCCATTTAGAAGCCTAAAAATGCTTCACAACTTAACCAAATTACTATTCATTTGGTCATTTTCACTATTTATTTGGTCAAGTTTTCCAATTACTTGAACATTCATTATTTCTTAACACTTAATCATTTTTAGTCATTCTAATACTCATTTCTTTGAATCCAAATCAAATCTTAAGTTGAAAACCCTAATTTAGTTGAAATTTAATTTAGGGTTTCTTAATCTAGTTTAACACTTAACTTTGCTAATTTCTCTCATTTTCTTCCAAATCTCCACCGAGGTCATCTTCTAATCACCATAATAGAATAATTACATGTAAATTTTCCGACCTGGCTATTTAAATCACTTGGCCAAAACCTTCCACTTGGTTTCCAAGTGATTTTTCTCAACTTCTATCACCTAACTAAGCTTGGGTTTTGGTCACACTATTTAATTAACTTCTAATTCATACTCCTAACTATTAACATAACAATTTACACAAATAAACCCTAAAGGACTTATCTTGGCCAAAACATACATATAACTAGGGTTTATACCTTTTCATCTCAAATTCATCAAAATTCCATTAATCCTTGATAAGTCACTTAACAACCTACTTATCTACATCATAACTCTTCTACATATGATCAAACACATTGAACCTCCATTTCCCTAGCTTGGCCGAAACCCACATAGTCAAGGTTCCTAGGGTTTTTCAATCCAAACAACCATATATCATTAAAACATAGCATAAATCACTTAATATATCAACAAAATCATCATTCAAACACTACAAGCCCATGGAATTCAAAATTCCCATGAAGCCAAAGTCTCCAATCATCATCCATATTCAAGCATATCTAAATGTATTATTTGATGAATATTCATGAAAGACTCAAAATCTATGAAAATATAGCTAAAACACCAAGTTTAGAATCAAAAGGATGATGGGTACTTGAACTCCTACCTCTTCCTCTTCTTTTAGTGAAACTTTGAGCTTGAAATCAAGTTGAGAATCCTAGTTTCTTCTTGATTCTTGATAGATTCGTAGATGGAGATTCACTTTGTAGCAATTTTCTAATTTTTTGGAATTTTTTTCTAATTTTTCTCTAATTTTCTTTCTCTCTTTTTCTTCTTCTTTTTCTCCCTTGGCCGTGCATTCCTTCTTCCCCCTTATCCTTCACTTTGCCGACCTTGTATCATCATTATCACCTTATTTTTTTTTTTTTAATCTTAATATTTCTTAAGAATTATTATTTTAATAAAAAGATATTTATTAAGAATTAATATTTTATTATTTGGCTTCTTGAAGCCATAGAAATATTATTATTTTTTGTTCCTTATATAGTTAGATTCTAACTATCTAGTTAGTTTCTAACTGCTTTGGTTAGTTTAGAACCAACTTAGTTAAATTTAATAATTAACTACATTAGTTAGATTTTAATGAATTTAGTTAGTTTCTAACTAAATTCCAATTTTATTCTAACTAGATGTCAACTAGATTCCATCTAGTTACACCTATTTTGTCTTTTTCCTACTAATATTTCTAAATGACAATTTTACCCTTATGTTAACATATGATGAAATAAAAATGACACTCATGACTGTTAAAAACCCTACTATAAAGGATATCTCTGTTTAATTATATAAGTTACACTGATTATTTTAATGGATATTCTTTGACAAAAACAGTCTCTAAAATATTATTAACCTACAATGAGAGAAAAACAAAAAATATACTAACAATAATTTATTCCGACCAATTATTTTTACTGATATACTAAAAATAGTAAATGAATGTAATTAAATAAATAAAAATATGTCCTATGTAATTTTTCTGCCCTCTAATTTCTAGATAAGAAAAATCATTGTTCTAAGATATAACAATGGAGAAATAAATTTATAAAGAAATAAATATTACATATAATTAAATATTAATTAATAATAATATTTAAATAATGAAATTTAAGGGAAGATGTTAAAATTGCGATCTAGAGTCGTCCTTATTGGATTAAAAGCTTGCATTAGTGTAACCCTTTACAACGAGCTCGTCCTCGCCTCCATATACCAAGAATGAATCCTTTGTCCTTCGTGAGTACTTAAGGATGTTCTTGGCAGCTATCTAGTGACTCTCATCGGGATTTGACTGGTACCTACTCGCCATGCTCAAGGCATACAAGACATCTGGACAAGTACACAACATGACATACATGATAGTTCCAATTGCATATGCATATGGAATCTTACTCATGCGCTCCCTCTTATCTTGAGTGGAAGGACATTGAGCCTTCGAAAGGCTTACACCATGCGACATAGGCAAAAACCCCTTTTTGGCTTCTTGCATATTAAAACTATGTAAGTACTCTGACTTAAGTCAAGCAGTCTCCTTAATCTATCTCTATAGATCTTGATGCCTAGCAGCTTCGCCCAAGTCTTTCATGGAAAAGCACCTACCTAGCCAAGTATTTACAGACTACAAACTAGGGATGTCATTTCCAATGATTAGTATGTCATCTACATACAACATCAGAAAAACAATTGTGCTTCCACTAACCTTCTTGTAGACACAAGGTTCATCTTCATTCTTGATGAAGCCAAACTCTTTGATTGCTTCATCAAATCGAAGATTCTAGTTTCTGGAAGCTTGCTTTAATCCATAGATGGATCTTTGCAGCTTACATATTTTTCCAGCATCCTCTGGAATGACAAAACCCTCAAGTTGTGTCATGTACACATCATCGAGAAGATATCCATTAAGGAAAGCGGTTTTGACATCCATAAGCCAAATTTCATAATCATGATAAGCTGTAATAGTAAGCAAGATCCTAATGGATTTAAGCATGGCAATTGGGGAAAAGGTCTCATCATAGTCTACATTATGAACTTGCCAGAAACCTTTAGCCACCAATTGCCCCTTAAAGGTATGCACGTTACCATCCATGTCAATCTTCTTTTTGAAGATCCATTTGCACCCAATGGGTTTTACCCCTTCAGGAGGGTCCACCAAGGTCCATACTTGCTTGGTATACATGGATTCCATCTCAGATCTCATGGCCTCAAGCCATTTCTTAGAGTTTGGGCCTATCACGGCTTCCTCGTAAGTCATAGGCTCATCTTGATCCATGAGCAATACATCACCTTGTTGAGTTACGAGAAATCCATATCTCTCGTGTTGATGACATAACCTACTATACTTACGTGGGCCTTGTGGCATGTGGCATGTGGCATGTGGTTGTTCCACAACACCTTGTGGAGCCCGCTCACTTTCCACCATTGGATCCTTGCTACTTTTGGATTCTTGAATCACTTCAAGTTCTATCTTTCTCCCACTAGTTCCTTTGGAGATAAACTCTCTCTAGGAATATAGCAGTCCGAATGACAAACACTTTGCTTTCGGCGGGATTATAGAAATAGTACCCCTTGGTTTCTTTGGGATACCCCACAAAGAAACATTTATCAAATCTGGGACCAAGTTTATCAAATATTTGACATCTTACATAAGCTTCACAACCCCAAATCTTCATAAAAGACATACTGGAACGCCTCCCAGTCCATATCTCATATGGTGTCTCTTGAACCGTTTTAGATGGAACACAGTTAAGCGCGAAAGCAGCTGTTAATATAGCATATCCCCATAAGGAGCTTGGAAGGTCTACATGACTCATCATGGATCGGATCATGTCTAATAGGGTTCAGTTTCTCCTCTCAAAAACACCATTTCATTGTGGTGTACCAGGGGGAGTGAGTTGGGATACTATCCCATACTCTTTCAGATGGTCATCAAAGTTCCAAGGCAACTATTTGATCATTTCAAGATCCCATCTAACTCTAACAAATGTGTTTGTTTTGTTTTTGAAGCTTTTTCAAGTGGGATTCGGCTGAAATTGGATAAAGGGCATTGTGTCAAGAATTTCGGTTCGGGCATCTCTGATTGATCTGAATTTTGGTACACAAATGGAAAATATTATTCTGAGAAAGGCTCACTTTTAATAGTGAGGTCACCCTTATTTTTGCCAAATTCCATCGTTTAGACCACTTTTTCAATTTTTTAAGATATTTTATTATTTTGTTGGATAGCATTTGTGTGTAGATTTTATCCTGTGGTGGTTCCATAATTTTTAAAATTCATTTGATACTGTTTTTTATTTTTGTTTAATTTTTTGGAGTAGTTGTTTTAGGAACTTTTAGTGTTTTAGTTGTTATTGCTTTTCTAATACCTTCTTATGAACTGCATGCTGTATGACTAGATCTGATCCTGGTACCTTGCATTCATTTGATCCTGAAATTGATAGAACATTTCATACACTTCATAGAATTCATAGGACTGGTAGTAGCATTCATAGAGCTAATAGAATTACTTCTGGAATTGGACTTGAACTTTACATTGCACCTAATCTTGTTGACTCTTTTAATCCTGTTGAGTCCGCTTACATTAGTACTTGATTGTTCGATATTGAGTCGTTGATTTTACTATGGCTGACTATAACAATAGGACCCTTAAGGAATTGTTTGCACTGATGTGAATTATCAACCTTTGTGCATTCAATATCCTGAACTTAATGTTGATTTTGAGTTGAAATGCGGATTGATACACTTGCCCAAGTTTCATGGTCTTCGGTGAAGATCCACATAAGCATTTGAAGGAGTTCCATGTTATCCGCTCCACCATGAAACCTCATGGAATAGTGAAGATCACATCAAGCTAAGGGCCTTTCCTTTCTCTTTGGATGGTCTTTGCTAAGGATTGGTTGTATTACTTACAACCTGTTGCCATCACTTCTTGGAATGACATGAAAAGATTATTTCTAGAGAAGTTCTTTCTGCATCAAGAAGCTGCACGCAATAAGGAAAGATATTTGTGGCATAAGGCAAATCGGTGGTGAAACTCTCCATGAGTATTGGGAGAGATTCAAGAAATTGTGCTCAAGCCCACACCATCAAATTAGTGATCAATGCTGATCCAATACTTCTATGAAGGATTGATGCCAATGGAAAGGAGTATGATTGATGCCGCAAGTGGTGGAGCATTGGTAGATAAAACTCATTTCTTTGCCGAAACTTAATTGCAAACATGGCGGCAAATTCTCGGCAATTTGGTACTCGAATGGGTCTGCAACCAGAGTAGTCAATGAAGTTAATACCTCTTCACATGCGATCAACAAAGGGTGGAACATAGATTGGATGAGCTCACTTCTTTGGTTAGACAGATGGCAATAGGACAACACGAACCACGTGTGCAAACCCCGCAAGAGTTTGTAGCATATGTTCTAGTTCCTCTCATCCCACAGATCGTGCCCCACATTGCAAGATGATTCGAGTTTCAAGACCAATCAGCATTTGGTATATTTCTGGGAAGCCACAATTCCATCAAGACAACAATGAAATATGATCCATTCTCCAACACTTACAACCCTGGTGGAGGGACCATCCCAATCGAGATATGGGAATGCATCAAATCAGACCACCAAACCAATATAGACCACCATTTCGTGACAAGCAAGGACAAATCGGTTTCGACCACATTTGGACCAAGTAGACCACCATTCTAGCGACAAGGTCCTGTAGCCACAAAATCGAGCCCTCATTGGAGGATTTGGTGAAACATTGGCCACCAATAACATCCGGTTTCAACAGAGAACTGAAACCACCATTCAAAACTTGGAGACTCAAATTGGTCAACTTGCCACATCAATTCATGAATTAAAGTCACAGGGTTCTGGCCAATTACCCTCTCAAACCACTCCAAACCCTAGAGGCAATGTTAGTGCTATAGCTTTACGCGATGGTAAGCAAATCAATGGACCAAAGGCAGATAATTCCAGATTCTACCCTTGACCCAAAGAAACAAGATTCTCGGCAACTTCAAGTTCTGGCTAATTCAAATCTTTGTAGCAAATTCGACAAATGATCCTACAACGAAGCAGAAAACCGGATCAAATCGTGATTGAGAGAAAATTGATACAACGAGAAAAGTGAACATCCAAAAAAGTCAGGTTCCAACATTCCTCTTCCTTTTCCCAACCGAATGATACAGCCGAGGCATATGGTTGAAACTGACTTGGATAAGGAAATTATGGAGACTTTTCAGAAGGTTGAGGTGAATATACCTCTCTTGGAGGCAATTAAACAAATCCCCAAGTATGCCAAGTTCTTGAAAGAGATGTGCACCCATAAGAGGAAGCTAAAGGGCAGAAAAAGTGAGTATGGGGAGAAATGTCTGCTTTGATTCAGCCCAACCTGCCTCCCAAATGCAAGGATCCAGGCACTTTTACCATCCCTTGCACCATAGGGCACCAACAGTTCACTCATGCCTTGCTAGACTTGGGAGCCTCCATCAATGTAATGCCAAAGTCAGTTTACACTTCCTTGCATATGGGAGAGCTAAAATCCACCGGCATTGTCATTCAGTTAGCAGAAGCCGCTCAACTGCGGGAGTGTTGGAAGACGTTCTGGTTCGGGTAAATAATTTAATATTCCCAGCTGATTTTTATGTGTTGAATATGGAAGATGAATCTGCCTCTTCCCCACCCCCATTGATCTTAGGTAGGCCATTTTTGAAAACTGCTAAAACTAAGATTGATGTGCATGCTGGTACCCTTTCCATGGAATTTGGTGATGATATCATTCAGTTTAACATTTTTGATGCCATGAAATACCCTTTAGAGGATCATTTTGTTTTTCATTTTGATGTCATTGATTTACTGGTTGATGATATGCATCTTTGATATGTTGGCGAGTTTCCTGAAATTGTAGGATACACTGATAGCATAGTTTGCGATACTTGTTGCACCTGTTTCAGACTTTCTGGTTGTAAACCCAATGCAATGTGTGCAGCCTGTGCTGAGATTTCTACATACTTATCATGTGCTGTTGACATTGATGACTCTGTTTCTGTTATTAATGGCAATGATGCTGTTATTAGTGATGTTGTCATTCATCCTGCTGCTAAGTGTGATTCTTTTGATTCCATAAGATATGATGATGTTGTTTTGCAAGATTGTGCACAGCTTGCAGGTACAAGTGCAGCAAGTGCAACTACTGAGAATTTAGCAGATTTAGTTTCGGTTCCAAAACTAGTACCATCAGTCCAGCAATCACCCTCCATTGAACTTAAGCCCCTGCCCGAGCATTTGAATGCATTCTTGGAGGAGGATGAGAAGCTCCCGGTGATAGTGGCCAAACACCTCCAACGAGCAAGAAACCAGTTATTGGAAGTTTTGAAGCAACGTAAAGGGCAATTGGTTGGACACTTGCGGATATTCCTAGTATTAACCCCTCCACATGCATGCACGAGGATATTACTTGAGGAGGAAACTAAACCGGTGAGACAACCCCAGAGGAGGCTGAATCCTCTCATTCTAGATGTGGTGAAAAAGAGGTGACCAAGCTCGCAGTGGCATTATCTATCCCATCTCTGACAGTGGGTAAGCCGGTGCAAGTAGTTCCAAAGAAATCCGAAGTGACTGTTGTGGCCAACCAGAAGAATGAGCTCATTCCAACCCGAGTGCAGAATAGTTGGAGAGTTTGCATTGATTACAGACGTCTCAACCAAGCCACTCGGAAAGATCATTACCCCCTTCCGTTCATTGATCAGATGCTGGAACGGTTGGCTGGTAAGTGCCATTACTGCTTTTTAGATGGCTACACTGGATACTTCCAAATCCACATTGCACCGGAGGATCAGGAGAAGACCACATTTACTTGTCCCTTCGGCACCTTTGCTTACAGACGGATGCCCTTCGGCCTCTGCAATGCCCCTGGTACCTTCCAGCGGTGCATGATGAGCATATTTTCTGATTTCTTAGAGGAGTGCATGGAGGTATTTATGGATGACTTCACTGTCTATGGTTCTTCTTTTGATTCATGTTTAGCTAGCTTATCTAGGGTGCTGCATAGATGCATTGAGACTAACCTTGTGCTAAATTTTGAGAAATGCCATTTTATGGTAGAACGGGGGTATAGTTTTAGGCCATGTAGTATCCAGTAAGGGCATTGAGGTAGATCCTGCCAAGATTGATGTAATTACTTGTTTATCTTACCCCACATGCGTGCGGGAAGTGCGTTCTTTTCTTGGTCATGCAGGTTTCTACAGGCGCTTCATTGTCGACTTCAGCAAGATTGCTCTTCCACTTTCCCAGTTACTGCAGAAAGATGTGGAGTTTAATTTTGATGACAAGTGCAAGGCAGCTTTCAACCACTTGAAGCAGGCCTTGACTAGTACCCCTATCATCCACCAATATTTGGACATTGCCATTTGAGTTAATGTGTGATGCTTCTAACTATGCAGTAGGAGCAGTCTTGGCATAGAGAGTAGGGAGAGCTTCTCATGTGATATACTATGTTTCCAGAACTCTGGATGCTGCTCAGGCCAACTATACCACAACTGAAAAAAGAACTTTTAGCCATTGTTTTTGCTTTGGATAAGTTTAGATCATATTTGCTTGGCTCTAAGGTTGTTGTGTTTACTGATCATGCAGCACTTAAGTTTCTTTTGAAGAAGCCAGAGGCAAAGCCCTGACTAATAAGATGGATGCTCTTGCTCCAAGAGTTTCACATAGAGATCCGTGACAAGAGTGGAGCAGAGAACCTAGTGGCAGATCATTTGAGCCGCATTGAAAGGGCTTGAGATCCCTTCCTGTGCGGGACTCCTTCCCGGATGAGCGACTTATGCATTGCAAGGTAAGAACACCTTCCCTTGGTTTGCTGATATGGTAAATTTCTTGGTTGCTACAGTTTTTCCCTCACATTTCACTCGTGCACAAATTTATAAACTTAAGAGTGAATCAAAATATTATGTGTGGGATGATCCATATCTGTGGCAATTTTGTAGTGACCAAATTATTAGGCGATGTGTGCCTAATCAAGAGTTTCATTCTGTTCTTAGCTTTTGTCATGCATTTGCATGTGGTGGACATTTTGGGCCTCAACGTACAGCTAGGAAAGTTTTAGACTCTGGTTTATATTGGCCTACCTTGTTTCATGATGCATATTTGTTCTGTAAGTCTTGTGAACTGTGTCAGAGAACAGGGAACATTTCTCGCAGGAATGAGATGCCCCAACAACCTCTACTGTATTGTGAAATCTTTGACGTATGGGGTATTGATTTCATGGGACCTTTTCCTGTTTCCTTTGGTTATGTTCACATTTTGCTAGCTGTTGATTATGTATCAAAATGGGTGGAGGCTAAAGCCACTCGGACTGATGATTCCAAGGTTGTTGTGGATTTTGTTAGATCACAGATTTTTTGCAGGTTTGGAATCCCGAGAGCTATCATCGGTGATCAAGGCACCCATTTCATGCTTGGAGCATGGAGGGATTGATGAGGAAATATGGCGTGTTGCATAAAGTTTCTACACCTTACCATCCCGGACTAATGGTCAAGCCGAGGTCTCCAATAGAGAGATCAAGCGCATACTTGAAAACAGTCCAACCTAATCGGAAGGATTGGAGCATGAGGCTTGAGGATGCTCTTTGGGCTTCTGGACCGCTTACAAAACTCCAATCGGGATGTCTCCATATCGGATAGTCTATGGTAAGGCATGCCACTTGCCGATAGAAATTGAGCACAAAGCATATTGGGTGTGAAGCAATGCAACATGAATTTGGCAGTGGTATAGAGCGGAAGTTGCGATTCTGAGGAATTGGAAGAGATGCCTAGATGCCTATGAGAGCTCCCGACTCTACAAAGAAAAGACCAAAGCCTTCCATGATAAGTTTATTCTTCGGAAGGAGTTTTCAGTTGGGCAAAAAGTTCTCTTGTTTAATTCTCGCCTTAAGTTGATGCCTGGTAAATTAAGGTCTAGGTGGGACGGTCCGTTTGTTGTTACTAACATTTTTCCTCATGGTGCAATGGAAATTAAGAGTGAGGCAACCAACAAAGAATTCAAAGTCAATGGTCATCGCCTCAAGAATTTTTATGAAGGAGCTCAAGAGAACCTCGTGGAGGAAGTTCTACTGCAGGATGCCCTCTACCATGATTGATCACTACTGTGTTGAAAAAAAAAGACAAAAAAAAAAGCCACGATTAATGTCAATTGCCAGAGATTGAATCATTATTGGGGAGGACCCATCGCTCGTGCAAAATCTTCAATCACGCTGGCTAAGGACATTAAAAGTAGCGCTTCTTGGGAGGCAACCCAAGCTTTCTAACTCTTTCATCTTTCAACTTTGACTTATTTGCAATCACAGGAATCGAGATAGAAAATCAGTGTCAAGCGAGAAAATCTATCAGAGTTTGATTTTTTCTGTCTTAATTTTGTTTTTTTTCTTTGACAGATGATTTTCACCTGTTAAATGGCGGATAATGGTACTTCGTGAAAATCTTTTTTGGTCCCTTCAGTTACCCATAAACACTGAAATCTGTATATAATTTTACTCAAATTTTTTTTCTTCTTTCTTTTTTTCAAAATGGATAATCGACTTGTCAACCTCATAGCGATTCCCTTCTCTCCCTCAAAATGCTTTAACTAACATTTATTGTGCAAGGTTTGAGAGGTTAAGGATGCTTATGCACAAAGGCATCCTGCGGATATCTGTTGGATAATCGAAGCAAAGGTCCAGAATCACGGGGAATTTTACGATGCTCTTGTTTCATATATGTCGAGGGCTAGGCAAAAGTTCATATGCAAAAAGAGAAGAGCAAAAGGTTACGAGTCTGCTATAAATGTGCAAGATGGACCTGTAACACAAAATGCAGATCAATTGGAATGGCGTCTATAAATCGACTTGATAAAATTGACTTCATTAAGGATGGCATGAGTAAGGAGTCTTTAGATAACATTCTATTGACTCTTGAGACGCATCCTAGTGGAGATGTGCAGAGAGTACTTCTCGATTTATGGCCAATATTCCAAGATGAACATAAGCGTTATAATCTTGGGAATCTAACTCAAAAAGACCCTGTTTGCCAATTTTTAAGAAAATTGGATGGGAAGCCGTCCATCGGCCCATAAAGAGCATTCAAGCCGTTCCTGGACGTAAAACCAGAGGAAAAAGTGAGCCATAATCACACCTCCTGTAAGTATTTTATTTTATTTTTCCTTTTTCTTCTTGTTTATAAAAAAAATTCAAAAAAAAATAAAAATAAAAAACATTTCAAAAGAATTCAAAAATCAAAAAATAAAAAAATAAAAAATAAAAAATTTAGCCGTATTTTTTTTAAATATGCATTGCATATTTTCAAACTTCTTCTGACACATATAGATTAGTCTTTTATCCTTGTCATATAGCTATTATCATTGCTGTGCTTATTTTCAAACTTACCTGACACACGGTTCTCCCCTCCTTTATAGGTGTAATTATTACATTTGAGTTTTGATTCTTTAAATAATGCACTTTGCTCTCTTCAGATCATTGATAAGGTGAGAGTACAAAAAAAAAAAAGAGAAAATGGAAGTCACTTCAGTTCGTCGGATCAAGAGTGTTTGTGTCTTTTGTGGATCTAATCCTGGGAAAGATAAAGAGTTTGTAAATATTGCACACCATCTTGGTCGAGTGCTAGCTGAGAGAGAAATCCATTTAGTTTATGGAGGAGGTAGTCTTGGGTTAATGGGTTGTGTAGCAAGCTGCTGCACATTTAGGAGGTGGCAAAGTCCTTGGTGTCATTCCAGTCCTTTATCTACCGGCAAGCGCATTGGAAAAACATTAGGGGATGAAGTAATGGTATTTTGCATGCACCAACGCATGAACATTATGATAGCAAATGCGATGCCTTTATTGCCCTACCTGGTGGTTTTGAAACTTTGGAAGAACTCTTTCAAATTACATCACAGTCACAGTGAGAACTTTCACCAAAAACTCATAGGTATATTAAATGTTAATGGTTTTTATGACGATTTGTTCTGTTTTCTTGATCATCTTTGTAGAAAAAGGTTCATCTCACAAGCGACACGTCAAAGTCTTGTAAGCTGCTACAACTCTGAACAATTGCTCGATCAACTCAATGCATTTGTACCACAACGTGATCCAGCAATGGCTCCTTTGAATTAGGAACAAGGCAGCAGCGACAAAAGCAAAAACTTGATTTGACTTTGTCTTTGTGAATTTTGTTTTCTCTTATGGTTTTAGTTTTTGTAATTTTTCTTATTTCGGGCCCGATTTGCGGTTTTACGGTAAGACCTTCTACACTCTACCTATCTTTATTTTGACATTGGGGACAATGTCTTTAATTAGAATTGGGGAGGGATAGTTGACATTACCATGTACATAGTTTAGTTAAAAAAAAAAAAAAGCTAATCTTTATTGTTACTAACTTTTTAGATGTATGATGGCAGAGTAAGGAGTAGTTTTGCTCTTGAGACGCATCTTAACTTGCATTTCATAATAGGTCTTAAATCATCTTTGTTCTTGTATATATATTTAAAAAAAAACACACACACACACAATTTTGATCTTTTTAATTGATTTTGATACAAGCATGTGCTGAATCTGAGCTTAATTGATGATAAAAGTATGCAAAACAGTTTATAGTTGAATCATTTTCATGATATACATGTGTATATGATTGTGGATATTAGGAAGAAGGCATGGTTGAATTGAGTGAATGTTCCATACCTTTGTGAGTGTTGGGCTTTTCCAAGTTTGATACTTACACTTGGTTATTTTCTTTCATGAGTGATGTCAATTATGAATTTATTTTCTAGAACTTGCATTGAATCGATTTGAGATTACATTGGTCTGTATGTTGCATGAAAATGACAGAGGCATTTTTCTTAACTTAGCTGCTTTGGCCAAATAAACCTACCTTGCATTTATCCCATTGTTAACCCCCTCTGAGCCTACTTACCCATTCTTTGTTCTTAGCTCATTACAAGCCTTGAGTGAAAAACCATGTTTTACCTTACCTTAGGGAATGGGAGAGCATTGATTTTCTTATTGGATGAGTTCTTTTGCTTGCAATGATTTAAGTGTGGGGGAATTGGTGTGCTGATACGAAATGCTTGGTACAAAAACAAAAACAAAAACAAAAAAAAACAAAAAAAAAGAGAAAAAAAAGAAAGAAAAAATAAAAGAATAGAAAAAGGAAGGAATGTGTGAAGAGAATGAGCATTTTATGGTTTTGGGTAAAAATTTTATTCTTTCTACTTGAATTACTCCTCAATGCTCTTTTATTCTCTTTGGTTTTAACCTGCTATTATCTATATTGTTCCCTTCCTTCACCTTATAAGTTCCATTACAACCTTTTTGAAAGACCTCTTGATTTTTGCAATTTATTTGATCTAAGTAGTGGAGAATTGATGTATATGCAAGCCTATGGTAAAATACTTTCATAATTTGACTGAGTTGAGCGTAAACAGTTAACCTAAACACCTTGTGCGATTTGAGTGTCACTTGTGAAGAATTTTACTCAATCTGAACATGCCTATTTCTGATTAAAGCATGATTATGCTATACTTTATTCTCAATTGATTTGATTCAACTATTCTTTGTTAAGCATACTTGACTTATTAATTATGGTTTATATTTGATACAATGCTTGTATTTAAAAATTAGTTGAATTGATTAAATAAAATATTACATGTTTGTGGGTATCATCCTGGTAAACCCTCACGAGACTATAACTCGTCCACTATGGACACCTAGGGGTTTAAAGGCTTGTGGCATATGCTAAGTGCCATCGTGTTTTCCTACGAAAATGGATTAGATTAGGCATAATCATTTTTTTATGTTTTTAGTTTAATAATATGATGTTTCTTGTTTTTCTTTAGTTTTGTTCTTATGTGTTTTGCCCGGGAGTGCAAAAGCTTAAGTGTGGGGGAATTTGATCAATCAATTTGAGACACTTATGTTAGCTTTGTATTAGGCTTCATTAGATGTTTATTGTGCCCAATATTAGTATTTTAGATGAGTTTAATGTTGTTGGGCTTCATTGGGTTTTAATGTAAATATTGGATAATTTTCGGATTTTGATGCATTTTGACCTTTCTTCCTTGGTTAGGCTATAACTTGGGACTCGGTGGTCCAATTGAGGTGATCTTGGTGTCTTTGGAAAGCTAAGACAAGGATCTACAAGTTTCATGAAGAACTTAAGAGCTGGATCGGACTGCTAAGGGCCCAAAATAGCCTCGCAATACAGAGTGAGTTTGCTGTCACGGAACCATCTGGGCAGTATGCACATATTGGACTATATAGTGGGTTATAGGCCTCCTCTTGGGCTGAAACTTGGTTACTTGAAAGATAAGACCCATATCTCCAACTTCACTGAAGACCATTTTGTCAATAGATGTCGTTTTAGGCATGCTTCTGAAGCTACAAGTTGGTCTGAATTTGGAAACACGTTCTTCCAACCCTAACTTGAGGTAGGTGCAGTGTTTTTGGCATTTCTGGAGTTCTAAAAGTCCAAATGACATGATTCAAATTGGAGATTTTCAAGGAGACAACTGGCTACAACTTTGATGCAGACATCCAAGCCAAAATACACCGTCTAGGTGATGAATTTGAAGCCAGAAGTCGGATAAGAGTTGTTGACTAAAAGCCACCAACCATACACCAACCCACCTACCATGCACCAACCCACCAACCATGCATCAAGCTTCCATTTTTGACAATTTTCATATTCTTATAGCTTGTATTCAGATTATGTACATGTACAAATTGGCTTCTAGGATTAGTATAAATAGACCCAACCTCTTTGTATTAGAGGCATTCAATTTGGAAGTAAGTTTCAAGAAAGTTTAAGTATTTGTGAGAGTTTTCTTTCTCTTCTTCTCCATTCTCTTTGCAATTTCGTTTTTGTTCTTTAAATTCTGAGTTCTTCCTTCCCATCCATGGAAGGCTAGGCTCTCATAATCAATCCAAGGGATTAGCCATCTTGTTGTTTAATTTGGAGATCTTGTCTTGCTTGTTCATATTGCTTAATTGTTATTCAAGTTTCTCTTCTTCCTCTTTTGATTTTTATCTAGATTAAATTGCTTAATTTGATTTAGATGTTGATGTGGTAATAGCTTTATTATCATGTATTCAAAGAGGATCATAAAGATTAAACAATATATTAAAGCTTTTTGATAGATTGTTTAGCTTGGTTAAATTCTAGATCTTAAGTTAATCTATGTTGGATGGTGCTTACTTTATCTAACCTTGGTTAATCAAATCCTAGATGCTTATCTAGTAAAGAATTCTTGGATCATGTTAGGGCTTCTTGATGTGATCTAAGGCCAAGAACATGGTTAGCAATTAAGTGAATTCCTTGTGATCAATGATGAGTTAAACTCAAGATCGGTAAATTTCCTTGGATTGGTTGTTTCTTTAGATTTGTTTACAACTTTGAATCTCCCACTTTGATTAATCTTGTTAATCAACAACAAAACCCCCCCTTTTCTAATTATCTTGATCTAATTAAATCTTTGTTTTTGGATCCTTGAGAGACGATTCGGTTCATTCTCTATACTACAAATTAGTTTGTGAACCGGTTATTTTATTTGATAGGTCTCGACAACCTCTTGTCAATCACCTCCTTTACCAAGGATCACATCCTTGTCTTTTATTTCATCTTACATATCATTAAATGAGCATGTAATGTCATTTTCTAAGTTTCTAGAGTAATTGAACATTTTTCTCATAAAGTCAACTTTCTTGACCTTTTTCATACATAATTACTCTTAGAAACATACTTGACTATTACCTAGCCTTAGAAGCTAGGTTTTGGCCAAAACCTCAACCCTATGATCTAGGTTTCTCTTAATCATCATAGACATGTCATTTTGCTAATCTAAATTAGCCATTTAGAAGCCTAAAAATGCTTCACAACTTAACCAAATTACTATTCATTTGGTCATTTTCACTATTTATTTGGTCAAGTTTTCCAATTGCTTGAACATTCATTATTTCTTAACACTTAATCATTTTTAGTCATTCTAATACTCATTTCTTTGAATCCAAATCAAATCTTAAGTTGAAAACCCTAATTTAGTTTAAATTTAATTTAGGGTTTCTTAATCTAGTTTAACACTTAACTTTGCTAATTTCTTTCATTTTCTTCCAAATCTCCACCAATGTCATCTTCTAATCACCATAATAGAATAATTACATGTAAATTTTCCGACCTAGGCTATTTAAATCACTTGGCCAAAACCTTCCACTTGGTTTCCAAGTGATTTTTCTCAACTTCTATCACCTAACTAAGCTTGGGTTTTGGTCACACTATTTAATTAACTTCTAATTCATACTCCTAACTATTAACATAACAATTTACACACATAAACCCTAAAGGACTTATCTTGGCCAAAACATACATATAACTAGGGTTTATACCTTTTCATCTCAAATTCATCAAAATTCCATTAATCCTTGATAAGTCACTTAACAACCTACTTATCTACATCATAACTCTTCTACATATGATCAAACACATTGAACCTCCATTTCCCTAGCTTGGCCGAAACCCACATAGTCAAGGTTCCTAGGGTTTTTCAATCCAAACAACCATATATCATTAAAACATAGCATAAATCACTTAATATATCAACAAAATCATCATTCAAACACTACAAGCCCATGGAATTCAAAATTCCCATGAAGCCAAAGTCTCCAATCATCATCCATATTCAAGCATATCTAAATGTATTATTTGATGAATATTCATGAAAGACTCAAAATCTATGAAAATATAGCTAAAACACCAAGTTTAGAATCAAAAGGATGATGGGTACTTGAACTCCTACCTCTTCCTCTTCTTTTAGTGAAACTTTGAGCTTGAAATCAAGTTGAGAATCCTAGTTTCTTCTTGATTCTTGATAGATTCGTAGATGGAGATTCACTTTGTAGCAATTTTCTAATTTTTTGGAATTTTTTTCTAATTTTTCTCTAATTTTCTTTCTCTCTTTTTCTTCTTCTTTTTCTCCCTTGGCCGTGCATTCCTTCTTCCCCCTTATCCTTCACTTTGCCGACCTTGTATCATCATTATCACCTTATTTTTTTTTTTTTAATCTTAATATTTCTTAAGAATTATTATTTTAATAAAAAGATATTTATTAAGAATTAATATTTTATTATTTGGCTTCTTGAAGCCATAGAAATATTATTATTTTTTGTTCCTTATATAGTTAGATTCTAACTATCTAGTTAGTTTCTAACTGCTTTGGTTAGTTTAGAACCAACTTAGTTAAATTTAATAATTAACTACATTAGTTAGATTTTAATGAATTTAGTTAGTTTCTAACTAAATTCCAATTTTATTCTAACTAGATGTCAACTAGATTCCATCTAGTTACACCTATTTTGTCTTTTTCCTACTAATATTTCTAAATGACAATTTTACCCTTATGTTAACATATGATGAAATAAAAATGACACTCATGACCTGTTAAAAACCCTACTATAAAGGATATCTCTGTTTAATTATATAAGTTACACTGATTATTTTAATGGATATTCTTTGACAAAAACAGTCTCTAAAATATTATTAACCTACAATGAGAGAAAAACAAAAAATATACTAACAATAATTTATTCCGACCAATTATTTTTACTGATATACTAAAAATAGTAAATGAATGTAATTAAATAAATAAAAATATGTCCTATGTAATTTTTCTGCCCTCTAATTTCTAGATAAGAAAAATCATTGTTCTAAGATATAACAATGGAGAAATAAATTTATAAAGAAATAAATATTACATATAATTAAATATTAATTAATAATAATATTTAAATAATGAAATTTAAGGGAAGATGTTAAAATTGCGATCTAGAGTCGTCCTTATTGGATTGGAAGCTTGCATTAGTGTAACCCTTTACAACGAGCTCGTCCTCGCCTCCATATACCAAGAATGAATCCTTTGTCCTTCTTGAGTACTTAAGGATGTTCTTGGCAGCTATCTAGTGACTCTCACCGGGATCTGACTGGTACCTACTCGTCATGCTCAAGGCATACAAGACATCTGGATAAGTACACAACATGACATACATGATAGTTCCAATTGCATATGCATATGGAATCTTACTCATGTGCTCCCTCTTATCTTGAGTGGAAGGACATTGAGCCTTCGAAAGGCTTACACCATGCGACATAGGCAAAAACCCCTTTTTGGCTTCTTGCATATTAAAACTATGTAAGTACTCTGACTTAAGTCAAGCAGTCTCCGTAATCTATCTCTATAGATCTTGATGCCTAACACATAGGCAGCTTCGCCCAAGTCTTTCATGGAAAAGCACCTCCCTAGCCAAGTATTTACAGACTACAAACTAGGGATGTCATTTCCAATGATTAGTATGTCATCTACATACAACATCAGAAAAACAATTGCGCTTCCACTAACCTTCTTGTAGACACAAGGTTCATCTTCATTCTTGATGAAGCCAAACTCTTTGATTGCTTCATCAAATCGAAGATTCTAGTTTCTAGAAGCTTGCTTTAATCCATAAATGGATCTTTGCAGCTTACATATTTTTTCAGCGTCCTCTGGAATGACAAAACCCTCAAGTTGTGTCATGTACACATCATCGAGAAGATATCCATTAAGGAAAGCGGTTTTGACATCCATAAGCCAAATTTCATAATCATGATAAGCTGTAATAGTAAGCAAGATCCTAATGGATTTAAGCATGGCAATTGGGGAAAAGGTCTCATCATAGTCTACATTATGAACTTGCCAGAAACCTTTAGCCACCAATTGCCCCTTAAAGGTATGCACGTTACCATCCATGTCAATCTTCTTTTTGAAGATCCATTTGCACCCAATGGGTTTTACCCCTTCAGGAGGGTCCACCAAGGTCCATACTTGCTTGGTATACATGGATTCCATCTCAAATCTCATGGCCTCAAGCCATTTCTCAGAGTTTGGGCCTATCACGGCTTCCTCGTAAGTCATAGGCTCATCTTGATCCATGAGCAATACATCACCTTGTTGAGTTACGAGAAATCCATATCTCTCGTGTTGATGACATAACCTACTATACTTACGTGGGCCTTGTGGCATGTGGCATGTGGTTGTTCCACAACACCTTGTGGAGCCCGCTCACTTTCCACCATTGGATCCTTGCTACTTTTGGATTCTTGAATCACTTCAAGTTCTATCTTTCTCCCACTAGTTCCTTTGGAGATAAACTCTCTCTAGGAATATAGCAGTCCGAATGACAAACACTTTGCTTTCGGCGGGATTATAGAAATAGTACCCCTTGGTTTCTTTGAGATACCCCACAAAGAAACATTTATCAAATTTGGGACCAAGTTTATCAAATATTTGACATCTTACATAAGCTTCACAACCCCAAATCTTCATAAAAGACATACTGGAACGCCTCCCAGTCCATATCTCATATGGTGTCTCTTGAACCGTTTTAGATGGAACACAGTTAAGTGCGAAAGCAGCTGTTAATATAGCATATCCCCATAAGGAGCTTGGAAGGTCTACATGACTCATCATGGATCGGATCATGTCTAATATGGTTCAGTTTCTCCTCTCAAAAACACCATTTCATTGTGGTGTACCAGGGGGAGTGAGTTGGGATACTATCCCATACTCTTTCAGATGGTCATCAAAGTCTTGGCTCAAATATTCACCACCTCGATCTGATCGAAGGATTTTGATATTCTTACCAAGTTGGTTTTATACCTCATTCTTGAATTCTTTGAACTTTTCAAAGGATTATGAATTGTGTTTCATTAAATACATAAATCCATATCTACTGAAATCATCAATAAATGTAATGAAGTACTGAAAAGCTCCTCTGGCCTGTAGCTTGAAGGGTCCACAAACATCACTATGTATGAGGCCTAAAACATCACTAGCCCTTCTACCTTTTCTAGTGAATGGTGACTTAGTCATCTTTCTTAATATACAAGGTTCACATGCCTCATATGATTCAAAATCAAACGAGTCCAAAAATCCATTTTGATAGAGTTTGGATATGTGACTCTCATTTATGTGGCCTAGACGACAATGTCAAAGATAAGTTGGGATCCTATCATTTGATTTGAACCTCTCAGTATTTATGCTATAGATGGGTATATCGAGGTCGAGAACGTAAAGTCTATTACTCAATTGCGCACTACCATAACAGATATCATCCATATAAATAGAACAACATTTGTCCTTTATTACAAATGAAAAGCCTTTCTTGTCCAAAAAAGAAATAGAAATGATATTCCTACTAATGGCAGGCACAAAATAACAGTTCTCTAACTCAATAACAAGAAACAATAAGTTCCTATAGCTAATGCAGCAACCCTTGCTCCATTATCAACTCGTTGGTCCACTTCGCCCTTAGCCAATGTCCTACTCCTTTTTAGATTCTACACATTCACACAAATGTAAGTTCCACATCTAGTATCTAATACCCATGATGATGAAGTAGATAAATTGACTTCTATAACAAAAATACTTGAAGCGAAAGTCTCACTTCCCTTCTTCATCTTAAGCTCCTCCAAGTATTTGTCACAGTTCCTCTTCCAATGTCTGGTCTGACCACAGTGGAAGCAAGTACCTTCCTTAGCCACCCCAACCTTAGGTTTCAAGGTAGAAGTGCTAGGCTTGGATTCGCCTTGCCCTTGCCCTTCCACTTGTCCATGGGTTTCTTTGCATGCTTTTTGCCCTTGCCTTTACCTTTGGCATTTTGGACCATCATGACGGTCTTTCCCTTGTTAATATTCTGCTCAGCAGTTCTTAACATGCTTAATAGCTCTGACAAAGGATTAGCAATCTCATTCATGTTGTAGTTCATGACGAATTGGCTATAACCGTCCAGCAACAATTGCAGGACGAGGTCAGTGGCCAACTCTTGACCCAAAGGGAAACCGAGCTTAAATGAAAGAATATAACACAAGAAGGGGGGTTGAATTGTGTTATTAAAACTTGGAAAACATTTTGTAAAAACAGCTTTGCAAAGATACGTTGGACACAAAAACCGCTTGAAAAGGAGTTTTGGATGTAGAGAACTTATTTAAGTAAAATCTTTGGACGCAGAGAAAATTATTTCAAACTATAGATAACCAAGTGATAGAAACAACAATATCAATCCCCAAAAGTTAGCACAGGAAGGATTTTAAAACATGATAAAGGAAAGAGAGAATCACACAGCCAATTTATACTGGTTCACTCTTATAACCCAAGAGCTATGTCTAGTCCTTTCGATAAGAAGGATTTTTCTTCACTAATCTTTTCAAGATTATAAGTATTCTACACCTCTTCAGGTAACAAGTATTCTACACCTCTTTAGGTAAACAAGTATTCTACACCTCTTCAGGTAAACAAGTATTCTACACCTCTTTAGGTATACACAGAGTGAAAAGATTTGTGTTTGAAAACACTTAACAACAAAACTCACGAAATGTGAGGATAAGAACTGTGAAGCTTAGTGTATCTAGAATATCTTTACACAACGAATATAAAAGTGTAAGAGGAATTCTCAGAAGCTTGAAGGCGTTTGTTATTTTTCGTTTTTCATCACTATTGTTCATCTTTTTAAGATAACTTGTATTTATATGCTTCAGAGCTTTGAACTTGTCTTCATGAGCTGTTCGTCCAATGGAAACATTTATTACCGTTCTGAGTAGCATTAAATGCATAAGTTGATATTGTGTTAAGCTTCTTCTGAAAAGTGACTTTGATTATCAGAAGCTACTAAGAATATGATATCTTAGTTCTGATTAATCTGAGCGCGCAGAAAGTTCTTTGTTGGCTGATCTTTATAGTTGTTAGAAGTGTCAGCATCGTAACATAGTTGACTTCTTTTTGCTGTGTACTTTGTCAGAAGTCTCTTCAGCATTTAATGATTAAACAGCTCTTATATTTGAATTCGAAGTCTTGGACTAAAACTTGAGTCTGAACTAGACAGAGACTTTGGACAATCCAATATAATAGTAATAAAACAATTTAAGGTATATAAATATATTAAACGCATGCAACAAATTCAGTTAATAACAAGAACCATATTGGATGCATACGAGAAATTTCTTTTCAGTTGTTCTAGTAAGGTCAAATGGACGCACATTTAAAAGAATACCTTAGTTAAGCCTGTGCTTCCTAACCAAAAATTAATCAACATTAACAAATATCATTGGATTAACAGATCTCATGGTACAAAGTAGTTATCTTTGAAATATTTCTATTGTCATTCCAATTTAATACCTTTGTTATCTTCAAAACTTTGAGAGGTTTAAATCTTTGAACTATATTGGTTCCAACTTTAATTTCTTAAAGCGTCTTTGGTTCCAACACTAGCCTCTCAAGGTTCTCTGTGTATACAATCATCTTGAGCACATGAGTTCCAACAAGGCTTCCCTCTGCCAGTTTGCACTGAAACAATGCCTTTGAGACCTCAAACCTCTCATGCCTAGCTTGCTCTTGGTAGAGCCTTTTCAAATGCACGATCATATCGTAAGCATCCATGTTCTCATGTTATTTCTGAAGCTTAGTGTTCATGGTGGCTAGCATGAGACATCCGACGTCTAAGGTGTCATCTTGATGCTTCGTATGAGCATCCCTTTCAGCGCAAGGGGCATTTGCAACATGTGGTTCAGGAATAAGCTGCCTTAGAACATACAACTTTTTCTCGTGTTTGATGACTATCCTTAGATTCTTGTACTAGTCTAGAAAGTTTGTTCCAGACAGTTTGTCTTTCTCAATGACAGATCGCAATGATAGGTTACTAGTCGTGTTGGATGCCATGGTAATCTAACAACAGAAATATGCAAAGTAAGTACCATGCCATTAAACAATTAAATAAGGTCTTTTATTAAATTTAACTCCCACTATTTTATTCAAATCAACGACCCTCATCATGGACTCGGAAAATCCCATCGTAAGATTTTCTAGTGGGCCAAGATCCATATTTCACCTTGTTCTGAGTCAACTTTGGCTGATCACCCAAAACTTGGTTTATTTAGGTATGGAACACCTTCCCAATTACATCATATGTAACTCTGTTTTCTGGTTTTTCACAGATTTGGAACATGGTTTGATGAATATTGGGGTGGGTATTGGTGCTATGTTTAAAGGCCAAGTAGGGGATTTTATGGTGACTTTGGTTGTTAATGGGTGTCCTTGGATGAAATTTTATGGAGAGAGAGATATGCTTTATTTTTGGACAAGAAAATGCAGAGAAAGGTGAGTGAAATGGTTGGGTGATTATGGAGAAGTTGTTTTGGGATTATAGAGGTTGGGTATAAGTGTGGGTGTGGATTTGGTGATGAATTGATAAGGAAAATGACAAAAGAACATCAACCAAAACTCAACAAAACCAAAATCACCATCATATCATATACATACAATATTTATAAGCATTGACAGGAAATACCAAGACAAAACATAGAGAAAAGATGTGGAGACTTACCTCTTAGAGCAAAGAATTGAAAATGGCTCTTCTCCTTCTCAGACTTTTTGCTTCTCCCTCTCGGTCTCTTCCTCTTCTTCTCTTACTCTAAAGTGTCGTCCTCCTTTTCTCTCCTTCCTCTTCCTTTTTATCCGTGAAGAAAAACCAAAAACTGCTTTTTGCATAGTGTGTTGTGTGTGCGGTGCAACAAGTATGGGGGAATATGATGTGTGCGGTGCAACAGGTGTGCCGTTGTGTGCGGGGTGCAGGGTGTGTCTGTGAATAGAGGGGGACGTGCTTGGTGCAAAGGGGGGAAGATGGGCTGGGTGGAGTAGATGCTAGGCCAAGGTGGGATCTAGGGCGAGCCCCATAGGAATGGGTTGAAAATGGGCTGAGTGGATTTTGAACTTTCTATTTTTTGGTATTGATTTTCCTATTTTTTATTATTATTATTACATCCATTTTTTATTTTTATTTTTTTATGCAAAACAATTAGATTTTGGGATCGGGAAACATAGCGAAAAACAAAAACCAAATTCCAAACCCATTCGATGATCCATGCGAAAAGATCATAAAACATGTTAAGGGATTTACCTTTAGGAAGAAATGGATAACAATTACGAGCACAACAAACCAGCAAGGCCTCTACGGTATCCACATGAACAGGTGCAATGGACTCCCTCTTCGGCACGGTACTAGCCACGAAATGGGGCAATTTTCTCTCTAACTCTTCTCTATTCAGAAACTGTTTCCAACTCTCAGTTGTGCGTGTGTAGTATGTTGCGGCACAAGAGATTAAGAAATGTATATATATAGGACCCTACACATATCTGGCCTAGGTCAGACTCTTGTGTGGGCCTATTCAATTGGGTTGGCCCATTTAGTCTTACTAAAGGTCCAACTAACCTCATTCAACTCCATTCCAATCCATTCTATGTGTGTGACCCCGTAGGATCCTATTATGTTGACAGTAACATTAAATCCTATTTAATATTACAAACAATGAGTGGTATCTAGCAATATATCACTGCTAGTCAAGTGATAGGAATGTCCATGATTCGACATAACCTAACTGTGACTAATGTTACCATGTCGTCTAGTCCCTTTGTCCAGATATCTAGATTGAACATAATGCATAGAACGGTCATCCTTGTACAGTTCAATCTTTGGTTTCTTGATCTCTGAGTAGACACACTAAGACAAATGAGATCAATATTTCATATTGATTCATTTGAGTATGGCCATGCATTTTCAATTTCACTCTTATCAAGGGGCTCACAGATATCACTCTCGTTATGTAGGAGAGACAATGTAACACCCCAAAATTTCGACTTATATTATATATGTTGTTTTCTTAGATTTTTGTGATAAATAATTTTTATAAATTTTTGTGAGTTCAATTAAATCAAATTTTGATTGAACTTAGCCTTATATGTTGATTCTAGACCATTCCAGAAAATAAAATAAAAAAATTTATTTTTGGTCCAGAATACCTTTGGGGAAATTTTAAAAATAAACAGAAGTTCAAATTTCAAATCCGTCAGCAGATTTGATCATTTTCCATTTTTAGGGATTTTATGAGCAAATAAAATCTTTGGATGATTCTGGGTAAATCCTATTGCCCATTGTACAATAGATACTGATCTTTGTCCATTGGATAATAGTTACTAGTAAAAATCTTGAGAAAAATATCTTATGTAATAAATGGTAACATTTATGGCTATGGTGACTCAAAGGGGTGAGTCATGGTGAAAATTTATGAAGATGGTGAATCACATAAGTGACTCACCATGGCATTAATGGAAATCAAGAAGCAAAAATGATAACCATCACCTTGCTTGGAGTTTGGAGAGGCTGGCCATACTACAAGGTAATTTCTTTAATTTTTACTTTAATTTAATTACCATTACATCCTATTTACCATCTATAAATAGCACCTTACATCCTTCACTTGAACTCACTAAAATCTTTCTTCTTTCTCTCCCAAAGTCCACGCCCAAGCTCTCCAAAACCCACGGCCAAGCCCTTTTATTTTCTTTCCCAAGTTCTAAATTAAGATCCAAGCTTAATTCTAGTACCTTGGTAAGATTGTGAGTAATTTTCTAGTTAAGAGTTTCTAGAGAAAAAGCCTAACTATCTTACTTCTACCTCGTTGAAGTTGAAGAAACCTTAAGGTGAAAATTATTTCCTTTCACTTTTAAATTTCTATTTCAAAGTTTTGGATCATTGGATTAATCTGTCATCATCTTCACTTATGCTTTATAGCTTAAATAATGTGTTTGTTTTCTTTGTGAATTTGTGTTAATAGAATACCAAGAAGAGTGCTTGTTAAAAGCTCTAAGAAATTAAGGTAAGGAAGAGTTTTCTCTATCAACCAATATTATGGTATAAAATAGACTTTTGATATGTTGATTTTCATGAAGATGAACCATGACTAGTTTTGTGGTTTATATTGTTTGATTTGATATTTTATGGTTGAGATTTATGTTCATGTTATATTTGATACTTGGTTCCATACTTTGTTTAAATTATGGGTTTCATAATTTCCTTGAATATGGTATGAATTTGTGATGGACGAAGTATGGTAAAATTTTGATAGAAATGAATTGATTCATATTTAAATGAATAGACATGTCTAGGACATGCATATATTTGGTTTGATATATGGAAAAATATGAGAAATTTCTTTTATTTGAATTTATATTATTTAAGAAGTATTATTATTATTTTCGAAATTTAAGAGAAATTATTTTAGAGATATTTAGAACTTTAATTTAACATTTTGATTATAGAAAAGAATTATTTTCGAAAATATGAGGATAAATAGTTTTATTAATATTTATCATTTTAATTAATATTTTGGATATGGAAAGAAATTTGGAGAATTTATTTTAAGGATAATATTTATTTTTACTTAGTTTTATTATAGAAAGTGAAAATAAAACTTGAAAATATTTTATTTAGTATGAAATAAATTACTTTTTGTGAAAAATACTCTAAGCGATTGGAAACTTACAGAAAATACTTTACACAACTAAAAAATGATTTTTATACCTTACTCGATTAAATTTTTACGAAAAAAGTTTTACTCGATTTGAAAACCGTAACATATGTGCTACGTGATTTGGAAAATATTTTATAGCACCATATAATTGAGAAACAGCGGTACTACTATCGGGCCGACGTAGACTGAACCCTGGATAGGATAGTTGACACTATTCTTGAAGAAATTGTAGCTTGAATCCCGAGGGGATTGCATATATATTCTGGGAATATTTATACTGTATATATATATATATATATTCTGCATGAGACTTGTTGTTGTAAGGCTTGTAGCCTAGGAGATTGAGCTTACACCTTAGTGCTGGTGTGAATGGCCAAGTGAAGATCTTCAATGATCTTGGAGTCGTTGGGGGTCCGAAAACTCCACAAGTGGTCGGCTGAGACTGTGCCGTGGTATTATGATTGCAAAACATCGACGATCTCGACTATACATTGGTCCATTCACGATTGGTGGAGAGTGTTCGCGTGAGCTGCATTGCCTAAATGAATTATTAGCACTTGTTGACTAAATGATACAGAACATGTACTCCCAATAACTCTCTCCGACTTATTATGTTTAGCTCCATGGAGTATAAGTCATTTATGTGCATCTGCATGGTCAGTTGTCATACATGCATCATTATTTTTGTACACTGAGGTTAGTCTATCATTTTGTTGATTTAATATGCCTTTATATGTGGATTAAGTACCTATTATTAGATTATATGGCTGTGGTATGCTATTTATATACTGTCCTATTGGTATTTATGATGATGTGAAAATCTCACCCCTTTTTTGTGAAATTTGTGATTTGGTTAAATTCAAAGATAGTCGAACGTGAGTTCCTAGGATTCATCACTGTTTAATTCCATGAAGGACCTGAGCTATGGCATGTTTGTTTGGAAGCAGAAAGTGCTACTTATGTAGGGGACATAGCCATCACTCTCCGTAGGACCTATGACGGAGATCATATCACTATTTTTTCCATTTCTACTTTAGTGGAGTTATACATGTTGTAACACCCCGAAATTTCTGTTTTTAATTGAAATAATGATTTTATCAAATTTTGTGATTTATGATGATTTTTGGGGATTTTTATGAGTTTCATTTAAATTAGGTTATTTTTTATGAACGATATGTGCCGATTCAAGGCAGTTTTAGAAAATAAAAATAAATAACTAATATTTTCATCCCGTAAATACCCTTACTATTTATTATGACCGAGGAAAGTCACAGAACTCGAATCTAAAACCAGATTCTTAAGTTTTTCATTTTTTGGGAATTTTTAATTTTTGTTGACTTTATATATTAAACCGAGGCTATTTCAGATAATAAAAAAAATTTAAAATTTTGACCCGAAAATGCTTTGACTATTTATTAGGAACAGGGAAGTTTACGAAACTCAATTCTGGAAGCAAATTTGATCATATTCCATTTTTAGGGATTTAATGATCAAATAAAATCTTCGGGTGATTTTGGGTACATCTTACTGTCCATTGGACAATAGCTACTGGAAAATATCTTGAGGAAAATATCTATGGCATTTATGTGCATGGGTGAGTCACATAGATGAATCATCTGTGTATTTAATGGTGTGGTGAATCACCTAAGGTGAGTCACCTAGTCTTAATGACAAAGAAATGGTGTCCAAAATGAACACCATCACTTCCATCCAAGCCAAGGAGTGGCCGGCCAAGGTAAGCCAAAATATCTTGATTTTTCTTTTTATTTAATTACTTCTTGGTCCTTACTTTTCTTCTATAAATAGCCAATTTCACCATTCACTTAAACTCACACCAAAACCTTCACTTCTTTTCTCCCAAAGCTCACGGCTAGAGCTCTCTCTTTCCCCTCCCAAACTTTTTGTTAAGTTTCCAAGTTTAGTTCTAGCATCCTAGTAGTGTTTTGAGAAACTTTGATGTTGTAAGTTTCTTGAAATACAAACTCTTTTCACTACTTTTAAGCTTGCCGAAATTTGAAGGAATCTAAGGTGAAAATTCTTTCTCTTCACTTTTAAATTTCTATTTCAAAGTTTTAGATCATTGGATGATCCATGATCATCTTATTCCATGTTTTAGAGTTTAAAAGTTATGAACTTGGTTCTATAAGGGATTTCGTTGGTGGAAAAAAAATCTTTATTGGTGGAAAGACAAGGAACTTTCACAAGTTCACTAAAGAGGATTTTGAACCAAGGTAAGGGGGAGATTTCTCTCATCAACCAATATGGTGGTGAGGAACAAATTTATGGTTTATATTTTATGCTTTCATGTTTTATGGTTGATATTTTGTGGCTTGTGCTTTATGATTTTTGTTTTGATTATTCTATGAACTTTTATATTTTTGAGATATGGCATGAACTTGTTATGATTCAAGTATGATATAGCTTATGTGTGAATAAGATGATGTATGTGTAGATGAAAAACACACTACAAAAAAAAAGGTATTTTAGTGGCGGTTTTTTTTAGGTTTAGCGGCGGTTTTCACCGCCACTAAACATGTTTAGCGGCGGTTGCAAAATCGCCACCTATAAGAGGGTCGCAAAATGATTAGCGGCGGTTTTAACCAACCGCTGGAATAACCGCCGCTAATGGTTAACTTATAATAGCGGCGGTTCTAAACCGCCACAAAAACAAAATATTGAAAAAATTTAGTCGTTTAGCCGCATTTTTTTAGTAATAACCGCGGCTAAACGACCCATCTTTTTTTAAAAATTTATATACCACGTAAACTTCCCCAACAGGCACCTATGGTTTCGTAAACCTCAAGCATCTTAAACACACACACACACATAATATATATATATATATATATATATATTCACCAATATCAAACTTTGCCTTCTACCACCAAAAAGTCGAAAGTTCAGAGGTTATTGTAATGCTAGCATATTAAATAATCAGTTTTTACCTTGCCTTGTACATTCTATTCAGTTTCTCATCATCAAAGCAATGAACCTTCAATAAACAAACGAAAAAACTCAGTAATAACATAATACGGTCAAAGCAAAAGCAAGAGCAGAAGTTGCATGTGTGAGTGTATATGGCTAAATAGTCGATAATGCACAATATTAACCACCCTGGCATCAGCTACTGTTCTAATGCATGCTTAAGGATTGCCTTCCTGTTAAAATACAAAATATAAAAGAATAAAAAAAATCTTTTATATTTGAAGAGTTTGGTTGGGCCTTTTGAGGTTTTATAAAAAGTCCCTACCTTCTGAGGTTGGCTTGTATTCTAAGTCTATTAGAACTAGTAGATCAATAATCGTTTGATACGTCAATAAGATTATGAGCTCCATTGGACCAAAACAATGCCAATAAAGCCACAACTTACCAGTCATTATAAAAGTTTATCTATCACCACTACATAGATCACCAAGCTACCTTTTTCTGAAGACTCCTTGAAGAACTATAAGCCTAAAAAGGAACTTAAAGAAAATGAAAATCAAGTCCATACCTGATAGAGAACATATTTGATGGGAGGGTCAATTTTCATCTCCCTCTCATGCTCAAATAAGTGAAGCTTCCGCTGCAGAAAACAAAACCACATTAATATCTTCTGACAATACAGTATGCAGTTCATGGTAATAGTATCATGTGGCTAACATTTTTGTGTTCACCCTCTTGGCTAGATACTCCCTTTCTTGCTTTAGAGCTTTGATGCTGCGTTTGACAGCCAATCAATGAAACAACAAAAGATCAATACCATTCTCTATTCATAGTCATAAAAGCCTATAATATTTTCTTTTTACATTAACATGTTGTAAAGGCACAAGCATTACAAGCTATTCCATTTAGAACGAACTATCAAAGACACTCAAATACCTTGCTGAAACAGAGCCTGCCGGCTCATCACCTAGAAGTGCAGGACTAGCATTCCCAAGCTCTGCCAACATGATAATTTGCTTTCTCTGCTCTACAAATAGTACATGCCATGGTAGGGGAGATTGAGCAATTGTATCTGTTTCTTCATTTACACACTTGTTTGCTTCAAGCTCCAAAACCTATAAAAATATTAACACAAGCATATCATTAAAATTAAATAATTAATATTAGATAAACATTGTCTGCAACAGTTCAAGCTGAAAGAAGTACTAAACTATTTATTTGGTATTCCAAGTTAAGCAGATACAAGTTATGATTAAATGTGTCAAATTAGAATGGTAGTCCAACTTACAGTTTATTTGGTATTCCAATTTAATAGCAAATACAAATGGTGATTAAAGTGTGTCAAATTAGAATGGTAGTCCACCTTCCTTTATTCAATAATAACTTCTATCTTGCAAGTTACTTCGTGATCAATACAAGACTTGGTTTCAAAAGTAGTTCAAAAGCCTCACCTCAGTTCGCACATCAATGGCTACTGTTGAACCTTGTCTCTGAGTAGGAAAGAAAATCAACAAGAAAGAAAGTGAATTTTAGAAAGATTAAGATAGTTAAGTAAATAGGATTATAGGGAAGAAATGAAGAATCATCTAAATGTCATTAAAAATTGTACCTTAGTTGTCTCTTTAAGATTTGAAACCTGAAAAAAGAAAAATAGAATTATTGTTGCAAGAAGCAAAGAGGCCACAACAAACAATATTAAAAAAAATGGTTGAATATTTTCCCTTTCGCTAATTCTCAGTTAATTGCAAGAAAATGTCAAATCTATTTGCTAAACTTGTTTCATTCCATTATATAGTTGCAGCAAATTGCTCCTGTTACTGATCAAGTTATCCCACAAAACTCTACATCCCAAAACAACTAATCCATTCCAACCCCGTCCCATGCAGTTAGTCTTAAATCAGATGCTTGAAAGATACCTGACTGGAGTTTGGTCAAAGAATAGCAAACAACACAAGTTTGATTGCAGCTATAGTATAGGCCAAGAATTTGACCAGACAAAAAAATTTAGGAAAAAAGGAACAATCTTTTGTATACAACTGAATGTATCTCTGTTGAATTTGGGTCAAGAGCTGGTTGAGATATTTCCAATCCTTCTTCCTTTACAATTTCAATGTATCTACAAAAATGGAAGCCTGTATTAATTCTTTCCTTTCTCTCATGAGAGTATAAAAGCCCGTCAAGAGGTCATTGACTAGCCTTAAAAGCAGAACAAGATTAAGAATCTAAAGTTATAAACCCAACAAATAACCTCTTTTTCCACCATCCCAAACAAGCAAAAATTACTTTGCAACCTAATGCAAGTTTATTAATCTAATATGGATAATTTAGAGCTTATAGTGTGTGTAAGTTCAATTAGACATCTAAGAGGCAGAGAATTCATTACAGAATAAAAACAGCAATCATGCATCAGTAGCTAAATTGAAACAAGACAAGTCATTCAACAATATATGCTATTCATTTCTATATTATTTAAATGCGTATGTGCCTATGTGTGTTTATGAACCAGCAGTGCATTAGATAGATTTATTGTGGCAACAAGCTACGGCCATAAATTATCAAGTGAACCACCATTCCTAGAAGCAAATGAAAATGGTTGTATACTTTTTTAGTGAACTACCAAGTTAGACCATCAATCTTGTATTTCTTCGATATAAAATAGTATTAATTGCAATTTCAAACATCTATACTACTATAGAAATAAGCTAATTAATTATAGCATACGCTCAATACTCGTTCTACTCAGCAAATTGCTCCAAGCTTCCAATGCATATATGTCTTTTTTTCTTTATGCAAAAGAGAAGAAAAACAAACAACTAAGCTCTAACAAAGGAAAGTAGCATGCATATCTGCTAATTTGCGTACATATGACTCGCGCAAGCCCTCAAACTCATTGCCAAATCACCACCAAAGTGTGGAAATGCTCAAAAAGACAAAAACCTAGCTTAACATTCGAAAGCTCCTTCTACCGAAATCAGAAATAACTGCAAAACAACAATAGTTCGAACTACTATACTCACTTCTTAGCACCTCTTTGCAGATTCACCTTCTCAATTGCACCAATAACAGCACCTACCACCACCACCTCATGAATACCTACCGAGTTTTGAATTCCCAATGAGATGAAACCCAAAAATGCAAAAATAAAACCCCCAATGAGAATCGCAACTTTGAAAGCTCAAAAATCTCTAATTTTGCAAATTAGGGCATACCTCTGTGTTAGATTCCTTAGCTTAACATCAATGGCAGAGAGATGCAACAACGAGCAGAGCGAAAAAGATGCAAGCGAGAGAGAGAATGAGAATGGCATTCAGATTTTGAGAGAGAATGCGAGAACAAGAATGAGGATGCGAGAGTGAGAGAGAGAGAGGTTAAGGGCATCTCTCGAGAGAATTAGAGGTGGTTTATTTTTTTTTAATATACAACCGCCTCTAAGAATAAAAACATCGCCACTAAATCATTGTATTCTCGGCGGTTAATGTAAGCGTCATAAATTTTGTTTACTAGTGACGGTTTATTATAACCGCCACAAAAAAACTGCCACAAGTCGACGCTTTTTTCGTAGTGACATGGTTATGAACATGCATATGTTTGGTTGGAAACCAATAGATCATTATGGAAATAGAAAGGTTTTGAAAAGAAACTATTGTAGAATTGATATTTATTTTATCAAAAAAATTTGTTCTTATTTTCGAAAATTAGTAGATGGTTTAAAGGATTTTCAAAAATATGAGAGAAAATATTTAGTTATGATTTAAAGATGAAAACAAATATTTTTCAATTAGAAATACTTTTGAAAATTTGAACCTTGAAATATTTACTAGTATCAAACTATTTTGAATTAATGCTTATTTTTATTAAAGACTTTTATATTTCAGAAAGTTTGAGAAAAACAATTTGATGATGATTTAATGTAGGAATGAATGTTTTTAAATAGAAAGGATTTTTTGAAAAGTCTCTATTCATATTTGAAACTTATTATTAGCTCAAATAGTGAGAATAGACTTGGAAATATTTTATTTAGTACAAAATAATTTAGTTTTTGTGAAAAATGCTTTATGCGATTTAAATTTTACAGAAAATGCTTTACGCGATTGAAAAGTGATTTTAAACTATTACGCGATTCAAAAATATTAATTTTTGAGTTATACGATTCTGAGAACAGAAAAATAGTTTTACGTGATTGAAAAACGTAACAGAAATGTTACGTGATTTGAAAACCGTAACCGTAATGTTACGTGATTTGGAAAATGTTTTGGAAGCACCATAGGTTAAGAAACAGCAGTACTACTATCGGGTCGACATAGACTGAACCCTGGATAGGACAGTTGACACTATTCTTAAAATGGAGGCTTGAATTCCGATGGGATTGTGTTTTGATAAACCAATAATTATGGGTTCGTTGACCATGAATTATTGGGTTGATCATGATTAGTTTGATAATTATGGGTTAGTTGACCATGAATTATTATATTAATTATGAGTGATTGCACTTTGCATGGGTTAGTTGACCATGGCATTGTGATAGTCTGTATGAGACTTATTGTTAAGGCTTTGAGCCTAGGGGTTGAGCTTACACCTTAGTGCGGGTGCGAATTGTGTAGTGAAGATCTATGAATGATCTTGAGGACGTCGGGGTGCGGAAACTCCACAGGAGGCCAGTTGAACTATGCTGTGGTGATATGATTGCAACACACCAAACGATCCCGACCAGACATTATTCTATTCTCGGTTGGTGGAGAGTGTTCTCGTGAGCCGTATTGCCAAATGAGATTCTACAGCACTTTTGAGCATATTTGAGGCTAATGAGATACGGAACATGTACTCTCAATCACTCTCTTCGATTTGTTGTATTTTAGCTAAATGGAGTAGGGGGTCAATCATTAGATGATTGCATAGTCAGTTGTCATATTGTCACATTATCATGATGCATATTGATATGAAT
Source organism: Styphnolobium japonicum (assembly GCA_023212625.1). Lineage (NCBI taxonomy): Eukaryota > Viridiplantae > Streptophyta > Magnoliopsida > Fabales > Fabaceae > Styphnolobium > Styphnolobium japonicum. The sequence goes on from JALBWW010000012.1 coordinate 11,509,408, forward strand.
TTACCCATTGTTTGATAATATAATTATATCTGTTAATTCAATATGAAACTGTATTATTTGTTATGTTAACTGTACTATTTATTATTGATTTACCTATTGTTTGATAACATGATTGTATATATTGAACTATATAAACTATTGTATTTTCTACATTGTTTTATTGGTATTTATAGGTGACGAGGATCTCACCTCTTTGTTGTATTGTTTTGTATGTTTTGTGTTGTTTTTCTTTTGTCTTACGAAGATGACGAGGTAGCTGGTTTTCTTTTTGTATTATGAAGACAACGAAGGCATCAAGGAATGATTTGTTCAGTTTGATTAAATTTCGTAGTAATTTTGACGTATGGAGTGTCCACTCGGCTATGGAATAATTAAGTATTTAGAACTTTGGTCAATAGGATGTTATACCAAGTTTATAGACATTCTACTGCGTATCTTTTATATATTTTGTTAAACAGTAGAATTAAAATTTGATATAAATACTTATGATGTATATTCTTGAAATCTTTTGATATTGAGTTATTTCTTTTCTGGTTATCTTCTGTTATGTCCACAAAAAGAAATTTTAGAACTCATATATGTATAAAACAGTTGTAAAATAGGCAATACATGTAGATAGTAATCTATGTATAATAAAGTTATGTCTGTAACTATAAATATTTAGTAAAGAATAAAATCTATGTGAATATTAGTTGTTAAATTTATGTGTATTCTTAATCTGTTTATATTACATCACTAGAAACACAAAAGATTTTATGACTTATGATTAAGAAAACAATTTGTTGGGAAACTAGTTATTTTAAAAACATGACACCCAACTAAGGGTGTTACAGACAAATCCTATCTTGGCCACTCACATACCTCTGCATGATTTGCAGTATGTATAATAGTCATCTTTAAAATCTCCTTGTTAATCAAGTCAAACAACTCCTCATGTAGGGAACTATAATGCCATCAAGTCAAAGGACCACATACATCATTGTCATTATGAGAATCGTTTATGACACTCACATAACAATCCATGCAGCATTCTCATGGTAGGTCAATCCAGTACAGCATTACTCTACTGTGTACCCATGTGAAGACTTGATATCTCATATCTATGACCCATGAGATATGGTCATTAGTCTATGCACATAGTAGTCTTAATGTATTACAGTTGTCCTAATTCACAATAATACTCGACTAGGGACATTTAAGAATAGTGTTCCGAAAGTAACTAATAGGATCTCACAACCAAGTCATGCACTTGATATCCCATGGCATTGTACTTACTATTCTAAGGACTTTATCATGCATATTTAAATAAAATAAATAACACAATAACTGAAGTACCTCAAATATATATAAATGAATGTCATGATATAATGTAAACCATAAAGTCAATATATAATTGGCCTCTTAGGCATACACCAAGAAAAACAACACAATAAACCTTCTTTTTTTTGGCTCAAACAAAATTGGATGCTGACAATTATTAACCTACATTCACAGAGAAACAGAAAAAAAAATCTAACAATAATTTATTTTGTCCAACTATGTTCACTAATCTATTAAAGACAATAAATGTTCATGATTAAATAAAGAAAAATACAATCCAAGTAATTTTCTTTGTTCTTTGATTACCAAATAACCAAAATCATAACAATGTAGAAATAATATAATAGTTAAATAAACAACACATAATTAAATATTAATTAATAAAAGTTAAGGGAAGATGTTACATAAACTAAAATTCCAAATGAGATAGTGTAGAAAGTACTCAACTAATCATTCATTAAACATTATTTATCAAGTTAGGTATTACCTACTTAGTGAGTATTTAGGTGGGTGTTTGACCCCCCAAATGTGCATTGGTAGAATGAAATAGGCTTTTGCCCATATTTCATTCTTGTCTGTGATTTGTGGCAATTTATGTGTTCTTCATGCCATTTTGCCTCACACGCCTAGTGTTTTCTCTTACTTTAACGCTTCAGCTCGTGATTTCCTCTCTAAATTATGAGATTCCCATCATAGGTACATCTCTTTTGTCCATTGCTGATTTATCTATGCTAAAATTTCTTCCATATCCTTAGGTGTGGTTGCTTCCATTTTTTCACCCCATTGTTTGCTTCTTCCATTTCCTGGGGTGTATTTTCTTCTATCTAGGGTGGGGGTGCTTGGGTGCTGTTTGTTTCTTCCATCTAGGGTGCTTTAGTGCAGGGTAGACTATCTAGCTCATCTTACGCCCTAATATTACAAAGTAAAAGGTCACTCAGAAAGAACTTCTTTATAGGGGTGTTCATAACCAAATCAAACTGATCAAAACCAAAAAAATCGAACCGAAAAATCGAAAAACCAAACAAAATAGATTAATTTTGATTTTGTTTGGTTTTGTTTTTGTAAAAACAGATTGGTTTGGTTCTGTTTTCAATTTTCATTTATGAAACCAAACCAAACTCATAATTATCTATATATTTGTTATAATTTACATACTTATAAATGATTATATTTAAATTTCTTGTTTCCATAAATATTTTTAGGCCAATTTATTGTTTATCATTAGTAATGATGTTTTTATTAGGATTTTATATCAACTTTTTTTTAATTGGTCCATAAAAAGAACAAAGTGAAGTTGTGTATGAATTTTTTTTAAGAAAAAAATGTTTATTCAAAAACTAATTAGACCAAACCAAACCAAACTGATTGCAATTGGTTCAATTCGGTTCTCAAATTTAAAAAAAAAATTGATTGGTTTGGTTCCGATGACTATTTTTCCCAAAACCGAACCAATCTAAACCATGAACACTCCTACTTCTTTTAGTGAGTGCATGTGCTTTTTTGTGAAGTCCCTACCTACTAACTTTATTCTCTTGTAATAGAGATGGATAATAAATTACAATGGCAAGCTCGAGTAAGGTTGGGGAAGAAAACAATTTGCTTAAATAAAAATTATCTAAGCAAATAGTTTAAATTATCCATTATATAAAATTTATTTAAATTGTAATTTTTTATTGAAAATGATAAAATATAATATATATTTTTAATTTTTAATTTAATAATAGTACCAAAAGTAAAAATATTGTCATAACAACATTGTGTTATTTATTAAATCATACCTAAAAAATAATGAAATTAAACCAAAGGACAATTTGGACAAAGTAATATGAAATTCATATTAATTTGTAATACCTAGCAGTCTTACAAAGAAAAATCTATTTGTAACACATGGACTTAGGTGTCACATAGAATTAATAAACCTTCTTTTTGTCCATCAAGTGTTCTAAAAGGATTATAACCTGAAATGGGGACTGATTGAAATCTTGATCTTTCAGAACCACCATCTAGTTTAAATTAAGCTATGAGATTTGATTCAAGAACTAGATTACTTTTCTAACTTAATTTTACAAAAGGAAACATATTAGGGTTTTAAGTTGGCTTTAGCTATGACTGGCAGAACGCGATTCTGTAGAAAAAAGGTTATTTTTCAAAATAGGCATGGGCTTCATTATGACTCATAAAATGATGAAAATTTATATGAGACTAGCCTGATATTTTATCATTTGAATGCAACAGACCTATTTCCAGTTAGTGGTTTAAAACCAAAGTTATGCACAAAAAGGCAACGGTTGTTATAGAACAAGATGTTGTTTTCGTAGAATTTGAGCTAACTTTAAACGGTAAATGGGAATGTATGAGAAAGGTAGAATTCCTGAAATTTTTACCCATTAAGAATTATATGTTAGGATTCCAATGCAACCAGTTTTATGAAAATTAGAGATCTATAGAAAAAGTTATGCAATTTTCTTTAAATAGTGCCATAACACCACTTTTTGTTGGATTTCGTCTATCTTTTGATGAAAATTGGTGCTGATTGTGAAATGTATAAAATCTAGTAAATTTATCACGTAAAGTCTTACCACACTTAGGAACCACAACTTTGAGCTCTTGAAACACCAACAATAAAGTAGGAAAACTGGTTTTCTTCCTCACCTCCAACCTCTAATTGAGTTTTCCTAAGCTTCACAAGTTTCTCTCTATTGTGAACTCACAATGCTTAAAATATTTTGATGATAACAAGAAGTGACTCACAACGAAGAACAAGTCCAAGCTTCCTTGAAGACTCTTTTTTTACTTAGGTTCTTTGTAAGGGTAAAAAGTTATTTAGTACTTAAGCTTTTGAACTGATTTTAATTATCTCATAGCTTAGGAAAACTATTTTTGAAAACCTTAGTGTTGGTGGAAATTGGTTAGAAAAACACTTCTCAATATTTTAATTTGTTTGAAATATGATTAGGCTTCAAATATTTAAATTTGCAAAGCCAAAATTAGAATTTTAGGGCCTTGTATCCGATACAAGTTTTGTATCTGAATACCAACCCTTGAAAATTCAAATTCTGGCTCCTAAAAGCCTTGTATCAGGATACAAGCTTCTGGTATCCGAATATTAGCCTCCAGAGAGCAAACCCGCATTGAAGTATTTGGATTCACCTCTGTGATATCCGGATATCTCATCACAGTATCTAATCTCACTTCAAATATCTTGATACAATTTGAGATTTTAGGATATCTCATTCCAATGGCTAAAAGTTAATTCAAATATCCTGATACACCATTTAGATATTAGGATTTTTCGTTTTAAAAGAAAAGTGGTCTTTTCCTAAGATCAGGATATGAAATCAAATATCAAGATATCTTGTTCTTAATGTCATAGAACAACATCTTTGAAATCATTTATTGAGAGCATTTAACTACTTACAATCTTGCAAACTTTGTTATTGAGCTTTAAGTTTCATTAACTCTTTACCCATCATTCTTCAAGTTGTATATATGCTCTTTTGAGATTATCAAACACTTCAAACAACTTATTATCTTGTGAGAATCTAAGGGTAGGTGTCTCTTGTATTGAGTGAGATTCTTACACAAAGAGGGTGGAGGATCCCAAACTAGTGAAGAGTGCTTTGTTTTTGTAAGGGTTTCTTAAGCACCCAAGTTAGAAGCTTGAAGTATAGTGAAAATCTCGGATAGATGATCTCAAGGACTGGATGTAGATCACACGAAGTGATTGAACCAGTATAAATCTTGTTGCACTTTCTCTTCCCTATACTTTTATTATTCAAGCTTTGCATTTATATCTTGACATACTTGGTGCTTCCATTCTTGATAAACTCTTTACTATGATTAAATTTGTATGATGTTATTTACATTAGTCCATACCTCTCTTAAGACTATTGATTCAGTATAACTAGTACCATTGAAGCATTTGGGAAAAGTTTTTAAGAAACTTTTTGAAACTCAATTCACTCCCCTCTTGAGTTATTGAAGCCACTTGGTAATATCAATCTTTCTTTCGCTAGGGGTATGAATCATTGGGGGAAGAAGAAGAAATGACTCTTGTAGTGCTCCACTAAGAGAATAAGTAAAGGGAAAGTTAAATAACAACTCTCCACATGTACTCAGTGAAATTAGGATATATAGGGGACACTTGGCCTGCATTCACTTTTGGAGTCTTATGTTTTGACAAGTCAAGGTTCAAAGCTAGATGGCTTTGTAGAAGAGTGATACATGGCTTCCTAGGTGTCTTAGTTAGGTTACATGCATGGTTTAGGTGTCATGTTTATCTTAGGTGTTGTTGTGTTAGTGACATATGGCCTACTAGGTGTCATTAATCTAGGTTGCTTAGTTGGATAGGTAATCTCTTTATTTATCATGTAATTACCTTCCTATGTTTACTTTATTTAGGCTTATCCTCTACTAATCTCCTTGATAGCTAAATATAGTTATTTATAATTCTCAATTAACTAATTATCATTAACTAAAGTTGGATCCTTATTTATGATTATTGAAATACAAGTTCCGATTAATTCATTAACAATACATTATGTTCTCTTCTCAGGTCCTAATTATTAATTCATTTTCAATTTCCTTTTAAAGTTTTCTTTAATCCTTACCTTAGTCTTTACTTAACAACTCTACTTAAATATCTCTAGTATTATTTCACCTATATTAAACACCAAGGCACTTGATCCCTCTTAAATCTATTTCTAAGTTTACTAAAATTTGAATTTTTCCTTGCTTAACTTTCATCATATTTATTATGTATTTTAGTTTTGGAATATATCTATTGGGATGTTACATTTTGCGTAGCCCAAACCCAAAAGATCTAAATTTCTGCACAATTCGCAACTCATCATGACTTGGGTCTTACTTTTTCACATGGTTGTATGATGCTCTAGAGTGCGAATTTGAAGTTTTGTCCAACAACAAAGTTATGTCTTTATGTCTTAGCTTTCCAATGCAACAAGAATCACCTCATTATCATCTGTTTAGCTCAAAATATGTCCATTTTACTGCTTAGGGGTAGGATAACTTCTTGATTTAGTATCAATTTGAAGACTTGTTTGCATGTGTTGCTAATCTACCTGCACATGAGTACCTAAATGTTTATTATGTATTTTAGTTTTGGAATATATCTATTGGGATGTTACACCCTTTGTGATAATTACATATCTAAAAGTGATTTTGATCAATAATATCCAAACAACATCAATTATGCTAAAATTACTTTTTAGATAAAGGTTTCTAAACATAAATCACGGTCATGCAAACCCACTTCCGAGTAAAATCAAGTTTGCAAAATCAAGTTCATACAAAATCAAGTTTGCAAAATCTAAACCAAACACGCATTTAGTATATACATACAAAATTATGGGCATCTACACAACTCTATATGGTGATTCCACAAGAGTTCCGTACATCTAAATACATATGAAACTTTCCTACATCAAGTCATCTCTAGCCTTCGTCATGCATGGTCACTCTAATATCATGAATCACCCAAACAGGGCCTCCCAGTATAGGAATGTCGACCCAGACAATATCTATCTCAACTAAAATTTGCACAACTGACATTTTTTTATGATTGATTATCTAGACAAGTCATGCAATAATGAGAATTTGTAATTCCCAGTAGCTATTAACAACAAGAAAAAATAGAGTAAAATAACACATGATGCTTCCGATTGTATCAAACTACAGAATAAACATTCTCATGGCCATAATATAATATATGATTGAAAGAGCACAATTTCAATAGGTGCTTTACCCCAAGTTAATATCTTCAATCAATTAGGGTCTCATTTTCATCATCATATATGAAACATGATTGCTCATGGACTCTCTCCTTAGCTAGGGTATCACTAGATTGGATCTAAATACCGAAGAACCATGTAATCATGAGACCACCTTCCTTATGAAGGATAATTTCTCGTTTCATTGAGATCATCTCCCTTATCAAGGGTCATTTCTCTTGATATCACCTCCTTTTAGAGGGTCATATCTCTTTATTTTCTTTCTTGAGATCTCCTCTCTTTTGAGGATCATATCTCTTAATTTCACTAACAAACATTCATAAAAAACTTTCACTTCATTAAAGATCTAAAGTAACTAACTTTAAGAAAATCATAACTTATTCACATAAAACATCTCTAAAATGATAATTTCTCAAGAAACCAAACTTAATATGCTTTACATTTTCAAGTCTTAAATTATCTTAGTCCATAGTCTAAGTCCAATGTCCAAAGTTCATAGTCAAAGTTCAAGGTCCATAAATCAAGTATAGGTATCTCCAAGTCCAAGGTCCAAATTTATAATCCAAGAAAAGGTATCATTAAAGTTCTTACTTGAATTTGTATTTAATTCAAAATCTTAGATAATTTCTTAAGCCCTTTAACTTTTGGTTGCATGAGAAATTACCATATCCTAGGTAACATAATCAAAACCATGACACATTGAAGAAAAATCATAATTTAGATTATTCATCAACCAACTTTTAAATTATCTAGATGAAAAAACAACATATCAATGCCTTTTAAAACATGGAAATACCAAATATTCATTATATGTCTGAGTTTAAATAAATAAAGTGGAGTTGATTTAGTTCTTTTTCTTGTAAGATAGACTTATTTTAGACTTGTTTCTACATGTTTAAGAATCTAATATTCATGTTAACTATTCTTTTTAGTAGCTAAAACAAATCTATAGAAGTTACTAGTGTAAAAACATACAATTAACCTACTTAAATCTTCACTATAGCCATGAGTTTTTCATAAATAAAAGTGTGTAGAAATGAGAATTTCTAATAAGAAAATAGTGAAAGAAGTGTTGTTACACCTACCTCTTAATCACTAACTTATCTTTAATTAGCTAATTAGATTTTAGTTATAGGATTTTGAATTTTTAACCTAATGATTGCTAATCATTAGTTTCTAATTATATTCTAACCAATCTACTTCTAATATAACTAAATAGTTACTAGTTAGTTTAATTACTCAACTAAATAGTTACTTGTTGTAAGACTTAGGAAATATTTACTTAAATTTTTATTAATGTAATTAATTAATTTTTCAAAAGCTTACTAAATTGATTAATGTGAAAAAAATCTGTTAGCATCTAATTTAGTATGAAAGGAATGAAAAGAATCTAGTTTAATGTGAAAATAATCTTATTTCATTCTGACTAGTTATATTTAGAAAAATTTCTAAAGATTTTCTTTTTATTTTTCTAGAAATTAAAGAAAACATATAAAAAAATGCTAAATTTTTTCTAGGCATACATATAAACATATTTTCATATCATCATCAAATAAGAATACATATCAAGTAATTTAATTTGATTAATAGTGGATGTTTTGCTTTTAATGGAATTCAAATACTCAGTTTACTAACTGTGCCACATTTCATGATTAAAAAATATTTTTAAAAAATAAAATAAAAATTAGTTAAAGAGCAATAATATAATATAGTAATATGACTGATAATAGAGGGAGCTTAAATTAATATTAATGATATTTTGGACAAAACCTAAAATGGAACCCAAAGTGCGGTGAAAAGTAAAAACTTGTTACGTAATGTTGGATGTGGGAACCACTGGTTTCTATATCATCCGTGCACGTGTCCACCAATGTGATCAAACGATATGATAGGCTGCCTCCGCTACACCCGAACCTCAGCTTTGGTTAATCAACGAACCTGCGTTTCGTACCTCGTTCAAACACCTAGTACTGTTGAAAAGCACGTAGAACCGAACCAGGTGAGAAGTAAAAACTTGTTATGTAATGTTGGATGTGGGAACCACTGGTTTCTATATCATCCGTACACGTGTCCACCAATGTGATTAATTAAAGGATAGATAGGCTGCCTCAGCTACACCCGAACCTCAGCTTTGGTTAATCAACGAGCCTACATTCCGTACATCTTTCAAACTCCTCCTACTGTTGAAAAGCATGTAGAACCGAACCAGTTCAAACTCCCTACTAGTCCTTACTGTCACTGCGTCACGAACCCTAATTCCCTTTCCTTTCTCAACAATTTTGGTTTTTCTTTCTTCGATTCAGTGACAGCAGGTACGAAATTCACGATTCTGTTTTTTTTTTTTTAATTTTCTATTCATGTTTTGTGATTCTGAAATTGAGATCGGTGGTGATCGTCGGCGCATGCAGCCCCGGATTGGTAATGCAGGATTTTGATCCATCTATTTGTTGTTGGTTTCGTGCCAATGCACTTGTAGAGTCTGTTATTCTACGATTTTTTTTCGTGATTATGTGAATTTTTGTCATCGTTTGTTTAGAGGCTTTGCTGAATTCGTTGGTTGGATGTTTTGTCAAAATTTGTGCCTTGCTGCAGTTAATTCAGTTTCTGACAGGGAAAAAATGGCGCAGAGTAATTGGGAAGCAGATAAGATGTAAGTATGTTTGTTTATGTTTGATTATGCCAATGGCGTCGATTGATCGAATAAGGCTTGGTTATTGTTGTTGTTGTTATTGATGTTTATTTTGAGTTTCAACTATTTATGTCATAGTTCTGTTCTCTTTGGGTTGTAGGCTTGATGTTTACATTTATGATTATTTGGTGAAGAAAAAATTGCATAACACTGCCAAGTCATTCATGACAGAAGGGAAGGTTGCTCCTGATCCAGTAGGTGAGAGATGGTTAATGGAGTTTAATGCTTATGCTCTTAAGTGCGTTTTTCCTTATTCTATTATTTTATTAAATGATTAGTCAGTGCCCACCTGTTTGGAGATACTCTGATGCCAATCGTTGCTTACAATATTTGTGTACATCTCCATCTTGGTGAATTATTTAGAGTAGATTAGTAATGTACTCATACTGCAATTGATTATGGCTAACACTCTGAAAATGCAGCAATTGATGCTCCTGGGGGTTTTCTCTTTGAGTGGTGGTCTGTTTTTTGGGATATTTTTATTGCGAGGACAAACGAGAAACATTCCGAGACTGCTGCAGCATATTTAGAGGTAGCTCTTTTCTCTTCATTTGGCTTGATGGAAATGGTAGTTTATTGATAATATTTATAAAGAGTAGTTGTTATCCCTTTTGTTGTTGACTTGCAGGCTCAACAGATTAAAGGAAAAGAACAACAGCAGCTGCAAATGCAGCAATTGCAACTAATGCGTCAAGCTCATCTGCAAAGAAGGGATTCTAATCATCCTCCCCTTGGAGGTCCAGTAAATGCTATCACTACAGAAGGAGTGCTTGGGCAATCTACTGCCAGTGCTTTGGCTGCAAAAATGTATGAGGAGCGGATGAAGCACTCTAACCCCATGGATACAGAGACATCCCAACCACTTCTAGATGCAAGAATGGCCCTTTTGAAATCAACAAATCATCCTGGGTAAAACCATTGGTAAATTTTATTGAACTTGAAGTATATGTAGTCTTAAATATGTTATTTATAAATTTTGTGTCTTCTGTCTAAACAGTCAGATGGTTCAAGGAAATTCAGGAAGTGTGACAGCAGCTTTGCAGCAAATCCAGGCTCGAACTCAACAAACCCCTGTACATACTTGCACTGCTTAGTGCTTCATCTACCTTCCCTTTCTTCATTCTTTTCTTCTCTCTGTAGTTTGAGATGCTGATTTCTTTCTTTTTCTTCCTCAGCAGGAGATCAAAGCTGAAGTCAACATGGGCACCATGCAGAGATCCTTGCCTATGGATCCTTCTGCAATTTATGGGCAGGGAGGAATGCAGTCAAAACCTGGAATCACAAATGCAGGTTTGAATACGTAGAGGAGAAAAGCAATTTAAAGAATGAGATGAATTTGATTAAATAGGGATTTCCACCACTTTTTATCAAGCAAAACAGGCAACAAAACATGGTAGTGGGAGTAACTTAGTTGATTCTACTTTTTACAGTTTGGGGTATCTGCACTGGTTCATTTTACATAATTTTCTTTAAGATCATTTTCTAGTTTCATGTTATATAATGATCAATTATTGATACACAATTTCTTTGGCTAATCATCTTCCTTGATTTCAATAATTCTCTTTCTTCTTCCCTTTTCAGGATTAAATCCAGGAGTTGGTGGTCTCACATTGAAAGGATGGCCTTTAACTGTAAGTTCTTCTATGAGCCTTGAGTTCACTTTTAGATATCTATCAATATATCTGACTCAATTTAAATTGAAATTATCAAATTATCTAGGGCATAGATCAAATTCGCCCTGGTTTTGGAGCACAAGTTCAAAAGCCTTTCCTTCAGAGTGCAAATCAGTTTCAGCTTTTGCCACAACAGCAACAACAGCTCCTAGCACAGGTGCAGGCACAAGGAAATAATGGCAGTTCACCAGTGTATGGAGATATGGATCCTCAGCGATTGAGGGGATTAGCTAGGGGAAGTTTGAATGCAAAAGACAGTCAACCAATTGCAAATGATGGATCAATTGGCTCTCCAATGCAATCCACTTCATCTAAGGTATCATTTATTGTATCCACCTGGCCTAATGTTACATGAATGTTATAAAGCTATGTTGTAGAACAGACTTGCATGATTAAGAAATCAATGAGTTTACTTTATGCTGACTGACCTGAGCATTTGAATGGTTTGGCTGTCTTTATGGATGATCTGTAGGTTATGTCTTCATGAACAGAGATAGACTACTATGAATTCAAATAGCCTGGTTTGAGAACCAATTAGTAGACCTGATCACAGGCTGGGCCTGGGATATTCGGGCCGGGCTTTTCTTTGAGAAAGCCCAGAAGGCCTAGGCCCAACCTGAATAAAAAAGGGAGAGCCTAAGGTCTGGCCTCAATTTCAAATTAAACTAAAATTTTATTTTAAATTGAAGCAAAAAAGATAGGAAGAAAGATTAAGCAATTACTATTACAGAAAATGAAATGCATTGGTTTAAAAATAATATACAATTTTGGAAACCGGACATGTTAAAATTATGTGATGAGAGATTTTAATATTGAAAAATAAAGTCAATTTATATTTTAATACAAGTTAACAAAAATTAGGTTTAACTATATATTTAATCTTTATAGGTTCACCTTTTTTGTTTTTTAATATGCTCTTACAATTTATTTCTCTACAATTGGGTTCTTATAATTAAAACCATTTTTAATTGGATCCTTACCGTCACATGGCGTCATAATGCCATTGCCATCTAATTATCCAATTATGCATTACGTGGTAGCTGGAATGCGTACATGGATATTTTCGTCCTGATCAACTTCACATGCATATTAAATTTAGACCCTTTTGTTTCACATAGTTTTCAAATAGGTCCTTATTCCTTGCATTTTTATTTCTTTGAAATTGGGTCCTTATAATTTCATAATTTGTAAATTCTTGCTATTGGATCATTGTTATCACATGTTAACTCAGTAACTCCATTGAATCTAGCTGATCTAACAAATGGGATGCTGATGTGTTTTAAGTGTAGCCAATGCTGTTGTTTTAATTCACTTCAATTGTTACATTGTTTTATCACTTAAGAGATACAATGCCATTGGGAATGAGCGACACCATGAAGCCATGGGTCTTGACCAAAATAAGCATATGCAGGTGGATGGATTGTCTATGATGTATGGCATTTTGGGAGACTAGATGTTTGGTCTTCTCCAATGTATCCCTATAAAACTCATAGGTCTCTCAACCCAGTTACCTTGCATCATAGGCTTAGCTATGATGAGAAATTGTATGGAAAGAGAGATGTTATTTTATAATTCAATGGAATGTCTAGAGAGAAACCCTTATTTATGTGTAAGTGACTAGTCCAAGTATGTGTAGTACAACAGTACAACTATAATAATAATAATAATAATAATAATAATAATAATAATAATAATAATAATAATAATAATAATAATAATAGTAAATTGTACAACAGTACAATGATAATAATGATAATAATAATAATAAGAAATTGTAGAGCAGTACAAATATAATAATAATAATAATAATTATTATTATAATTATAATAAGAATAGGAAGAAGAAGAAGAAAAAGAAGAAGAAGAAAAAGAAGAAGAAGAAGAAGAAATGTAGCTGTTGGAGCATATAAATAATATGTGCCAAGTTTTGTAACAAATGTAGCTCATCCAAGGACCTATGATAAACTTGGTAAATACAGTTGCTAGTTGGTTGTTTCAATTGACAAAACTAGTGAAGAAGAAGAAATGTAGCTGTTGGAGCATATAAATAATATGCGCCAAGTTTTGTAACAAATGTAGCTCATCCAAGGACCTATGATAAACTTGGTAAATACAGTTGCTAGTTGGTTGTTTCAATTGACAAAACTAGTGAAGAAGAAGAGCTGTTGGAGCATATAAATAATATGCACCAAGTTTTGTAACAAATGAAGCTCATCCAAGGACCTATGATAAACTTGGTAAATACAGTTGCTCGTTGGTTGTTTTAATTGGCAAAACTAGTGATGAAGAAGCACCAAGTTTTGTAACAAATGTAGCTCATCCAAGGACCTATGATAAACTTGGCAAATATAGTTTGCTAGTTGGTTGTTTCAATTGACAAAACTAGTATAAATACATCCTTGCAAGATCTTCTCATGGATGAAATGACAATTCATAAAGAAGAAGAAGAAGAACAACAACAACTGTTGGAGCATATAAATAATATGCACCAAGTTTTGTAACAAATGTAGCTCATCCAAGGACCTATGATAAACTTGGTAAATACAATTGCTCATTGGTTGTTTCAATTGGCAAAACTAGTACAAATACATCATGACAAGATCTTCTCATGGATGAAATGACAATTCATCTCTATATGTTTTGTCCTCTCAAGATAAAATATGTTGGATGCAATGTGTAAGGTGACTTGGTTGTCTCATATTAGTTGCATCTGTTTTGTTTCCCAAACTTCAACTGTTGAAGCCACTGTTTCAGCCGTATGAGTTCACAAGTTGCCAATGTCATGACTTGGTAATTTGCCTATGCACGACCTAGCAACAACATCTTTCTTGATGCTTTTCCAGGACTCTAGGTTTCCCTCAACAAGAACACAGTATCTTGAAGTTGAATGTCTATTTGACGAGACCTAACCCAATTTGCATGTGTAAGCCCAATCATCTGGTTATGTCCTTTATCTTCATATAGTAGTCCTTGGCTTGGTGCCCTTTTGATATACTGCGGTTACGAATCACAACATCCCAATGTCTGTCACATGAAGTTTGTAGAAATTGACTGACCACACTCACAACTAAGGAAATATCTAGTCGAGTAATGGTAAGATAATTCAGTTTCCCGACAAGTCTTTGATACTGCTAGGGTTTGCTAGTTGCTCCCCCTGTAAGGTAGAAACTCAACATTTGGATCCACTGGAATGTCTGCTGGTGGGTAGTTTGAGTGTTAGTTTCCTTGAAGAAATCTAGTGCATACATTCTTTGAGAGATCGCAACACCAGTGGTAGACCAAGTGTTAGACCCCCCCACAGTTACTATGGTGTATGTTAATAGGAATAGGAAGGGTAGCAGGGGAATAGAGACTCAAGACAATGAGTACAATGTGAGTGGGGCAGAATGGGGATTTGGGTTGTAACAACCTGTCCTACGTGGCAAGGGGGTGGAAAGCAAGGGAGAAGCGGTTCAAAGGAAAGCTTATAAGAAAGGAAAGGGGGAGGGAGAAGGGTATCCAAAAATTGAGTAAGGTTTTGGGGGCCATTTGGTAGGGAGGAGCAGACCCTTAAAGTTCTGTAGGAGTGTTCTTTTAGGTTCTGTTTTGTAATTGCAGAGGTCTACCTCTGCTTGTAAGGAGCTAGCCGCCATATTCCTATCATTATGTTAGACCCCCCCACGGTTACTATGGTGTATGTTAGGAGGAGTAGGAAGATTATTAGGGGAATAGAGACTCAAGGCAATGAGTACATGATAGGATCCCTAAAATAACTAAAGTGTGCGTGAGGAGGAAGAGGGATTGCAATGTAGGGACCATGGCCAAGAGAGAGAAAAGGGAAGGTTATCCATTATGTAACTAATTGTTGAGTTGGCTGTAGAGAGGGTAGTGGGAGAGTGATTCAGTTGTAAGGGGTATAAGGCTAAGGAGTGATGTTTGCGTGGGGCAGGCTGGGATTGGGTGGGACTTTTGGGAGAGATTGGGCACTTTCTAGCTTCTTAGGCTATCTTTTTTGCTTTGCTTTCTCTTTTATTTTCATTTTCCAGATCCAGGCACTAATATCACCTTGATGCAGGCTTGAAATATGCAATAAGACAATGAATCTTCATCTTTGTTCTAGCTATTTTTTCTGGTACCTAACAATTGGTATCAGAGCTCCTGATTCTGAGAGCTTTGGATGGTCACTACGTGAGCTGCAATGGAGTCCTGAGTGGAGAGTTTGGATAAGAGTTTGCAAGAATGGAGGCACGAGAGTCAAACACAATTGAATGAGATCAAGCGACTGTTGAAGGGGAATAATCGAGGTTACACCTGAGGTCGATCTCGACTTCAACATCCTCCAAACTGACACGATGAGGAGGAGAGTCACGGCAAGAGGCTCGGTTTGAATTTCTGAATCGCATTACAAAACTCGCTATTCTCTGACAAAACATGGAGGAAGTTCTTCGAGGGGAAGTTGCCCTTCGATGCGGGATGTAAGAATATCTCAAAATATCTTAAGGGTATTTTAGTATATCTTTAGAAGATCTTTATAATATATTGTGAAATCAATTAGTCATCTAATTGAGGAAGCAATCTTAGGAGTTGTTTCATAATTTCATTATGTTTTATGATTTGTTTCCTTTTTTAATTAGGGTTAGGAGTCTTATTGTCTTATTGGGCTTGGGTTTGTACTAGTAGTACTACACTAGTACTTGACCTAATTATTAGTATAAATAGAGGTTAATACTTTGTATTTTACAACACATCAAATTAATCTAATCTCATATTATTCATTAGTATTTCTTTTCTCTTTTACTCTTTCCCTACCTAAAATCCTATAATCTCAACATGGTATCAGAGCAGTACATCCTCTGTGACCTAAGATCTGGAACTCCTATCCGATTGTCTTTGTCTCGTATCTTTCTTAATTCTCATTTGCTATGCATCAATTTCGGCTTCTCTTCCCGTCAAGGAATTATACTGACGGTGACTTTTCTTCCAACTAACGAATCATACCGGTGGTAATTTCTCCTATCTCACCGATGAGTCATACCAGTGATGAATTTTCTATTAGCTGCGATTCACATCAGCCTTAGTTTCAATTTTTATATTTTTGGGTCTCTTGAATTTTCCTACTGTTTGAAGCTTCCAAATGCTGTTTAACTTGGAGAAGTTTGAGCCTTGTTTTAAGTCATGATTGCTTTCCAGGAAATTTTCACTGTGCGCCTTTCCAGCAATGTTTCTTCCTCCTTGGCCATGCAATTTTCTAACCAACTCTTCTGGCTGTGCGTCACTCCAGCTGCCTTGTTGAGTTATCTTTCTAACAATGCTCATCTCATATATTGTCTCTCCAGCATTTCCAACATCCCTGAATTGTCTTTTGAGCTATCATTTATGGAGCCTTTATTATTTTTATGTTTAGTTTCTTTTAGCGCACCGCATCCAACACACTTCTCGTGGCGGCACTTCTTCCAGTCTTCAGATCTATTTCATGCATTGGCAATCTCTCTCCGGTCATCCAACCCCTGTTCATCCAGATTCAGCATCTCATGTGTGTGCACTCTTTCAACACTTGCTACCCATTGCTCAACTATGTTTGCCTCTGTCGTGACTCGATGTCTGCAGCCTCTTCCTCTGCCGCTCCTTAATTTTGAGATGGTCGTGGCCTTTCTCCTATCTATTTCACCCCTTGTGCCTTGATTTCACCTCTCCAAGGGGTTGTTTGACTATGCTACCTATGACTCATCCTGTTTGATGACTTGCTGTTGTCTGGCTTGGGTTTATTTTGTCCTATTTCTTGTATGAGTTGTTGTGTTCTTGGCTAAGTTTGTTATTTGTAACAAGCTGAAAGCTTAGTAAGCTTTAGCTTGAGGGCGAGTGTTAGAATATTTCAAAATATCTTTAGGGTATTTTAGCATATCTTTAGAAGATCTTTATAATATATTGTGAAATCAATTAGTCATCTAATTGACGAAGCAATCTTAGGAGTTGTTTTATAATTTTATTATGTTTCCTGATTTGTTTCCTTTTTTAATTAGGATTAGGAGTCTTATTGTCTTAGTGGGCTTGAGCTTGTACTAGTAGTACTACACTAGTACTTGATCTAATTATTAGTATAAATAGGGGTTAGTACTTTGTATTTTACAACACATCAAATCAATCTAATGTCATATTATTCATTAGTATTTCTTTTCTCTTTTACTCTTTCCCTATCTAAACCATATAATTTCAATACGGGACAATGGTAAAAGAAAGCTGGAGATTCCAATCTTCTCTGTGGACAATGCCTATGGTTGGTTTAATCGAGTTGAGCGGTATTTCAAGATAAATGATGTGGCAAATTATGAGAAATTAGATGCAGTGTTAGTAGATCTAGAAGACAAAGCATTGAATTGGTTCCAATGGTAGGAGGAACAAACACCCTTTCCAAGCTGGGAATAGTTCAAGGATGCGGTAATTCGACGTTTTCAACCAAGATTGGTTCAAAATTCTTTTTGGGCCATTGTTGAGTATTAAGCAAATAGGTTCGGTTATGAAATATCGAGAGAAGTTTGAGATGATTTTTGTTCTGTTGAAATATGCGGACAAGGTGATATTAAAAGGGGCTTTCTTGAATGGATTACAAGAGGAGTTGCAAGCTGAACTGAAGCTATACAATCTGGAGTCACTATCAGAACTCATGGATAGAGCTCTATTGTTGGAAGAGAAGAACTGGGCAATGAGGAAGGGGGGCTTTGCACCGAATGACAAGGGTGGGTTGTATGGAAAAGGGCCTTCTACTTTGAAGGCCAATTTGGTGGGGGAAGTTGTGAGGATCCAGCCCATTATACATGGGTCCAACTATGGGAGTAAAGGCCCATTGGAGCCTAAACCTCCAAATTCAGGGTTGTATTTCTCATCACAAAAAAACATAACCCTTTACAGATCTTTTCTTGTAATTATGCCTCTAGTAACCTCCTGAACTCACTTCCCTTGTTCCTAAAGGTTCCATTCTGCCTACTATTACTAGGGCCTGTTACTGACCCTTCTGTTTTGTCTTGAAACACTTGTACGTTGCCCTTGCTCATAGGTAACAGTCCTAGAGTTTGGGAATGATCTTGTTCCACTCCCAACTCTCCCTCCCAAATGTCTTGCCCCTCTTGCTACAGTGGTATTCTTCTCATCAATCATTTGAGCTAGGTCCATAGTCTCATTCAAGGAATTTGGGGCGTGTAACTTCAACTCAGCCCTAACTTCCTCCTTAAGGCCATTTAGAAAAATGCCTTACAAATATTGCTGATCAATTTTTCTCATAGGACCAACATATAATTCAATTTTCTCTCTATACTCTTCCATTGTTGTTGTTTGTTGCAATTTCAACAACAATTCGAATGGATTTTGCATCATGGAGGGTCGGAATCTCGGAATGATGAAATTGCGAAAAATCTCCTAGGTAGGATTATCAATGCAAGACTCCCCACCTTTGGAACCAATTAAGAGCTTTTCCTTCCATAGCTACCATTGCATCCCTTAACTTTTCTTCTTTCGAAACATCTTTAATCAGAAAATACCTTTATATGTGATTCACCCATCTAAATGCCTCCTCGCCTGAGAAAATAGGGATATCTAACTTCCGCCTCTCACTTTTGGAATCATTTTGCAATCCGTCTCTCTCTTCCAACACTCCATACTATGGCCAGAATTGGGTTGCGATTCCGAATTTGTTAGGGTTTCTAACAATTCCTCGATTTTGCTTAATCGCGCATCTTGGTTTTCTCTTCGCAACTCCTCTTCTTCCCTCCTTGCTTCGATTCCTTTCTCCAATGCCTCCAAATGTGATTCCATCCTCGTATTCACCATGAAATGCTTCCAAGATCGTAAAAGCTTTGATACCAATTGCAAGAACTGGATTAAAATAGAAGATAAAGATCACAGATACTGAATTGAAACTGAATAACCTCGTGTTCTTCCTTGAATCTTCCTAGAGTGGTAGAGACAAGTGGGAAAAATGGAAAATGTTATATACACTGTAAGGAATTTTTAGAGTCCTTACTTCTCTCCTAGAACTACCTTCCTAAAAATTCCAAAACTGAATTACTAGATCCCCTTCCTTTGATTTTAGTTTCTCTCACTTATTAACAACTGTGAGATCATCTAACTAACTAACTGTTACTTAGTTACTTACCCATTCTCACCTTTATTCCTTCTAACATACACTTTCCTTATTAGAGGCCTTGCAATCCAGTTGTGGGGGAGTCCTTGGTTGTTCATAGAGGGATGACAGCCACATCCTTAGATGAAAAGGAGGACTGGAGGTGACAGAGTATCTTTAGGACTCATATTCTTTGTGAATGCAAGGTTTGTAACTCAATTATTGATGAAGGCAGCATGGAAAAAGTTATTTCTAAGGATGCAATGGGGAAATTAAATCTGCAAATTGAAGTTCCGGTTACATCACGATGTCTTTTTAAGTTTGTCATGGGTCATAACTTAGAAGATGAAGTTCTTTGTGACATTGTGCCGATGGATGTTGGCCATATTCTTTTGGGAAGACCTTGGTTATTTGATAATGATGTGGAACATTGTGCCAAGCTGAATACCTATTCATTTTATAGAGGGAACAAGAAGTATATACTACACCCCCTTCATACTTGGCTGAAGCTTCTCATTCATCTAAGAGTGGAAAAATGAAGGGAGTTTTTTCTGCTACAAAATTTGAAGAAGATAGCAGGGAAATGGGAGTCATGTATGCTTTGGTTAGCAAGGTAGTGTAGGCTGGCCAGGTCCGGAATTCACATGAGCATCCTTGTGAAATTCAGCAGTTGTTGAAAGAATTTACAGAGTTGGTTATTGATGAATTACCACAAGGATAACCGCCAAAAAGAAGCATCCAACATGCCATTGATTTAGTACTGGGAGAAAGCTTACCGAATCTACCAGCCTATAGGATGGCACCTGCACAATGAAATGAGGTGCAAAAGTAGGTGGAGGAGTTGTTGAATACTGGTTGGATACGTGAAAGCAAAAGTCCATGTGCTTGTCTAGCTTTGCTTGCTCGAAAGAAAGATGGCACTTGGAGAATGTGTGGACAGTCGAGCCATCAATAAAATAACAATTAAATATTGTTTCCCTATTCCTTGATTGGAAGAAATGCTTGATCAATTGGCTGGTGCAAAAGTGTTTTCAAAGATTGATTTAAGAAGTGGTTATCACCAAATCAGATTGAGAGAGGGGGATGAATGGAAGACTGCTTTCAAAATATCGGATGGGTTGTACAAGTATTTAGTGATGCCCTTTGGCCTTTCCAATGCACCAACCACATTCATGCGAGTCATGATGGAGGTATTGAAGCCTTTTATAAAGTCGTTTGTGGTTGTTTACTTTGACCATATTTTGGTCTATAGTAGAACCAAGGAAGAGCATTTAACTCATAGGCGTAAGGTGTTAGGGACACTTCAAAGTGAGAAGCTCTTTATAAACTCGAAGAAGTGTTCCTTCTTGAGCTATGAAGTGGTGTTTTTGGGTTTTATTGTTTCTGCCCAGGGGCTTAAACCAGATCTTGAGAGAGCATTTGGTTCAGGCCCAAAACAAAATGCACAAACACAGATGAGAGGTAGAATATAAAGTTGGAGATGTGGTTTTCCTAAAGATTCAACCTTATAAATTGAAGACTTTGGCTAAGAGGGTGAATAAAAAATTGAGTCCTAGGTACCATGGACCTTATGAAATTGTGGAAAAAATCAACCCAGTTGCTTATAAGCAACAGCTAATCGTGGGCAGCCAAGTGCATCCAGTTTTACGTGGTTCCTTGCTGAAGAAATCCATCTCTGTAGATGTCACCAGCCAACCATTACCTCCGTGTTTAGCAGAGGATTGGGAACTGAAAGTACAGCCAATTGAAGCACATGCAGTCCGAACTAATTCAAATGGAGATACAGAAGTTCTCATTAAGTGGAAAAATCTGCCAGACTTCCAAAACTCCTGGGAGACTTTGTCTACACTCATGGATTAGTTTCCTGAATTACACCTAGAGGACAAGGTGTGTCTTTAAGGGGGGGGGGAGTGTTGATAGGATCCCTAAAATAACTAAAGTGTACGTGAGGAGGAAGAGGGGTTGCAATGTAAGGGATCATGGCCAAGAGAGAGAAAATGGAAGGTTATCCACTATGTAACTAACTACTGAGTTGGCAGTAGAGAGGGAAGTGGGAGAGTGATTTGCCTGTAATGGGTATAAGACTAAGGAGTGATGATTGCGTGGGGCAGGCTACGATTGGCTGGGACTATCGGGGGAGACTGGGCACTCTTTAATTGTCTAGACTATCTTTTTTGCTCTACATACTCTTTTTTTTTTTTCCATTTTCCAGATCCAAGCAATGCTATCACATTGATATAGGCCTAAAATCTGCAATAATACAATGAATTTTCATCTTTGTTATAGCTATTTTTTCTGGTAACTAATAGTACAATGTGAGTGAGGCAGAATGGGGATTTGTGTTGTAACAACTTGTCCTACGTGGCAAGGGGGTGGTAAAGGGAGAAATGGTTAGGAGAAAAGCATATAAGAAAGGAAAAGGGGAGGGGGAAGTGTATCAACAAATTGAGTAAGGTTTTGGGGCCATTTGGCAGGGAGTAGACTCTCGAAGTTCTATAGGAGTGTTCTTTTCGGTTTTGTTTTGTATTTGCAGAGTTCTAGCTCTGCTTGTAAGGAGCTAGCCTCCATATTCTCCTATTAATAAAACTAGGTTCCTATCAAATTGGTATCAGAGCTCCTGATCTTAGGGAGCCCTATATAGTTCAAACCAGAATGCAAAAGGCAGAGGTTCCATATTTCTTCGGTGAAGATCCTGACATATTGTTGCGTCAACCAAGTCCCAGAATCTAAGAAGGTATCTGTAGTAGCCTTTACCTTGGAGGGAAAGGCCCTCAACTGGTTCTATTGGTGGGGATTCAGAACAACGTAGATCTCGTGGGACAATTCTCGTGTGGTGCTTCTGCAATGATTCCAGCCGGAGTTCAGTATGGATTTACTGGCTTCGTCTAGAATGTGGAACCAGAAACCTTGGAGCCAGAGGATACTTACAGAGAGGAGGTGACAATGATCGGCAAAAATCAAGAGCAACCCATTCTTGACATTTTCATCCAAGACACAAAATCACGGGAGCTCTGAGTTGATGCAATACCCTAAGAAATCCAGCACTTGCTCAAGCTAATGTAGAATCCAGGGGACCACAATGGGTGCAGAAGGACCATCATGGCCATGGCACGAGAATGGTCAACTGGTTGAGCCATTTTTGGAGATGCACCTCTTCAAAGGCATGCGACTTGATGTTCCAGCAATCGGGGAGGAGAAAAGACAGTCCTAGGGTTGCGCAATGCGGATGCTCAGGAAGAAACGACGTACGGTAGCCATGGAGCCTTGGGTCTCACCCAAACCAGCAAGTCCTTTGCCGCTTGGGCGACCTGATTTGCTCCATGGGGATGTTGAAGGTTGGGTTGAACGGAAACAAGGGGTAGAATTTGAGTTGTTGGGCGTTGATGGCTGCAAGGTTGGTGATCATGGACGAAAAGGAAGATGGCATCAATACTTATGTTGGCTATGGCTTTCCTCGACTTCGTGAAGTAAGAGACGATAATGATGGTGGGCTCAATCTGGGGCCCAAATTTAGCCACTGAGTTAGTGGACAAGACCAGTGGGCTTAGCACAGGAATGAATAGGCTCATTATTAATTTAGTGAATGAAGCCCAAATCAGTAAAGAAAAGGACTGGAAAGGTGAGATGAGTCTATGCAGTATAGCTGGGCCTAATTCCATAATTACCCAGCCCCTTAAAGCCAATACAAGGGAACTTAAACCACAACCCAATCTGTGTAAGAGAGCTAAGGGTAGAGTTCCGACCGACAACCCACCAATGTTAGAGCCATAGGTTAAGAGAGAAGGTGCAATAATCATCATTGCTTTTGCAAATGGTGAAGGGAAACCACCAGATTTGCTTAATGAGTCATGGGCTATGGTGGCAGCTTGTATGCTGATTCCATCTACTGTTTTGATTATGAATGTTGAGATGATTGAGTAGCCAGTGAAATGGAACAAGAAGGATAGGGAATTTTCTGCATTCTACTTTTCTGTCACCAATTTTGTGGTTAGTGGACATATAGTACTTGATCTCTCCTTGCTTTGGAAAACAATTGTTGAAGTGTAGCTACTAGAAAATGAACAGTTCAAGTGTGTCGAGGAGAACAGAATTGCGGAGTTGCTTGACATGTCTGCATCCATTTGGGAAAAATGCAAAAGTGTTAACAATTTTGAAGAACAACTAGGTGAAAGGCATCCAGAAGTTCAATATATTTGCTACCTTCCTGCTCCAATTCTTAAAGAAATGACCATGGTTGATACACTTGGAGGCTGGAACTAATGTGATTTTTCAAAGACAACAACATCTTATAGAGGGATTTGTACCCCATGCTGATTTGATTGCATTAAGTGGTGTTGTTCATAGTGTAAATGACTTTGCAATGATTTCCAAGAAATGGGGAACTACATCATTATGCTTCAAGCAATGGGACCCCGGTAGGAGTTCATTTAGCTGTTACAGAACTTACCTGGCCCTTCACCTTGAGGCAGTGTTATTAAATGGCGGCCATGGCGGAAAGCGGTAGCGGAAATCCACCCAAACGCCATTTGAAAGCCATGGCGTGGCGTCTTGTTCATGGCGGCGCCATGGCGGGAGCCATGGTCATGGCGGTGTGGCGGTGCATGGCTTGAAATGGCGGAAAAAAATGGGTTTTTGGCTTTTTGGGAGGGTATTTTGGGATTTCAGAATCCAATATTAGACATAGTCATCATCAATACCCACAAATCAGTCCCGAATTGCGAAAATGAGAGTGAGAGAAAGCCCACCGTCGCACATCTCCTGATCTTCTTCATTGTCTCCAGCGACACTCTCCGGCAACTCTCTCTTCACAGGTAGATGCAGACCTTTGTGCGAAGAGGCTCTGTTTCTCTTTTTTTTTTTGTGCGAAGGCTCTGTTTCTCTTTTTTTTTTCTAACCCACCCATCCTGATAAACCCACCCACCCATCCAGATAAACCCATCCACCCACCTACCCAAATAAGCCATTAATCCACCCAACCAGATTTTACACCTTAACCCTATAACCGACTGTACCCACCCTCTGTTTTGTGAGAATGCTTTTGTTTGTGCCTCTGTTTAATGTTTTTAAATTTCTTTTCCTTCTAGAAAATGTTTTAATTATGTTTATTATTCTTGATATAAGGTGTTATATTATTATTATATAGGGTATGCAGGTAGTATATTTTATAGTTTTTTAACAAGGCCGCCATGCTTCTGCCATTTGCCGCAACGCCATCCGCCATATTTCCATGGCGGATTTTTGGCTTGCCGCCATCCGCCATTGATAACACTGCCTTGAGGATAAGGTGAATCTTTTGGGCGTTGGGGGGGGGGGGAGTATTGTTTGACCCCCCATGGTTACTATGGTGTATTTTATGAGGAATAGGAAGGGTAGCAGGGGAATAGAGACTCAAGACAATGAGTACAGTGTGAGTGGGCAGAATGGGGATTTGGGTTGTAATTTCTTGTCCTACGTGCCAAGGGAGTGGAAAGCAAGGGAGACACGGTTAGGAGGAAAGCATATAAGAAAGGAAAGGGGGAGGGAAAAGGGTATCCAAAAATTGAGAAAGGTTTTGGGGCCATTTGGCAGGGAGGAGGAGACCCTCGAAGTTTTGCAGGAGTGTTCTTTTTGGTTCTGGTTTTGTAATTGTAGAGGTCTACCTCTGCTTGTAAGGAGCTAGCCTCCATATTCTCCTATCAATAAGACTAGGTTCCTATCATTGAGTCACTAAAAATTTATGTCAACTCGAATGCTTAGTCTGAAAATGATCGAAGAGATGCTTCGTCAATTGCTTATCACTGCCTAACCTATACAACCATATTGATGCATTGATCTTGTGAGGAGTGTGTTAGATATTCAATAACCAAGTTGGATAGTAAACAAGGGAAGCAGGGTATTCGGGAGTATAGAAGGAGAATCAAGGGAGGTTGTAGGGGAATATTACTCTAGGAAAAGGAGTTAGTTAGGCAAGTGGATGGGAATGATGAGTTGATGAAGTGTGAGGAGGATGGGAGCAACGAACTGAACAGCTGGCAGCATAGGAGTGGAGAGGATTATTCTAGAATGATACTAGAATCATGGAGCCAGAAGTATGAGAGAGGGGGAGGTGGCAGGAAGAAAATTGGTAAGAATAGGGACTAGGTGGAAACTCAGTAGGGTCTAGAGTCTCTGCTTTTGGGTAGAGCTTCTGTATTAGGTTTCTTTCTTTGAATTTTTCTGTTTAAGTTATACTTTCTTAGAGGGAAATCCTCAGTTTGTAAGGAGTTAATCTCCATCCAGCTATACTGAAACCGTTTCCTATTAGAGCGTTGATAGAGTAGAGAGTGGTATGTCTCACTACGAATCATGCCAAACTGTTGAACAATAGTGCTAAATCTCCCAAACCATGCTTGCGGTGACTGTTTCAGACCATAAAGAAGGCGACACAAGTGGCAAACTTATCCAGACTTCCCCTAAGCAACAAAACCAAGTGTTGCTCCATATAAATCTCTTTGGTGGGGTTGGATATTTATTGTGCTGATGTATGAAGCACAACTAAATTTTGTTTTTGACTAAGCACTTGGAATACCATTACTATGGTCTCCAGCAGCTTCTTATACAAGTCATGCTAATTAACTTGACGAGATTCTGAGAAGTCATTCAAGTACAATACACATCCTGGATTAGAGTGGTATGGCACAGAATCCAAAGTAAAACAATTGGAGAAAACAATTGAGTCCAGCATTCACATGGTTCAAAGATAATTGCATTAACTACTGATTAGGAGTGACAGATTGTGTAAAAAGTTTCTGATGTGCTCTAGTCATGTGAAAAGTTAAAGAATTTTCTATTAAATGCACCCATACTTGTAACAATATTTTAGCTTGTCATTCCATCTACTTGTAGATTTTGTTAATGAAACTTTGTATTAAGAATCCATCTGTGTTGATATGGTAAATTTGTGTTTTTTTGTGCAGATCAACATGCCGCAGATTCAACAATCTACCTCCCAGCTACAACAGGATCCTTTGCATCCACAGCAACTGGTACAGGTTTTGCTTTTATGTTTTTTGACAATCATATCAGTCCTAAATACTTTTATTTTGTCTTAGCTGAAAGTATATAAGCTATCTGCTTTTATTTGTATGCTTATTGTGCTATGTTATGACTGTTTTCCAATTATATTTTAATAGAATAATCGAAAAAGGAAAGGGCCTACGTCTTCAGGAGCTGCCAACAGTACTGGTACAGGAAATACACTTGGCCCTTCTAATTCTCAACCATCAACTCCATCTACTCATACTCCTGGAGATGGAGTTGCTATGGCAAGTAACTTGCAGAATGTTGGTGGTGTATCCAAAGGTTTGATAATGTATGGTACTGATGGAGCAGGTGGTCTTGCATCTTCCACAAACCAGCTGGTAAATCAAATTGAAGATTTTGTAACTTGTATAACCTGGGGAACAAGTAATGTACCGGAATTCGCCTGCATATGTTGCTTGCAAATAAAACATTTGGTGTAAATAAACAGTATAGTACCATCTTTTATATTAAAGTAGGGAATGGGATTACATCTACATGTTTCCTTCCTTTGCTGGAAAATGATTTGTAACTGAACTTGTTTACTGTTAGTAATTATGTTAGAACAGCTTAAGAATTCTTCATAGTTGATGGTAAAGATACTTGACTTATATAATATTAGTGCTATTTAGTGACCTAAATGATTCTAATATGGTGGATTTTGCACCAGTCATGTTTATTGTGTATGCTGCAGTTGCTATCATTCATTATCAGGACATGGATTATCATAATTATATTGCTAATTTTCGTAATGTGTCTGTAATATTCTTGATTTGTCAATGAATACGAGACTTAAAAACTTCTGCACTATATCCTGTAGTATTTTATATAATGTTTTGTTTTATTATATTGTTGGCTGAAACATCTTGTTTTAAGTTACAGATAAAAATTAGCACTTGATAATTCACATTCTTTTAGTTGCAGGATGACATGGAACATTTTGGAGATGTTGGCTCCTTAGATGACAACGTGGAATCATTTCTCTCACAGGATGATGGTGATGGAAGGGACTTGTTTGGCACGTTGAAACGGAACCCTTCTGAGCATGCTACAGATGCTTCCAAAGGTAATCTAATGTCCTCATGCGTCTACAAATTTTTATTATTTACATTGACTGGATTGGTGTTCTATTGCTTCCATTTCAGGCTTTTCCTTCAGTGAAGTTGGTTCTATACGCAAAAGCAACAGCAAAGTTGTTTGCTGTCATTTCTCTTCAGATGGGAAATTATTGGCTAGTGCTGGACATGACAAGAAGGTAGAATGGGTTTCATTCTTTAAGTATTCTGCTTTACGGCAGATAACATTTTCAAAATAGTTACAAGACTTTGCCAATATGATTATATATCTGCTAGTGAATTGTAAATTAAAGAGCTTAAATTTGTTTCCTTTTTTTCATGTTTAATTTTCAAGATTATTGTTTAAAATTGCTTGCATTAATACACATCAGTCAGCTGCAATCAATGATTCCATATTGATGTGATCACTGCATGCTCCTACTTGGCATTCATCTTTTTTCCTTTTTAATTGTATGTTTTGGCTTAATGCAAGGCATTTATGGTTAATATGACTAGGTTGTACCTGCATTGAAATCTTATATAATGGATATACCATGTCATCTTAGCAGGCATGGTGTCCTTTTCCATTCAAAAAAATAGTGAAATATTTTACTTATTTAAGTCAGTATTTAATTCATGGAAAAAGAACCAGCATTAATTAGTTAAGACCATATGACATACTTTCATTAAGTTGAAAACTAAAGAGAAAAAGCCAAATATCTATGTGTCTTTCCTTCTTTTGGTCCTATATAATAGGCATCAATTAGCCGACTATTGCTCCTTTTGATTTGCAAAAATAAATCTTTTGGTCAGAAAACCTTGAAACCATTAGGACTGGTTTTAATATTTGCTCAGGCGTCTATATAATAAGAATTTTCTGCCCTTAAGAAGCTGCTTTATGCAGGCATTTTGTGCCGTCTTCTGCTTCTGTGGATTCGAGTGAACTCCTTGTTTAAATCCAAAATGAGAAAGATTTTGAAAAAGAAAAATAAAGAGAAAACA
Source organism: Styphnolobium japonicum (assembly GCA_023212625.1). Classification (NCBI taxonomy): domain Eukaryota; kingdom Viridiplantae; phylum Streptophyta; class Magnoliopsida; order Fabales; family Fabaceae; genus Styphnolobium; species Styphnolobium japonicum. Next base: position 11,538,026 of record JALBWW010000012.1, read on the forward strand.
TATCCAATTGGTTAAGTGAATTTATCTTACTGTGGGCTTGATTAATAATTTATGATCTTTGTTTATACCACTCTTAAATCATCATATTATGCAGATAAAGAACCTGGCCACTTGACCACATTAATAGAATGTACATGATAACTAATTTGATCATTATCCAATAATTTCCTTTAACTAATGCTCTTCTCTACTGAAATAATGGCCATGTAAATTGGTTTTTGCATTGCCCTGAATCCAACTGAAAGTATTAAGATAATTTGCAGACATTATTTTCTTGATTAATATTTCTCTTTACCATATGTAGTCGTACTTCGTAGTTCTTTATTAATGCCTAGTTAATTATGCAATACAAATCACAAACAATCCCAGCTCTCCATGTTGCAGAGGTAGTGATTAAAGAGGGCATGCTCAAGGAAGAAGATAGGTTTCCTGCCTTTGATCTACAACTCAATGGCACTAAGTTATATAGTGTTACCTAATTAATGCTGTTTCTCTTTTTTGTTCCTGGAAGTTGCATGCTAACTTCAATTTGTGAAACTGTTAGGCAAGGCACTGGCCCTGGTCCAAATGACAGGAACTTAAAGGTCTATTATAGGAAGAGGGGAAAAAATAGGGATTAATTGTAATAGTGGGAAGACTTCTTTAGAGGCAGTTATTTCTGTTATAGTTGTAATAGAAAGTCTATAAATAGACTTTGCAGTTCTGTTTTAGGGATTTTTGGATATTCTTGATTAGTTTCGACTGGGTTTTCCAGTGTGAGAGGAGATAGCTCCTCTGTGTAATTCCTTTCCTTGTTCATAAATAAAATTCAAGGGCGAATAATCCCTTTTCTTGCTCCTTGGTTCTGGGAATCCTATCAATTTTTGGTTTGACCTGCCGGATTCGAGTGGCACGATGGAGCATAGAGTGGGTGTGTTGGAGAAGTTGGCCAGCGAATAGGGGAGGCTGCTGACAGAATTGAAAGTAGACCTTGATCACGTTAAAGAGAGCTTGCTAGACATAAGGCAAATCAAAGAGTTACTTCTAGAATTCAAGAAAGATAAGGCCTTTTCAGATGGCGGGGAAAACTCAGTTAGCAAGGACGAGAAGGTGGGGGATGATGCGACAAGAAGAGATGGGTCTGACAAGGAAGAAGGAGAGCCACCCCATTGGATGAAGAAGGTGGAATTACCCACCTTTGAGGGGCGCAACCCTTTGGGATGGATAGCGAGGGCGGAGAAGTTTTTCGAAGTGCAGAAAGTCAGAACGTCCGAGAAATTGTATTTAGCATACATCTGTTTGGAGGGGAATGCAGTGCATTGGTTTCGTTTCTGGTGCCAAAAAGCCAAGAATCCTTCTTGGGAGGAGTTTTCGTCAGTGCTGCTGTAGAGGTTTGGGGACAATGGGCGAGGCATGGTATTTGAGCGATTGGCAGCAATCAGATAGAAGGGTAGTGTAGAAGATTTCATCCAAGATTTTGAACTCTTGGTGGCGCAAGCAACGTCGACGCCAGAGGAACAACTGTTGGTATTTCCTAGCCGGGTTGCGTCAGAACATTCGCAATCTGGTTCGTCCTCATGACCCCAAGGAATTGATTCGAGCCATGGAGATTGCGCGTGACGTGGAGGAGGCTTTAAAAGAGACGCGGAATTTTGGGGGCTCTTTGAATCAGACCTCCAACTCGAGGTTTCAATATCATGGAGGAGGAGGAATAGTGTCTCGTGTTAGCACCTCTGCAGGGGCTAATAACTCGCAAGTGATCAATGGGTTAGGGCGCCCGGGGTAGATTCACATGTGAACCAACGTCGTTTCCTCTGTCGCGAGTACTGGGGAGAATAGTAGCGTGGGATCCTGAAACAGAGGGACCCGGAATCTCCCTTACCTTGAGTATTTGAAGAGAAGGGAGGAAGAAAGATGTTTTCAGTGCGGGTTAGCATTTGAACCCGGACATCGCTGCCCGAAAAAGAATTTGAGGGTGATTATTTTGGCGGAGGATGAGAAGATAAACGATGAGGGGGAAATTGCGAGAATTGAGCCAGAGGAGGAAATCGAGGAGATTGCTGAGCAGGAATGCCAATGTTTGGAACTGTCAAGGTGTTCGGCTGGGGGATTGACGCAACCATAGACAATGAAGTTACTTGGAAGGGTGTTGGAGCAGCTAGTTATGGTGTTAATTGATAGTGGCGCTAGCTTAGCCACAACTTTATATCCTCCAAACTGGCTTGTAAATGAGGTCTACAGGTGGAGCGGACTCAGCCCTATAGAGTAAGGTTAGGAGATGGACACAGAAAACAAACACAAGGGTGCTGCAAGAACATTAAGGTCAAATTGGGGGACTATGAGTTTGTGGGGGAATTCTTCTTGTTTGAGTTAGGTGGGGTGGATTTGATCCTAGGAGTGGCATGGTTGGCCACCTTGGGGGAGGTGAAGGTAAATTGGAGAACCTTAACTATGAAATTTGCCACACAGTGAGGTGATGTTGAGATAAAAGGGGATCTAGGTTTGCCTAGGACCTTGGTATCTCCCCGAGCTTTATTGAAGGTTGCAGAGATAGAAGCGGTCTCAGTTTTGTGGGAAATGGATGCTGCGGATGACATGGGCTGGAAAACAATAGGAAAAGGCCTAGACGAGGCATGGAAGAGGGAGTTGCAACTCATCATTGAGGAGTTTTCCGTGGTGTTTGTAGAGCCAGAGGGGTTGCCACCTAATAGGGAAGTTGATCACAAAATTCCCATCAAGTCTAGAGTTGATCCGGTGAATGTAAGACCTTATAGGTACCCTCATCTTCAAAAGAATGAAATTGTGAACTAGGTGAAAGAGATGCTGAATTCTGGGATTATAAGGCCCAGTAATAGTCCCTATTCTAGCCCAGTTATATTGGTCAAGAAGAAGGATGGGAGTTGGAGGTTTTGTGTGGATTATCGAGCCTTAAATAAGGCCACTGTTCCGGACAAATTCCCAATTCCAGTCATAGAGGAGGTTTTAGATGAGCTACATGGAGCACAATTCTTTTCTAAGGTGGATCTAAGGGCTGGTTATCACCAAATCCGTATGCACACAGTGGATATTCCCAAGATTGCTTTTAGGACTCATCAAGGACACTATGAGTCTTTGGTCATGCCTTTCGGCTTGACCAATGCACGGCTACTTTTCAGTGCTCCATGAATGCTACATTGCAGCCATATCTTAGAAGGTTTGTCTTGGTTTTTTTTTTGATGATATACTGATATATAGCAAATCTTGGGAAGAACATTTGGTGCATCTGAGGCAAGTTCTCATCACCTTACAGCAACATAAATTCTTTGCCAATGTGAAAAAGTGTGATTTTGGACAGACTGAAGTGAAATACTTGGGGCATGTGATCTCCAAGCAAGGAGTGGCAATGGATCCACAGAAAATTGAGGCAATCCTGAAATGGCCGACTCCTAAATCCATTAAAGCTTTGAGGGGATTCCTAGGACTCATAGGCTACTATAGGAGGTTCATCAACAATTATGGTAAGATAGCTAGACCTCTAACAAATTTATTGAAGAAGGGGAGGTTTCTATGGACTCAAGATAGTACGACAAGTTTTGAACAATTGCAGAGGGCCATGACTACTACTCCTGTGTTGGCAATGCCAGATTTCTCTCAAACATTTTGCATAGAATGTGATGCTTCTGGCCATGGGATACGAGCTGTGTTGACCTAGAATAAAAGGCCTATAGCCTTCTTTGGCAAAGCTCTGGCTGACTTAGTTGGCAAAATCAGTTTATGAGAAGGAACTGATGGCATTGGTCCTTGCTATTCAACATTGGAGGCCTTATCTTCTGGGACGGAAATTCATAGTGTGTACGGATCAGAAAAGTCTGAGGTATTTGTTGGAACAGAGGATAACACCTCAGAACTAGCAAAATTGGTTGGCAAAGTTGTTGGGCTATGAGTTTGATATTGTGTATAAGTTGTGGGCTGCCAATAAGGTTGCAGATGCTCTGTCTAGGAAATATGAGGATGCTGAATTTCAAGTTCTATCAAAACCTTTTTGGCCAGAAGTGGAATTAATTGATGAGGAAGTGCAGTAGGATCCAGTTTTGAGGGAAATAAAGGATGATTTGAAAAGGGACCCTAACACTCATGGTCACTATACTTTGGAGCAGGGCCGGTTGTATTATAAGGGAAGATTGGTCTTGGCAGCATCTTCTAGCTAGGTTCCCAAGCTGCTGCACGAATACCACACATCTCCTATGGGAGGTCATTCAGGAATCTTTCGCACATATCACAGAATCGCTCAGTCTTTGTATTGGATTGGCATGAAAGGAGCGGTTGCAGCATTTGTAGCAGCCTACCATGTTTGCCAAAGAAGTAAATACCAGGCGTCTTCACCTGCAAGCCTCCTCCAACCCTTGCCCATTCCCACGGCAATATGGGAAGATATCAGCATGGACTTCATTGTGAGTCTTCCTAAATCCAAGGGATGTGATGCTATATTGGTAGTTGTGGATAGGTTGAGCAAGTATGGCCATTTCATTCCCATCAAACACCCTTACTCAGTAAGGTCCATAGCTGAAGTGTTTGTTAGGGAGGTGGTCAAGTTGCATGGAATCCCTACTTCTATTGTGAGCGACAGAGGAGTTATGATAACAATAGAACAAACCAATCTGTTTATATATTATGATTTTTATATATTTACTTCTATTTTAAATTATCGAGAGTGTTCTTTCTTATTTATAATACAAAATAAAAATATTGCAAATGAGTATTTTTCTTTCAAGTTATAATAATTGAAAACAAAGAGAGTAAATTAATTACACCTCCCCTCTCCAAGCTTAAACGTACATTTTCAGCCCATCTATTTTTAAAACCTACAAACTCCTCTCAGCTGTAAAAGGAAGAATAGGCGGTGTTAAATTTGTTGTGGAAAGAATAAAGTACTCTTAATAATTTCTGTTAATCTATTGTTGTACTTGTTAAGAATATTTTTAGTAATATGATAAACGTGGTTTGACTTTACTTGTTATAGTAAATACAATTGACTTATATTTAAACAAAATATAAAGTCAGCTTATATTTGTTAGATGTAATTTCTTTAATATAAAAGGAAGAATTGTTAAAGAGAAGAGAGGTAAGTACACCTGGACTGAGGATAAGCTATCCTCAAGATCTGAAAAATCTAAAACAACCGAAACAGTGATCCAAAACAAAAGTAACAGCAGAAACTAGGAGTGCAGCAGGGCTGTCCAATTCACTTGGATATCGGAGATAGCAAAACCCTTGAAAGAGCAATGAAGAGAAAACCAGAGAGCAGCTAAGAAAAAACCCCTATCCCAAAATAGATTTAAAGGCAAGGAGAAACCCATTAAGATTTGTATGTTCTGCTCCAATGAAATGCACCAAAGAATAGCAAAGGTGCAACACCAGCTAAAACTGTTATAAAATAGAATGACACACCTAGTGCTCATAAAAAATCTGAAAAAGGTTACTCCAAAGAAGATGGGCCCCTTGCAGTGAAAAAATAGGTGTTGCATTGTTTCTGAATTAGATTTATCAATTACATAAAACACGTGTTTTAGTTGAGTACCTTTGGGTGTTGGCATGTTTACTGGTTAACCTGAAAAGAAAGTATAGAATTAGGATCTCATCAGAAATTGACTTTTACTGTGTAAAAGATACAGATGCTCATCTTTTCCCATGTCAGTAGGTTGTTCTGTGGAACATGGAGACACTGCAAACAGAGAGCACTCCAGAGGAACACACACTTATTATTACTGACGTTCGCTTTAGATCAAATTCAACACAGTTGGCAACATCTTCATTTGATACAACTGTGAGGCTTTGGGATGCTGCAGATGTAAATTCCTTTTGACTAATTATTCTCTTTTGACTGTTAATACAACATTTTCCTTCTCTGTCCTAGGAATGAGATTCAGATCTGCTTTCTATTGAATGTAATGACTTCCTCATGGGGATTTTAATTTTGGTTACTAACACTTGATATGTTTTATGTCATGGAAAAATTATATAACGTTCACGCATTTGCTCCTTATTTGGCCCAAGGAATTTTCTTTTGACTGGATGCTTTGGTTTCAGACTTCTGAACCTCTACAGTTAAAAAAGATTGTCTGCAAGTTTTGGTTTTAATTATTTGTTTATGTTGGCTTAGCTCCAACATATTCAAGAATATTCAGTAAAAGATAATTCATGAATCCGTGTCCAATGTTATGGACCTTGATCCTATATACCAATTGTTAGGAGAGTATTTAGCTATTAGAATATTAGCATATTTAGCACGTGTAAATATAGTCCATTGTAATTATGATGATTGTTGTAAATTGGCTAGTGATTAACGTGTTGATTGTAATTATACTATAAATAGGAGATCAACGTGCAGGCCAAGACACAGTTTTCGCTCAAACCCTCTGTTTCTTGACTAATGATTACTAACCAGGGAAATATGGTAATGGAGAAACCCTAGGTATTTTTTGAAACTTATGTTTTGGAACCCTTCTTTGGGCATTAGGCTGATGGCTTAGGGGTGTGGTTGTCCCCTTTCCCAAAGATTGATGTTTGAACATCCCCAAGCCTCAAACATAGAAATTATCCACCTGGAATAGAAATTACCCACCTGGATAATGCTTGGTATGGATAAAACTTCTTTTGATGGTGATATATATTTATTCATGATGAATTTCTTGGCATATTTTTGCCCTTTTTTCATTGGGTGCTGAGTATGAAATCAGGTGTTAAATATTATATTTGTTACGTTGTAGACGATAGTATCTATTTTATGTTTTGGTTTACATGCTGCTGGGACTTACCTTTTGGTTTTACATTTTGCAGCCAAGCTTTTCTTTTCAGGCGTATACCGGCCATACTTCACATGTGATGTCCCTTGATTTCCACCCAAAGAAAAATGACCTTTTCTGTTCTTGCGATGCTAACAATGAGATTCGCTTCTGGAATATTAGTCAATGTTCTTGTACTCGTGTTTCTAAGGTCACTTATGAAATTTACCTGATTTGGTTATCACAGATGTGATGGATTTGGTTTATTCTCTCTTCTGAACCTCCTTAAATTAATCAAGCAGGGAGGATCTGCACAAGTGAGGTTTCAGCCAAGGATAGGACACCTTTTGGCTGCAGCAGCTGGCAGTGTTGTATCTCTCTTTGATGTTGAGACTGACAGGCAGATGCACTCATTACAGGTGTAAACATGGACATCAAACTACAGGAAATCTAAATGAAACAACAAAATTTCTTCAGCAATCTTTTCTATTATAATATCTGGTAATAATTGTAATTTGATGTATTTCTAGGGACACTCTACAGATGTACACTCTGTCTGTTGGGATACAAATGGAGATTACTTGGCATCAGTGAGTCAAGAATCTGTCAAAGTGTGGTCACTTGCCTCTGGGGATTGCATTCATGAACTTAGTTCCAGCGGAAACATGTTTCATTCTTGTGTTTTTCACCCAAGCTACTCTACTCTCTTGGTTATTGGAGGTTACCAGGTATGTTTGAACATATCTAGTTGTATCGTGTGTATGGGTGCTGAACAATTGTGAGAATATCTCAACTTGTTATTTTCTCTAGGGCTGATTACAATTTTATATAGGAGAAAGACAATAATCAAATCCCTAAAACTATGGAACAAAATAAGAAAGACAACTAATTACAGTAACTAATCCTATAATTACAGCAAATAATAAATAGAGAAATCAAACTGAATAAATCAGTTTGATTATAATCCCACAGATTGTGGGATCCGATCTTCCAACACTCCCCCTTAAGCTGGTGAATAGATGTCAATCATTCCTAGCTTGCTCACACAAGAATCAAAACTTGGTTTGGATAGTGCTTTGGTAAGAACATCAGCTTCTTGAGAAGTTGTGTGAACATAGGACAAGGCAATAATTCCATTATCTATTTCAGATTTGATGAAGTGTCTGTCGATTCTGACATGTTTCATCCTATCATGCTGTACTGGATTGTGTACTACACTTATTGCTGATTTACTGTTGCTGTACAGTTGCATAGGACTGATGATAGGCATGTTCAAATCTGCCATAAGTCTTTGAATCCAAATGAGTTAACAAGTTCCTTGAGCCAATGCACGAAATTCAGCTTCTGCACTGCTCCTTGCAACAACTGTTTGTTTCTTACTTCTCCAAGTGACTAGATTTCCCCAAACTTTAGTGCAATTACCCAGTTGTAGATTTACTGTCATCTACTGCCCCTGCCCAATCTGCATCAGAGTACCCCACTACATTACTAGTATTTGTTTTTCTGAACAGTAGTCCTTTTCCTGGACTTCCTTTTAAGTACCTCAGAATCTGAATTGCTGCATCCATATGTCTCTTTGTAGGAGCATGCATGAATTGGCTGATTAAGCTCACACTAAAAGCGATGTCTGTAAATTCCCTTTGTTTCCATCAAATAATACTCATACTTCTCTCTCAATTGTCTTACTGTTTTATTGTGCTGTGTTTGTGAATACTAGTCCGTAACAGAACGTTATTGAACAAAACACGATAAACCTGCTGCTGCCAATTTTGCTCAAATCGATTCAATGTCAACACCTTCGGCTGTGACCCTTACTCCAGCAGACTATGAGGCCTTCCTTCGCTTTAAGGCCAACTCAATCTGTAATGTTTCTTACCAGTGTTATATTTCAATCTAGAAGGCTTTCATGATTGTCATATCCTTAGCAATTTAGCATGCGTATACTATAGGGGAATGATTTAGCATTACCCTATTCAGGTTTAACTTGGGAACCTCAGTTAAAACTTAAGAGGTTACATTTACTGCAGGAGTCAAATTGATTTTAATATGCTCAAGCTACCTTCACTCTACTATATTAACTACATTGCAACACTTCACAAGCTTGAAAAATGAGCTGCTGGCTATGGCTCCTATTTTTCACTGTCAATGAAGGATAGACATTACCATAGTGGAATGTCAGTGGACAAGGTTGCAGTTCAAGGGGGGAGTATTGTTGGGACCTCTACAAATGGGATTGGGCCTGATGTGCACATGGTACAGCAGAATGCACAGAAGCCCACAATATGGCAAATGTACACCCGTAGGGTGAAGAAGGGGGGTGAGGGTCTAAAATGAGTTTATGCTGCACTGGCAGCTTTAGTTAGAGGGAGAGAGTGAGTAACTGTTTTCTGTTTCTTTCATCATTGTAATAAAAGGGGGAATTGGTCTTGTAGTGGGGTATTTGGGAGAGAATCATTCACCCTGTGGCAGATTGAGATTTCCACATTCGTAAATTCCCTTTCTTTCCATCAAATAATACTCATACTTCTCTCTCAATTGTCTTACTGTTTTATTGTGCTGTGTGTGTGAATACTAGTCCCTAACAGAACATTATTGGACAAAACACGATAAACCTGCTGCTGCCAATTTTGCTCAAATCGATTTAGTGTCGACACCACTGGTTGTGACCCTTACTCCGGCAGACTATGAGGCCTTCCTTCGCTTTAAGGCCAGCTCATAGCCTTCAACATCTGCCATTGTGGTTGAACAAACTGGTAATCCTATCACCTGTATCTCTCAATCATCTCTTGGACCCTGGGTAATTGGTTCTGGTGCTTCTGAACATCTCTGTGGTAATAAAAAACTCCTTACCTCTCTTTCCTTTTACAATTCTTTACCTTCTGTTGCATTTGCTAATGGGGACCAAGCCATGTCAGTTCTAGTCTTGAATTTTAGTATTTTGTTATGCTTATTGATAATTTCTCGCGTGGTACTTGGGTCTTTTTAATGAAAAATCGTTGTAAGTTATTTTCAATTTTTCGAAAAATTTGTGCTGAAATTGATACTTAATTTGGTCAAACCATTCAAGTTTTACGAAGTGATAATGCCGATGAGTATTTGTCTCATCAATTTCAAGATTTCTTGGCAAGACATGGCATTTTACATTAGGCAACATGTCTTCATTCTCTTATGTTTCTTGATACTTCACTCTACTCTATCCCTCCAAAGATTTTTGGGTGCACTTGTTTTGTTCATGACCTTACTCCTCAAAAAGACAAACTCACTGCTAAAGCTTTCAAGTGTCTCTTTCTTGGTTATTCTCGTCTTCAGAAAGGATATCGTTGTTATTCTCTTGATTTTAGTCGTTATCTAGTGTCTACTGATGTCACCTTTTTTGAGCAACAACCATTTTTTTACTTCATCAATTGAATTAAACACTATACTTCCTGTCCCTATTTTTGAACCGTCTCCAGTGATCTTATTGCCTAGTCCAGAAAGTTCAAGTCCTAGTCCATCATCTGGTCCTTAACATTCCCCTATCATCTATCGTTGTCGTCCTCGTCCTCGTCCATCGACTAGTGCCATGCCTGCTGAAGATGTTCTTGATAACTCACCACCTTCACCAATTACTTCTCCTGATTTGGATCTTGCTCTAGAAAGTCCTCCCGTTGCTCTTCGGAAAGGTACGCGGTCTACTCGCAATCCTCATCCCCTTTATGTTTTTCTAAGTTATGATCGTCTTTCTCCTTCACATTACACTTTTGTTTCGACCTTGTCCACTGTTTCTATTCCCAAAACCATAGGAGAATCTTTGTCTCACCCCGGTTGGAAACAAGCTATGATTGATGAGATATCTGCTTTACACTCCAGTGGCACATGGGATCTAGTTTCTCGGCCACCTGGTAAGTCAGTTGTTGGTTGTAGGTGGGTGTTTACAGTGATAGTTGGTCCCAATGGTTCTATTGATCGGTTAAAAGCTCGTTCAGTAGCCAAAGGCTACACCCAGGTTTATGGGTTAGACTACAATGACACTTTTTCTCCGGTTGCCAAAGCTGCCTCTGTTCGATTATTTCTTGCCTTGGCTGCCATTGGTCACTGGCCTCTGTGTCAACTTAATATTAAAAATGCTTTCCTTCATGGTGATTTGCAAGAGGTGGTTTACATGGAGCAACCACCTGAGTTTGTTGCTCAGGGGGAGTCTGGACTAGTGTGTAAGCTCCATAAGTCCTTGTATGGTTTAAAACAATCTCCCCGTGCTTGGTTTGACCATTTTAGTACTGTTGTACAAACTTTTGGCCCGATCAGAAGTGAAGTTGATCACTCTGTTTTCTACCAATATCATTCTCTTGATAAATGCATATATCTTGTTGTCTACATGGACGATATTGTTATTACTAGTAATGATTGTGTTGATATTGAATAGTTGAAACAATATTGGTTCAAGCATTTTTAGACTAAGGATCTTGGCAAGCTCCGATATTTTCTGGGCGTAGAAGTTGCACAATCTAGACATGGCATCTCTATTTCCTAGAGAAAATATGCCTTAGATATTCTGGAAGAGGCAGGCATGACAAGTTGTAAGCTCGTTGATACACCCATGGATCCTAATGTCAAACTTCTTCCAGGACAGGGAGAGCCATTATCTGATCCTGGACAGTATCCAAGATTGATTGGGAAGTTGAATTACCTCACAATAACCATGCTTGATATCTCTTTTGTCGTAATTGTGTTGTGTTAGTTCCTTGACTCTCCATTAGACTCACATTGGGATGCTGCTGTTCAAGTACTTAGATATATCAAAAGATCTCTCAGAAGAGGATTGCTCTATGAGGCTAAGGGTCATATGGAGATATGTGGTTACGCAGATGTTGATTGGGCAGGTTCCCCTTCAGATAAGCGCTCTACCTCAGGGTATTGTGTTCTTTTTGGAGGAAAGCTCATATCCTGGAAAAGCAAGAAGCAAACTGTGGTTGCTAGATCAAGTGTAGAGGCTGAATATCGAGCAATGGCAGTGGCAACATGTGAACTTGTATGGTTAAAACAATTACTGAAGAAGTTAGGAGTCTTTAAAGAGCAATCTATGAAACTTGTGTGTGATAATCAGGCAGCTTTGCATATTACCTCAAACTCATTGTTCCATGAAAGAACAAAACACATTGAGATTGATTGTCACTTTGTAAGAGAAAAAATTCAGCCTGCTCTAATGAACAGTTGGCCGATGTCTTCACCAAATCTCTCCGTGGCCCACGAGTTAACTATATATGCAACAAGCTTGGAGCATATGATATATATGCACCATCTTGAGGGGGAATGTTGGAACTAGCAATAGGAATCAAGGAAGATTCATGTATTAGATAGTGCCATAGGAAATAGGTACTCATTATTTCAGCCTTGTAAATTGTAGATGTATTTATTACTTGATATCTATATAAATAAGATGGATGCTGAGTGATCCACACTAAGCATATTCAGAAAACCTTTTTACTTCTTCTAAGTTCAAGTTTTCTTCTTCTAAATTGAAGTATTTCTATTAACTATGTCCCGCTACTGTTTCAACAACCCTAGTCCTAGGCTCATCTAGTTGCCAAAGTTTATATGATTATACCCAAATATTTGGTTTGTACTATGAGGACACTCTCCCCGGATGCCAAAATTGTGGACACTCCCCAGATGCCAAAATTGCTTCTGTTGGGTTGTTTATACTATTATATATCTTTTACTGCTATCTGCCATTGGCTTGTTTTACTGAATATTAAAATATATTCCTACATGGGGAGCTTGAGGAGGTGTGCATAAACCATTTGCCTGGCTTTGTTGCTCAGGGGGTGTATAGATTAGCATGTTGCTTTGCTGCTCTCTCAATGGGTTGACACAGTCTTTGTGAGTTTTGGGAGAATTAGTTTTTTTGTACAGTAATTCATTATGCATCCTAGTGAGGTAGATCACTATATTTATTGAAGGAGTAAAAACAGGATGTTGTAGCAGGTCAATTGCAGAAGCTGAGTATCAAGTCATGGCCATAACAACCTGTGAGCTTATATGGCCTAAATCAATTGCTCTACGAATTGAAATTTGGAGAAATACTTTAGACTAAATTGATTTGTGACAATCAAACAGCATTACATATTGCCTCCAATGCAATTTTTCATGACAGAACCAAACACATAAAAGTTGACTGTCACTCTAATAAAGAGAAGATTCTATCATGAAGCATTACTATTGGTTTTGTCAATCCAAATGATCAGCTAGCAGATATATTTATCAAGTCTCCCACAGGTCCTCGAATTAGTTATATATGTAACAAGCTTGGTTCGTGCATATGACTTGCACGTTCCAGCATGAGGTAGTGTTAGGAATAGTGTAAATACTTGCTGTACCATTTAGTTTTCTACAGCTGTACTTTTTTTTGTTTTGGTACATTGGAGGTGCAAGAACCCACATAGAAGAGGGAGATAGGTGGCATAGTGAAGGACCAAACCTCCAACATCAACATTACACCCCAATCTTAGAGACTGGAGCCATTGCCAGCTAAGCTACAAGCTCGTTGGCACTACAGCTGTACTTTAATTGTAAAAATCTGTACACAGTATGAATATAGTAGAAATGTGTATCTCCAATGTACTTAGTTGCATTCACCAAACAAGGTCTCTATCTCTCTCTCTCCTCTTATTCATAATAGTTAGTTGAAGCTAAGGAAGGAATGAAAAATAAAAGAATGGGATAATATTGTACTAGAATGATTTTGTACTGCAAAATGCATGAAATAGGTTGGGCATATGTGGTTGATATTCTAACTTGAGGGCAATGTAGGATACAGACCAGTGGAGTGGATAATTTAGAACTAGGGGGCAGCTTTAAGTATGCAATAAATAATGTAGAATTGAAGCTACGAATCACACTATTAAACTTGAGAAGATTATCAAATACTTTTAAGACTTCATTTTATCTTAAGATGGAAAATATTATTTGAACCTGAATTTTAGAGAAAGTGATGAAACATATTTCATGATCATTTATGTTTATGAATAGTATAAACTAAAACTTTAATGACATGTCTTGGAAATCTGATGGAGTGGACTGCACGCATTTTCAAAAGTGTTTATTAGCCCTTACATATCTTATGGGATAGGGTTGTGTTTATGGCATGGTGTTTTGTGCATGTTTTTTGACGATTTTATTGGATAGCTTTGTTGCATTTTTTAGCCTCTTAGGTTCTCTATTTTCTTGTACTCGTTTAGGAGGATATCTTCTACTCCTCCTTTGTGTTTTTCTTCTTTTTTCACTAATAAACTTTCTTCATTTTATTAATGAAATAATGTAATATACATTTTTTTATGTAATCATAGACGAATGCAAATTCTGGTCAAAGTTTTGGAGTAGGAGAAAGCTAAAAGTGGGGATATCAATATTTGTTGTAAATTTGTTTAATGAGTTTCAAGAGCTTTTTTCCTGAAGGATTTGGGTTGTTTTCCATAGGTTTGCTGTATGCTCCAGTGTTGTTTTACGGTATGAAATTATGTGCTGTACAGACAGGATTGGATAAAGTCCAATCAAAAGGGGTATTGGAAAACTGGAGCAAACTTTAGGAGAAACCATTAAAAAGGACCAAAAGCAAAATTTATTTATTGAAATTTTGGTTTTTGATAGAGCCCAATGGTGCCGTTTGATCCATGTAGCTAACCCCACCTTGTGGGCATGACTCGGTAAAATATGACTGTAGAAAAAGTTGCAATTTGAGTATAAGATGAAGGAAATCATCCAAAATGGGGAAGACATATGATGCGGGCTGTAAATGATTCAGTGCAAGCAAGGAAATTCAGGTTAGAGACCTAAAAGGTAGTAAGAGGGTAACCTAGAATGGCAAGTGGAAAAATTAAGGGAAATATGGTAGCAACCGGGTTGGTGAGTGCACTAGAATCTAGATAGGACTAAAAAGGCAATATGAAACTAATGGATAGAATTCAAGTTAATTTCAATCAGGGTTTTATAACATCAGTTTGCATTTGGATGTCTCTGTTCTCAAAAAAAAAGTCACTCCATTCTTTTCTATTCATTTGAAACATTATCTTGTTTCATGTATTGGATGCTTTACCGTGAACATGTTTTGCAGCATATCACATTTTTGCTAAAACTTACGTTTTCATGTGAATCATAATGGTTTGCAGTCATTGGAGCTATGGAACATGGCTGAGAATAAATGTATGACAATACCAGCTCATGAGTGTGTAATATCGGCTCTAGCACAATCACCAGTGACAGGGATGGTTGCTTCTGCCAGTCATGACAAATCTGTAAAGATTTGGAAATAAAATTGATTGTTCTGTGGTTGAAACAGCCATGTCAAGTGTTCTACCTGTTACATTCTTAAGGGAAGTACCAGCCCAAAATCCAAATAATGAACAGGGTTGAAGAAATTAAAAGAAATGAGCATGGGGGAAAAGAATCCTCCATGTATTTATTTATTTCCTGTTTTCCCTCCTCTTCACTTCTCCTTCATTATTTACTGTGATAAGGGTCTTGTGCATTTTCTCTGGTCACAGGTTAAAGTTTGGCTCATCTTTTCCTCTTCCTTTTTTATTTTGGCTTTCTTTCCTTTTTTTTAAAAAAAAAATCCTTGGTTGCTTGCCAGATATTGTGCAATTGAGGTTTCTGTCAGTTTTTTTGTATTGGTAATGCATGTTTTGCAAGTTCATTGTCTTTTTTTTTTTTTCTGATTAGAAATTATATCAGTTAATCTGTAATCAGTAAAGTGATGGTATTGACTCGTTGGAGAAGTCCTTTATCATTCTTTAATTCTTTCCTGTTAAATGTTGGAATCAGTGTGTTTAGATTAGATTTGCAAACTTGATTTTGCTGACTTTGTTTTATTCAGAAGTGAGTTTGTATGACCGTGATTTATGTTTGGATATTTTTACTTGAAAAGTGATTTTGGAATAATTGATGTTGTTTGGATATTGTTGATCAGAATTACTTTTGAATGTCTAATTACTAAAATGTGTATGTGTTTTGCGTTACTTTGTCCAAATTACCCTTTATTTTATTTTATTACTTTTTAGGTATAATTTAACAGAGTATGAATATTGTTATAATTTTTTCTTTTGATACTATTATCAAATTAAAAAAATATTTTCTTTTCAAATAAAATTCATGGTCTCAATAAAAAAAACAGACAATTTAAATGAAAATTTTATATAATGAATAATAAAATTAGCATAATTACCAAGTATCTAATTAAATATTAAATAACAAGAACAAACAAAAAAGAATTATTTATAATGCAATACAATTTTAAAATATAAAACCATACCATTTTACTATTCATAACCTTGTTACATTTTGGACTCGAGCTTTCCTCAAATGGTATTCATCCTTTCAATTCTTCATTTTTCAGAATTCCAACCTTGAGGTATATTACAATCAAGCCAACTTCATGCTTTGTCAGAATGTCACTTCATGAATAGAACTAGTCATAGATATCAATTTAAACGAAAACCATCTTTCGAGCATTCAGAGACCAAGATTTTTAGAGACATCACAATACACATTATCGATTAATAACAGAAAGTGAAAAGAAAAGTAGTAGTAGTAGAAAGGCAAAAGAGTAGCTGAATGGAAATAAGTCCAATGAAAATATGAAACAGGGTTAGCACAAGCTGGAGGAGCTGGAGTATCCCTAACTAATTCACAACATGCATACTCTCTAGCGCCATCCTTGTCAACAATTTTGATAACAAAGTTTGGCGGTGCCACAACCAACCTCAATCTGATTTCCATAGTGCACTTATCAATGACTGAAAGATGTACTTTCCAACGATATGAAACATTACAGATGAGGAAGCGATATTTCCATCCACGACAAGGATCATTATTCATTGATTATGTTGATTTTAATTTATCAATATAACTTCATGCCATGAAGAATCTAACTGACAATTCTAATATAATTGTTATTTTGGATTTTCTTATTGACATAAACTAATATGTCTGCAAATGTACATAGAAATTTTAATTCGTCATAAATCAACAGGAGGACCTTCAAAACTCAAATATTAATATTTTAACTATAGATGACAACTCGTGGAAGTTGATATATATAAACACAGCTCATGAGCTATATTCCTTTATTTCCATCATCTCTAGCCACCACCAAAACCTGACTTAAGGCAAGAGAAATAGTGGATCAAATGAACATTCATTTCTTTCAACCAATGGATAATATAACAGTGCAATCCTTTGCAAGCATTTCTAAAACAAAACCAATGTTGCAAAAGTACAATTTGAATTTTATCAAGCTTATCTCATTTCATGAGCTACATGCATCGCACAAGAGGCATTACTTTAAAATTGAACGCTCTGAATCATACTTGTCCCTTTAGGATGGAAGTTGGCTTCAACTTTTGCCCCAACAATACCAGATTGATTCTTTTAAGTATGACTGAATGCCGAAGCTCTGAGATTGTTATCCATGCATTCCATTAATGTCTCTGGCACAACAAAAAACATTTACCATGTAGATGTAGTTGTATTGTTATCAGCCAATAGCACAGCCAATGCCATCCTATACATAACAGGAGTAAATTATTTCATACACATGAAGTTGGATGTGCAATTGCAAACCTAGGTACAGGCAACACAAGTTTTGGAAGTGTGTGACTGCCTCTCATGATAAACACTTCATAACATTGTCAACATAATCCAAAACCATAAAAGTATAAATGAAATTGATGAATATCACCAAGACTAAAAGATTTTTGGAGCCCATCATGTAATGTAAAAAGCTCAAATAGTGTCAATTTCGTCAGACGCTTGACACAAGGACAGCATGATATTAGGTCAAGCTATGTTAGCAAGTATCTTACTTAAGGTAAACTTCAATCATTTCCACCAACTACTTCTATTGAGCCCAATTTAAAATTAATAATCTACAATTTGTAAAAATCTGCTAACAATTTTAACAAGTATACAAATTTCCTAAATTTAATATTCAATCTGCATTCTGAAACCCAGCATATTTCGTTAAAAATGAGGCATCAAAAGTCCTTCAAGCAACTAGGTCATTCATTATTCACAGTAAGACCTAGCATCCTGAACTTCTAGCACAAGGTTTATCACATTATAGTTTGATAATCCATTCCAAAATCCAAAGCACATTATATCGAATGTTATAAGTATGATGAATGTAACCACCCTCGTAGTAAATAAAAAGACTATACAATTAATTATACAGGCAAGGAGGAACTAGATATGACTCGCAAGTAACCACTCTGATATCTAATCCCAACAAACATAAGTATATTGCCTTCTGTAGTCTAATTAAAAATCACTAAATCTTCACTAAGAATTACTAGATTCTAAGAGGAGTTATCGATCATGGGAATAAATCCTTAACCTAGACAATTCTATTCTAAGAATTTACATAGTCTAAGAGACCTTACCTTAGAACTGGCTAAAAGAAACGGTGGCTACTTATCTCGGAGACTCGGCTAGATTTCTGCCATCCTAGAATCTGTCACCAATTTATTCTTTTATTTAAACTCTTCTAGGTCCAATTTCCTGTTTTATCATGTTTTCTTGAAGTTACTTAAACGATTTGTCCTAGTTAAGATCCTTGTCCAAATGTCAAGGCAAGTTTAAGAATCCAAATGAGGTTCATTAATAGATTTCATGCCAAGTTCACTTGAATATTCAATTCTTACAACATATACTAAATTATCCAATTAGTAATATAAGTTAGTATTACAAGCATAAGTTAACACTGACAAGAGGTTGTCGAGACCCCGTCAAATAATAAAAATTACCGGTTCGCAAACTAATTTGAGTATAGAGCATGAACCGAATCGTCTCTCAAGGATCCAAAAAGAACAAATATTTAATCAGATCAAGATAATTAAAAGGGGGGTTTAGATGATTTCAAAAGAAAATATACCGGTTGAATTAAAGAAATGCAATTAACAAATTAACCAATCCAAGGAAATTTTACCGATCTTGAGTTTAATCCATCATTGATCATATTCACTTAATTGCTAACCATGTTCTTGGCCTTAGATCATATCAAGACGCCTCAACATGATCCAAGAATCCTCTACTAGATAAGCATATAGGATTTAATTAACCAAGGTTAGATAAAGTAAGCACCATCCAAACATAGATTAACTTAAGATCAAGAATTTAACCAAGCTAAACAATCCATCAAAAAGCTTTAATAAATTGTTTATTCTATGTGATCCTCTTTGAATACATGATAATAAAGCTATTACCACATCAATATCTAAATCAAATTAAGCAATTCAATCTAGATAAAAATCAAAAGAGGAAGAAGAGAAACTTGAATAACAATTAAGCAATATGAACAAGCGAAACAAGATCTCCAAATTAAACATTAAGATGGCTAATCCCTTGGATTGATTATGAGAGCCTAGCCTTCCATGGATGGGAAGGAAGAACTCAGAAATAAAAGAACAAAAACGAAATTCTAAAGAAAATGAAGAAGAAGAGAAAGAAAACTCTCACAAATACTCAAACTTTCTTCAAACTTACTTAAAATTGAATCCATCTAATACAAAGAGATTGGCTCTATTTATACTAATCCTAGAAGCCAATTTGTACATGTACATAATCTGAATACAAGCTATAAAAACATGGAAATTTTCAAATATGGAAGCTTGATGCATGGTTGGTGGGTTGGTGCATGGTAGGTGGGTTGGTGTATGGTTGGTGACTTTTAGTCAACAACTCTTATCTAACTTCTGGCTTCATTTTCATCACTTAGACAGTGCATTTTGGCTTCGAGGTCTTCAGGAAAGTTGTAGCCAGTTGTCTCCTTGAAATTTTGCAATTGGAATCATGTCATTTGGACGTTTAGAACTCCAGATATGCTAAAAACATTGAACCTACCTCAAGTTAGGTTGATAGAACATGTTTCCAAATTCAAACCAACTTGTAGCTTCATTATCATGCCTAAAATGACATCTATTGACTAAATGGTCTTCAGTGAAGTTGGATATATGGGTCTTATCTATCCAATGGCCAAGTTTCAGCCCAAGAGGAGGCCTATAGCTTACTATGTAGTCCAATATGTGCACACTACCCAAATTTTCGTGACAACAAACCCACTCTGCATTGCAGGGATATTTTGGATCCTTAGAAGTTTGATTCAGCTCTTGAGTTCTTCATGAAACATGTAGAGCATTGTCTTAGCTTTCCAAAGACACCAAGATCGCCTCAAATGGATCATCGAGTCCCAAGTTATGGTCTAACCAAGGAAGAAAGGTCAAAATGCATCAAAATCCGAAAATTATTCAATATTTGCATTAAAGCCCAATGAAGCCTAACAACATTAAACTCATCTAAAATACTAATATTGGGCACAATAAACATCTAATAAAGCCTAATACAAAGCTAACATAAGTGTTTCAAATTGATTGATCAAACACAGGACACAGGTAGCTCCATCTTCATTTCACATGGCTTAAAAGCCTTGATTTCGTTCATGAGCATAGAGAAACATGTCTTGATATATTTACAACATTAAGCAAATTACCTAAAGTAAATTGCCTAAACAAAACTTCCAAGACTTCTTGACATAAGCCCTAGTTACTACTATTTACATTATGATGATCAAGTGTCAACTGAATGGAATCAGATATCCTTGATCACTTTTATATGACCACCGTCCTCCACATAATATAACCATTCCCACTCAATTTCAAGTGGTAATCCTCATTTCTCTTTGATTATGAAAAACAGTAAAATTACGGTAAGATTATACAATCTTAGTAGGAAACGATCATTAAAATAAAACTTATACTTCATAAATCAAGTAATAAATTTCATAAAATTTTTCTTTCAAAACATACTATAACAAAAATAGATAGAATACTATGAACTTCAATTTATAAAACACAAAGTATTCATCATAACTTAGAGAAGATTTCAAGAATCATTCATACTCAACCACTTTCTAACATAGGTCTTTCAAATCAATTCCTTCCATTCTTCCCTCCATTAGGGTTGCCTTATAAACATTGGGAATTCCCATCATCTTTCAAGATGATACATAGGCCAAAGGCCACTCCTCCAACGTGTCATTTAACATAGTCTTTAGTGGTGAGTCTTAGTTTAATTGAAATCAATCTCAAAGTTACAAAACATAAACCTTCTTGAAATGATTTTTCCTTCTCAAAACCGTGGCCATACATAACCATAAAATAGATATACAAGCATGATCATTTAAAACAGAATGCTTATGCTAATTTAAATGTCATATAACACCTAGTTAAGCATAGGAATTTCATGGAAGTTAAGCAAAGTAAGTCAAGTATCATTGATAAATTCTAATACTAGTAATAAAGTAGGTTATAAAAGATATTCTTACACCTTAATACCTTACCAAATCGTGACCATTTAGGACTATAGAAGATCAAGTAATCAAATGGTTATACAAAAACAGATTGGCTAGAATCATACTAGGAATTCTTACTAGACTAATCTTGTTTTAAAATTGGTGTTTGAAATCAAAATTTAGTGAATTGTTGAAACCAAAGTCTTTTAAAAAGGTTTAGCACTAATGTCAAAAAGTTGTAGCTTTCCCTGATTAAGTTTTGAGGATAACAAAAATATTTATTAAGTTTGAACAAGTAAGCGTTTCGACAGAGTGTTTCAATAGAACTGAAATTCCTTTATATATTGACTCTGTTGTTGTCAATTGGGAATTCTTTGATGAGTTTTTAAAAGAGCAAATAGTTTCTTAAAATAAACTATTTGATAGTCTGCGTCCAATATGTTTCTGCGAAATCTTTATATGCGTCCATTTTGTCATATACTATTCGTGCGTCCAATGACTGTCTGCATATACTGTTACTATTTTATTGGTTCGTCAAATACTATCCCTTTACCAAAGCTCAGACTCAAAACACTCTTACAAAGTTCAAGTTCAAGCTCTCGTCCAGAGTTAAAATTCAAAAATGAAGAATTGTTCTTCATTAAATGCTACAAAAGAACTCTGACAGCTTATGACAACAGAAGAAGTCAACTGAGCCGCTTTTTGCTGACATTGTCTAACAACTACAAAGACCAGCAAATAAGGAACTTTCTGCGATCTCAGACAAATCAGGACTCAGTTATCATATGATTGGAAATCTCTGATAATCAAAGTCACATTTCAGAAGAAGCTCAACACTATATTAGTCGATGCTTTTAATGCTGCTCAGAACGGTAATAAATGTTTCCGTTGGACGACGAAGCTTATGAAGTTTGCTCAAATTATTCTCACTTATAAAAAGGAGAAGCAGCACTAGAAGAAGAGAGTGATTTTTGCCCAAGCTGATAAAAAGACTAAAAAGCTTTATCTTTTCGTAGAATTCTTTTCACTTGTAAAAAGGTTAAAGTCTTGAGATTCATTGTCTATTCTCATTTTCTAGTGAGTTTCAAACTCAAGCTTTCATCACCTTCTATTTATTCATATTAGTGTTATAATCCTGAAGAGGCTGGGTATAAAAGAATACTGGTGTGGTTGAACCTGAAGAGGTTGAGAATACTTAGTTGAAAAATCCTTTTGGTTGAAGGGACTGGACGTAACTCTCGGTTTATGAGAGTGATCCAGGATAAATCTCTGGTGTAAGTTTTTCTTCTCTTCTAGTGTGTTTTATTATTTCCACTAACTTCTGGGGTTTACTATTGTGTTTATTAACAAAGTGTTTTAAATTTGTTCTTCGAACTTCTTAACTGCTTCCTTAAAAATCCCTTCAAAATCCTTAGAGTCCAATAGGACTGAGTAGTCTTGTTTTTACGTCCTTTACTTGTTAACCTTTAACCTTCGTTGTGTTCAATCTGTTGTTAAAGGAAAACTTTTTAAAATCATCAAAAAGGGTTAAGAAACACAATTCAACCCCCTTTCTTGTGTTTCACTTGGTTATTTCAAAACTGTATCAGCAACCTTTCAAGCTTGAAATCAATAAAAGGAAGGTTAGAAATAGAAGAAGAACAAGCCAAGAAAGAAATGAAAATAAAACATATTGGTTCTTACTTGATTGAAGGAAATGGTGAGTGAGGTCATGGCTTGCTTCCTACCCTTTCTTTCCTAATGTCCCCTCTCCTTCTCATGCCCCTTTCTTTCTATTTAGATGCAGGAGTTTTGTGTGTGTGCGTGAGGTGTGTGTCCTAGTATATAAATAAGCCTAGGTTAGCTAAGTGGAAGGAGGCTAGGACGTTGTGCCCTAATGATGGCAAATTCTCAAACCAAATTATGGGAATATGGCAGGATTCCCTTGGCTTGCCATGGCCATAATTATGTCTTACATGCAAAATATCCTCTGCATGTTTGGCTGCCTCTTGGTAACGTGGCCAACAACCACATTTCTCTTCCTTTTTGTTCAGCATAGCAACGTGTCTTAGTGCATGCATTTGCATTCTAAAAGTACAGATTTGTTTAGTTCAAGTGCATCATGGTGCAGGTGTCTTCCAAGTGCAGAATTCTTTCTTAATTTCAAGCATATAGACGTGTTGGTGTGCATGTGGGTGTGTTGTTTCATTTAAGCTAGTTTATTTATTCTAAAATGCAGATTTTTTGTGTGATGTTTCTTTATTAATTTCAAGTGTGTTATGTCATTTGTGTGTGCATTTGGTTGCCACGGTGCAGCAAGTGTTTATGTGTAAATGTGTGTGTGTCAATGTGTTAGAGTGTGTATGTGTCAAGGTGTGTGTGTTGATGTGTCACGGTTTACATGTGCATATTTTTGCATAAAATTTTTCATCCCTAAGTCCATGTGTCTTGCTTCTAATGCGTAGTTTGTTTAGATTTAGGTTTGAATATATGTGTCTATGTGCTAAGTGTATGATTGTTATGCTTAGTGAAGTGTGAACTTGTGTGAATCATTTTCTTTCTTAAGTTTAATGTGTCTTAGAAGTCTTAATTTGATAATCTAAGCCTTAGTTATTAATTTGATTTTAATTGGTTCATGTTACTTGCTAGAATTAAAAGTTTAGAGATAGCCTTGCTTTACTAAGTTTTAGCTATGCTATTTTGATTGAAAGCCTAACGATAAATTAGCTTACGGAAAGTTTCTTTTTATTCCCTATGTACTATCATAGCTTTTAAGGTTATCATAGGCTGAGCTTTTCAAGTACCTAGTTATCCTCCTCAAGTTATCTTAAGGTTTATTTTTCTATGTTTTGTTCTTTCACCCTTGGAGTGTAAATTAAAAATCAGGATGTTACAATGAAGATCCCAATTAATCTAAATAATTCCACAAAACACTAATGTCTATGAGCATTCAATGATACAATTCCAAAAGAACAGTTTGAAATATTCATATTAATTACAAGTAACAAAAACATAATATAAAATATGGTGTTGTGACCTAAGATATATTCAACCATACCTCTACATTCAGTTTCTGCACCATAAAGGTAGCATTTGCCCCTTCATTAACAAATTGCTCCTACACATACCTGATATATAGAAGCCTCAATGTATGTGCATTAAATATTTGATATTCCCCTATCTTCCCTCTCCAAATATCAACAAAGAAACTAAGAATTGAAAGTGTATTACTATAATTACTATTAATGGAGTCGGCAACTGCACTTCTCACCCAAGCAAGACTAAGAATCCCCCTTGATGGTAAGATCCAATGAAACAATGAGAAAGTACCAATCCTAATTTCCAAAGAGAACTTTTAAAGGAACAACGCAACAACAACTCAATCAAGCAATAAGAGGTTGCACACTCAATAAATGCATTCAAGGTTAATAGAGGTCACCAATTAAAATAGGGTAAAATACACTCTACTACCTTGTCGTTTAAGCCTTTTTCAAATAACCTCCCTCAATAATTTTTTTTCATCAATAAACACCCCTCTTGTTTGGATCACGTTGAAAACATTTGATTTTCTGTGAAATGTAACGATGGTTAACCCATGAAAAAAGCACGACCTTTGGTTATAGGAAAGGTGACGTTCTTCATTCACTACCACATCAAATAGTTCCTCAATGATTTAGTTGCTTGGTTATTGTGCTGATGGAAACACCCAAAAACCCCTCAGTGTTTCCATCAACACAATAACTAAGCAATTGAATTATAGAGGAACTGTTTGATGTGGTAGTGAATAAGGAAAGTCACCTTTCTATAACCAAAGGTCACATAGGTTAACTATCGTTACATTTCATAAAAAATCAAATGTTTTCATCGTAATCCAAATAAGTGAGGGGTTAAGTGATAAAAAATTATTGAAGGGGGTTATTTAAGAAAGGCCTAAGCAACATGATAGTAAAGTGTATTTTACTCATTAAACTAAGCAAGCCAACATAGACCAAACTCAAGAATCTAATTGTTCCTGGATGAGTTTATGCAAACAAAGCAATCTTAAACACCTCTATGAATTCATTGAGCTCCCAATCTCATAGGCAACTCCACTGTCTCAAGCTCCACTAATGTAGTGCACACATTTAAGAGATCAAAAGGTTTTTATTAAGGATGTAACGGGGCTAAAGGGTTAAGGTTAATGAACAAAGAAGCGATAGAATAAAACAAAGGTGAGAAAAATAAAAATGTGAAAACTCAAATCACAAATAGGGAGAACAATTGATGACATGAGAAGATTCTTGAATCAAACTAGCATATTTTCTTTTCTTTCTCTTTTTTGTATCACAACTTTTATCGTGATATTTTTTCTCTTTCTTTTTCTTTTGATCACTTTTCACTTCACCCCCACACTCATTCCTTTTTATGAAATTGAGGTAAAATCTTTTTCAAACTTCTTGTGCTAGCGATTCTTTATACTTTCTCCCCTTCATTAAGAGTAATCCTTCCTAATGCAATTTTCACTTATCACAATCAATTTTCTCACATAGGGTAAGGCTAAGTGTTTAGACTAAAAAAGGTAGATGATATGGGTTAAATGAAAGAAAATAGGCCAATGTATCAAGGTTTCGAAGGGTTACTAGGGAAAATATGTGAAAAAGGGTAGGAAAAAAGGATAAATGAATAAAAACAAAGAAGTGGCTTAATCATCTTTCTTAGAATGCAAACACTATGATTTCGCCTTGAAAGATATAGCAAAATTGTTCTAGGAATGATAAGGTAATTTGAAAATCACTTAAATGAACATAAACTTTCTCCAAAATCACAAGAAAACAAGAGGAGGATATATGAAAACTTGCTTAGAAAAACTAAATGACCTAATCTAAACATGAATGACATTCATGAATGATTTCCAATCAAAACTTTCCTAAGCTATCATGTGTTGACCACTTTTAGTTTCTAAAGTTATTTTTCAAGATACTTCTCATGAAATTTAGAGTCCAAAAATATTAAGTACTTGAATTGTCAAGAATCAAAAATCAAGAATTTGTCAAGAAAGCTAAGCAACTAGATTAAGGAAACAAAAGCAAGATTAAACATTCGTAAGGTGTGATGTGAAATTGGATTAGGAGCTGCATATGGTCAAGTCCACCCATAGTTGAAGTTTGGATGATCTCTCCATCCTGGATTGTAAGTGTTGGAGTAGGGATCATATGGTTTTGGGGGTCTCGGGAATCCATACACTTACTCTGCATCTTCATATTGAAGTGTAGGGCACATAGTAGTGTGGTGCCCCGTCATGTAACAAATACCACATATCATGGGAGGAAGGAACAGTGAGCCTTGCATAAAGACATAACCTGAAAATCAAGAATATACCAATCAAAACACAAAAAGAAAACTAAAGCAAAACAAAAATTAATAAATCAATTAGAAACAATCCCCGATGACACGTCGCCTGTAAGACCTATTATTTATTACTCCATTTACCAACTCATACGTCTTACGTGGAATTTTTTTTTCTTTATACAGAAAATTTAACAACGTTTCCTTTGTTTCTCGTACGTTCCCAAATGACATAAAATAAACAGCGGCTTCCAACACAATCATTCCAAATCATCCGTCATATATATATATATATATAGGAGATCTCCGATCTCATTTAAAATAATACCAGAGTATGCAAAGTATACAAATGTATATCAATACTATCCTGACTAAGCACAACCTACAAAATATTAATAGAATTGAGAACATCAACAGTAGTTCATCAGTTTCCCTATCATGTCTATATCAGAGTACTATATAATACACAACATGTCATAATTACATAACGGAGCTCAACTCCACCAAAGTACAAGTATCAAAATACAATTTATTGCTAACAACAATAAACAATAGAATCCTCGAACTTAACCCGTGAGGGTCCAGGGTTCTCCTGCTAATCTGAGAAAGAGGGGGTGAGAACAACTTCCCAGTGAATGTGAATATAACTTGCAAATAAAGTATGCATGCAATTAGAATGCAAGAATAAAGAACAACTTCCCAGTGAATGTGAATATAACTTGCAAATAAAGTATGCATGCAATTAGAATGCAAGAATAAAACTCAATTCAACACACCAAGAAATTCCAATCCAATATATGCAATGGGTTTATGATGCATATGTATTCACACCTGTTCTTTCAATCTAACCCCTTCAGGTTAGGTAATCACTGACAAGAGGTTGTCGAGACCTCGTCAAATAATAAAAATTACCGGTTCGCAAACTAATTTGTAGTATAGAGCATGAACCGAATCGTCTCTCAAGGATCCAAAAAAGAACAAATATTTAATCAGATCAAGATAAATAAAAAGGGGGGTTTTGTTGTTGATTAATAAGATTGAAAGAAAAATACAAGACTTAAAGTTATAAACAAATCTAAAGAAGCAACCAATCCAAGGAAATTTACCGATCTTGAGTTTAATTCATCATTGATCACAAGTAATTCACTTAATTGCTAACCGTGTTCTTGGCCTTAGATCACATCAAGACGCCTCAACATGATCCAAGAATCCTCTACTAGATAAGCATCTAGGATTTAATTAACCAAGGTTAGACAAAGTAAGCACCATCCAAACATAGATTAACTTAAGATCAAGAATTTAACCAAGCTAAACAATCCATCAAAAAGCTTCAATAAATTGTTTATTCTATGTGATCCTCTTGAATACATGATAATAAAGCTATTATCACATAAACATCCAAATCAAATTAAGCAATTCAATCTAGATCAAAATCAAAAGAGGAAGAAGAGAAACTTGAATAACAATTATGCAATATGAACAAGCGAAACAAGATCTCCAAATTAAACATCAAGATGGCTAATCCCTTGGATTGATTATAAGAGCCTAGCCTTCCATGGATGGGAAGGAAGAACTCAGAAAATAAAGAACAAAAATGAAATTCTAAAGAGAAGGGAGAAGAAGAGAAAGAAAACTAACAAATACTCAAACTTACTACAAAATTGAATTCTAACTTACTTCAAATTCAATCCTCATAATACAAAGAGATTGGCTCTATTTATACTAATCCTAGAAGCCAATTTGTACATGTACATAATCTGAATACAACCTATAAAAATATGGAAATTGTCAAATATGGAAGCTTGATGCATGGTTGGTGGGTTGGTGGGTTGGTGCATGGTAGATGGGTTGGTATATGGTTGGTGGCTTTTAGTCAACAACTCTTATCCGACTTCTGGCTTCCAATTCATCACCTAGACGGTGCATTTTGGCTTGGATGTCTTCATGAAAGTTGTATCCAGTTGTCTCCTTGAAAATCTCCAATTTGAATCATGTCATTTGGACTTTTAGAACTCCAGAAATGCCAAAAACACTGCACCTACCTCAAGTTAGGTTGGAAGAACGTGTTTCCAAATTCAGACCAACTTGTAGCTTCAGAAGCATGCCTAAAACGACATCTATTGACAAAATGGTCTTCAGCGAAGTTGGAGATATGGGTCTTATCTTTCAAATGACCAAGTTTCAGCCCAAGAGGAGGTCTATAACCCACTATATAGTCCAATATGTGCATACTGCCCAGATGGTTCCGTGACAGCAAACTCACTCTGTATTACAAGGCTATTTTGGGCCCTTAGAAGTCCGATCCAACTCTTGAGTTCTTCATGAAACTTGTAGATCCTTGTCTTAGCTTTCCAAAGACACCAAGATCACCTCAATTGGATCACCGAGTCCCAAGTTATAGCCTAACCAAGGAAGAAAGGTTAAAATGCATCAAAATCCGAAAATTATCCAATATTTACATTAAAACCCAATGAAGCCCAACAACATTAAACTCATCTAAAATACTAATATTGGGCACAATAAACATCTAATAAAGCCTAAGCTAATATAAGTGTCTCAAATTGATTGATCAATCACTCAACATTTTTGTACACTAACCCCTTCCGATTAGGTTGTCTCGCTATGTATATGCAATGTATTTATGTCACACATTTTCTTTCCATCTAACCCCTTCCGGTTAGGTAATCACTCAACATTTTTGTACACTAACCCCTTCCGGTTAAGCCGTCTCGCTATGCATATGCAATGTATTTATGACACATTTTCTTTCCATCTAACCCCTTCCGGTTAGACCATCTCACTATGTATATATGCAATGCATTCACAGTATGCTTAAAATGACAATATCACAATAACATGACATTTAAACCAATCCAATATTTAAAATTCACACTAGCATTATTCTAAAATCTTTTCAATCACATATACTTAGTTACACTCCCTAACATTGCAATAAGTCATCATTATTCACAAACATAACATATGGTATTGAAGTAGTAGACAAATGCCCCAAAAGGACACAAATAGAGTCAACCACGGCTTGGGTGTGGTGGGAACCACGGCCATGGTTTGGGGAACTAGAAAATCAAGAAAATGAAAATAGAGACAACCATGGCTAGACCATGGTGGACACCACGGCCCTGGTCTGGTGTCAGCACACGAAAACCCTATTTCCAGAGGTAACCACGGCCAGACCGTGGTGGAGGCCACGGCTGTGGACTGGATTTTGCACACGAAAACCACATTCCAGAGGAAACCACGGCCAAACCATGGTGGAGGCCACGACCGTGGTTTGGAATCTGGGCAGCAATAATGCCCCACGCCCAACCAATACTGACAAGAGGTTATCGAGACCCCGTCAAATAATAAAATTTACCGGTTCGCAAACTAATTTGTAGTATAGAGCATGAACCAAATCGTCTCTCAAGGATCCAAAAAGAACAAAGATTTAATCAGATCAAGATAATTAAAATTGGGGGTTTTGTTGTTGATTAACAATATTGATAAAAATACAAGACTTAAAGTTGAAAATAAATCTAAAGAAACAACCAATCCAAGGAAATTTACCGATCTTGAGTTTAACTCATCATTGATCACAAGGAATTCACTTAATTGCTAACCGTGTTCTTGGCCTTAGATCACATCAAGATGCCTCAACATGATCCAAGAATCCTCTACTAGATAAGCATCTAGGATTTAATTAACCAAGGTTAGATAAAGTAAGCACCATCCAAACATAGATTAACTTAAGATCAAGAATTTAACCAAGCTAAACAATCCATCAAAGAGCTTTAATAAATTGTTTATTCTATGTGATCCTCTTGAATACATGATAATAAAGCTATTATCACATAAACATCTAAATCAAATTAAGCAATTCAATCTAGATCAAAATTAAAAGAGGAAGAAGAGAAACTTGAATAACAATTAAGCAATATGAACAAGTAAAACAAGATCTCCAAATTAAACATCAAGATGGCTAATCCCTTGGATTGATTATGAGAGCCTAGCCTTCCATGGATGGGAAGGAAGAACTCAGAAATAAAATAACAAAAACAAAATTCTAAAGAAAATACAGAAGAAGAGAAAGAAAACTCTCACAAATACTCAAACTTTCTTGAAACTTACTTCAAAATTTTGAATTCCCCTAATACAAAGAGGTTGGGTCTATTTATACTAATCCTAGAAGCCAATTTGTACATGTACATAATCTGAATACAAGCTATAAGAATATGAAAATTGTCAAAAATGGAAGCTTGATGCATGGTTGGTGGGTTGGTACATGGTAGGTGGGTTGGTGTATGGTTGGTGGCTTTTAGTCAACAACTCTTATCCGACTTCTGGCTTCAAATTCATCACCTAGACGGTGCATTTTGGATTGGATGTCTCATGAAAGTTGTAGCTAGTTGTCTCCTTGAAAATCTCCAATTTGAATCATGTCATTTGGACTTTTAGAACTCCAGAAATGCCAAAAACACTGCACCTACCTCAAGTTAGGTTGGAAGAACGTGTTTCCAAATTCAGACCAACTTGTAGCTTCTGAAGCATGCCTAAAACGACATCTATTGACAAAATGGTCTTCAGTGAAGTTGGAGATATGGGTCTTATCTTTCAAGTGACCAAGGTTTAGCCCAAGAGGAGGTCTATAACCCACTATATAGTCCAATATGTGCATACTGCCCAGATGGTTCCGTGACAGCAAACTCACTATGTATTGCAAGGCTATTTTGGACCCTTAATGATCCGATCGAGCTCTTGAGTTTTTCATGAAACTTGTAGATCCTTGTCTTAGCTTTCCAAAGACACCAAGATCACCTCAATTGGATCACCGAGTCCCAAGTTATGGCCTAACCAAGGAAGAAAGGTCAAAATGCATCAAAATTCGAAAATTATTCAATATTTGCATTAAAGTCCAATGAAGCCCAACAACATTAAACTCATCTAAAACACTAATATTGGGCACAATAAACATCTAATAAAGCCTAATACAAAGCTAACATGTGTGTCTCAAATTGATTGATCAAATACCAAAACCAAATTTTCACTTTGGGATCATGTCCCTCAATCCACCAAAATATACCAATAATATCATTCATTTTCATATACCCAAATCTTGGAATACAAGTAACAATACACAACAAACTTCAAACACATGTGAATCCCTACTTTCAAACTTAATCTTACATCTTAAACTTACATCATAATAACACCATACAATATCACAAATTAACCCACACTCACTTTGAAGTGCTCCAAATTTGATTCCAATTATTGGATTTGTAACCAAGACAACCTTCTCTACAACTTCCTTCAAAACACCCAAACCAAATACACAACTTTCAAAATGGGTGTTCTTGATTCTTAAAGATGAAAATGAGCTTTTCAAGAAACTAAAACCATAGACTTGAAGAAGAGATCAAAGTGATCAATAACCATCAAATAAGCTAAGTCAAAAGATGAGTAGAAATGCTTACTCTTGCACCTTGAAACCTCAAGCAAAGCTTGCCTATGGAGGAAACTTGAAAATTTGGAGAAGATGACCATATGGTCATCCAAGGTTGGCCGGCTGCCTTAATCAAGAGGGGGTGAAGTTGAATTGTCAACTTTGCCCTCCACTTAGATGGAAAATTACTAAATTACCACTGAAGGTGTAAAAAGTCCAAAATACCCTTGTGATTTCTAAAAATTTCCAATTTATCCCAATTCCATAAAATTACACTAGAACTTCCATATGATTTAATTAAGTTAGAAATAAGATTGGAATCAAAATTTAGGGATGTTACATTCTCCCCTCCTTAAAAGAATTTTGCCCACAAAATTTAGTTAGAGATATACCTGATAAAAATAGATAGGATGTTGCTTGCGCAAATCTTCCTCCAATTCCCACGTAGCTTCCTCAAGTGACAGTCCATCCCAGAACACTTTAACCAGGGGAATAGCCTTGTTCCTCAGGGTCTTTACACTGCGGTCAATGATCTTAGCTGGCCTAGCCTGAAATGTAAGGTCATCTCTCAATTGCACCGACTCAACCTCTATGATGTGTCCGGAACATACTTTCTTAATTGGGATACATGAAACACCAGATGTAGATTTGATAGATGTGGTGGAAGGGCTATGTGGTAGGCTATGTGTACGTTTCAAATTTTGAAACAGACCAATGAAACAAGGATTTAACTTCTTGGCCCAAATGGCTCTACCAATTCCTGTCATGGGAGAGACTCTAAGAAATACATGATCACCCTCTTCAAACTCTAGAGGATGCCTTCTATTGTTAGCATAACTCCTTTGCTGACTCCGAGCAAAAATAAACTAACTAAATAACGAAGATGCAAGTAAAAAGAGTGAAACTAACAAACGCAAAGAGCAAAAGGATTCAACAATAGGGAAAGCTCGGTTAAGGAAATTTCTCCACCACTAGACTTAAGACAATTGCAATTAGATTTATGATGTTATTCCTTATTTTTAACGAAACTACTAACCATAGATAGCAAGTCTGCTCTGCTACCTCGATCTTTCCTTTGTTTGTCATTAACTAAAAGTCTGCTCTCTAGATTTAACCTAACGGTAGCCTTATGTTGAGAAATATAGGTTGACCTAGACGATAACATCGATCTGCTTGGGTTATCTAGCCTAGGTTATGTTCTTCTTCACAATTAATGAAAGATTTGACTACAATAATTAATTATGAAGTGCTACATGGGGTTAGGAAAGCATGACAATTACGGATCAAGTTTCCCTAAGCTAGTATTAGATTATTATCAAGTTCTATTTAGTTGGCTGCCTAAACAGATCAAGACAACAATCATACACGGTTCAAGTAGAAGAATCATAAATAATCTCAATTAAAACTAAGGAAATAACATCTTTTAATCCACTTACAAAATCATGTCTAGTGCTTTAAATCACCCTTAACCAAAAAGAAAATCTAACCTAGCATGTACTTGAACAACATCAAACAATAAGAAAGAAATATAATGTGTTCAAGATAAAAAGATAAAAGGGAAGAAGAAACAAATCGGTTTGATGTTGATCTTCTTCTCTTCAGTTGCTCCCAAGAGAAAACTCTTATTTGCTCCTTGCTGATTGCTTCGTTTCATGCAAGCGAATGTTATTTGTTAGTTAGGCTTCAGTTTCGACCCCTAATGAAACAACTGTGTTCTCTTCTGCTTATGCACAGCTTACAGAATTGGCCAAAGTACCCAACACAAAAGTACATGTCTTTGCTTTCCATAACCACTAGAATCACCTTTATACAACATTGCTAGCTCAAGTTTTGTCTAATTTTTTGCTCTAAGGTCTGGATAACTTTTGAAGATTCTTTCCCAAAAAAGATATGATTTGATTTCTAGAATCTTCCATTGATTTCTTTGCCTGATTTCAAATTCAAATAAACATTAATTCAATTAAGAAACATGAAATATTTCAATTAAAGGAAACATATCATTAAAATCCAAGACTATGATATGCAATAAATGCACATAATCAAATCAAAATAGGATTCTATGGGAACTATCTAAAACATTGATTTCTATATCTAACATATCAAAATGAAGCAAGAAGAGTAATAAAGAGAAATTATTATTAAAACACCTAAAAACAAATAAAACTACTCTAATTTGACTTTAACTTGAGATAAAACAAGCACAAATATGTGTAAATGACACACTGTAGTTTTATATGATCTTAGGTGTTATATAATATGTTCACTTTATTAATCTGCTTGCTTCAATTTGATGTGCTAGATATAGAAATTAATGTTTTAGATAGTTTCCATGGAATCTTGATTTGATTTGGTTTGATTATGTGTATTCATTGCATATCTTGATTTGGATTTCTGTGATATATTTCCCTCAATTGAAATATTTATATTTCCAAGTTGAATTTAATGCCTATTTGAATTTGAAATCAGGCAAGAAAGTTAAGGAAAGATTTTGGAAATCAAATATCATCTTTTTAGGGAAGGAATCTCAAAGTTAACCAGACCCTTTAGCAGTAAATTGGACATAAGTTAAGCTACAAATGTCATATTTAGGTGATTTTGGTGGATATAGAAAGATAAGACATAGGGCTACAACTTTCATGTTGGGTGCACACATAGAGGCAAACACGGCCTGAGAGTGGATTTAATTGCAGCATGAGCAAAATGGAACAAGGTCGTGTCATACAACTTGGTCGTGTCGAGGGCTTAGAGGAGAACAATCACTTGGACGAAATCAAGTAGTTGTTGTAGACATGAAGGAAATTAAGCAGCCGTATACATGAATGGAACAGGGCTGTGTCATACAACACGTGATGTTTTCTTTCTCGGGTGCAACTTGAAGAGAAGGAGATCAAGATCCACCGTTTTGTTTCTTCTTCCCTTTTTACCTTGTGTCTTGAACTCATGATGTTTCATTGTTATTTCTTGATGTTGTTCAAGAATATTCTTTATGTTTCTTCTATTTGAATTGTGTATGATTGTTGTATTGATCCATTTAGATGGCCAATTAAATAGAACTTGATAATAATTTAATACTAGCTTAGGGAACTTGATCCATAATTGTCATGCTTTCCAAATCCTAAGTAGTACTTCGCAATTAATCATTTTAGTGAACTCCTTATTTAATTGTGAAGTATAACAAAACCTAGGCTAGATAACCTAAGCAAACCGAGGTTGTCGCCTAGATCAACCTATCTTTCCCAACATAAGGCTGCCATTAGGTTAAATCTAGAGAGCAAAGTTCTAGGTTACTTAATGGTTAGGGATTAATTAGAGAGCAGACTTCTAATTAACGACAAACTTAGGAAAGATTAGGGAAGCAGAACAGACTTGCTATCTACGGTTGGTAGTTTCATTAAGAATAAGGAATAACATTGGAAATCTGATTGAAATTGTCTTATGTTTAGTGGTGGAGAAAATTCTTTAACTAAGCTTCATCCATATTTGAATCTCTTGCGACATTTGTTAGTTTTGTTCATTCTTTTTGTTTGCATCTTCATAGTTCAATTTAATTTAATTTCAATTCATTATTCACAACCTCCCTGTTTAGTTATTGTTCTTTTAATTTTTAGTTTTGTGACATTTTTACATTTCAGTTGGTACAATCCTCTACAAGAATGACCATTGCTCTCCACTACACTACACTACATTATTTGCAAGATTAATTTGGTGATTCCTTTTAGAATTGCACAAATATTGAGACACTTATGTTAGCTTTGTACTAGGCTTTATTAGATGTTTATTGTGCCCAATATTAATATTTTAGATGAGTTTAATGTTGTTGGGCCTCATTAGGCTTTAATGCAAATTATGAATATTTATTGGATTTTGATGCATTTTGACCTTTCCTCCTTGGTTAGGCCATAACTTGGGACTCGGTGATCCATTTGAGGTGATCTTGGTGTTTTTGGAAAGCTAAGACAGGGCTTTACAAGTTTCATGAAGAACTCAAGAGCTGGATCGGAATTCTAAGGGTCCAAAATATTCCTACAATGCAGAGTGGGTTTGCTGTCACGGAAATCTGGGAAGTATGCGCATATTGGACTATATAGTGGATTCTAGGCCTTTTCTTGGGCTGAAACTTGGCCATCGGAAAGATAAGACCCATATCTCCAACTTCACTGAAGACCATTTTGTCAATAGATGTCGTTTTAGGCATCATTATGAAGCTACAATTTGGTTTGAATTTGGAAACACGTTCTGCCAACCTAACTTGAGGTAGGTGCAGTGTTTTTGGTATATCTGGAGTTCTAAAAGTCTAAATGACATCATTCCAATTGCAAAATTTCAAGAAGTCAACTGGCTACAACTTTCATGAGACCTCCAAGCCAAAATGCACCGTCTAGGTCATGAAAATCAGGCCAAAAGTCGGATAAGAGTTGCTGACTAAAAGCCACCAACTATACACCAACCCACCTACCATGCACCAACCCACCAACCATGCATCAAGCTTTCATATTTGACAATTTCCATGTTTTTACAGCTTGTATTTAGATTATTTTCAATTACAAATAGTCTTCTAGGATTAGAATAAATAGAGTCAATCTCTTTGTATTAGGATCATTTTTTTTGAAGTAAGTTTGAAGAAAGTTTAAGTATTTGTGAGAGTTTTCTTTCTCTTGTTCTCCATTCTTTTTAGAATTTCATTTTTGTTCTTTATTTTATGAGTTCTTCCTTCCCATTCATGGAAGGCTAGGCTCTTATAATCAATCCAAGGGATTAGCCATCTTGATGTTTAATTTGGAGATCTTGTTTTACTTGTTCATATTGCTTAATTGTTATTCAAGTTTCTCTTCTTCCTCTTTTAATTTTGATCTAGATTGAATTGCTTAATTTGATTTAGATGATGATGTGATAGTAGCTTTATTATCATGTATTCAAAGAGGATCACAATGACTAAACAATATATTAAAGCTTTTTGATGGATTGTTTAGCTTGGTTAAATTCTGTATCTTAACTTAATCTATGTTGGATGGTGTTGAAACCAAATTTTTTATAAAAAGGTTTAAGTACTAAATTCTTAAAAGCTGTAGCTTTCCCTGTTTAAGTTTTGAGGATAACAAAAATATTTATTTAGTTTGAGCAAGTAAG
Source organism: Styphnolobium japonicum (assembly GCA_023212625.1). Taxonomy (NCBI): domain Eukaryota; kingdom Viridiplantae; phylum Streptophyta; class Magnoliopsida; order Fabales; family Fabaceae; genus Styphnolobium; species Styphnolobium japonicum. The sequence goes on from JALBWW010000012.1 coordinate 11,574,960, forward strand.
TGTTTCGACAATAGTATTAACAAATCGCTACTTGTATGTGCGTCCATTCTGCTCTATGCTTAAAGATAACTCTTCGTGCGTCCAATATGCTATAACTCTTTGTGGGTCCAATAAATGTATTATATACTTTACTATTGATGCGTCCCAATACTTGTATGCATATACTGTTACCTTTATTAGTTCTTCCAATACGATCTGTCACAAAGCTCCTGACTCAACTCACTCTTTCAAAGTTCAAGCTCAAGCTCTCGTCCAAGTGAAATTTAAAAAATGAAGAACTGTTTCTCATTAAATGCTAGAAAAGAACTCTGACAGCTCACGGCGACAGAAGAAGTCAACTAAGCCACTTTTGCTGACATTGTCTAACAACTACAAAGATCTGTAAATAAGAAACTCTCGTAATCTTAGACAAATCAGACTTTGTTTTCATTGATTGGAAATCTCAGAGAATAAAAGTCACCATCAAGAAGTTCAAGACTTTTCCAAAGAGATGCATTTAATGCTACTCAGAACGGTAATAAATGTTTCCGTTGGACGATCTAGCCCATGAAGTCTGCTCAATTTGTTCTTACTTATAAAGAGAAGAAGCAGCACTTGAGGATACAGAGAGATCTTTGCCGAAGCATCCTACAAAGTCTAAAAAGCTTTATTTCTTCTTGGATTTCCATATACGTGTAAAAAGAAAAAGCCTTGAGATCTCTATTGTCTATTTCTCATTTGTCGCTGAGTTTTAAACTCAAGCTTTCATCTACTTTCATTTATTCATCTTAAGCATTGTAAGCCCAAGAGGTCGTGGGTGTAAAAGAATACTTGTGAGATAGAACCCTCGAAGAGGTTGAAAATACTTGTTACCCGAAGAGGTGCATAATACTTGTAATCGTGAAAAAGATTAGTTGGAAAATCCTTCTCGGTTGAAGGGACCGGACGAACTCTTGGTTGATAAGAGTGAACCAGGATAAATCTCGTGTGTAAGCTTCTCTTCTCTTCTAGTGTGCTTTATTATATTCACTAACCTCTGGGGTTTACCATTGTGTTTATTAACAAAGATCTTTTTATTTGGTTTTAGAACGAGTTAACCATTTTATTAAAAGTCTTTTCAAAATCCTTAGAGTCCAATAGTAATAAGTTGTGTTGGTCCTAAGCTCTTGCTTGTTAAACTTTATCCTTCGCCGTGTGTTCTATTTTCTATTGAAAAGGAAAATCTTTTATTAATTTTCAAAAAGGGTTAAGAAACACAATTCAACCCCCCTTCTTGTGTTTCACTTGGTTATTTCAATTGGTATCAGAGCTCAGCCTCTTGGGTTGAGCATCTAACAAAGGCAGAGGAAAAAGATCCAAGACACCCTTTAATGGAGAACTAAGGACAAGCGGTGAATGTAATTCACCTCTATTCAATGGAAACGACTATGATTACCTGAAGAAGAGAATGATTGCCTTTTTTGATGCCCAAAATATGGACATCTCTAGGACCTAGTTCAAAATGGATATCAAACACCCACCAACGTCAGATGACAGATCTCCTCACCACAATGGACTAAGGACAACGAATCGACATCGCCTTAACTCAAAAGCCAAACATTATCTTATGTGTGCCATCACCAGATCGAGCACGATAAAGTTCATATCGTGAAACAGAATAAAGAGATATAGGGATACTCTGCCTTAGCACATGAAGGCTCATCTCAGTGTCAAAGAATCAAAGATAAGCACGGTTCACCAAAGATGAGCTCTTCAAAATGGGAGAGCATGAAAACATTGATCAAATGTTTGGACGATTCCAAATAATAATCAATGGCTTGAGATCTCCTGGGAAAGAACTATGATAATCAAGATCATATCGTAAAATCCTAAGAAGTCTTTCCGCATAAAGGGAGACCTAAGGTTATCCGCCATACAGAAGCAAAGAATCTAGCTTCTCTTACCATGGAGGAACTCTTGGGTTCTCTTAAAGTTCATGAGCTGGAACTTCAAGAAGAGGAAAGCTCAAGAAAAGGGAAATCAATTGCCCTTAAAGCTCATAAAGGCAGTACGTCCAAAGCACTTAAAGCTGAAAAATCATCAGACGAGGCCGAGTCATCTAAAGATGATATATCTGATAATGACGAGTTATCTTTCATCTCTAGAAAGATACAAGCAATGTGGAAAAAAGAAAGGAGGTATGCGGAGAAAGCACTTTGGACGAAGGTCACCAAAGGACAGAACAGAAACAAAAGACAAGAGTCCAATCATATGCTATGAATGCAAGAAGCCCGGACACATTAAAGCGGAATGCCCTTCACTAAACAAGGAGAAAGAGAAAAGGAGATTCTTTCCAAAGAAGAAAAGAGGATTAATGGCCACCTCGGGAAGATCTTGATCTTTCAACTACCGATGATGAAGAAGAAGCGTAAGAAGCAAATCTATGTCTCATGGCTAACACCTTGTCAGAAGAAGAAGAAGATGAGGTAACAAACTGTGATCTTGATCTTCAAAATGCATTTGATGAGTTGTTAAATAATTCATCTATTTTAGCGGTTGAATATAAATCCTTGAAAAGAAAATTTTCAAAATTAACTAGAGAATATGGAAAAATGTTTTCAGAAAAACAAGAACTTGAAATTTATTGTGAAAAATTAAAAACTGAAAATGCTCTTCTGAAAACATCTTCTGAGTCCAACACTTCAGATGAAGTTGATAAACTTCATAATGAGGTAAAAGAGTTAACTGATAAACAGTTTTTTCAAAAAAAGCACCAACAACCTAAACATTTTACTCAAATATTCCAGAGACCCTCATGACAAATCTGGATTGGGATATCAAGATACTGATAAACAGTTTTTTCAAAAAACTACTACTCAACCTAAATTCATTAAGAATGTTTGTAAAAAGAACGTTTACCCTTCCTCAATAGATCCTTTTAATAAAAGGTCAAAATATTATGGATCTCCAAGAGCTAACCAAAAAGGACCCAAAAAGATATGGGTACCTAAGGATATGATAATTCCTATTGCAGATGTGCTTAGCAACAAGAAAAAGACACCTGTCATGGTACCTGGACAGTGGTTGCTCACGGCACATGACGGAGAAAGGTCTATGTTCCAAGACATCAAAACTAATTCAGGAGGCTACCACGTTTGGAGGAAACTAAAGGTAAAATAGTTGGAATAGGTAAGATTGGTAAGCATCCTTTTCCCTCTATCGATAATGTTCTTCTAGTTGAAGGATTGAAACATAATCGCTTAGCATTAGTCAATTATGTGATAGTGGATCTAATGTTTCATTCAATCAAGGAGAATGTATAGTTAAAAACTCGACGATCCATACTCTTCATTGCTAAAAGGCAAAACAATCTTTATAAAATTGACTTGGAAGATCTTTCCATCAAAATGTATCATGTCTAGTTTCCATAAAAGGAGAACAGTGGATATGGCACAAGAAGCTTGGTCATGCAAGTTTGAGATTAATCTCTAAACTAAATAAGCATAACCTCGTAAAGAGGACTACCAAAGCTTGTGTACAAATCCGATGTTCTTGTGAAGCTTGTCAAAAGGGGAAACAAATCAAAAATTCTTTTGAGTCCAAAAACATCGTTTCCACCTCTAGACCACTAGAATTGTTACATCTTGATTTATTTGGTCCTACAAGAACTTCTTCACTAAATGGAAAGAAATATGGATTGGTCATAGTAGATGACTATACTAGATGGACATGGGTTATGTTTCTAGCTCACAAGGATGAGTCTTTCAAAGTCTTTTCTATTTCCTCGCAGTAAAAGAATTCAAAATGAAAAAGTGAATGTGTATCAACTCAATCCGAAGTGATCATGGAGGAGAATTTGAGAATGAGAGTTTCCAATTGTTCGTGAAGAAAACGGTATTCATCACAACTTCTTCGGCTTCAAGAACACCACAACAAAATGGTGTGGTAGAAAGAAAAATAGATCTCTTCAAGAGATGGCTAGAACAATGCTCAATGACAACTCAATCTCCAAACACTTCGGGTCAAGTCACATTAACACCGCGTGTTATATTCAAAATGTAATATATATTAGACCTATTTTAAACAAGACTCCGTATGAATTGTGGAAAGGACGAAAACCCAACATCTCTTACTTTCATTCTTTTTGGTCATTAATGTTTTATTTTGAATACTAAGGATTCTTTAGGAAAGTTTGATGCTAAAGTTGACTCCGGTATTTTCCTAGGATACTGAAACATCTAAATCATATAGAGTATATAACTCTCGCTTCTCTAACTCGTTGAAGAATCTGTTCATGTTAAATTCAATGACAAAAAGCCCGACAATGACTTGTCGTAGCTAGATGAGTCCTTTGCAGAGTTAAACTTAAAAGACAAAGGAGAATGATCAAGAACCCAAAACAAAGAAGCATTGGACGATGAAAGAAAAGAAGAAACAATCGATGGTCAAAGAAGCAGTATTAAAACTTATCATCCGTAACACCAAATCATTGGTAATCCGATGATAAAGTACGCATAAGATCTACCTTCAGAGAATACTCAAATGTAGCCTTCATCTCCGAAATGGAACCAAGAAAAATAAGAAGTAATCAAGGACGAAGGATGGATCTTAGCTATGCAAGAAGAGCTAAATCAATTTAAAAGAAATGATGTTTGGACGCTGGTTCAAAAGCCTAAAGACAAGTCCATCATCGGTACAAAATGGATATTCAAAAACAAACCGACGAAGATGGTAAGGTTGTGAGAAACAAAGCAAGGTTGGTAGCCCAAGGTTACTCACAACAAGAAGGTATTGATTTTATCGAAACTTTTGCCCCGTGAGCGGACTAGAAGCCATACGCATTTTACTTTCATTTGCCGCTCATCATAGCATGAGACTATATCAAATGGACGTAAAAAGTGCATTTCTAAATGGTATAATCAATGAAGAAGTTTTCGTTAAACAACCACCTGGTTTCGAGGATGAAAATTTCCCGAGCATGTTTTCAAATTGAAAAAGGCCTTGTACGGTTTAAAACAAGCTCCTCGAGCCTGGTATGAAAGGTTAAGCACCTTTTTAATAGAAAGCGGTTTTTCTAGAGGAAAAGTTGACACTACTCTTTTCAAAAGACAAAAACTCGAAATTCATTTTAGTTCAAATTTATGTTGATGATATTATCTTTGGAGCTATCGATGAATCTCTTTGCAAGGATTTTTCCAATCTGATGCGTAAGGAATTCTAAATGAGCTTAATGGGAGAATTAAAATTCTTCCGGGTTTGCAAGTGAAGCAAACATTGGACCTAAATCTACATTCATCGAAAAATATACAAATGAACTTCAAGAAATTCAAATTGGACGATTGCAAAACAATGAGCACAATTATGCATCCATCGTCCACACTAAGATTGGACGATAAGGATAAAAAGGTGGACGAAAAGGTATACAGAGGTATGATCGGATCACTCTTATATCTCATCGGCCCGCACTGATATAATGTTTAGTGTGTGTCTTTGTGCACGTTTTCAACTGATCCTAGAGAGTCACACTTAATTGTCGTAAAAAGAATATTCAGTATACTTGAAAGGAACTACTAATTTGGGTTTGGTATTTAAGAAATCTCATGAGTACAGATTAGTTGGTTTTTGTGATGGCCGACTATGCCGGAGATAGAATCAAAGGAAAAGTACAAGTGGGAGGATGTCACTTCATTGGAGGAAATCTAGTATCATGGTCCAAAGAAGAGACAAAGCACAATTGCTCTATCAACACCGAAGTTGAATATATCTCTCGCTGGCCCAATTGTTGCTCTCAACTACTCCGGATCAAACATCAATTAGAAGACTACAACATCTTTGAAAGTAAGATTCCTTTACTACGTGATAATACGCCGCAATTAACTTATCAAAAATCCCATACTACACTCAAGGCAAAACACATTGAAATCAAACATCACTTTATAAGAGACTATATTCGTAAAGGTGTGTTTGATATTCAATATGTGGATACATCATCAATGGGCGGATATTTTCACAAAACCCCTCTCGAGGATAGATTCACTCTTATTCGAAAACATCTATGTATGCATTTTGTAAAGAATTAATATTTCTTAAGGCCCATTGAAGATCTCAAGGCGTCCAAAAATGCTTTGTACTCGATAAATGGTGTGCTAAATTTCTTGATAAGACATAAATCATTTGCATTTATCTTGTTTGAAACTTTTCAAATTTCCCACGCTGAGTCGCTTTTTGAAAGGTCACGAAAGTAACTTTACTCGCTGGACGTGATGGGGCTTGCTTTTAATACACATTTATTGTGTTTGTTTTTTTTTAAAAAAACGATTCGCTTTCTCTCAAGAAACCTTTCAAAGGTAAAACCTACCTTCTTCTATAAATATTTTCTTTCTTTGCAAGATCAAATTTTTACGCCTTCAAGCCTTGAAAGAAAACAAGCATAAAAAGAACCTTAGCAAATTTCTCTCTCTCTCAAATTTCCTTAACCCTAAGAAATGGCCGGAGGAAAGACCCTTGATGTTGAAAGAGCCGAGGTATCAGCTTGAATACTGCTCCAAACTTCAATTTTAGCAGTAATCGTGGAATAGATATCAAAGAATGTCTCGTCGTGCCGGTCGATAGTTACTCAGAGAACCTAGGAAGTTTATCCTAATTGGTGAAAATGTTCTCGAATGACGATCCGTGTCTCCGCAACAGAGGTCGGGATGTGTTTTGGGAAAACCTGTTGTGGTTTCAGAGGTAACCATCTCCAACGCCACCCAATGTTGGTTGGAAGGAGCCACCATCACTTCCGATCGGGAAAAAGCATTTGGGGAATCGATGGTTGCTTCTTGACACCTTACTAAAGGAGTCATCCACGGGGAAGATAACTCGCTTCCAAGATGAATGACAAGGCAAGAGTTTTGCATCAACTTCTGAACAAGGCAATACTCCAAGGCAGGGTCCAAAGACTCATTTCTACAGCTTCATGCCTTGCTCGTGTCATCTGATGTTGTGTCAACAGGTCAATTTCCCTTCTCTGCTTTTTAAGAACTTCAAGAGAAGTGTACAAGGAAAAGGGAAGAAGACCACCATCTCCTATGGTGTTCTCTTAACCAAGATCTTCAGAGATCAAGGTATCTTTAGTCCCCATGAGACTAAAGATGTTGAAGAGAAGAAGAGGATATTTGGACGGATCCAAGAGCAACAAATCTTTGGACGAAGCAATCTTCTAAGGATGAAACTTCAAAGCGTCCAAGATTTTCTGGACCATAAACAGCCTCTTATTCCTTCAAAAGCTGAGAGTCCAAAGAAGAAATCACCATCCGTCCAAGCCCTTCCTGCAGTGAGACTCATTATGGACGATGACTCAAGATGACCAACCCATCGCTAAAGGATGAAGGCTTGCGTCCATTGCGAGCATCCCAAAAGGAACCCTGACGAAGCTACCCATCACAAGGAAACCCTCTTCCAAGCTTGCGTCCATTCCTAAGGAACCTCTTCCTACCATTCCCTCTTCCTCCATTTTACCCTCTTCTCAACCGTAACCACAAACCTCTTCCCAACCTCTCAAATAACTTCCTCTCCCTTAAACACTGAACCTTTTTCTTCTCAAACTCACATCATACCTTTCCAATCTCTTTCACCTTCCCTCTCTCAAAAGACCTTCTACAACTCCTCTTACCTTAACCTTTTCTCTGTGGGGGTTTCTCCTCACATTATCCCTCTTTGGGAATCCAAGGACTCTTCTCTCTCACTCACAGCAAGACGTTTCCTGCCGTGATGGTTACTCAACAAAAGTTCACATCTTCCCTAGTGACCTTCTCCTTCAAACCTGCCACCTTGGAAGAAATGGGACTTATAGTCCTTATGACACCATCCTTGTCGTTGTCATTAATGGAGTCTTCGTTGAAGGATTTGAGATTTGTACCCCTTCACTCGATCATCACTTCTACAATCGCCATCAAGATTCAAACTGGACGGTTTGTCTAAGGTTGCCAATGGTGGATTTAAATAAAAACAAAGACTTGAAAAAGTGGCCAAGCCATCTTTCCTAAGCCCATCATCTTTAAGCCAAATTTTGGGAGCTTACGTTCCCCTGATGTTGATGTTGAATTCTTGTGGCAAGTTTCGAATAAAGGAGAAGCTGAGGGGAACGAGGCTAAGACCTTCTGGGAAAAGCACATTTGGGAGTGTGAGCAACAAGCATCTTCTTCAGGACTAAGCGATGAAGATAAGGAAGATACTATAATCGTGCTCGGTCGTAGCTTCCAAAGAGTTTTCGCCCTATCTATATGGTAGATGATCTTCTTGGACTCGCTCAACTCGCCATTACCAACAATCTTCTCTTGTCTAAGCTATGTCTCTGGACCTCCGTCTGACAACATAGGCAGGCCTTATCCCTGGGATCACATGTTTGGATACCGAAGAACTTCTCTTCCTTGGGATGTTGACCTTCCTCTGTCTGAAGACGAAGTTGAGTCTGTTGTGCGCAAAGAAATGGATGTGACTCCTCTCGCCTTCCACCACCGAGTTAGCTATTGTAGAACCACAACCTTCTCACGACATTCTCACCCAAGTGCCCCTTAGCTGTGCCTAAGTGAATAATCAAATGGACTTAATGTACAAGAGAGTTGAAGACCTCCTCAAATCTCTTTTTCAACAAGGGCCACCTCCTCCTCCTCCACCTTCTTCCTCTTGATTTTATTTTTTTCTCTAGCCAAATTTTTTGACAAGGATGTCTTTCTTTCTTTTTGTCTGATGACAAAGGGGAAGAATAATGGGAATTTGACTTGTTACAAACAAATTTATTTTATAATTTATACTGTTTCAATGATACTATGAATTATTATTATTTTCTCCTCTGGTTGTTTCATTATCCTTGTTTAGTTTATTCTGTTGCACTTATATAAATGCTTTAATTGAAATTGTGAATACTCGCTAATGCAATCGTGGTTGTCGTGAAGGATCTCGCTTCTAAATTTTTTTTTGGCAGGGTTTATTTCTTTTCAAAAGGTATTGTCTCTGTTAAACACTTTTCTCAAGTACTAAACTTCGATACAAAGATAATATTACTTGCTCTTGAAACTTGTTTCGTAAAAATAAATTTCGTGTACTACGTCCAATCGACTCTGCGTCCAACAGACTTTGAGTCCATCCCTTAGAAATGTTTTTCTTAGGGGGAGCAATTTTGTTTTAAAAAGAATCTGTGTTCAACCAAATTAATAGTTTTTGTCATCATCAAAAAGGGGGAGATTGTTGAAACCAATTTTTTATAAAAAAGTTTAAGTACTAAATTCTTAAAAGCTGTAGCTTTCCCTGTTTAAGTTTTGAGGATAACAAAAATATTTATTTAGTTTGAACAAGTAAGTGTTTCGACAATAGTATTAACAAATCGCCACTTGTATGTGCGTCTATTCTCGCTTCTATGCTTAAAGATAACTCTTCGTAAGGCGTCCAATATGCTATAACTCTTGTGGGTCCAATAAATGTATTATATACTTTTACTATTGGTGCGTCCAATACTTGTATGCATATATCAAGTTACCTTTATTAGTTCGTCCAATACGATCTGTCCGCCAAAGCTTCGGACTCAACTCACTCTTTCAAAGTTCAAGCTCAAGCTCGGCCCAAGTGAAATTTAAAAATGAAGAACTGTTCCTCATTAAATGCTAGAAAAGAACTCGATGTACCACTACGATGTAAGAAGTCAACTAAGCCACTTTTTGCCGACATTGTCTAACAACTACAAAGATCCTGCAAATAAGAAACCGTCATAATCTTAGACAAATCAGGACTTTGTTTTCATTGATTGGAAATCTCGTAGAATAAAAGTCACCATCGAAGAAGTTCAAAGACTTTTCCAGTAGATGCATTTAATGCTACTCAGAACGGTAATAAATGTTTCCGTTGGACGATCTAGCCCATGAAGTCTGCTCAATTTGTTCTTACTTATAAAGAGAAGAAGCAGCACTTGAGGATACAGAGAGATCTTTGCCGAAGCATCCTACAAAGTCTAAAAAGCTTTATTTCTTCTTGGATTTCCATATACGTGTAAAAAGAAAAAGCCTTGAGATCTCTATTGTCTATTTCTCATTTGTCAGTGAGTTTTAAACTCAAGCTTTCATCTACTTTCATTTATTCATCTTAAGCATTGTAAGCCTGAAGAGGCTGTGTGTAAAAGAATACTTGTGAGATAGAACCTGAAGAGGTTGAAAATACTTGTTACCTGAAGAGGTGCATAATACTTGTAATCGTGAAAAAGATTAGTTGGAAAATCCTTCTGGTTGAAGGGACTGGACGTAGCTCTTGGTTGATAAGAGTGAACCAGGATAAATCTCGTGTGTAAGCTTCTCTTCTCTTCTAGTGTGCTTTATTATATTCACTAACCTCTGGGGTTTACCATTGTGTTTATTAACAAAGATCTTTTTATTTGGTTTTAGAACGAGTTAACCATTTTATTAAAAGTCTTTTCAAAATCCTTAGAGTCCAATAGGACTAAGCGGTGTTGGTCCTAAGCTCTTTGCTTGTTAAACTTTATCCTTTGCTGTATTCTATTCTCTATTGAAAAGGAAAATCTTTTATTAATTTTCAAAAAGGGTTAAGAAACACAATTCAACCCCCCTTCTTGTGTTTCACTTGGTTATTTCAGATGGTGCTTACTTTATCTAACCTTGGTTAATCAAATCCTAGATGCTTATCTAGTAGAGAATTCTTGGATCATGTTAAGGCTTCTTGATGTGATGTAAGGCCAAGAACATGGTTAGCAATTGAGTGAATTCCTTGTGATCAATGATGAGTTAAAATCAAGATCGGTAAATTTCCTTGGATTGGTTGTTTCTTTAGATTTGTTTACAACTTCAAGTCTCATACTTTTATTAATCTTGTTAATCAACAACAAAACCCCCCTTTTCTAATTATCTTGATCTAATTAAATTTTTGTTTTTGGATTTTTGAGAGACGATTCAGTTCATTCTCTATACTACAAATTAGTTTGTGAACCAGTTATTTTTATTATTTGATAGGTCTCGATAACCTCTTGTCAAATTTGGCGCCGTTGCCGGAGATCCAAGGCAACTATTTGATCATTTCAAGACCCCATCTAACTCTAACAATTGTGTTTGTTTTGTTTTTGAAGCTTTTTCAAGTGGAATTCGGCTGAAATTGGGTAAAGGGCATTGTGTCAAGAATTTCGGTTCGGTAAAGTATCTCTGATTGACTTGTATTTTGGTACACTAATGGAAAACGTTATTTTGAGAAAGAATCACTATTTGCAGTGAGGTCACCCTTATATCAGCCAAATTCCATCGTTTAGACCACTTTTTCAATTTTTTAAGATTTTTAATTATTTTGTTGGATAGCATTTTTGTGTAGATTTTACCCTGTGGTGGTTCCATAATTTTCAAAATTCATTTGATACTGTTTTTATTTTTGTTTAATTTTTGGAGTATTTGTTTTAGGAATATTTAGTGTTTTAGTTGTTATTGCTTTTCTAATACCTTCTTATGAACTGCATGCTGTATGACTAGGTCTGATCCTGGTACCTTGCATTCATTTGATCCTGAAATTGATAAAACATTTCATACACTTCATAGAATTCATAGGATTAGTAGTAGGATTCATAGAGCTAATAGAATTACTTCTGGAATTGGGCTTGAACTTGACATTGCACCTAATCTTGTTGACTCTTTTAATCTTGTTGAGTCTGCTTATGTTAGTACTTCAGTGTCTGATACTGAGTTTGCTGATTTTAATATGGCTGACTATAACAATAGGACCCTTAAGAAATTGGCTGCACCTTATGTGAATTATCAACCTTTGTGCATTCAATATCCTGAACTTAATGTTGATTTTGAGTTGAAATCTGGATTGATACACTTGCTGCCCTAGTTTCATGGTCTTGCAGGTGAAGATCCACATAAGCATTTGAAGGAGTTCCATGTTGACTGCTCCACCATGAAACCTCATGGAGTAGCTGAAGATCACATCAAGCTAAGGGCCTTTCCTTTCTCCTTGGATGGTGTTGCTATGGATTGGTTTTATACTTACAACCTGCTACCATCACTTCTTGGAATGACATGAAAAGACTGTTTTTGGAGAAGTTCTTTCCTGCATCAAGAACTGCTGCAATATGGAAAGATATTTATGGCATAAGACAAATCAGTGGTGAAACTCTCCATGAGTATTGGGAGAGATTCAAGAAATTGTGCTCAAGCTGCCCACCATCAAATTAGTGATCAACTGCTGATCCAATACTTCTATGAAAGGTTGATGCCAATGGAAAGAAGTATGATTGATGCTGCAAGTGGTGGAGCATTGGTAGATAAAACTCCAGCTGCTGCCAGAAGCTTAATTGCAAACATGGCAGCAAATTCTCTGCAATTTGGTACTCGAATGGGTGCTGCAACCAGAGTAGTCAATGAAGTTAATACCTCTTCACATGTTGATCAACCAAGGGTGGAACATAGATTGGATGAGCTCACTTCTTTGGTTAGACAGATGGCAATGGGATAACACGAACCACCTGTGCAAACCCCTGCAAGAGTTTGTAGCATATGTTCTAGTTCCTCTCATTCTACAGATTCGTGCCCCACATTGCAAGATGATTCTGAGTTTCAAGACCAATCTGTGGCTGCAGCTGGTATATTTCTTGGGAAGCCACAGTTCCATTAGCAGCAACAACAAGAATATGATCCATTCTCCAATACTTACAACCCCTGGCTGGAGGGGCCATCCCAATTTGAGATATGGGAATGCATCAAATCAGCAGCCACCAAACCAGTATAGACCACCATTCCAGCAGCAAGCAAGGACAAATCAATTTCAACCACATACTAGACCAAGTAGACCACTATTCCAGCAACAAGTTCCTGTAGCCACGAAATCTGAGCCCTCATTGGAGGATTTGGTGAAACGGTTGGCCACCAATAACATCCAGTTTCAACAAAGAACTGAAACCACCATTCAGAACTTGGAGACTCAAATTGGTCAACTTGCCACATCTATTCATGAATTAAAGTCACAGGGTTCTGGCCAATTACCCACTCAAACCACTCCAAACCCTAGAGGCAATGTTAGTGCTATAGCTTTGCGCAGTGGTAAGCAAATCAATGGACCAGTGTAGCAGATAATTCCAAATTCTACCATTAACCTAGAAAAACAAGATTCTGTAGCAAATTCAAGTTCTGCAGCAAATTCAAATGCTGTAGCAGATTTAGCAGCAAATGATCCTACAACTGCCTAAGGTAATACCGGATCAAACCAAGAGCTGACGTAAAAATTTAGTACAACAGAAAAATGAACAACCACAAAAGTCAGCTTCCAACATTCCTCTTCCTTTTCCCAACCAAATGATACAGCCGAGGTATATGGTTGAGACTGACTTGGATAAGGAAATTATGGAGACTTTTCAGAAGGTTGAGGTGAATATACCTCTCTTGGAGGCAATTAAACAAATCCCCAAGTATGCCAAGTTTTTGAAAGAGATGTGCACCCATAAGAGGAAGCTAAAGGGCACTGAAAAAGTGAGTATGGGGAGAAATGTCTCTGCATTGATTCAGCCCAACCTGCTTTCCAAATGCAAAGACCCATGCACTTTTACCATCCCTTGCACCATAGGGCACCAATAGTTCACTCATGCCTTGCTAGACTTGGGAGCCTCCATCAATGTAATGCCAAAGTCAGTTTACACTTCCTTGCATATGGGAGAGCTAAAGTCCACCGGCATTGTCATTCAGTTAGCAAACCGGAGCACTGCTCAACCTGCAGGAGTATTGGAGGACGTTCTGGTTCGGATAAATAATTTAATATTCCCAGCTGATTTTTATGTGTTGAATATGGAAGATGAATCTGCCTCTTCCCCACCCCCATTGATCTTAGGTAGGCCATTTTTGAAAACTACTAAAACTAAGATTGATGTGCATGCTGGTACCCTTTCTATGAAATTTGGTGATGATATCATTCAGTTTAACATTTTTGATGCCATGAAATACCCTTTAGAGGATCATTTTGTTTTTCATTTTGATGTCATTGATTTACTGGTTGATGATATGCATGCTGATATGTTGGCGAAGTTTCCTGAAATTGTAGGATACACTAATAGCATAGCTTGCGATACTTGTTCTGCCTGCTTCAGACTTTTTGTTTGTAAACTCAATGCAATGTGTGCAGCCTGTGCTGAGATTTCTACATACTTGTCATGTGCTGCTGTTAATTCTGCTGACATTGATGATTCTGTTTCTGTTATTAATGGCAATGATGCTGTTATTAATGGTGTTGTCATTCATCCTGCTGCTAAGTATGATTCTTTTGATTCCGTAGGATATAATGATGTTGTTTTGCAAGATTGTCCAAAACTTGCAGGTGCAGGTGCAACAAGTGCAACTGCTGAGAATTTAGCAGATTTAGTTTCGGTTCCAAAACTATTACCGTCAGTCCAGCAACCACCCTCCATTGAACTTAAGCCTCTGCTCGAGCATTTGAAGTATGCATTCTTGGAGGAGGATGAGAAGCTCCCAATGATAGTGGCCAAACACCTCCAACCTGAGAAAGAAACCAAATTATTGGAAGTCTTGAAGCAATACAAAAAGGCAATTAGTTGGACACTTGCAGACATTCCTGGTATTAACCCTTCCACATGCATGCATAGGATATTACTTGAGGAGGAAACTAAACCAGTGAGACAACCCCAGAGGAGACTGAATCCTCTCATTCTATATGTGGTGAAGAAAGAGTTGACCAAGCTACTGCAGGCTGGCATTATCTATCCCATCTCTGACAGAAAGTGGGTGAGCCCGGTGCAAGTGGCTCCAAAGAAATTTGGAGTGACTGTCGTGGCCAACCAAAAGAATGAGCTTATTCCAACTCGAGTGCAGAATAGCTGGAGAGTTTGCATTGACTACAGACGCCTCAACCAAGCCACTCGGAAAGATCATTACCCCCTTCCATTCATTGATCAGATGCTGGAACGGTTAGTTGGTAAGTCCCATTACTGCTTTTTGGATGGTTACACTGGATACTTCAAGATCCACATTGCACTAGAGGATCAGGAGAAGACCACATTTACCTGTCCCTTTGGCACCTTTGCTTACAGACGGATGCCCTTCGGCCTCTGCAATGCCCCTGGTTCCTTCCAACGGTGCATGATGAGCATATTTTCTGATTTCTTAGAGGAGTGCATGGAGGTATTTATGGATGACTTCACTGTCTATGGTTCTTCTTTTGATTCATGTTTAGCTAGCTTATCTAGGGTGCTGCATAGATGCATTGAGACTAACCTTATGCTAAATTTTGAGAAATGCCATTTTATGGTATAACAAGGTATAATTTTAGGCCATGTAGTATCCAATAAGGGCATTGAGGTAGATCTTGCCAAGATTGATGTAATTACTTGTTTATCTTACCCCACATGCGTGCGGGAAATCCGTTCTTTTCTTGGTCATGCAGGTTTCTATAGGCGCTTCATTGCCGACTTCAGCAAGATTACCCTTCCACTTTCCCACTTACTGCAGAAAGATGTAGAGTTCAATTTTGATGACAAGTGCAAGGCAGCTTTCAACCACTTGAAGCAAGCCTTGACCAATACCCCTATCATCCAGCCACCTGACTGGACATTGCCATTTGAATTGATGTGCGATGCTTCTAACTATGTAGTAGGAGCAGTCTTGGCACAGAGAATGGGGAGAGCTTCTAATGTGATATACTGTGCTTCCAGAACTCTGGATGCTGCTCAGGCCAACTATACCACAACCAAAAAAGAGCTTTTAGCCATTGTTTTTGCTTTGGATAAGTTTAGATCATATTTGCTTGGTTCTAAGGTTGTTGTGTTTACTGATCATGCAGCTTTAAAGTTCCTTTTGAAGAAGCCAGAGGCAAAGCCCCGACTAATAAGGTGGATGCTACTACTCTAAGAGTTTCATATAGAGATCCGTGAGAAGAGTGGAGTAGAAAATCTAGTGGCAGATCACTTGAGTCGCATTGAAAGGGCTTCAGATCGCTTCCCTTTACAGGACTCTTTCCCAGATGAGCAACTTCTGCAGCTGCAAGGTAAGAACACCTCCCCTTGGTTTGCAGATATGGTTAATTTTTTGGTTGCTGGTGTTCTTCCTGCATATTTTAATAGAGCTCAATTTGATAAATTGAAAAGTGAGTCTAAGTACTATGTATGGGATGATCCTTATCTGTGGAAGCTTTGTAGTGACCAGATTATTAGAAGATGTGTCTCTGATCATGAGTTTCATTCTATTCTTAGCTTTTGTCATACATTTACATGTGGTGGGCACTTTGGCTCCCAACGTACATCTAGGAAGGTTTTGGACTCTGGATTGTATTGGCCTACCCTATTTCATGATGCATATCTGTTTTGTAAGTCTTATGAATAGTGCCAGAGAATAGGGACAATTTCACACAGGAATGAGATGCCTTAGCAGCCTATGCTGTCTTGTGACAGCTTTGATGTTTGGGGTATTGATTTCATGGGCCCTTTCCCTGTTTCCTTTGGTTTTATTTATATTTTGTTGGTTGTTGATTATGTATCTAAATGGGTGGAGACAAAAGCAACTCAGACTGATGATTCCAAAGTTGTTGTGGACTTTGTTAGATCACAAATTTTTTGCAGGTTTGGAATCTCGAGGGCGATTATCAGTGATCAAGGATCACACTTTTGTAACCGGAGAATAGAGGCTTTGATGAGAAAGTACAGCGTCTTGTACAAGGTTTCTACACCTTATCACCCCCAGACAAACGGGCAAGCTGAGGTCTCAAACCGAGAGATCAAGCACATACTTGAGAAGACAGCCCAACCTAATAGGAAGGACTGGAGCCTGAGACTTGAGGATGCTCTGTGGGCTTATCAAACTGCCTACAAGACACCGATAGGAATGTCCCCATACCGGATTATCTTTGGGAAGGCGTGCCACCTTCCGGTGGAAATTGAGCATAAATCCTATTGGGCGGTGAAACAGTGTAACCTTGACTTGAGTCAATCTGGATCTCAAAGGAAGCTCCAACTTTAGGAACTTGAGGAGCTTCGATTAGAGGCGTATGAGAACTCTCGGATCTACAAGGAGAAGACCAAACTCCTTCATGATAAGATGTTGGTACGAAAAGAGTTCACAATTGGTCAAAAAGTCCTTCTCTATAACTCTCGCCTCAAACTTATGCCCGGTAAGCTTCGTTTTAGGTGGCTCGGTCCTTTTATTGTTATTAATGTTTTTCCTCATGGTACAGTAGAAATTAAGAGTGAAGCCACCAACAAAGTGTTCAAAATTAATGGTCATCGCCTCAAGAATTTTTATGAAGGAGCTCAAGAGAACCTCGTGAAGGAAGTTCAACTGCAGGAGGCCCTCTACCATGATTGATCACTACTTTGTTGAAAAAAAAAATTTAGCCACGTTTAAGGTCAATGGCCAGAAATTGAATCATTATTGCGGAGGACCCATCGATCATGAAAATCTTCAATCACGCTGGCTGATGACATTAAAAGTAGCGCTTCTTGGGAGGCAACCCAAGTTTTCTAACTCTTTCATTTTTCAAACATTGACTTATTTACTATCACAGGAATTGAGATAGAAAATCAGTGCCAAGTGAAAAAATCTATCAAAGTTTGATTTTTTTGTCTTAATTTTGTTTGTTTTTCTTTGACAGATGATTTTTCACCGGTTAAATGGCGGATAACGGTACTCCGTGAAAATCTTTTTCGGTCCCTTTAGTTACCCACAAACACTGAAATCTGTATATAATATTACTCAATTTTTTTTCTCTTCTCTTTCTTCTTTCTTTCGAAATGGATAATCAGCTTGTTAACCTCCGTAAGCAATTCCCTTCTCTCCCTCAAAATGCTTTAACTAACATTTATTGTGCAAGGTTTGAGAGATTAAGGATGCTTATGCACAAAGGCATCCCTGCGGATATATGCTGGTTGATCGAAGCAAAGGCCCGAATCACAGGGGAATTTTCTGACGCTCTTGTTTCATATATGCTAGGGTTAGGCAAAAGTTCATATGCAAAGAAAAGAAGAGCAAAAAGGTTATGAGTCTACTTTAAACGTGCAAGATGGACCTGTAACACAAAATGCAGATCAATTGGAATGGCGTCCATAAATCAACTTGATAAAATTCACTTCATTAAAGATAGCATGAGTAAGGAGTCTTTAGATAACATTCTATTGACTCTTGAGATGCATCCTAATGCAGATGTGCAGATAGTACTTCTCGATTTATGGCCAATATTCCAAGATGAACATGAGCGTTATAGTCTCGGGAATCTGACTCAAAACAACCCTGTTTGCTAATTTTTAAGAAAATTGGATGGGAAACCGACTATCGGCCCATAGAGAGCATTCCAGCCGTCACTAGACGTAAAACCAGAGGAAACTGTGAGCTACAATCATCCTCATGTAAGTATTATTATTTTTTTTTATTTTTCCTTTTTCTTATTATTTATTAAAAAAAATTCAAAAATTCAAAAAAAAATTTAGCTGTATTTTTTTGAAATATGTGTTGCGTATTTTCAAACTTCCTCTAACACATATAGATTAGTCTTTTATCCTTGTCATATAGCTATTATCATTGCTGTGCTTCATTTCAAACTTGCCTGACACACTGATCTACCCCTCCTTTATAGGTGTAATTATTACATTTGAGTTTTGATTCCTTTAAATAATGCACTTTACTCTCTTCAGATCATTGATAAGGTGAGAGTACAAAAAAAAAACAAAGAGAAAAGAAAAGAAAATGGAAGTCATCATCATTCTGATCAAGAGTGTTTGTGTCTTTTGTGGATCTAATCTTGGGAAAGATAAAGAGTTTGTAAATATTGTAAACCATCTTGGTCGAGTGCTAGCTGAGAGAGAAATCCGTTTAGTTTACGGAGGAGGTAGTCTTGGGTTAATGGGTTATGTAGCAACTGTTGCACATTTAGGAGGTGGCAAAGTCCTTGGTGTCATTCCCAATCCCACTGGAAAAACAGTAGGGGATGAAGTAATGGTATCTTACATGCACCAATGCATGAACATTATGATAGCAAATGCTAATGCCTTTATTGCCCTACTTGGTGGTTTTGAAACTTTGGAAGAGCTCTTCCAAATTACATCCTGGTCACAGCTGAACTTTCACCAAAAACCAATATGTATATTAAATGTTAATGGTTTTTTTGACAGTTTGTTTTGTTTTCTTGATCATGCTGTGGAACAAAGATTCATCTCACAAGCGACATGTCAAATTCTTGTAACCGCTGCAACCCCTGAACAATTGCTCAATCAACTACACGAATTTGTCCCACAACGTCATCCAGCAATGACTCCATTGAATTAGGAACAAGGCAGCAGCAGCAAAAAGCAAAAACTTGATTTGACTTTGTCCTTGTGAATTTTTGTTTTCTCTTATGGTTTTATTCTTTTGTAATTTTTCTTATTTCATGCCCGATTTGTAGTTTTTTGGTAAGACCTTCTACACTCTACCTATCTTTATTTTGACATTGGGGACAATGTCTTAAATTAGTTGGGGGGAGGTATAGTTGACAATATCATGTACATAGTTTAGTTTTAAAAAAAAAAACCAGCTAATCTTTATTATTACTAGCTTATTAGATGTATGATGGCAGAGTAAGGAGCAATTTTGCTCTTAAGACGCATCTTAACTTGCATTTCATAGTATGTCTTAAATTATTTTGTTCTTACATATTAAAAATAAAAAATAAAAAAATTTCATTTTGATCTTTTCAATTAATTTTGATGCAAGCATGTGCTGAATCTGATCTTAATTGATAATAAAAGTATGCAAAACAGTTTACAGTTGAATCATTTTCATGATATACATGTGAATATGACTGTGGATATTAGGAAGAAAGCATGGTTAAATTAAGTGAATGGTCCATACCTTTGTGAGTTTTGGGCTTTTCCAAGTTTGATACTTACACTTAGTTTATTTTCTAAAACTTGCATTGAATCGATTTGAGATTACATTGGTCTGTATGTTGCATGAAAATGACAGAGGCATTTTTCTTGACTTAGCTGCTTTGGCCAAATAAACCTACCTTGCATTTATCCTATTGTTAACCCCCTCTGAGCCTACTTGCCCATTCTTTGTTCTTAGCTCATTACAAGCCTTGAGTGAAAAACTATATTTTACCTCACCTTAGGGAATACGAAAGCATTGATTTTCCTATTGGAGGAGCTATTTTGCTTACAATGATTTAAGTGTGGGGGAAATGGTGTGCTGATGTGAAATGCTTGAAAAAAAAAGCCAAAAAGTTGAAAAAGAAAAGAATAGAAAAAGGAAGGAATATGTGAAGAGAATGAGCATTTTATGGTTTTGGGTTAAATTTTATGTTTTCTACTTGAGTTACTCCCCAATGCTCTTTTATTCTCTTTGTTTTTAACCTGCTATTATCCATATTGTTCTTTTCCTTCACCTTATAGTCCCATTACAACCTTTTTGAAAGACCTCTAGATTTTGCAATTTATTTTATCTAAGTAGTGGAGAATTGATGTATATGTAAGCCTATGGTAAAATACTTTCATAATTTGACTGAGTTGAGCGCAAACAGTTAACCTAAACACCTTGTGTGATTTGAATGTCACTTGCGAGGAATTCTACTCAATTTGAACATGCCTATTTCTAATTAAAGCATGATTATGCTATACTTTATTCTCAATTGGTTTGATTCAACTATTCTTTGTTAAGCATACTTGACTTATTAATTATTGATTAAATTTGATACAATGCTTGTATTTAAAAATTAGTTGAATTGATTAAATAAAGTATTACATGTTTGTGGGTATCATCCTGGTAAACTCTCACGAGACTATAACTCGTCCACTAGGGACACCTAGGGGTTTAAAGGCTTGTGGCACATGCTAAGTGCCATCGTGTTTTCCTACGAAAGTGGATTAGATTATGTATAATCAGTTTTTATGCTATTAGTTTAATAATATGATGTTTCTTGTTTTTCTTTAGTTTTGTTCTTATGTGTTTTGCCCAAGAGTGCAAAAGCTTAAGTGTAGGGGAATTTGGTCAATCAATTTGAGACACTTATGTTAGCTTTGTACTAGGCTTTATTAGATGTTTATTGTGCCCAATATTAGTATTTTAGATGAGTTTAATGTTGTTGGGCCTCATTAGGCTTTAATGCAAATTATGAATAATTCTTGGATTTTCATGCATTTTGACCTTTCATCCTTGGTTAGGCCATAACTTGGGACTCGTTGATCTATTTGAGGTGATCTTGGTGTCTTTGGAAAGCTAAGACAAGGTTCTACAAGTTTCATGAAGAACTCAAGAGCTAGATCGGACTTCTAAGGGTCCAAAATATTCCTGCAATGCAAAGTGGGTTTGCTATCATGGAAATCTAGACAGTGTGCACATATTGGACTATATAGTGGGTTCTAGACCTCCTCTTGGGTTGAAACATGGCCATTGAAAAGATAAGACCCATATCTCCAACTTCACTGAAGACCATTTAGTTAATAGATGTCGTTTTAGGCATGATTATGAAGCTAAAAGTTGGTTTGAATTTGGAAACAAGTTATGCCAACCTAACTTGAGGTAGGTGCAGTGGTTTTAGCATATCTGGAGTTCTAAAAGTCCAAATGGCATGATTCCAAATGTAAAATTTCAAGGAGTCAACTGGATACAACTTTCATGAAGACCTCCAAGCCAAAATGCACCGTCTAGGTCATGAAAATCAAGCTGGAAGTCGGATAAGAGTTGCTGACTTGAAGCCACCAACCATACACCAACCCACCTACCGTGCACCAACCCACCAACCATGCATCAAGCTTCCATATTTGACAATTTTCATGTTTTTACAACTTGTATTCAGATTATTTTCAATTACAAATTGGCTTATAGGATTAGTATAAATAGAGCCAATCTCTTTGTATTAGGATCATTTTTTTTTTAAGTAAGTTTGAAGAAAGTTTGAGTATTTGTGGGAGTTTTCTTTCTCTTCTTCTTCATTCTCTTTACAATTTCATTTTTGTTCTTTATTTTATGAGTTCTTCCTTCCCATCCATGGAAGGCTAGGCTCTTATAATCAATCTAAGGGATTAGCCATCTTGATGTTTAATTTGGAGATCTTGTTTTACTTGTTCATATTGCTTAATTGTTATTCAAGTTTCTCTTCTTCCTCTTTTAATTTTGATCTAGATTGAATTGCTTAATTTGATTTAGATGATGATGTGATAGTAGCTTTATTATCATGTATTCAAAGAGGATCACAAAGACTAAACAATATATTAAAGCTTTTTGATGGATTGTTTAGCTTGGTTAAATTATGGATCTTAAGTTAATCTATGTTGGATGGTGCTTACTTTATCTAACCTTGGTTAATCAAATCCTAGATGCTTATCTAGTAGAGAATTCTTGGATCATGTTAAGGCTTCTTTATGTGATCAAAGGCCAAGAGCATGGTTAGCAATTAAGTGAATTCCTTGTGATTAATGATGAGTTAAACTCAAGATTGGTAAATTTCCTTGGATTGGTTGTTTCTTTAGATTTGTTTACAACTTTAAGTCTCGTACTTTTATTAATCTTGTTAATCAACAACAAAACCCCCATTTTCTAATTATCTTGATCTAATTAAATCTTTGTTTTTGGATCCTTGAGAGATGATTCGGTTCATCCTCTATACTACAAATTAGTTTGTGAACCGGTTATTTTTATTATTTGATAGGTCTCGACAACCTCTTGTCACTACACTACATTATTTGCAAGATTAATTTGGTGATTCCTTTTAGAATTGCACAAATATTGGCTTAGTTGCTGAGATATATTTATCATACCCCAAATTTTGGCGTCGTGTTGCTAGAGATTGTTTTCCTAATTGATTTGTTAGGTAGTTTTAGTTTTATTTGATTTTAGTTTCTTTTTTGAGTTTAATTATTTATTTGTTCTTGTTTTCAGGTAGTTTATGACTGAAGACGAGTCGGAGCTTAAAATGCGAAAAATCAGAGACTTTTGTGGCAATTATAGGACCCGATTTGAACCACAAATCGTAGTTCATCCACCTTCATCATTTTCACAACCAGTCTACACTCAACCTCTTGAATTTATTGCAAGACACCTAGCCTTCTTTGAGAGTCACTTCTTTGATCAAGGAAAGATGGCCCAAAGGGCCTTGAAGGAATTGGCAACTCCAAATCTATATCAACAGCCATTGTGCTTTGAGTTCCCTAATCTTAAGGTGCCTTTGAACTCAAGTTCAGGTTGATTAATCTCCTTCCTGTATTCCATGGCTTATTGGGAGAAGAACCAAAGAAGTATTTGAAAGAGTTCCATGTGATGTGCTCTAGCATAGAGCCCACAAGCATAAGTGAAGAGCAAGTCAAATTGTGGGCTTTTCCTTTTTCTTCAAGGGATGCTGCAAAGGAGTGGCTCTATTACCTACCATATGGATCCATCACTGATGTGTGTCATTTACACATCTATTTTGTGCTTGTTTTATCATGAGTTAGAGTAAAGTTAGAGTAGTTTAATACGTTTGAAGTTATTTTATAATAAGTTCCCTTTATTATTCCTCCTGCTTCATTTTGATGTGCTAAGATAGTTTCCATAGAATCCTCATTTGATTTGATTTGATTATATGCATTTATTGTATATCTTGGATTTGGATTTTTATGATATGCTTCCCTCAATTGAAATATTTAATATTTCCTACTTGAATTTAATGTCTATTTGAATTTGAAATCAAGTAAGGAAGTTATGGAAAGATTCAAGAAATCAAATCTTATCTTTTTCGGGAAGGAATCTCAAAGTTATCTAGACCCCTTAGTAGTAAATTGGACATAACTAGAGCTAAAATGTCCTATTGAGGCAATTATTGTGGCTATGGAAAGCTAAGACATAGGGACACAACTTTTGTGTTGGGGACTTTTGGAAATTCTGCAAGTTGAGCACACACAGAGGCAAACACAACCTGGCCATGTTTTGGAGTCAAATTACATGGCCTGACTGTGTATTTAATCACAACATGTGCATAATGGAACATGTCTATGTCATACAACATGGATGTGTTGAGGCCTTAGTGAAGAAAAGTCAGCAAAAGGCCTATTTGAAGTGTTGGGCTTATTTAATAATAGTTAGGGGTCAAACCCTAGAAGAGAATAGATTCACTTGGGCGAAATTGAGCAGTCGTCAAGGAGAAAATGAGAGCTTTCTCTTGGAAGCAACTTGGAGTGAAGAAGATCAAGATCAATTGATTTGTTTCTTCTTCCCTTTTGTCTTTCACCTTGAGCACATGGTATTTCTTTCTTATCTTTTGATGTTGTTCAAGAACATGTTAGGCTAGTTTTCCTATTTGGTTAAGGGTGATTCAAAGCCCTAGACATGATTTTGTAATTGGATCAATAATGTTATTCCTTTAGTTTTAATTGAAATTGCTTATGTTTCTTCTACTTGAATTATGTATGGTTGTTATCTTGATCCATTTTGGTGTGCAACTAAATTGAACTTGATAATAATCTAATGTTAGTTTATGAGATGTGATTCGTAATTGTCATGCTTTCCTAATTTGGTGATTCCTTTTAGAATAATTCAAATATTGGCTTAGTTGTCGGGATATATTTAGCAAACACCAAACTTTGGCGCCATGTCGCTGGGGATTGTTTTCCTAATTGATTTGTTAAGTAGTTTTAATTTTTCTTTGTTTTAGTTTCTTTTTGTGAGTTTAATTGTTTCTTTGTTCTAGTTTTTCAAGTAGTTTATGGTTGAGGACAAGTCAAGGTAGCCTTTGAACTCAAATCTAGTTTGATTCATCTCCTCCCCACATTCCATGGCTTATCTGGAGAAGACCCAAACAAGAACTTGAAAGGGTTCCATGTGGTGTGCTCTAGCATTGAGCCCACAGTCATAACTGATGAACAAATCAAGTTAAGGGCATTTCCCTTCTCTTTAAGGGATGCTGCAAATGAGTGGCTTTATTACTTACCATCCGGATCCATCACCACATGGAATGAGATGAAAAGGCTATTATTGGAGAGGTATTTTCCTGCCTCTATGGCAACAAACATCCGAAAGGAAATCTGTGGTGTTCGGCAATACAATGGAGAGACCTTGTATGAGTATTGGGAGAGATTCAATAAGCTTTGTGCAAGTTGCCCACATCACCAAATTAGTGAGCAACTCCTCATTCATTACTTTTATGATGGAATCATACTATGGATAGAAGTATGATTGATGCTGCAAGTGGAGGTGCTTTAGTGGACAAGACACTTGAAGCCACCAGAAATCTCATATCTAATATGGCGGCTAACTCTCAATAGTTTGGCAACCATTATGAACCACCACTAGTTAAACAAGTGAAGAAGTTGGCATTTCAGCTCTTACACAACAGATGGAGAAATTTACTTCTCTTGTTCAATAAATGGTGGTTTGGAAACTTACAACAGGTGAAAACTTGTGGGATTTACTATACTGTGGGGCACCCAACTAATATATGCCCTACACTACATAAGGGAAATACAGAGGAAGGTCATGCTCTGGGAGGTTTTCCAAGAGCACCAAGGAAACATGACCCCTACTACAACACATATAATCCAAGATGGAGGATCATCCAAACTTTAGTTATGGAAGAAACAACCATTAGACAACTTCCTCTCAACCACCTGGTTTTCAGGAGAAAATGTCTCCACCATTCCAAGCAAGACCTGTAACATCCCTAAATTTTGATTTTCAATTTTATTTCTTGCTTAATTAAATCATATAAAAGTCCTAGTGTAATTTTCTGGAATTGGGATAAATTGGGAATTATTAGAAATCACTAAGGGTATTTTGGAGTTTTTACACCCTCAGTGGCAATTTAGCATTTTTTCATTTAAGTGGAGGGCAAAGTTGACAATTCAACTTCACTCCCTTGTAAATAAGAGGACCGGTCACACTAGATGACCATTTGGGCATCTTCTTCAAGATTTCAAGCTTTTCTCCAAAGCCAAAGCTTCTTCAAGGGTTCAAGAGCCAAAAGTAAGCATTTTTGCTCATCTTTTGGCTTAGCTTATTTGATAGTTATTGATCACTTTGATATCTTCTTCAAGCCTATGGTTTTAGTTTCTTGAAAAGCTCATTTTCATATTTAAGAATCAAGAACACCCATTTTGAAAGTTGTGTATCTGGTTTGAGTGTTTTGAAGGAAGTTGAAGAGAAGGTTATCTTGGTTATAAATCCAATCTTGGAATCAAGTTTGGAGCATTTCAAGGTGAGTGTGGGTTAATTTGTGATATTGTATGGTGTTGTTAGGATGTAAGTTTAAGAAGTAAGATTAAGATTGAAAGTAGGGATTCACATGTGTCTTGAGGTTAGTTGTGTATTTGTTACTTGTATTCAAAGATTTGGGTATATGAAAAAGGATGATATTGTTGGTATATTTTGATGGATTGGGGGACATGATCCCAAAAGGAAAAACTAGGTTTTGGTTTTGGTTGGTCGTGGCACTACTGCTGCCCATATTCCAGACCACGGTCATGGCCGTGGTTACCTTTGGAATATGGTTTTCGTGTGCAATTTTCCAGTCCATGGCTGTGGTATGGAAATCTGGTCGTCGTTGTTTCTGGAATTAGAGTTTCGTATTCTGATACCAGACCACAGCCGTGGTGTCCACCATGGTCTGGTTGTGGTTGTCTCTGTTCTTGTTTACTTGAATTTCTGGTTCCCCGAACCATGGCCGTGGTTCCCACCACACCCAAGTCGTGGTTGGCTTTGTTTCTGTCGTTGTGGGGCATATGTCTACTACTTTAATATCATATGTTATGTTTGTGAATAAGGATGACTTAGTACAATGTTGGGAAGTGCAATTAAGTGAAAGTGTGTGGAAAGAATTGAGCATAATGCTTGTGTGATTTTAAATCTTGACTTGGTTTAAATGTTATGTTATTGTGATATTGTCACTTTGGGCATGGTATGAATGCATTGCATTGCATAGTGAGATGACCTAACCGAAAGGGGTTAGTATACAAAAGAGGAGTGGTTCGTCTAACTGGAAGAGTTTAGATGGAAAGAAAAGGTGTGTCATAAATACATTGCGTATGCATAGCGAAACGGCCTAACCGGAACGGGTTAGTGTACAAAAACGTTGAGAGTATACCTAACGGAAGGGGTTAGATGGAAAGAAAAGGTGTGAATACACATGCATTCATAAATTCATTGCATATATTGGATTGGAATTACTTGGTGTGTTGAATTGTGTTTGAATCTTGCATTCTAATTGCATGCATACCTTATTTGCAAGTTATATTCACATTCACTGGGAAGTTGTTCTCACCCCTTCTTTCTCAGTTTCACAGGAGAACCCCGGACCCTTTACCGGTTAAGTATGGAGGATTCTGTTGTTTATTGTTGTTAACAATAGAATGTGTTATGATACTTGTATTTTGGTGAAGTTGAGCTCCTTTATGTAATCATGACTTATTGTGTAATGTATAGTACTCTGATACAGACATGATAGGAAAACTGATGAACTACTGTTGATGTTCTCAGTTCTGCTAATATTTTTTAGTTGTCCTCAGTCAGGATAGTATTTGATATACACTTGTACAATATGCCTACTCTGATATTATTTTGAATAAGATCAGAGATCTCCTGTTTATATATATATATATATAGATGATGGATGATTTGTTATGACTATGTTGGACGCCGTTGTTTATTTTATGACATTTGGGAATGTACGAGGAACAAAGGAAGCATTGTCGAATTTCCTATATAATGAAAAAAAAAGTATTCCATGTAAGACTTATGAGTTCGTGAATGGTGTAGTAAATAATAGGTCTTACAAGACCACTACAAGCACCACTACACTCTGATCCCTCATTGGAGGATTTAGTCAAAACTCTAGCCAACACCACTATGCAACTTCTACAAAATACCATGCAATTTTAGCAAGAGACCAAGACATCCATACAAAATCTGGAGTCTCAGATGGGACAATTGGCAACTGCAGTGAGCCGGTTAGAGGCTCAAAATTCAGGAAGGCCACCTTATCAAACTGTGTTAAATCCCAAAGAGAATGTGAGTGCAATTACTTTGAGAAGTGGAAAGACAATGAGAGCACTACCTAGCTCACAACCGGTGGTGTCATTCAAGCAAGCCCCCTAAGAAGATGAAGATGCCAAGATAACACCTATGAGGGTCCATGTGAAACCTCTTATCCATTCTTATGTTACATCTCCACCATTTCCTAGTAGATTTGCTAAACCCAAGAAGAAGGAACATGAGAAGGAAATCTTAGAGACCTTTTGCAAGGTAGAGGTGAATATACCTCTTTTTTATGCGATCAACCAAGTGCCTTGCTATGCCAAGTTCCTCAAGGAGCTATGCACCTTCAAGAGAAAACTCAAGGGTGATGAGAAAGTAAGCATAGGGGAAAACGTGTCAACTATTTTTCAGAAGAAGCTCCCACCCAAGTGCAAGGATCCAGGCACATTTACGATCGCATGCACCATTGGGAACACTAAGTTTGAGAAAGGTATGATAGACCTAGGAGCACCTATAAATGTCATGCCTTATTTTATTTAAGCTTTTTGCATCTTGGTCCTTTAGAGGAAACTAGTGTTATTATTCAACTTGCGGATCGTTCTAATGCTTACCCTAAAGGTGTTGTAGAAAATGTACTTGTGCAGGTTATGAGCTGGTCTTGCTGACTGATTTTTATGTCTTAGACATGGAGGATGAGGGTTCCCCCAATCCAATCCCAATCTTATTAGGACAACCTTTCTTGAAGACATCCTGTGCTATAATTAATGTTCATGAAGGCACACTGACCATGGAATTTGATGGTGAGGTGATTTGTTTAAATATTTTTGATGCCATGAGATACCTTAGTGATGTACACTATGTTTTTGCAGTTGATGCCATTGATGCGCAACAACTTTTTGAGCTCACTAGCAAAGATAGTGTGAAAGTAGCTATTAACCAGCATTCAAGAATGGACGTTGTGGAGAAGGAGTTGGTGATGGGTGACCAAATGGAGGAAGTGCCTACTCTCACGCTGAAGGGAACACGACCTAAAAGGAAAAGAACAAGGTGTAGGATCAATAAGGAAAAGACAAAAGTGTCTTATGGTGCAGTTGGACCTCACATTCTAAAATCTAAAAAGGCGTTCAAGATGAATGGCCATCACTTGAAAGCCATATTTCGAACACTTGGAGACCCATGAAGTAGAGGAGGCATCATTCTACGAACCGGGGTATGCTAGAGGTTGAGAAGATGGAACCAAGTCAAGCTAAGGAATCTAAACTAAGCACTTATTGGGAGACAACCCAACATTACAAAAATCAGATTTACTTTTTGGTTTCTTTTTCTTTTTACTTTTAAGTGTTGTAACAATCGTTCTCTAAGGAGGGCGCCCACGACAAGCCTGACAACTGAATTTTAAAAAAAAGTAAAATTTCAGAGGAGTCGCCCCCAATTTTATTTGGTTAGGGAAAAAATTAGAAAAACCCCTTTAAAATGTTTAAAAACCAGTTTGCGCATTAAAGTTAGATTTGGGAGTCTATTTATGCACAGGGAATGTAACACCCTCGGTTGGGTGTCACATTTAACGGAATATAAAGTTTAATTTAGAAACTTCTTGTATTTTCTTTATATAAAAATATAAGTTTCAAAATTTCTTTATAGTGATAACATAAACCAAATAGAATAACAAGACTATATTTCACACTAAGATATAAATGATCCACATCCTTTTATATTACTCACTGTTATGCTCGTTTTTAGTTCATAATACAAATCATAAATACTGACAAGTGAATAAACAAATGTACCATACAATAATACCATCACCTATCTGGCAACAGTGACTACCTACAGAGAAGGGTCCTCCTCCAAATCCTCCGAAGTAGGTAAATCTACATACCAGAGTCTTAGAGGCCCTACGCCCAGGAGCTCTGGCAGAAGAAACTACAAAGTCCTTCTGGGGAGTGTACTGAGAGGCAAAGCCCTACAACTCCCAAATAAGCATAAATAACTCTACGAAAGTTGTAATAGTAAATATAGAAATAGGATCACCACCATGGGTCCTACGGACTGTAAAAGTTATGTCTCCAATATACTCAATACATTCCATTTCTAAGTGAACGTGCCAAGCCTCTGGCCTTCGTGAAATTGGATTCTAATGAATCCCAAAAACTCACCTCTGTCGGCCATCAAGGTCTTCATAATCAAATAACAAATACAACAATACAACATAAAAGGTGAGATTCTAATATCACCAATGACCAATAAAGCAGTATAGAAAATAATATAACCAATTTATACATCTCAATAGTTAATCAACAGATATAACATGTCATCACACAAATGGGTAAACCAACCTTGACATATTCCATGAAAATGCGACAGTATGACAACTGATTATGCAAATGCACAATGGTTGACCCTTACTCCATGGAGCTAAACACAACAGACGGAGAGAGTGATTTGGGAGTCATGTTCCATTTCTCATTAGCCCCAATTACTAAAAATCTCAAATGCGCAATATGGTTATATGCAATCATTCTCACGTAACAAGAGTCTTGTTGTTTCTTAATCGTGTGGCACTTTAAAAATAGTTTTCCAAAATCACGTAACACTACGGTTATAGTTTTTAAATGTGTAACACTCCGGTTACAATTTTCACTTGCATAAGACCTCTGTTACATTTTTATAAATCGTGTAACATTTCTGTTACGTTTTTCAGTCGCGTAAAACCATTTTTCTGTTTTTCAAGTCGCGTAACTCAAAAATTGATTTTTTCAATCGTGTAAAACTTAAAAATCATTTTTCAATCGTGCAAAGCGTTTTCTATAAATTTTCAATCACGTAAAGTGATTTTCACATAAAGTAAGCTATTTTGAGCTAATTTAAATATTTCCAAGTCTATTTTTACTATTTGTACTAAAAACTAAGTTAAATATATTTAAACTGAATAAGTATAAATTAAAAACATTATCTTATACTTTATTTAAAAATTATGTTCTTTTCCTATTTATTCATAAAAATCCCTACTTAATTAAATATCACCTAATTAATTAAGTTAAACAATTAATAAAATAAATTCCCTTTTAAATACAAAGTGGTTGAACCACTGATCAATCAATTTGAGACACTTATGTTAGCTTTGTATTAGGTTTTATTAGATGTTTATTGTGCCCAATATTAGTATTTTAGATGAGTTTAATGTTGTTGAGCTTCATTGGGATTTAATGCAAATTGTGAATAATTTTCGGATTTTGATGCATTTTGATCTGTCTTCCTTGGTTAGGCCATAACTTGGGACTTGATGATCCATTTGAGGTGATCTTGGTGTCTTTGGAAAGCAAAATCAAGGCTTTACAAGTTTGAAGAGAACTCAAGAGCTGGATCGGACTTCTAAGGGTCCAAAATATCTTTGCAATGCAGAGTGGGTTTGCTGTCACGGAAATCTGGGAAGTATGCGCATATTGGACTATATAGTGGATTCTAGGCCTTCTCTTGGGCTGAAACTTGGCCATCGGAAAGATAAGACCCATATCTCCAACTTCACTGAAGACCATTTTGCCAATAGATGTCGTTTTAGGCATCATTATGAAGCTACAATTTGGTTTGAATTTGGAAACACGTTCTGCCAACCTAACTTGAGGTAGGTGCAGTGTTTTTAGTATATCTGGAGTTCTAAAAGTCTAAATGACATCATTCCAATTGCAAAATTTCAAGGAGTCAACTGGCTACAACCTTCATGAAGACCTCCAAGCCAAAATGCACCGTCTAGGTCATGAAAATCAAGCCAGAAGTTAGATAAGAGTTGCTGACTAAAAGCCACCAACCATACACCAACCCACCTACCATGCACCAACCCACCAACCATGCATCAAGCTTCCATATTTGACAATTTCCATGTTTTTACAGCTTGTATTCAGATTATGTACATGTACAAATTGGCTTCTAGGATTAGTATAAATAGAGTCAATCTCTTTGTATAATGATGATTCAATTTTAAGTAAGTTTGAAGAAAGTTTGAGTATTTGTGAGAGTTTTCTTTCTCTTCTTCTCCATTCTCTTTACAATTTCATTTTTGTTCTTTTATTTTTGAGTTCTTCCTTCCCATCCATGGAAGGCTAGGCTCTTATAATCAATCCAAGGGATTAGCCATCTTGATGTTTAATTTGGAGATCTTGTTTTGCTTGTTCATATTGCTTAATTGTTATTCAAGTTTCTTTTCTTCCTCTTTTGATCTAGATTAAATTGCTTAATTTGATTTAGATGATGATGTGATAATAGCTTTATTATCATGTATTCAAAGAGGATCACAAAGACTAAACAAAATGTTAAAGCTTTTTGATGGATTGTTTAGCTTTGTTAAATTCTGGATCTTAAGTTAATCTATGTTTGGATGGTGCTTACTTTATCTAACCTTGGTTAATTAAATCCTAGATGCTTATCTAGTAGAGGATTCTTGGATCATGTTGAGGCGTCTTGATGTGATCTAAGGCCAAGAACATAGTTAGCAATTAAGTGAATTCCTTGTGATCAATGATGGATTAAACTCAAGATCACGAAATTTCCTTGGATTGGTTGTTTCTTTAGATTTGTTTACAACTTTAAGTCTCGTACTTTTATCAATCTTGTTAATCAACATCAAAACCCCCCTTTTCTAATTATCTTGATCTAATTAAATCTTTGTAATTTTGGATCCTTGAGAGACGATTCGGTTCATGCTCTATACTACAAATTAGTTTGCGAACCGGTAAATTTTATTTATTTGACGGGTCTCGACAACCTCATGTCAAATTTGGCGCCGTTGCCGGGGATCCAAAGGCAACTATTTGATCATTTCAAGACCCCATCTAACTTTAACAATTGTGTTTGTTTTGTTTTTGAAGTTTTTTCAAGTGGAATTCGGCTGAAATTGGGTAAAGGGTATCGTGTCAAGAATTTTGGTTTGGTAATGTATCTGTGATTGACCTGAATTTTTTCACACTGATGGAAAACGTTATTTTGAGAAAGGCTCACTATTAGTAGTGAGGTCACCCTTATTTTATCCAAATTCCATCATTTAGACCAGTTTTTCAATTTTTTAAGATTTTTTATTATTTTGTTAAATATCATGTTTGTATATATTTCACCCTGTGGTGATCCCATAATTTTTAAAAATGCCTAGATATGTTTTATGTATATTTTTACACTTGCTTTTGTGTTTTTGTGTTTGATCTCTAATCTGATGGAGCATAAACTTGATGAGCTGGCTTATCTGGTGAGACAGCTGGCAGTGGAACAACATCAGTTACATGTCCAAGAACCTGCAAGATTTTGTAGTAGTTCTTTTCATCCCACATATGCATGCCCCACATTGCAAGATGATGGTTTTGTGTTTCAAGACTATTTTGTTGCTGGAATACTTATATTTCCTAGTGAAACACAGTACCGACAGTCAATATATGATCCTTATTTTACCACATATAACCATGACCAGGGAGATCATCTGTGGTTCGAACCTTATGTTGAACCAATCAGTCTATACCAGCAGCCTATGCAGCAGCAGCAAGCCCCAATAGGCATGGAATCTGAGCCTACATTAGAGGATTTGGTGAAACAATTGGCTCAAAACAATATCCAATTCCAGCAGAGAACATAAGTTATAGTACAGAACTTGGAGACCCAAGTTAGTCAACTTACATCTTCATTGAGTCAGTTGAGCAAGCAACAGATGCAGAATTCTGATTCTGTAGAACATGAGACCATTGATGTGCATAAACCAATTGATGATTTGTGTCCTGAATTTGTTGGTTTTAATGATTTTGATGATTTTGTTTGTTGTGATGGTGATATGTTGTGTAATGCATGTGCTGAGATTGCTACCTTTTTGAGACATGATGAATCTTTTTCAGCAGATTATGCAGCAATTCAATCTACAGAAGTAGTGAAGCCAACAAAATTGGAGTCCATTGTGGCTAAAAACCTCCTTATTGAGGAGGAGGAGAGGTTGCTACCCATTTTGAGGGAGAATCTGAGAGCATGCACACTTGCAGACATTCCAAGCATTAGCCCTTCCATTTGCATGCGTAGGATTTTACTTGAAGATGGAGCTAAACCAGTAAAGCAACCCTGGAAGATACTGAACCCTTTGATTTTGGATGTGGTGATCCATTATACTGGCTATGGTGCGGCTGCTGGAACGTTAATTCTTCTGCTATCCATAGGGAGTTTTCTTTCCACACTTTTATTTCATTTTTCTAGTTGTTGTTTTCTTTTTGTTTTTACTATTTTGCTATTGTTTTTAATATTGTTTCTGTTTTTATTTGACTGTTACAATTTACTCTTTTTCTGTTGCTGTTGTTTCTGCTGTTTGTGTTGTCTGTTTCTGCTTCTGTTTTGCTGTACTGCTGATGTTTGTCTTTTATTATTTTTTTTCTATTTCTGTTTTTATTTTTTGTTTTGTCTGCTGTTTTTATTTTCTGTTTTCTATATAAATCTTTGTTGAAAAAAAAAGCCATGTTTAAAGTCAATGGCCAGAAATTGAATCATTATTGGGGAAGACCCATTGATCGTGAAAAATCTTCAATCACGCTGGCTGAAGACGTTAAAAGTAGCGCTTTTTGAGCGGCATCCCAAGTTTTTTAACTCTATCATCTTTCTAACTTTGACTTATTTGAATTCACAAGAATCGAGATAGAAAATCGGTGCCAAGCAATAAAATCTATCAAAGTTTGATTTTTTTGTCTCAATTTTGTTTGTTTCTCTTTGACAGATGATTTCACCTGTTAAATGGTGGATAACGGTACTCCGTGAAATTCTTTTTTCGGTCCTTTCAGTTACCCACAAACAATGAAATCTGTATAAAATTTTACTAATTTTTTTCCCTTCTTCTTTCTCTTTTTCAAAATGGATAATCACCTTGTTCACCTTCGCAATCAATTCCCTTCTCTGCCTCAAAATGCTTTAACTAACATTTACTGTGAAAGGTTTGAGAGATTAAGGATGCTTATACACAAAGGCATCCCTGCGGATATCCGCTGGTTAATCGAAGCAAAGGTCCGACTCAGAGGTGAATTTTTTGACGCTCTTGTTTCATATATGCCAGGGTAGGTAAAAGTTTATATGCCAAGAAAATAAGAGCAAAAAGGTTACGGGTCTGCTATAAATGTGCAAGATGAACCTGTAACACAAAATGCAAATCAATTGGAATGACGTCTATAAACCGAGATGATAAAATTAACTTCATTAAAGATGGCATGAGTAAGGAGTCTTTAGATAAACATTTTATTGACTCTTGAGACGCATCCTAGTGGAGATGTGCAAAGGGCACTTCTCGATTTATGGCCAATATTCCAAGATGAACATGAACGTTATAGTCTCGGGAATCTGACCCAAAACAACCCTGTTTGCTAATTTTTAAGAAAATTGGATGGGAAACCGACCATCGGCCCATAGAGAGCATTCAAGCCATTACTGGACGTAAAACCAGAGGAAAATGTGAGCCACAATCACACCTCCTGTAAGTATTTTTTTTATTTTTCCTTTCTCTTCTTGTTTATAAAAAAAAATTCAAAAAAAAAATTTAGCTGTATTTTTTTTTAAATATGCGTTGCGTTTTTTCAAACTTCTTCTGACACATATAGATTAGTCTTTTATCCTTGTCATATAACTATTATCATTGATGTGCTTCTTTTCAAACTTGTCTGACACACGGATCTACCCCTCCTTTATAGGTGTAATTATTACATTTGAGTTTTGATTCCTTTAAATAATGCACTTTGCTCTCTTCAGATCATTGATAAGGTGAGAGTACAAAAAAAAAGAGAGAGAAAAAGAAAACAAAATGGAAGTCAGTTCAATTCATCGGATCAAGAGTGTTTGTGTCTTTTGTGGATCTAATCCTGGGAAAGATAAAGAGTTTGTAAATATTGCAAATCATCTTGGTCGAGTGCTAGTTGAGAGAGAAATCCATTTAGTTTACGGAGAAGGTAGTCTTGGGTTAATGGGTTGTGTAGCAACTGCTACACATTTAGGAGGTGGCAAAGTCCTTGGTGTCATTCTCAGTCCTTTATCTATCAGCAAGCCCATTGGAAAAACATTAGGGGATGAAGTAATGGTATTTTGCATGCACCAATGCATGAACATTATGATAGCAAATGCTGATGCCTTTATTGCCCTACCTGGTGGTTTTGAAACTTTGGAAAAGCTCTTCCAAATTACATCCTAGTCACAGTAGAACTTTCACCAAAAACCCATAGGTATATTAAATGTTAATGGTTTTTATGACAGTTTGTTTTCTTTTCTTGATCATGTTGTAGAAAAAAGGTTCATCTCATAAGCGACACATCAAAGTCTTGTAACTGCTGCAACTCCTGAACAATTGCTCGATCAACTAAATGAATTTGTACCACAACGTGATCCAGCAATGGCTCCACTGAATTGGAAACAAGGCAGCAGCAGTAAAAAGCAAAAACTTGATTTGACTTTATCTTTGTGAATTTTTGTTTTCTCTTATGGTTTTCGTTTTTTTTTAATTTTTCTTATTTCAGGCCCGATTTGCAGTTTTCTGGTAAGACCTTCTACACTTTACCTATATTTATTTTGACATTGGGGACAATGTCTTAAATTAGTTGGGGGGAGGTATAGTTGACAATACCATGTACATAGTTTAGTTTGAAAAAAAGAAAAAAAAACTAACCAGCTAATCTTTATTAGTACTAGCTTATTATATGTATGATGGCAGAGTAAGGAGTAGTTTTGCTCTTGAGACGCATCTTAACTTGCATTTCATAGTATATCTTAAATTATTTTGTTCTTGCATATTAAAAAAAATAAAAAATAAAAATAAAAAATTTCATTTTGATCCTTTCAATTAATTTTGATACAAACATGTGCTGAATCTGAGCTTAATTGATAATATAAGTATGCAAAATAGTTTATAGTTGAATCATTTTCATGATATACATGTGTATATGATTGTGGATATTAGGAAGAAAGCATGGTTGAATTGAGTGAATGTTCCATACCTTTGTGAGTTTTGGGCTTTTCCAAGATTGATACTTACACTTGGTTTATTTTCTTTCATGAGTGATGTCAATTATGAATTTATTTTCTAGAACTTGCATTGAATCGATTTGAGATTACATTGGTTTGTATGTTGCATGAAAATGACAGAGGCATTTTTCTTGACTTAGCTGCTTTGGCCAAATAAACCTACCTTGCATTTATCCAATTGTTAACCCCTTCTAAGCCTATTTGCCCATTCTTTGTTCTTAGCTTATTACAAGCTTTGAGTGAAAAACCATGTTTTACCTTACATTAGGGAATAGGAGAGCATTGATTTTCTTATTGGAGGAGTTCTTTTGCTTGCAATGATGTAAGTGTGAGGGAATTGGTGTGCTGATACGAAATGCTTGGTACCAAAAAAACAAAAAAAAACAAAAAAGAAAAAAAAAGAGGAAAAAAAAGAAAAGAATAGAAAAATGAAGGAATATGTGAAGAGAATGAGCATTTTATGGTTTTGGATAAAATTTTATGCTTTCTACTTGAGTTACTTCCCAATGCTCTTTTATTCTCTTTGGTTTTAACCTGCTATTATCCATATTGTTCCCTTCCTTCACCTTGTAGCCATTACAACCTTTTTGAAAGACCTCTTGATTTTTGCAATTTATTTGATCTAAGTAGTGGAGAATTGATGTATATGTAAGCCTATGGTAAAATACTTTCATAATTTGACTGAGTTGAGTGCAAACAGTTAACCTAAACACCTTGAGTGATTTGAGTGTCACTTGTGAGGAATTTTACTCAATTTGAACATGCCTATTTCTGATTAAAGCATGACTATGCTATACTTTATTCTCAATTGGTTTGATTCAACTATTCTTTGTTAAGCATACTTGACTTATTAATTATGGTTTATATTTGGTACAATGCTTGTATTTAAAAATTAGTTGAATTGATTAAATAAAGTATTACATGTTTGTGGGTATCATCCTGGTAAACCATCACGAGACTATAACTCGTCCACTAGGGACACCTAGGGGTTTAAAGGCTTGTGGCACATGCTAAGTGCCATCGTGTTTTCCTACGAAAGTGGATTAGATTAGGTATAATCAGTTTTTATGCTTTTAGTTTAATAATATGATGTTTCTTGTTTTTCTTTAGTTTTGTTCTTATGTGTTTTGCCCAGGAGTGCAAAAGCTTAAGTGTGGGGGAATTTTATCAATCAATTTGAGACACTTATATTAGCTTTGTATTAGGCTTTATTAGATGTTTATTGTGCCCAATATTAGTATTTTAGATGAGTTTAATGTTGTTGGGCTTCATTGGGTTTTAATGTAAATATTGGATAATTTTCGAATTTTGATGCATTTTGACCTTTCTTCCTTGGTTAGGCCATAACTTGGGACTCGATGATCCATTTGAGGTGATCTTGGTGTCTTTGGATCGGACTTCTAAGGGTCCAAAATTGAAATAACCAAGTGAAACACAAGAAGGGGGGTTGAATTGTGTTTCTTAACCCTTTTTGATGATTAATAAAAGATTTTCCTTTTCAATAGAAAATAGAACACAGCGAAGGATAAAGTTTGACAAGCAAAGAGCTTAGAACCAACACCGCTTAGTCCTATTGGACTCTAAGGATTTTGAAAAGACTTTTAATAAAATGGTTAACACGTTCTAAAACCAAATAAAAGATCTTTGTTAATAAACGCAATGGTAAAACCCGGAGGTTAGTGAATATAATAAAGCACACTAGAAGAGAAGAGAAGCTTACACCACGAGATTTATCCTGGTTCACTCTTATCAACCAAGAGCTACGTCGATCCCTTCAACCAGGAAGGATTTTCCACTAAACCTTTTCCACGATTACAAGTAT
The DNA here is from genome assembly GCA_023212625.1 of Styphnolobium japonicum. Taxonomy (NCBI): domain Eukaryota; kingdom Viridiplantae; phylum Streptophyta; class Magnoliopsida; order Fabales; family Fabaceae; genus Styphnolobium; species Styphnolobium japonicum. Next base: position 11,613,681 of record JALBWW010000012.1, read on the forward strand.
TATGCACCTCTTCGAGTAACAAGTATTTTCAATCTCTTGGGTTCAATCTCACAAGTATTCTTTTTCACCTGACCTCTTGAGGGCTTACAATGCTTAAGATGAATAAGTGACGAGTAGATGAAAGCTTGAGTTTGAAACTCAGCGACAAATGAGAATAGACAATAGAAAATCTCAAGGCTTTTTCTTTTTACACGTATATGGAAATCGAAAAGAAATAAAGCTTTTAGACTTTTAGGATGCTTGGCAAAGATCTCTCTATTTCTTCAAGTCTTGCTTCTTCTCTTTATAAGTAAGAACAAATTGAGCGGACTCCATGGGCTAGATCGTCCAACGGAAACATTTATTCTGGATTACGAGTAGCATTAAATGCATCTCTTTGGAAAAGTCTTGAACTTCTTGACGGTGACTTTTATTCTACGAGATTTCCAATCAATGAAAACAAAATCCTGATTTGTCTAAGATTAGACGGTTTCTTATTTGCGGATCTTTGTAGTTGTTAGACAATGTCAGCCAAAAGTGGCTTAGTTGACTTCTTACATCGTAGGAAGGCTGTCAGGAGTTCTTTTCTAGCATTTAATGAGGAGCAGTTCTTCATTTTGAAATTTCACTTGGGCCGAGAGCTTGAACTTTGAAAGAGTGAGTTGAGTCAGAAGCTTTGACAGACCGGTCGTATTGGGCGAACTAATAAAAGTAGCAGTACATGCATACAAGTATTGGGCGCACCAATAGTAAAAGTATATAATACATTTATTGGACCCATAAAGTTATAGCATATTGGGCCTTACGAAGAGTTATCTTTAAGCATAGAAGAGAATGGGCCTTTTATACAAGTAGCGATTTGTTAATACTATTGTCGAAACACTTATTTGTTCAAACTAAATAAATATTTTTGTTATCCTCAAAACTTAACCAGGGAAAGTTACAGCTTTTAAGAATTTAGTACTTAAACCTTTTTATAAGAATTTGGTTTCAACAATCTCCCCCTTTTTGATGATGACAAAAACTATTAATTTGGTTGAACACGATTCTTTTAAAACAAAATTGCTCCCCTAAGAAAAACATTTCTAAGGGAAGGACTCCAAGTCTGTTGAATGAGTCGATTGGACGTAGTACCGCGAAATTTATTTTTACGAAGCAAGTTTCAAGAGCAAGTAATATTATCTTTGTATCGAAATTTAGTACTTGAGAAAAGTGTTTAACGAGACAATACCTTTTGAAAGAAATAAACCATGCTAAAATTTAGAGCAGATCCTTCACGGCAACACGATTGCATTAGCGAGTATTCACAATTTCAATTAAAGCAATTATATAAGTCTGTGAGTTAAGCGAGACAAGGACAATGAAACAACCAGATGAGAAAATAATAATAATTCATAGTTTCATTGAATGAATCAGTATAAATTATAAAATAAATTTGTTTGTAACAAGTCAAATTTCCATTATTCTCCCCCTTTGTCATCAGACAAAAAGAAAGAAAGACATCACTGTCTAAAAAAAATTTTGGCTACAAAAAAAATAAAATCAAGAGGAAGAAGGTGGAGGAGGAGGAGGTGGCCCTTGTTGAAAAAGAGATTTGAGGAGGTCTTCAACTCTCTTGTACATTAAGTCCATCTGATTATTCACGTAGGCACAGGCTTTGGGGGCACTTGGGTGAGAATGTCGGCGAAGGTTGTGGTTCCTGATAGCTAACTCGAGTGGTGGAAGACGAGGAGGAGTCACATCCATTTCTTGCCGCAACCAGACTCAACCGTCTTGAGACGAGAGGAAGGTCAACATCCCAAGGAAGAGAAGTTCTCCGGTATCCAAACATATGATCCCAGGGATAAGGCACACCTATATGTTGTCGAGACGGAGAGTCGAGAGACATAGCTTGGACAAGAGAAGATTGTTGGTAATGGCGAGTTCGGAGCGGGTCAAGAAGATCATCTACCATATAGATAGGGCGAAAACAACTTGGAAGCTACGACCGAGGCACGATTATAGTATCTACCTTATCTTCATCGCTTAGTCACGAAGAAGATGCTTGTTGCTCGGACTCCCGAAATGTGCTTTTCCCAGAAGGTCTTAGCCTCGTTCTCCTCGGCTTCTCCTTTATTTGAAACTTGCCACGAGAATTCAACATCGACATCGAGGAGGCGTAAGCTCCCAAAATTTGGCTTAAAGAGGATGGGCTTGGGAAAGGTGGCTTGGCTTATGTACTTTTCAAGTCTTTGTTTTTATTTAAATCCACCATTGGCAACCTTGGACAAACCGTCCAGTGAATCTTGATAGCGGAGTTGTAGAGAGATGATCGATGAAGGGGGTACAAATCTCAAATTCTTCAGCAGAAGACTCCCCTGTGACAGCGACAAGGATGGTGTCATAAGGACTATAAGCTGTCCCATTTCTTCCAAGGTGACAGGTTTGAAGGAGAGGTCACTAGGGAAGATGTGAACTTTTGTTGAGTAACCATCACAGCACCAGGAGCGTCTTGCTGTGAGTGAGAGAGAGAAGAGTCCTTGAATTCCCAAAGAGGGATAATGTGAGGGGAAACCCCCACAGAGAAAAGGTTAAGATAGGAGGAGTTGTAGAAGGTCTTTTGAGAGGGGGAAGGTGAAGGAGATTGGGAAGGTAAGAGGTGAGTTTGAGAAGAAAAATGTTCAGTGTTTAAGGGAGAGGAAGTTATTTGAGAGGTTGGGAAGGAAGTTTATGGTTCTGGTTGAGAAGAGGGTAAAATGGAGGAAGAGGGAATGGTAGGAAGAGGTTCCTTAGGAATGGACGCAAGCTTGGAAGAGGGTTTCCTGGTGATGGGTAACCGTTCGGGTTCCTTTTGGGATGCTCGCAATGGGACGCAACCTTCATCCTTTTAGCGATAGGTTGGTCATCTTAGTCATCGTCCATAATGAGTCTCAGCTTGGGAATGGCTTGGACGGATGGTGATTTCTTCTTTGGACTCTCGGCCTTTGAAGGAATAAGAGGTACATTTACGGTTCGAGAAAATCTTGGACGCTTTGAAGTTTCATCCTTAGAAGATTGCTTCGTCCAAGATTTCTTTGCTCTTGGATCCGATCCAAAGATCCTCTTCTTCTCTTCAACATCTTTAGTCTCATGGGGACTAAAGATACCTTGATCTACGAAGATCTTGGATAAGAGAACACCATAGGAGATGGTGGTCTTCTTCCACTTTCCTTGTACACTTCTCTTGAAGTTCTTAAAAAAGCGAGAGAAGGAGATTGACTGTTGACACGGCATCGGATGACACGGTGAAGGCATGAAGCTGTAGAGGCGAGTCTTTGGACCCTGCCTTGTGGAGTATTGCCTTGTTCGAGAAGTTGATGCAAAACTCTTGCCTTGTCATTCATCTTAGAAGCGAGTTATCTTCCGTGGATGACTCCTTTAGTAAGGTGTCAGAAACGACATCGGTTCCCAAATGCTTTCCCAATCGAAGTGATGGTGGCTCCTTCCAACCAACATTGGGTGGCGTTGGAGATGGTTACCTCACGAAACCACAGCGGGTTTTCCCAAAACACATCCACGACCTGCAGCGGAGACACGGATCGTCTTTCGAGGAACATTTTCACCAATTAGGATAAACCTCCATAGGTTCTACGAAGTAACTATCCCAACGGCCAGAAGCGAGACATTCTTTGATATCTATTCCACATTACGCACAAATTGAAGTTTTGGAGCAGGTATTCAAGCGATACCTCGGCTCTTTCAACATCAAGGGTCTTTCCTCCAGCCATTTCTTAGGGTTAAGGAAATTTGAAAGAGAGAGAGAGATTTGCTAAGGTTCTTTTTTTCAAATGTTTTCTTTCAAGGCTTAAGGCGTAAAAATTTGATCTTGTAAAGAAAGAAAATATTTATAGAAGAAGGTAGGTTTCTACCTTTGAAAGGTTTCTTGAGAGAAAGCGAATCGTTTTTTTAAAAAAAGCAAACACATTAAATGTGTATTAAAGTAAGCTGTCACATCATGATAAAAAGTTACTTAGTGACCTTTCAAGCGACTGGCGTGGAAATTTGAAAAGTTTCAAACAAGATAAATGCAAATGATTTATGTCTTATCAAGAAATTTACCACACCATTTATCAAGTACAAAGCATTTTGGACCTTGAGATCTTCAATGGACGCAAGAAATATTAATTCTTTACAAAATGCATACTTAGATGTTTCGAATAAGAGTGAATCTATCCTCACGAGAGAGGGTTTTGTGAAAATATCTGCCCCATTGATGATACGTATCCACATATTGAATATCAAACACACCTTTACGAATATAGTCTCTTATAAAGTGATGTTTGATTTCAATGTGTTTGCCCTTGAGTGTAGTATGGGATTTTTGATAAGTTAATTGCGGCTGATATTATCACATAGTAAAGGAATCTTACTTTCAAAAGATGTTGTAGTCTTCTAATTGATGTTTGATCGAGTAGTTGAGAGCAACAATTTGGCCGAGAGATATATTCGACATTTGTTGATAGAAACTATTGTGCTTTGTCTCTTCTTTGGACCATGATACTAGATTTCCTCGATAGTGACATCCTCCACTTGTACTTTTCCTTTCGATTCTATCTCCGGCATAGTCGGCATCACAAAAACCAACTAATCTGTACTCATGAGATTTCTTAAATACCAAACCCCAGGACTAGTAGTTCCTTTCAAGTATCACGAATATTCTTTTCTGACAATTAAGTGTGACTCTCTAGGATCAGTTGAAAACGTGCACAAAGACACACACTTAAACATTATGCTCCAGTGCGGGCCACGCGATGAGATATAAGAGTGATCCGATCATACCTCTGTATACCTTTTCGTCCACCTTTTTATCCCTTATCGTCCAATCTTAGTGTGGACGATGGATGCGATAATTGTGCTCATTGTTTGCAATCGTCCAATTTGAGTTTCTTGAAGTTCATTTGTATATTTTGTCGATGAATGTAGATTTCGTCCAATGTTTGCTTCACTTGCAAACCCCAGGAAAAATTTTAATTCTCCCATTAAGCTCATTCAATTCATACGCATCGATTGGAAAAATCCTTGCAAAGAGATTCATCGGTAGCTCCAAAGATAATATCATCAACATAAATTTGAACTAAAATGAATTTCGAGTTTTTGTCTTTTCGAAAAAGAGTAGTGTCAACTTTTCCTCTAGAAAAACCGTTTTCTATTAAAAGGTGCTTAACCTTTCATACCAGGCTCGAGGAGCTTGTTTTAAGCGCCGTCTGAGGCCTTTTTCAATTTGAAAACATGCTCGGGGAAATTTTCATCCTCGAAACCAGGTGGTTGTTTAACGAAAACTTCTTCATTGATTATACCATTTAGAAATGCACTTTTTACGTCCATTTGATATAGTCTCATGCTATGATAAGCGGCAAATGAAAGTAAAATGCGTCATAGCTTCTAGTCTAGCTACTGAGGAGCAAAAGTTTCGGTGAAATCAATACCTTCTTGTTGTGAGTAACCTTGGGCTACCAACCTTGCTTTGTTTCTCACAACCTTACCATCTTCGTCCAATTTGTTTTTGAATATCCATTTTGTGCCGATGATGGACTTGTCTTTCTAGGCTTTTGAACCGACGTCAAACATCATTTCTTTTAAATTGATTTAGCTCTTCTTGCATGGCTAAGATCCATCCTTAGATCGCCGAGTGCTTCTTCTATTTTTCTTGGTTCCATTTCGAGAGATGAAGGCTACATTTGAGTATTTTACGAAGGTAGATCTTGTACGCACTTTATCATCGGGATTACCAATGATTTGGTGTTACGGATGATAAGCTTTGAAATCTTGACTTCTTTGACCATCGAGTTGTTTCTTCTTTTCTTTCATCGTCCAATGCTTCTTTGTTTTGGGTTCTTTGATCCTTCTCCTTTGTCTTTTAAGTTTAACTACGCAAAGGACTCATCTAGCTACGACAAGTCATTGTCGGGCTTTTTGTCATTGAATTTAACATGAGCAGGATTCTTCAACGAGTTAGAGGAAGCGAGAGTTATATACTCTATATGCTTTAGATGTTTACGAGTATCCTAAGAAAATACCGAGTCAACTTTAGCATCAAACTTTCCTAAAGAATCCTTAGTATTCAAAATAAAACATTAATGACCAAAAAGAATGAAAGTAAGAGATGTTGGGTTTCGTTCTTTCCCACAATTCATACGGGAGTCTTGTTTAAAATAGGTCTAATATATATTACATTTTTTGAATATAACACGCCTTGATGTTAACGGCTTGACCGAAGTGTTTGGAGATTGAGTTGTCATTGAGCATTGTTCGGCCATCTCTTGAAGAGATCTATTTTTCTTTCTACCACACCATTTTGTTGTGGTGTTCTTGAAGGAGAAGTTGTAGCGAATACGTTTTCTTCACGAGAACAATTGGAAGCTCTCATTCTCAAATTCTCCTCCCATGATCACTTCGGATTGAGTTGATACACATTCCTTTTTCATTTTGAATTCTTTTACTGAGAAAATAGAAAAGACTTTGAAAGACTCATCCTTGTGAGCTAGAAACATAACCCATGTCCATCTAGTATAGTCATCTACTATGACCAATCCATATTTCTTTCCATTTAGTGAAGAAGTTCTTGTAGGACCAAATAGATCAAGATGTAACAATTCCGGTGGTCTAGAGGTGGAAACGATGTTTTGGACTCAAAAGAATTTTTGATTTGTTTCCCCTTTTGACAAGCTACAAAGAACATGCGATTTGTACACAAGCTTTGGTAGTCCTCTTACAAGGTTATGCTTATTCGAGTTTAGAGATTAATCTCAAACTTGCATGACCAAGCTTCTTGTGCCATATCCTTTGTTCTCCTTTTATGGAAACTAGACATGATACATTTTGATCTAAAAGATCTTCCAAGTCAATTTTATAAAGATTGTTTTGCCTTTTAGCAATGAAGAGTATGGATAAAGTCGAGTTTTTAACTATACATTCTCCTTGATTGAATGAAACATTAGATCCACTATCACATAATTGACTAATGCTAAGCGATTATGTTTCAATCCTTCAACTAGAAGAACATTATCGATGGGGAAAAGGATGCTTACCAATCTTACCTATTCCAACTATTTTAGCTTTACGGTTTCCTCCAAAGCGTGACGGAGCCTCCTTTATTAGTTTTGATGTCTTGGAACATAGACCTTTCTCCGTCATGTCTGGTGAGCAACCAACGTCAGGTACCATGACGGTGTCTTTTTCTTGTTGCTAAGCACATACACAAGAGGAATTATCATATCCTTAGGTACCCGTATCTTTTTGGGTCCTTTTGGTTAGCTCTTGGAGATCCATAATATTTTGACCTTTTATTAAAAAGATCTATTGAGGAAGGAGTAAGCGTTCTTTTTGCAAACATTCTTAATGGATTTAGGTTGAGTAGTAGTTTTTTGAAAAAGTTGTTTATCGAGGTATCTTGATATCCCAATCAGTTGTCCGCGAGGGTCTACGGAATATTTGAGTAAAATGTTTAGGTTGTTGGTGCTTTTTACAAATTTCTTGAGGTCCTCAGATTAACTCTTTTACCTCGTTATGAAGTTTATCAACTTCATCTGAGTGTTGGACTCGAGAGGATGTTTTCAAAAGAGCATTTTTCGATTTTTAATTTTTCACAATAAATTTCAAGTTCTTGTTTTTACGAAAACATTTTTCCATATTCTCTAGTTAGTTTTGAAAACTTTCTTTTCAAGGATTTATATTCAAGCTAAAATAGATGAATTATTTAACAACTCATCAAATGCATTACGAAGATCAAGATCACGAGTTTGTTACCTCATCTTCTTCTTCTTGACAAGGTGTTAGCCATGAGACATAGATTTGCTTCTTCTTACGCTTCTTCTTCATCATCGATTAGTTGAAAGATCAAGATCTTCCCGGTGGCCATTAATCCTCTTTTCTTCTTTGGAAAGAATCTCCTTTTCTCTTTCTCTTTGTTTTTAGTGAAGGACATTCAGCTTTAATGTGTCAGAGACTTCTTGCATTCATAGCATATGATTGGACTCTTGTCTTTTGTTTACATTACGTCCTTTGGTGACCTTCGTCCAAAGTGCTTTCTCCAGCATACCTCGTTTCTTTTTCCACATTGCTTGTATCTTTCTAGAGATGAAAGATAACTTCGTCATTATCAGGATATATCATCTTGAGATGACTCGGCCTCGTCGATGATTTTCAGCTTTAAGTGCTTTGGGCCTTACTTGCCTTTGTGAGCTTTAAGAGCAATTGATTTCCCACTTTTCTTGAGCTTTCCTCTTCTTGAAGTTCCGGCTCATGAACTTTAAGAAGAACCCAAGAGTTCCTCCATGGTAAGAGAAGCTAGATTCTTTGCTTCTGTATGGCGGCGGTAACCTTAGGTCTCCAGCATGTCTGGAAGGTTTCTTAGGATTTTTCGATATGATCTTGATTATCATAGTTCTTTCCCGAGAGATCTCAAGCCATTGATTATTGTTTTGGAATCGTCAAACATTTGATCAATGTTTTCATGCTCTCCCATTTTGAAGAGCTCATCTTGGTGAACCCGACATGCTTATCTTTGATTCTTTGACTTGAGATGAGCCTTCATGTGCTAAGGCAGGAGTATCCCATATCTCTTTAGGCTGTTTCCATGACTATGAACTTTCGTGCTCGATCTGGTGATGGCACACATAAGATAATGTTTGGCTTTTTGAGTTAAGTTGATGTACGGTTCGTTGTCCTTAGTCCATTGTGGTCGAGGAGATCTGTCCTACAACGTTGGTGGGTATTTGATATCCATTTTGAACTAGGTCCCAGATGTCCATATTTTGGGCATCAAAAAAGGCAATCATTCTCTTCTTCCAGTAATCATAGTCGTTTCCATTGAATAGAGGTGGTCTGTTCACCACTTGTCCTTCGTTCTCCATTAAAGGGTGTACTGGATCTTTTTCCTCTGCACTGTTAGATGCTCGACCCAAGAGGTGAGCTCACGATACCAATTGAAATAACCAAGTGAAACACAAGAAGGGGGGTTGAATTGTGTTTCTTAACCCTTTTTGATGATTAATAAAAGATTTTCCTTTTCAATAGAAAATAGAACACAGCGAAGGATAAAGTTTGACAAGCAAAGAGCTTAGAACCAACACCGCTTAGTCCTATTGGACTCTAAGGATTTTGAAAAGACTTTTAATAAAATGGTTAACACGTTCTAAAACCAAATAAAAGATCTTTGTTAATAAACGCAATGGTAAACCCCAGAGGTTAGTGAATATAATAAAGCACACTAGAAGAGAAGAGAAGCTTACACACGAGATTTATCCTGGTTCACTCTTATCAACCAAGAGCTACGTCCGGTCCCTTCAACGAGAAGGATTTTCCACTAAACCTTTCACGATTACAAGTATTATGCACCTCTTGAGGTAACAAGTATTTTCAATCTCTTGAGGTTCAATCTCACAAGTATTCTTTTTCACCTGACCTCTTCGGGCTTACAATGCTTAAGATGAATAAGTGTGATGAGTAGATGAAAGCTTGAGTTTGAAACTCAACGACAAATGAGAATAGACAATAGAAAATCTCAAGGCTTTTTCTTTTTACGTATATGGAAATACGAAAAGAAATAAAGCTTTTTAGACTTTTAGGATGCTTCGGCAAAGATCTCTCTATTTCTTCAAGTCTTTGCTTCTTCTCTTTATAAGTAAGAACAAATTGAAGCGAGACTCCATGGGCTAATCGTCCATGGAAACATTTATTACCGTTACAGTAGCATTAAATGCATCTCTTGGAAAAGTCTTGAACTTCTTCGGCGGTGACTTTTATTCTCACGAGATTTCCAATCAATGAAAACAAAATCTGATTTGTCTAAGATTACTGACGGTTTCTTATTTGCGGATCTTTGTAGTTGTTAGACAATGTCGGCCAAAAGTGGCTTAGTTTGACTTCATACATCGCGAGAAACATCGAGTTCTTTTCTAGCATTTAATGAGGAACAGGTTCTTCATTTTTGAAATTTCACTTGGGACTGAGAGCTTGAACTTTGAAAGAGTGAGTTGAGTCAGAGCTTTGTGAGACGGTCGTATTGGGCCGAACTAATAAAAGTAACTTGATACATGCATACAAGTATTGGGCGCACCAATAGTAAGTATATAATACATTTATTGGACCCATAAAGAGTTATAGCATATTGGGCCATACGAAGAGTTATCTTTAAGCATAAGCGAGAATGGGCCTTTTATACAAGTAGCGATTTGTTAATACTATTGTCGAAACACTTACTTGTTCAAACTAAATAAATATTTTTGTTATCCTCAAAACTTAACAGGGAAAGCTTATAGCTTTTAAGAATTTAGTACTTAAACCTTTTTATAAGAATTTGGTTTCAACAAAAATATCCCTGCAATACAGAGTGGGTTTGCTGTCACGAAAATCTGGGCAGTGTGCACATATTGAACTACATAGTGAGCTATAGGCCTCCTCTTGGGCTGAAACTTGGCCATTAGAAAGATAAGACCCATATCTCCAACTTCACTGAAGACCATTTTGTCAATAGATATCGTTTTAGGCATCATTATGAAGCTACAAGTTGGTTTGAATTTGGAAACACGTTCTTCCAACCTAACTTGAGGTAGGTACAGTGTTTTTGGCATATCTGGATTTCTAAATGTCTAAATGACATCATTCTAATTGCAAAATTTCAAGGAGACAACTGGCTACAACTTTCATGAAGACCTCCAAGCCAAAATGCACCGTCTAGGTCATAAAAATCATGCCAGAAGTCGGATAAGAGTTGCTGACTAAAAGCCACCAACCATACACCAATCCACCTACCATGCACCAACCCACCAACCATGCATCAAGCTTCCATATTTGACAATTTCCATGTTTTTACAGCTTGTATTCAGATTATGTATATGTACAAATTAGCTTCTAGGATTAGTATAAATAGAGCCAATCTCTTTGTATTATGATGATTCAATTTTAAGTAAGTTTGAAGAAAGTTTGAGTATTTGTGAGAGTTTTCTTTCTCTTCTTCTCCATTCACTTTACAATTTCATTTTTGTTCTTTTATTTTTGAGTTCTTCCTTCCCATCCATGGAAGGCTAGGCTCTTATAATCAATCCAAGGGATTAGCCATCTTGATGTTTAATTTGGAGATCTTGTTTTGCTTGTTCATATTGCTTAATTGTTATTCAAGTTTCTCTTCTTCCTCTTTTGATCTAGATTAAATTGCTTAATTTGATTTAGATGATGATGTGATAATAGCTTTATTATCATGTATTCAAAGAGGATCACAAAGACTAAACAATATATTAAAGCTTTTTGATGGATTGTTTAGCTTGGTTAAATTCTTGATCTTAAGTTAATCTATGTTTGGATGGTGCTTACTTTATCTAACCTTGGTTAATTAAATCCTAGATGCTTATCTAGTAGAGGATTCTTAGATCATGTTGAGGCGTCTTGACGTGATCTAAGGCCAAGAACATAGTTAGCAATTAAGTGAATTCCTTGTGATCAATGATGGATTAAACTCAAGATCACTAAATTTCCTTGGATTGGTTGTTTCTTTAGATTTGTTTACAACTTTAAGTCTCGTACTTTTATCAATCTTGTTAATCAACAACAAAACCCCCTTTTCTAATTATCTTGATCTAATTAAATCTTTATAATTTTGTATCCTTGAGAGATGATTCGGTTGATGCTCTATACTACAAATTAGTTTGCGAACCGGTAAATTTTATTTATTTGACGGGTCTCGACAACCTCTTGTCAACCACTCATAAGTCTTTGGACCAAAATCAATCATTTTCCCACCATGTTTCCATAGAACAAACCAAACATATGCATGTCCTAATCATGCTTATTCATTCACACATAAATCATTCCATCCATATCCAAGAAATATCATGCTTCTAATATCACAACTTTATGCAATATTCCAAAGCCATAAAAACACATAGGCTAAATAAAGCATAAAATCATAAAGTGTAACCACCCTCGTAGTAAATAGGAAAAACTAGCCATACAATTAATTATGTCGGCATGGGAAAATTTACAAGTAACCGCTTTTCTGTAAAGTTAATTCCAACCAGTATAATTATATTGTCTCACGTAGTCTAAAAAAAAAATCACTAAGCCTTCATTATGCATTACTAGATTCTAAGAAGGGAGTTATCATCTTATTTTAATAAATCCTTGACTTAGGTAATTCCATTCTTCAGAATCTACATAGTCCAAGAGACCTTACCTTAGAAATGGCTAAAAGAGTCGGTGATTACTTATCTCGGAGACTTGGCTAACTTTCTGCCATCCTGAAATCTATCACCAATTTATTCTTTTATTTACACTATTCTAAATCCAATGTTCTGTCTTACCGGTTTTCTTGAATTTACTTGAATGATTTACCCTATTAAGATCCTTGTTCAAGTAGCAAGGCAAGTTATGAATCCAAGAGAGGTTCATTAATAGATTATGTTCCAAGTTCACTTATACGTTCAATTCATACAACATATACTAAATTATCCAATTAATACTATAAATTAGCAATAACAAGCATAAGTTAACTCAAGACAAAGGTAGCTCCATCTTCATTTTACATGGCTTTAAAAGCCTTGATTCCGTTCATGGGCATAGAGAAACATGTCTTGTTATATTTACAACATTAAGCAAATTACCTACAGTAAATTGCCTAAACAAAATTTCCAAGACTTCTTGACATAAGCCCTAATTACTACTATTTACATTCCATTGATCAAGTGTCAACTACATGGAACCGGATATCCTTGATCACTTTTACATGACCACCGTCCTCCATAGAATATAACCACTCCCACTCAATTTCTATTATTATGGTAGTGATCCCCATTTCTCTTTGATTCTGAAAAACAGTAAAATTAGGGTAAGATTATACAATCTTAGTAGGAAACGAGCATCAAAATAAAACTCATACTTCATAAATCAAGTAGGAAATTTCACAAACCTTTTCTTTCAAAGTATACTATAATAAAGATAGAGAATGATATGAACTTCAATTTATACACACAAAATAATAATCATAACTTAGAGAAGGTTTTTCAAGAATCATTCATACTCAACCACTTTCAAACATAGGTCTTTCAAACCAATTCTTTCCATTCTTCCCTCCATGAGGGATGCCTTATAAACATAGGGAATTCCCATCATCTCTTAAGATGATACATAGGCCAAAGGCCACTCCACCAACATTTCATCTAACATAGTTTTTAGTGGTGAGTCTTAGTTCAATTGAAACCAACTCAAGGTTACATATCATAAACCTTCTTGAAATGGTTCTTCCTTCTCAAAACCGTGGCCATACATAACCATAAAATATGTATACAAACATAATCATTTAAAACAGAATGCTTAAGCTAATTTAAATGTCATAAGTTCCTAGTTAAGCATAGGAATTTCATGGTAGTTAAGTAAGGTAAGTCAAGTATCATGGATAAATTTAATACTAGTAATAAAATAGGTTATGAAAGCTATTCTTACTCCTTAATACCTTACCAAACCGTGGCCATTTAGAAGCACAGAAAATCAAGTAAGTAAATGGTTTAAGCAAAAACAGATTGGTTAGAATCTTACTAGGAATTCATGCTAGACTAGTCTTGTTTAAAATTAGTGTATGAGATCTAATTTCTGTGGGACTTTAACAGAAACCTTCCAAGCTTAAAATCAATGAAAGAAAGGTTAGAAATATGAGAAAAACAAGCCAAGAAAGAAAAGAAAACAAAACAGATTTGGTTAGGATCATACTAGGAATTCATGCTAGACTAGTCTTGTTTAAAATTAGTGTATGAGATCTAATTTCTGTGAGACTTTAACAGAAACTTTCCAAGCTTAAAATCAATGAAATAAATGTTAGAAATATGAGAAGATCAAGCCAAGAAAGAAAAGAAAACAAAACAGAATGGTCCTTGCTTGATTGAAGGAAATGGTGAGTGATATGAGCTTGCTTCCTACCCTTTCTTTTCCCTTGCTTCTTCTCTTCTTCTCATGTCCCTCTCCCTCTGTTTTGTGTGTGCAGATGCTGTGTGTGTGTGTTAGTGTATAAGTAAACTAAGTAGAAGATAGCTAGGTGCTAAGACACAATGATGAAAATTCTCCCAACATAATGATGGGAATATGGCATAATTACTTGGCTTTGTCATAGCCATGATTTTGTCTCTAATGCAGAATATTCTCTGCATGTTTAGCTCCCTCTAAATGGCGTGGCCAGCAGCCACATTTGCTCCTCAAAGTTAACGTGTCCTAATGCATGAATTTGCATTCTAAAAGTGCACCTTTGTTTAATTCAAGTGCATCATTGTCTTCAAAGTGCAGATTCCTCTCTTATACTCATGCATGTGGACGTGTAGGTGTGCATGTGTTCTTCCAAAAAAAACAGATTCCTCCTTTGACTTCAACGTGTGAGTGTGCATGTGTAGGTGCTGTTTTTTATTTGCGTTAAAATGCAGAATTTGTGTGGTATTTCTTTATTAATTTCCTAGTGTGTGTTGTGTCATTTGTGTGTGTGTTTGGCTGCCATGGTGCAGCATGTGTGTGTGTCAACGTGTTATTAAGTGTGTCAAGGTGTTAGTGTGTGTGGCAAGGTGTTAGGGTGTGTGGCAAAGTGTTAGGGTGTGTATGTGTCAAGGTGTGTGTGTGTGTGTGTGTGTCACGGTTTTGGTGTGTGTGTGTGTCAAAGTGCAGATTTTTGCATGAATTAGTTCATGTGTCTTGCTTCTAATGTGGATATGTGTCTATGTGCTAGGTGTATGATTTTTATGCTTAGTGAAGTGTCATTGTGTGAGCTTGTGTAAATCATTTTCTTTACTAAGTTTAATGTGTCTTAGAAATCTTAATTTGATAATCTAGGCCTTAGTCACTAATTTGTGACTTGTAGAATTAAAAGTTTAGAGATAGCCTTGCTTTACTAAGTCTTAGCTATGTTATTTTGATTGAAAGTCTAACTATAAATTAGCTTACAGAAAGCCTAGTTATCCTCCCCAAGTCATCCTAAGGTTTATTTTTCTGAGTTTTGTTCTTTCACCCTTGGGGGTGCAAAATTAGATGTTACGTAAAGCACAAATTATAAAGCATGAAACATAAAGCATAAACCATTAGAATATCAATCCTAAAATAATCCCACAAAAATTTAAGAGAATAAACCATAAATCTTATTTTCCTACCACCAAATTGGTTGATAAAGAAACTCCCCCTTACCTTGGTTTTTTTTTCGAAAATCCTCTCAAGTGAACTTTGTGAAAGTTCCTTGTTCTACCACCAACAAAGATCCTTAAAGAAAACCAAGACCATAATATTTAAGCTCTAAAATATGAAACAAGATGATTATGAATCAATCCAATGATCTAAAACTTTGAAATAGAATTTAAAAAGTGAAGATAAAGAAACTTCACCTTTTGTTCTTCAACTTTCGATTTTCAAGAAAGTGGTTGAAGACAATTTCTTTTCAAGAAACTTTCAACACAAAAGCTTACTAGAATGGTATTTGGATGCTAGAACTATGAATGAATCTTTGATTTCAAACTTGGAAGACAAATCTTGGTGCTTTGTTGCTCACCGCAAGTGCATGGATCGTACAAGTAGTAAATAAAAGATATCGTTCCCACAAGGATCATACGAATACCGCACTATAATGATTATAATTATCTAGACAATTAATTTAAGTGATGAGACTAAAACTAAATTGCAAACGAATAAAACTAAGTAAATAACTAGAATGAAATATCAAGGGATTGAAACTCTAGGACTCGAGATTCACTACAACTACTTTCTATGATAAAGGCTTAGAACATTCTAGTTAATGGTTCGATTATGTTTTGAAGGTGAATATTCCTATTTTATTTGATGCTCTCTCGAGTTACAAGAAACGTGTTAGAATTAAAATAATATATATTCTCATGGTACTAAGTTAATTGAAACCCATTAAGTTCTATGAAGTTCAGTTGATCCTTGAAGGATTACGCCTACTGTCATGGTCATAAAATCTAAGGTCAAATTCTAGATTTTTAGACAACAAACTTCATCTCTCGATCCTTCATTTAATTACCTAAGATAATGTGTTTATGGGTACTGACATAAGGCAAGCATTAAGAACACTATAATTGAATCAAAACAATAATCTTCCATTAATTAAAAGAGGTTCAAAACTTTGTGATATAATCATAGAAGAGTTACATCCCTATCCTATATAAGAGACCTAGTGTAACACCCCAAAATATCTATTTTAAATTGAAATAATGATTATTCAAAAATTTTGTGATTTATGATGATTTTTGGGAATTTTTCTGAGCTTCATTTAAAATAGGTTATTTTTCATAAACACTATGAGTCGATTCGGGGCAGTTCTAGAAAATAAAAATAAATAACTTATATTTTCGGCCTGTAAATACCGTTACTATTTATTAGGACTGGGAAAAGTCACGGGACTCGAATCTAATACCAGATTCTCAAGTTTTTCATTTTTGGGAAATTTTAAGTTTAGTTGACTTTATGTGTTAAACCAGGGCTATTTCGGATAATAAAATAATAGTTTTTAAATTTCGACCCAAAAATACTTCGACTATTTATTATGAATAGGAAAGTTTACGAAACTCAATTCCGGGAACAGATTTGATCATTTTCCATTTTTAGGGATTTAATGATCAAATAAAATCTTCAGGCGATTTTAGATACATCCTATTGTTCATTGGACAATAGATACTGATCTTTGTCCATTGGATAATAACTACTGAAAAATATCTTGAAGAAAATATCTCAAGCATTTATGTGTATAGGTGAGTCACATAGATGAATCATCTATGTATTTATTGGAGTGGTGAATCACCTAAGGTGAGTCACCTAGTCTTAATGGCAAGGTAATAATAGTCTTCAAGTTGAAAGCCATTAGCTTCCAACAAGGGCAAGGGTGGCCTGGCAACACGAGGTGAAATATCTTTGATTTATACTTTTATTTAATTATTTATTAGTCCTTACTTTTCTTCTATAAATAGCCAACTTCACCATTCACTTAAACTCACACCAAAACCTTCACTTCTTCTCTCTAAAGCTCATGGCCTAGAGCTCTTCTTCACCTTCCCAAACTCTTGCCAAAATTTTAAGTTAGTTTCTAGCATCCTAGTAGTGTTTTAAGAAACTTTGATGTTGTAAGTTTCTTGAAATACAAATTCTTTTCATGACTTTCAAGCTTGCCAAAATTTGAAGGAGACTAAGGTGAAAATTCTTTCTCTTCACTTTTAAATTTCTATTTCAAAGTTTTAGATCATTGGATTGATCCATGATCATCTTATTCCATGTTTTAGAGTTTAAAAGTTATGAACTTGATTCTATAAGGGATTTCATGGGTGGAAAGCCAAGGAACTTGCACTAGAGAGGATTTTGAACCAAGGTAAGGGGGAGATTTCTCTCATCAACCAATATGGTGGTAAGGAACTAATTTATGATTTATATTTTATGCTTTCATGTTTTATAGTTGATGTTTTGCGGTTTGTGCTTTATGATTTATGTTTTGGTTATCCTATGTGTTTTTATATTTTTGATATATGGCATGAACTTGTTATGATTTAAAGTGTGATATAGCTTATGTGTAAATAAGATGATGTATGTGTGGATGAAGAACATGGTTATGAACATGCATATGTTTGGTTGGAAACCAATGAATCATGATGGAAAGGAAAAGTTTTGAAAAGAAACTATGTAGGAATGATATTTACTTTATTAAAAATTTTATTATTATTTTCGAAAATTAGTATATTGTTTAATGGACTTTTGAAAATATGAGAGAAAATATTTAGTTATGATTTAAAGATGAAAACAACTATTTTTCAAGTAGAAACACTTTTGAAAATTTGTTTGGATCTTGAAAGGTTTTCTAAATATTAATTTAGATCTTGAAGTATTTATTAGTGACAAACTATTTTGAATTAATGCTTACTTTTATTAAAGACTTTTATTTTTCAGAGAGTTGGAGAAAAACATTTTGTAATGATTTGATGTACAAATAAATGTTTTTCAATAGAATTATTTTGAAAGATTTGTTAAAAAGTCACTATTCATATTTGAAATTTATTTTTAGCTCACATAGTGAGAATAGACTTGGAAATATTTTATTTAGTTCAAAATGGCTCAATATTTTTGAAAAATGCTTTACGCGATTTAAATTTTACAGAAAATGCTTTACGCGATCGAAAAATGATTTTAAACTGTTACGCGATTCAAAAATATTAATTTTTGAGTTACACGATTTGAAGAACAGAAAAATGGTTTAACGCGATCAAAAAACCATAACTGTAGTGTTACGTGATTTATAAACATGTTTCAAAAGCACCATTGGTTAAGAAACAGCAGTACTACTATCGGGTCGACGTAGACTGGACCTTGGATAGGACAGTTGACGATATTCTTAAATGGTGGCTTGAATCCCGAGACGATTGTGTTTTGATAAACCAATAATTATGGGTTCATTGACCATGAATTATTGGGATGACCATGATTAATGTAATAATTATGGGTTAGTTGACCATGAATTATTATGTGAATCCTGATTGCACTTTGCATGGGTTAGTTGACCATATCATTGTGATAGTTTGTATGAGACTTATTGTTGTTAAGGCTTTGAGCATAAGAGTTGAGCTTACACCTTAGTGCAGGTGTGAATTGTGTGGTGAAGATCTATGAATGATCTTTGGGACGTTGGGGTACGGAAACTCCACAGGAGGCCAGTTGGACTGTGCCGTGGTGATATGATTGCAACACACCGAATGATCCTGACCAGACATTATTCTATTCCCGATTGGTGGAGAGTGTTCTCGTGAGCCGTATTGCCAAATGAGATGATTCTATAGCACTTTTGAGCAAATTGGAGGCTAATTAGATACATAACATGTACTCCTAATCACACACTCTGACTTGTTATGAATTAGCTCCATGGAGTAGGGGTCAATCATTGGATGATTGCATAGTCAGTTGTCATACTATCACATTATCATGATGCATATTGATTTTGATCTACCTATTATTTGATAATATGATTATGTCTGTTGATTCAGTATGAAACTGTATTAGTTGCTATGATAATTATACTATTTGTTGTTGATTTACCCATTGTTTGATAATATGATTGTATCGATGGAACTATATAAATTATTATATTTTCTACACTGCTTTATTGGTATTGATAGGTGATGAGGATTTCACCTCTTTGTTGTATTGTTTTGTATGTTGTGTTGTTTTTCTTTCTGTTTTATGAAGACGGCGAAGGCATCATAGGAAGGATCTATTCAGTTTTGCTAAAACATAGCTCCACGGTGATTCAGACACGTGGCGCGTCCCCTTGGATATTAAGTATACGAACATTTTGGACTTTGGCCAATAGTGTGGTGTACAACGTCTGTATACATTCCACTGAGTATTGTTTTTCTCTTCATGTCATTATTAAACAGTAGAATCAGATATAAGAACATACTATGTATATTCTTGAGATCTTTTTTGATATTAAGTTATTTCGTTTCTGGTTATTTTATGTTATATCTGGGGAAAGAAATTTTTGAACTCATATTTTCATAAAGATGATACAAAAGGTTTTTAAAATTTAACTTGATATTCAGTTAAATGTGACATCCAAAGGAGGGTGTTACACCTAGCCTCTCATGTTTACAAGAACGCTTATGATAATTGAAGAAATAAAAGACATCGCAAAGAAATAGATGTAAAGATGAGAGGGTTCCCCAATTTTTTTCAAGAACAATCTTCTTCTCTTCAATCTTTCACTTTTTGATCTTCAATCGTTGATCTTCCTCCCCTTTTAGGGTTTTTCTCCTCTTCCTTTTATATGCCTTGCCTCCCTTTTTGTTTCCTCATGTGTGGAGGACTCTCTCTCTTTCTATTTCATGCAGCCCAAGCCCAAGAGGTCCAATTTCTACATAATTCGTACACAGCACAGTCTAGGCCGTGTCTTTTCACATGGCCGTGTGGTGCTCTGGAGTGAGAATTCGAAAATGTGTCCAACAAAAGAGGTGTAACTTTGTCTCTTAGCTTTCCAACGCATTAAATATCACCTCATTATCACCTCTTTAGCTCAAGATATGGCCATTTTACTGCTAGGAGGTCAGAGAACTTCGGGATTCAACAACAATCTTTGATCAAGTTTGTGAATTGTCTAAGGAATGGGTCCTAAATGTCCATTAAGTACCTAAAAACATTAAGAATGAGAGGAAAGGAGTCAAAGTATAGAAGTATTTAAAATATAGCAAAGAGGGAAATGATTCAACCAAAACCGGTCCAAATCCATGTCAAATCAAGCACTAGATGTGTGTAATTAACTCACATCAAATACCCCCAAACTTAAACCACTGCTTGTCCTCAAGCAATAAATAAATCAAGCATAGATGGGAGATATTGAATTATGAAAATAACAAGAATAGCAATCCAAGACTTTCAAAGAAAAACCTCATGAGGATCAATCCACGAATAACTCATTAAAGTGCTAAAAAGGTTAAAATTTACTCATGCAACCTTGTCCAAGTAAAGAAAAAGTCACTTATCTAAAGCATGTATTCACAAACCAATCACAGGAATTAATAGCTCCCGGATAAGTTTATGCACACAAAGCAGTTCTTAATTGTTGCACTAAAATCGCACTTAAGGGCAAATGTACCCTATCACACAAGTAAAAAAGGAGTATTTGAAACTCCAAGTACCGAACCCACAAGGATGGTTGACAATTGATAAACATATTTTATATGCATAATTTAGCACATCTCATTGGTCTATTCTTATGAAATTATTGCATATATGAAGTGAAAATTGCATAATTCCTCATATATTGGTTATGTTGTTACAAATTGAGCAGAACACTCGAAGGACTATTCAAAGCAGTTGTTGAACCAAAATATCATGAACTTGGATGTTGATATCAGTATAGCTCAAACAGAAGAGAAATGAAGACCTAAACTCAGTGAATTTTGGGTTACATCAAATTCAGGACAAATCAGAAAATTCCTGCTCAAACCTATACTCGGTTATTTGATGATTTCTCAAGATCTAACCGTTGGATGTAGCTGAAATTTTGATATGTCATGAATGACATAATTCTCTATGACTTTCATAAAATGAAGATTTCCAGATTAGCACCGGAAGTGGGTCAAAATTAGGCAACAAGTTGGTAGCTGTCATTATTGATATAATCTGAGTAGTTTCAGAAAAATGGTTAGAGGTCAAGATCCAACCGTTAGATCTGGCTGAATTTTTGACATGTTCTTCACGACTGCATGTGCTACAACGTTCATGAAGAGAATATTTCCAAATTATGATAGGAGAAATGACGAATTTGGTAATCTTCGGAGCTGAAATTTCAACCCATGTGCAAAGAGATTTGACAAAATTGTAATTGAATAGTTCTAGCCTTTGCCTATAAAAGGAAGGCATTTGCCACACTTAAGGGCATCCCATTTCTGAATTCTCTCATTGTAGTTTGAGTTAGGGGTGAAACTTTGATAAATTGTGAGATTTATACTTTGATTTCAAGGTTAGATCTTCCAATTTGTTTAAAGTAAATCCCGAAACTCTTGTAGTTTGTATAATATAATCTTCATCTTATTCAAGTTTCTTCATCTTGATATCTAGTTAAGGTTCTTCCTAGAGTTAGGGGTGAAGCTTTCATAAATTGTGAGATTTATACTTTGATTTCAAGGTTAGATTTTCCAATTTGTTTAAAGTAAATCCCGAAACTCTAGCCCGTTATGTTCTTGTCATTACCAAACAACCACTTTCATTTCTATCATGCTTTTCACTTATTCTTTTGTTTCCTTTAATATAATGAGTAGCTAAATTTCTATACTAGGATTGCAAATTGAACTCACACATAATTTGATTCGTTTATTATATCCAAGAGTAGGTTGATTATCTTGAATTGTTTATCTTACTTGTTCTTAATGCTTTTAATTAATTGGCCAATAATTAAATTGAATTGATAAACCTTAAGCAACTTGACAAAGGGATTTTGGTTTTAGATCTAGGTAAGATAACATATGATCTTTGTGCGAAAGCCTTGAGTTTATATAGGATAGACATATACATATATGACATATGTAACCATTAATGAAATCGGAACTTAATGAATTCTTGATTATTTGATAGACATAGACATATAGTTTATCATTAATTAAGGATATTTCTATTTGACCATCGAAAGAGGCTTATAGATAAATTAAGGATTTTTAGTTAACAATTCAGATAATTAATTGATCTTAGATAGAAGTAAGAGAATCAAGTAAAGTGTGAGGAATAATTGCAATCCTAGGTTTGGTTAATTTGATCATTAAATTCTTCTTCTTGTATACTTTAATTTTTAATCTTTCATTACACTTCCTCTTATGAAGTTGTTTAAATAAGATTGAGTTTTGTAAACTTTTAATAGATAGTTAAATTTAGAATTAATCCCTGTGGGTTCGACACTTTCTTACTATTATATTACTTGATTTGTGATAACGTATACTTGCGTTCTGATTTACCACATCAGCAATAACTAACTTAATTAATCCCTTATGTTATCAAGACAATGAAATTCAAATAAGAGAAATTATCAAGCAATTAGGAGAAAGTGAGGAAATCAAAGATTATCAAGCAAAGATTCAATTATGGAAAACCTAAGGTGTCTGGTTTCACTTATGTCAATACTTATAATATTACCCAATTCCTCAATAATATGTGTTTTGATTGATTGCCAATCACCTGCTCTAATGCTATTAATACCCAATGGTCATGCAATATTAATATTTTTTTTCTCAATCTGAAACCCCCAATGGTTATGCAAGGCAAACAGTCAAGAAAAGCAAAAAGAAATAGCATATTTGTTAATTAAATAACTGATTGAAAATAAGGAATTGAGTTTGGTCCACACAGCCCCAAATCTGATTAATCCTAGAATTCTGTTAATTAATTGTGGTACAGTCACCAGACAATCAAGTAACTTTTCAAAGGGTGTGTAATCCTTATTGAAAAACAAAGCACTAGGAAAAATCCAATCAATTGGAGAAACACAAAATTATTTTAAAATGAGGAAAACATTATAAGAATTTGAACATAAGATCCACCATATCCCTAGATATGGGTTTAGCTACGCATAGTCAAAGAAAACAAAGCATAAACCAAAACCAAATTCAAATCCATAAAAGAATAATAAAAAAACTAAAAATCGGAAATCCCCTTGAGGTGAAACAGGTCCTTCACGAACAATCGGAGAGATGGTCCTTCGCTATAACTCTCTAATCAAGCAAAGGGCTGTAGCTACTTTCTTTTTCTGAATGCCGGATCCCTTTTTCTTGGTTACACCTCTTTTTATAGGTTTTAAAAAACTTCACGTGCGTAACAGGGATACTGAGCACGACCGTACTGAGCTTGAGCATGACCGTGCCGGAAGAAATCAGCATCTCCGTGCCAAAATGAGGAAAGTGAGAAAGGGCTTGCTGATGAGCACGATCGTGCTTAAGTGATACACGACCGTGCTTAGTCTACGACGTCAGGTCCGTGCTTAAAGGCCATATTTGAGCAAGACCTTGCTGATGAGCACCACCGTGCTATTGGTAAGCACGGTCGTGCTCCTTGCCAATTCTTCAAAACAACACTTTTTCTTTGCATCTTTCCCAAGATTGTTTCCATTTTAACACTTTAAAGCCTTATTGCCATAAATCTTCAACCTGCAATAATCAAAGGAAATTGGGTAAGTTTCCCTTAGAGAATTTTCAAATAAATACCAAATCAAACCCAATTTCCCGACATTTAAGTATGTAAAAAGACAATTTTGAAATTCCCAAATCCCATAGGCAAGATGACTATTTCTATCTCCACTAATGTGGCACACACTTGCAAAGGATCAGAGGTCTTTATAGGCTTGTAATGGGGCTAGGGGTTATGGTTAATCACAAAGAAATGGATGAAAGGATGAACAAAGATGAGAGAATATAAGTGAAAAAGATCAAAACTCACCAAGGAATCAAATTTGGAACATAGGGAAACTTATTTTTTTTCAAACTAGCACTTTTCTTCTTCTCTTTTTCTTTTCATTTTGGTAAGAGAACCATTACTTTGAGATTTTTGTTTTCTTTATTGCCTCCACCCCGAAACTTATTCTTTGTGAATTTGGATGAACTTACTTTTTCAATTCTTCAATGCTTTCACTTTTTCTTTTCTTCCCTTTTTCCTTTGATTTCATTCCTGAGCAAATCTCTCACTTCCTCACAAAAATCCATCTCATATAGGGTAGGTATAAGTGTATAGGCTAATGGGGTAAGGTGAATGTGGGTTAAATGAAAGAAAAGGCTAAGTGTATGAAGGCTTCAAAGTGGGTACTTGATCAATTAATTTGAGACACTTATGTTAGCTTTGTATTAGGCTTTATTAGATGTTTATTGTGCCCAATATTAGTATTTTAGATGAGTTTAATGTTGTTGGGCTTCATTGGGCTTTAATGCAAATATTGAATAATTTTCGGATTTTAATGCATTTTGACCTTTCTTCCTTGGTTAGGCCATAACTTGGGACTCAGTGATCCATTTGAGGTGATCTTGGTGTCTTTAGAAAGCTAAGACAATACTCTACAAGTTTCATGAAGAACGCAAGAGCTAGATCGGACTTCTAAGGGTCTAAAATATCCCTGCAATGCAGAGTAGGTTTGCTGTCACGAAAATCTAGACAGTGTGCACATATTGGACTACATAGTGAGTTATAGGCCTCCTCTTGGGCTGAAACTTGGCCATTGGAAAGATAAGACTCATATCTCCAACTTCACTGAAGATCATTTAGTCAATAGATGTCGTTTTAGGCATGATAATGAAGCTACAAGTTGGTTTGAATTTGGAAACATGTTCTGCCAACCTAACATGAGGTAGGTTCAGTGTTTTTGGCATATCTGGAGTTCTAAACGTCCAAATGGCATGATTCCAATTGCAAAATTTCAAGGAGACAACTGGCTACAACTTTCATGAAGACCTCCAAGCCAAAATGCACCGTTTAGATCATGAAAATCAAGCCAGAAGTCGGATAATAGTTGTTGACTAAAAGCCACCAACCATACACCAACCCACTTACCATGCACCAACCCACCAACCATGCATCAAGCTTCCATATTTGACAATTTCCATATTTTTATAGGTTGTATTCAGATTATGTACATGTACAAATTGGCTTTTAGGATTAGTATAAATAGAGCTAATCTCTTTGTATTATGATAATTCAATTTTAAGTAAGTTTGAAGAAAGTTTGAGTATTTGTGAGAGTTTTCTTTCTCTTCTTCTCCATTCTCTTTAGAATTTCGTTTTTGTTATTTTATTTCTGAGTTCTTCCTTCCCATCCATGGAAGGCTAGGCTCTCATAATCAATCCAAGGGATTAGCCATCTTGATGTTTAATTTGGAGATCTTGTTTTGCTTGTTCATATTGCTTAATTGTTATTCAAGTTTCTCTTCTTCCTCTTTTGATTTTTATCTAGATTGAATTGCTTAATTTGATTTTGCTGTTGATGTGGTAATAGATTTATTATCATGTATTCAAAGAGGATCACATAGAATAAACAATTTATTAAAGCTTTTTGATGGATTGTTTAGCTTGGTTAAATCCCCGATCTTAAGTTAATCTATGTTTGGATGGTGCTTACTTTATCTAACATTGGATAATTAAATCCTAGATACTTATCTAGTAGAGGATTCTTGGATCATGTTGAGGCGTCTTGATGTGATCTAAGGCCAAGAACATGGTTAGCAATTAAGTGAATTCCTTGTGATCAATGATGGATTAAACTCAAGATCAGTAAAATTTCCTTGGATTGGTTAATTTGTTAATTACTTTCCTTTAATTAAATTAGTGTATTATCTTTTCAAATCAACAAAACCCCCCTTTTAATTATCTTGATATGATTAAATCTTTGTTCTTTTTGGATCCTTGAGAGACGATTCGGTTCATGCTCTATACTACAAATTAGTTTGCGAATCGGTAATTTTTATTATTTGACGAGGTCTCGACAACCTCTTGTCAGTACTAGGGGAAAAATTTGTGAATCAAGGGTGGTCTAAGGTCTAAATGAGTAAAAAAAATGCATAATCATCTCCGTTTTGCAAGTACACGCTAGGACTTTGCCTCAATAAGTTTAGAAGACTTATTCTAGGAGTTGGTGGGGTACTTTGGAAACTATAATCATGCACATAAACCTTCTCTAAGAAGAAATAAACTCAATCAATGGATTCATGAAAGACAAACTAAAGAGAGCAAAATGTTCTAAGATAGACATTCATAACAACTATGAACAATTTTTTCACTCAACACTTTCCTAAGCTAAACATGCATTGAACTCATTTGGCATCCTCAATTGTCTTATAAAGCAACTCTCATTCTTCTTTAAAAATAAAAAACAAAGTTTAGTGCTTAGATTCCAAATGGACTGGTAAAATTCAAATTATTCAAAACTAAAAGGATAGGATGTAGCTCAAAAATAAAACTAAACAAAGTCAACTAGCTAAACAAAAGAAATATATTTTTGGCAGCCGACATTATATACATCCCCCTTACAAAGGCTCCAAACTCGAGGTGGCACTCAAGCCGACACAACATACGCAACAAACAACATAAAAAAAATAAAGAATAAAATAAGGCAAGTTAAATAAAGATAGTAAGGGATAATAAAGTGTACTTGAAACACAAATTACCCCAAACTTAAAACAGACAGTCCCCAATGTCAACAAGCATAGCATCAAAGTACAAGAGGACAAAAGTCATGAATCAAAACAACATATCATGAAAAGATAGTAGGTCCACAAACAGATCGCAAAGTACTCAATATCCAACCATGAAGCATAATGGTTCAAAATAAAAGATACACAGTACTAAATAACGAACCAAGCTAGGAAGTCTAAGTTATATGCATCAAAGTACAACAGAGGGCATACCCTAAGACCAAACATAGCAATAGATGAAAATACAGTAAAACAGCTAAAACTGATCCGGGGGTGGGGGAAAACGATCATAGAGGACATCAAGCCAAGTATGCAAGTCCTGAAAACCTTATCTCTGCATGTCCTCAATGCCTTGGAGACGGGGGGTGAAGCTAGTCTCCATGCGCTCAAGGCTGAGCATAATGTCATCCATAGTGGGGCCGTGTGTTTTGAGTGGAAGAGGGTTGGAGGGGAAATGAGGGGTTAGGGTTAGGGATTTGGGGATTTAAGGGGTGTTTGGGGCCACGCACGACCACACAGCCATGTGATTTTCAAGAATGGGTTAGTGATGGAGACCAAGGAAGCTCAAGTAGAAGCCAAACAGGCCCAAAGCCCAAAGATGCACTACGAGGACTTGGAGGCCCAATGACAAGGTCAAGAGCTAAGAATAAGAAGGATTTGGATAAAGAATTCAACCACTTTTTCTCACTCAAACTCATTCAAGAAGAATAAGCACTCAAGATGGTCCAAATAAACCAAGTTGATGAAGGGCCCAATGTGGGGGTATGATTTCTTCTTAGTCATTTTATTTAATTATGTATTTGAACCTTTTAATCTTTTTAGTTTTGATTCTTATTTTCTTTTTGGGATATTTTGTAATAAAGGCCTATTGTTTGGGCTTAACTAAGTGCATAGCATAACTAGGGATAGGTGCTGCCTTCTAATTGGGTCTGGGCCACATTTACGCTAGGATTAGGGTTAAAAATGTGCTAGTTTGCTACCTCCTTTTAGCTAGACCTTGCCACACACTTAAATGCCTATAAATAGGCTTGTATTTGCTACATTTGGCATTTTTGAATTTCAGAATACAATTACACTCCTTTGTGAGTTTTTGAGAGCTTAGTTCTCTTGGGGTTCTTGGGTGAATCATCTTGGTTCTTATTAAAGGTTTCCTTACCTTTGGGGCAAATCTTTGCTTGACTTATCACTCCCCAAGAGTGTGGCGTCTTCTTCCTTCCATCCCCTGTCTTTTTTTCCATCTTTCTATTTTTCATTGTTCACGCCACTGTTTCGCGCACTGTTCACGTTAATGTTGATCTCACCTTTAATTCTTTTTAACAAGAAATCAACTCAAGGACGATTAGTAAAAATAATATGCATCCGACTTAGGTCATATCAGTTAGGTTGAGATTTGGACAAAACACACAGCCGTGTGATTTCACATGGCCTAGCCTGTGTGGTTCTCAGGAGTGAAACACATGGCTATGTGATTTCATAAGGCGAAGCTTGGGTTTTGTGGTGGGGGAGCTAAGGAAAGGTTCCTAGGCACCTAAACTCAACCAAAACAAAAGAGGGGATAACCCATAACAAATCAACAAGACAACAAAACATCTCCTAGCCATCTAAAACCAAAGAATACAACACGCAAGCACACAATGCACTAGTGATCAACACTTAAAACATGCAAGCACATGAATAAGAAAAGATGCATAGAGATATTTTGGAAATGTAGATTATACTCCCCCATGAAGAACTCCCAGTTGAAGGCATCAATTTGCGCAAGGGTAAACCAAGTCGAGCATACAATCACCTAAGTTATAAAAGAAAAACGTGAATAAGAATGAAATCAAACAAACAAACTTCAAAGAAAAACAAAATAAAAGTAAATGACAATAAGGGGAAAAGAGATAAAATGAAAAGAAAGCTTGGGTTGCCTCCCAAGAAGTGTTAATTTAAGGTTATTAGCTTGATCTTATGTCTTCATGGTGGAGGTGGTGGCTCGGAAAGGGATGAGGTGATTCCCCTCTCAATAGAATCTCCATGGAGGCCAGGCTTCAATTGTTGCATGTTGAGCGAGATCTTGTGAACATGGTTAAATTTCCCCCTTAATTTGTGTTTGTCACGGATGGTTTCACTAGGCCATGGGACCTTAAGGTGATTACACATAGAAGGGTCATTCATCAGAATAATGCATGCAATTTAGGAGGGTTAATTCCATTAAGATCATCAATATTGTGTCCTTTAATCTTGCAAAGCATCTTGAGATCCCTAAGTAGTATAGTAACTTCCCCTTTACTAAGGCTAGCATTGGTGATAACAGGTTATGTTGAATTTGGGCCAAGAAATGCATACTTGAGCTTGGGAAGAAGTGGTTCAAGTTCTACCTTTGGAGCATCACTTTCATTGAGTGGGGATGGAGTGTTGGTGACTTGCTTTGGCTCCTTAAGCTTACATCTTTGTGAATAGGGAAATATAGGAGGTTCTTCTGTATATATCTTTATGCATTCCTCCCAAATAGGTTCACCAATCACATCTACTCTCAAGCATGAATCTATCAATGTGGGTTGTTTGGGAGCATTAAACAAATTGAACTCAACCTTATCTTCACCCACCTCTAATGTCAATTTTCCATTCTTCACATCAATGACAGCCTCGACAGTAGCCAAGAATGGTCTTCCCAATATAATAGGAATTTGCAAATCCTCTTCCATCTCAAGCATCACGAAGTCAACCGGTATGTAAAACTTACCAACCTTTAGGGGAACATTCTCCAATATACGAGCTGGGTGTTTAACCGACCAATCTACCAATTGCAAAGAGATGGTGGTAGGCTTAAGCTCTCCAATATCAAGCTTCTTACAAAATAGATAGTGGCATTAAGCTCACCCTTGCACCTAAATCACAAAAAGTTTTGTCAATACTCAAATTGCTAACCAAACATGGAATAGAGAAACTAGCCGAATCTTTAAGCTTAGGGGGAAGCTTGTTTTGAAGAATTGCACTACATTCTTGTGTCAACGCAACTGTCTTTTAGTCTTCTAACTTCCTCTTGTTGGATAAAATCTCTTTAAAAATTTAGCATAAGAGGGCATTTTACCAAATGTTGATGTAGAGCTTTTTGAGTACCTCTAAGAATTTCCCAAATTGTCTATCAAGCCTTGCCTTTTGGTGATTTTGAGGGAAAGGCAGTGGCCACATGTATGGCTTTGGAGTATATATTTTTTAGTACCCTCTTCATCATCATTCCTCTTTTCTCCTATTTTTGGCTTTGGCCTCTCACTAGGCTCATCTACCATGACTTGATTTTCTTTATCCTTAGGCTCTTCCAATTACTTTCCACTCCTCAAGGAAACCAGATTCACTTGCTATCGTGGATTGGCTTCGGGTTGGCTTGGTAGTCTCCCCGGAGCTTGGCTAGACGAGCTTGCTAGTTGAGCAATTTGATTCTCAAGCATCTTATTGTGGGCGGCAAGTTGGTCGTACTTATTAGAGAGTTGTCTCATGGCTTCACCGGGTTGCCTCAAGGTCTCACTTTGTTGTTTCATAAAATATGTTTGCTCTTTTTGTACATCTAGCAAACTCTCCAAAAAGGCTTTGAGAATTGGGATCTTGGGTGGGTATTTGAATATTGGAGCTCCTTTGGTTAAAACCAGGAGGTGGCCCATTACCTTGTTGGTTGCCTTGTTGATGATTTCTCCAAGAAAAATTGGGGTGATTCCCCCAACGTTAATTGTAAGTGCTTGAGTAAGGATTCCCTTGAGGTTTGCTAAAATTACCATTATTGACAAAGTTGAGTTGCTCTATGGAGGGGTCTTGAGAATAAGAGTCTCCCAAATTGCATTCAGTATTAGGATGTCTGCCCCCCCCACACTGCATACTAATTGAGGGGTTTCAACAGAATTCAATGAGAGTAGGGATGGCAATGGGATAGGGCAGGGGAAGGTTGTAGCCCCCCTATACTTGCGCGAGTACCCGTTTTTTATTCTCTCACTGGTAGACGAGTACCCACGGGTATTTGCAAATACCCTTAAAATCATTAAAATTGAAAAAAGAAGAAGAATAAATTAAATAAATTTTAATATCATAATTTCTCATAATTTATCCACTACAAACTAATTTAGTTCAACAACTTTAAATAGTTAAAATCAAAATAACAATACAATTTTCTTGAAGAACATATATATATACATAACAATAATACAACTTTAAATACTTAAAATTATATATCGGGTACCCACGGGTACGGGAGAAATAACTCCCTCCCCCACCCTATTTAATAAATGGGTGTTAAACCCCTGCCCTGAGACGGGTATTACCCGCGGGTACCCATGGGGGATGGGGGAAATTGCCATTCCTAAATGAGAACTTGTCTATTTTTTTTGTCAAAGCATCAAATTTAGCGGTTAATATACTCATAGCATATACCTCAAATACCCCAGCAGTCTTCTTGTAGCTACCCTTTCACTTGTCCATTGATAGTTGTTAGAAGTTATTTGATCAATCAAAGCGGTGGCTTCTTCGATTATCTTTCCCATGAGAGCACCGCCAGCTGTGGCATCTATAGTAATCGTAATAGAATCTACCTCAAATACTCCAGCTAGTCTTCTTGTAGCTGCCCTTTCACTTGTCCATTGATAGTTGTTAGAAGTTATTTGATCAATCAAAGCGGTGGCTTCTTCGATTATCTTTCCCATGAGAGCACCGCCAGCTGTGGCATCTATAGTAATCGTAATAGAATCTACCTCAAATACTCCAGCTAGTCTTCTTGTAGCTGCCCTTTCACTTGTCCATTGATAGTTGTTAGAAGTTATTTGATCAATCAAAGCGGTGGCTTCTTCGATTATCTTTCCCATGAGAGCACCGCCAGTTGCGGCATCTATAGTAATCCTCACCAAATGGTTTAATCCATTGTAGAAAGTTTGAACAATTAACGAATCCGGCAGACCATGGTGTGGGCACTGTCTTTGGGGATCTTTATACCACTCCCATGCATCATACAAGGACTCATCATCCTTTTGAGTGAATGTAAAAATATCATGGTGAAGCTTGGCGGTCTTCGCCAGTGGGAAATATTTAGGCAAGGAGGCTTGTGAAAGCATGTCCCAACTAGTGAAGGAATTATTGGGCATAGAGTTAAGTCAAGCATTCGCTTTGTCTCTCAAAGATAATGGGAGCAATCATAGTCTTATAGCATCATCAGAGACTCCATAATCTTGAGGGAGTCACAAATCTCTAGAAATCCGGAAAGATGAGAGTTGGGATCTTCAATAGCCATACCCCCAAAATAAGATTGTTGTACCATGTGAATCAATGTTGGCTTCAACTCAAAGTTATTAGCTACAATTGTTGGTCTCACAACACTGGGCTAAAATCCTTATGCATTTGGTGTGGCAAAGTCTCTCAACCTCAAGTTGTTGTTTTCCAACCTATTTTGGTCCGCCATGGTGGCTTCTCTCTCTCTTCTTGTTCTTCTCAAAGTTCTAAGAGTTCTCTCAATTTCAGGATCGACTTCAATAGGGTCTCCAACACTTCTGGCTCTTCGCATCAATTATAAAGAGTACTTGAAAAAGAAAAAGGAAAAAGAAACAAAAGTAAAACTGAAAAAAAGATAAAGAAAAATTAAAATAAACAAAGACAATAATAAAAAAATACATATTAATAAAATCGCTGATGGTAGCGATATCGACACCGATCCCCAGCAACGACGCCAAAAACTTGTTGCTCACCTCAAGTGCACAGATCATACAAGTAGTAAAGGATATCATTCCCACGAGGATCATGTGAATACCGCACTATAACGATTATAATTGTCTAGTCAATTAATTAAAGTGATGAGACTAAAACTAAATTGCAAACGAATAAAACTAAGCGAATAACTAGAATGAAATATCAAGCGATTGAAACTCTAGGATTTGTGATTCATGATAGCACAATATTTTTCCCATTTAATTTTCCTCCCACTCTCTTAAGGTTCAATTTGGCTTAATTTGGTGAATCTTATCACACTTTATGATATTGGGCCCAATTGGTTCATTGTGGGAATTTTGGCATAATTTGGCTTTAATGTGCCTTGTTGGCAGTGTTCAGTAATTTGGCTATAAGTTGAGCTACAAATGTCTGATTGATGTGATTTTGATCTTGTAGAAAAGCTAAGATAAATATCTAAAGTTTCATGAGACCTCAGGAGCTTTATCACATGTTTGGACAATTTAAATTGAAGTTGAAGATGGAGCCAGAGAACTGATCCTGACAGTGTGACCTCTATGCATTCGGCAACCTATATCTCGAGTTGAAGGGGTCCAATGGATGTAAAAACAAGCCCAAATGAAATATGAGACATAAATATACAACTCTCATGAAGACCTCAAAGCCAAACTACGTCATTTTGGTCATGAAACTTAAGCTGGAAGTCTAGGATAAGCTGCTGACGAGATTAGGCCACCTAATTGGGCATAACTTGGGCTCTAGGCCCCCAATTAGCATGAAACCTAGGCCCAATGATTCCTAATTGACCTAGATTTGTGTGTAATGGATTTCCAATAATGTATGGACAAAAGAGGAGTTAGTTATATATAGAGGCAGCAGCAAAATGTGAGACAATAGATTCTACACTTTGAATTCAAAGTTTTCGGCTAGGTTTACTTTATGCTTTCTTCCCTTTCTTTGATTTTCGTTTGAAGCCTCAGTGGAAGGATAAACCCTTTTGATTAATTCACTGGTGTAAGGATTTCTTTTAGGGATATCGAGGTTTGGTTTTAATTTCGAATTTCGATTCTTGTTTTCTTTCTTTTCCTATCAATCTCTTCTCTTAGATCTTGATTGCGAATTCTTCTTGGGTTGATGCTTAATCTTTGAATTGAATTTGCATTCTATTTACATTGCAAATATAATCTGGGGATGAATGAACATGTTAGATGCTTAATTTGGCATGTTTAATTTCTAGATTAATAGGATTTGTAATGCTTAATCATAGGCTTGATTGAATTTAAGCTTTTAGATGGGTTTGGTGACTTGGATGATTGCTTATTTGTTTAACCCAATTCAATTATATCTTGAATGCTTAATTCAGAAATCACCAAAATTAATTGATGCTTAATTAGTTAATTAGGGATCAAGCAAGAATTAAATCAAGAATCAGAATCAAGTTGTTGGAACCAAAGATAAATTGAGAAATTGATTTTGGAACCAAAGTAGTTCAAAGAATTGAACCCCTCAAATTTTTGAAGATAACAAAGGCATTAAATTAGAATGAACAAGTAAAGTTTCATTTAACTAGTGTACAACATAATAGATAATCCAATAATGTTTATCTGGCTTAAGAATATGTTGATAATACTCTGATAAGGAAACACATTTGTAACTAATCCTTATTAGCGAGCATCCAAATATGACTCTTGTTTTGACTAAAACTGGTATGCGTCCAATATACTCTAAATTACTTTATTATATTATATTGGATCGTGCAAAGTTTCCTTACATAGCTCAGATTCAAACATTCGTCCAAAAGCTCCAATTCAAATAACAAGAATTGTTCATCATTAAATGCTGAAGAGACCTCTAACAATGTACGCGGCAAAAAGAAGTCAACTGAGCTGCTAAGCTGACACTGCTAACAACTACAAAGACCAACAAATAAGGAACTTTCTGCACACTCAGATAAAGCAGAACTAAGATATCATATTCTCAGTAGTCTCTGAGAATCAAAGTCACTTTTCAGAAGAAGCACAACACGATATCTGCTTATGCATATAATGCTGCTCAGAACGGTATTAAATGTTTTCGTTGGATGAAGAAGCTTATGAAGACTACTTCAAGTGTGCATTGCCTATAAATACAAGTGTCTTCAAATAAAGAAATAGAAGAAGTTTTACATGAACAAAAGAGAAAAAGATTCAAAGCTCACATTCTTTCTATTTCTTTACACTTTTGTATAGAGTCTCTCTCTTGAGAATTATTCTTTATCCTCACCTGTTATGAGTTAATCTCAAGTGTTGTTTACAACATCCTTTATTCAACTTAGTTGTTTAGCTTGAAGAGGTTGTGAATAAAAGAATACTAATGTGTTAGAACCTGAAGAGGTTTGAGAATACTTGTATACTTGAAGAGGTGGAGAATACTTGTAATCTTTGTGAAGATTAGTAGAAAATCCTTCTCGTTGAAAGGACTGGACGTAGCTCTTGGGTTGTAAGAGTGAACTAGTATAAACATCTGGTGTAAGCTTCTCTTCCCTCTACTTGTGTTTTATTTATTCACTAACATCTGGGGATTGCCATTGTTTTCTTAACAAAGTTTTTAAGTTAAACTTAAAACCTTTCAACTGCGTCCAAAAGAAGTTTCATAACAACCTTCTATGCGTCCAACAGACTGAGAAGCATTTCTTTTCGTCCATTACTTATTAAGTTTCAACAGGATTTTTGCTTGAACTTTTAGTTAAAGAAAAAGTTTTCCAAAATGGTTAAGAAACACAATTCAACCCCCCTTCTTGTGTTTCACTTGGTTATTTCAATTGGTATCAGAGCTCAGCCTCTTGGGTTGAGCATCTAATAGCAGAGGAAAAGATCCATTACAACCACAAATGGAGAACGAAGGACAAGCTATGAATAGACCACCTCTATTCAATGGAAACAACTATGACTACTGGAAGAAGAGGATGATTGCATTTTTTTATGCACAAAATATGGACATTTGGGACTTAGTCCAAAATGGCTATCAAATGCCCACCAACGCAGAAGGACAAGAACTTCCTCAACCACAATGGACAAAGGGACAACGAACCAGGCACCAGTTAAACTCAAAAGCTAAACATTATCTTATGTGTACCATCACCAGATCAAAATATGACAAAGTTCATAGCTATGAAACAACTAAGGAAATATGGGACACTCTCGTCGTAGCCCATGAAGGTTCCTCTCAAGTCAAGGAATCAAAGATAAGCATGCTGGTTATCAGTATGAGCTCTTCAAGATGGGAGAGCATGGAATTATTGATCAAATGTTTGGACGATTCCAAACAATCATCAATAACTTGAAATCTCTGGGAAAGACATATGAAAATCATGACCATATCAGAAAAATCCTGAGAAGTCTTTCCAAAAAACCTAGCTTCTTTCACCATGGAGGAACTCCTAGGTTCTCCTAATGTTCATAAGCTTGAACACCAAGAAGAGGAAAGTTCAAGAAAAGGAAAATCAATTGCCCTAAAAGCTCACAAAGGAATTGCGTCCAAAGCACTTAAAGCTGAAGAATCTTCAGATGAGACTAAGTATTCTGGAGAAGATGTCTCAGAAAATGATGAGTTATCTTTCATTTCCAGAAAGATACAAGCAATGTGGAAAAGGAAATTAGGCATGCGAAGAAAACACTTTGGACGAAGAGCACCAAATGATAGGACTGAGACAAAAGACAAAAGTCTAATCATATGTTGTGAGTATAAAAAGCCTGGACACATCAAGGCTGAATGCCCTTCACTAAACAAGGAGAAGGAGAAAAGGAGATTCTTTCCAAAGAAAAAAAGAGGATTAATGGCCACATAGGAAGATCTTAACCTCTCATCTACTGATAATAAAGAGGAAGCAGAAGAAGAAGCTAACCTACGCTTCATGGCAAGCACATCCTCTAATGAGGAAGAAGATGAGGTAACAAGCTCTGACCTTAATCTTCAAGAAGCATTTGATGAACCGTTAAATAATTCATCTATTTTAGCTGTTAAGTACAAATCCCTAAAAAAAAAGTTTTCAAAATTATGGAATATGAAAAATTGGTTTAGAAAAACAAGAGCTTGAAACCTATTGGGAAAAACTAAAAACTGAAAACTTTCTTTTAGAAAACCCTCTAAGTCCAATACGTCTGATGAAGTTAATAAACTTCAATCTGAGGTCAAGGAACTCATTAAGGATCTCAGTAAATTTGTGAGTAGCACCAAAAAGCTAAACACATTACTCAAATACTCCAGATACCCTCGTGACAAATCTGGACTGGGGTATCAACATACTGAGAAAAGAAATTTCCAAAAGACATCTACTTCTGTAAAGCCCAAATCCTCTTGCAATATTTGTAAAAAGAAAGGTCATTCTACATCAAAATGTTTTTACAATAAGAAATCAAGGTATTATGAATCTTCAAAAACTAACCTAAAACGACCCAAAAAGATATGAGTACCTAAAAATATGATAATACCTCTTGCAGATGTGCTTAGCAACAGGGAAGAGACACTTGTCATGGTACCTGGATAGTGGTTGCTCACGGAACATGACGGGATAAAGGTCTATGTTCCAAGGCCTCAGACTTAAATCAGGTGGCTTTGTCACCTTTGGCGAAACCAGAAGGGTAAAATAGTTGGAATAAGTAAGATTGGTAAGCATCATTTTCCTTTTATTGATAATGTACTTCTGGTTGAAGGTTTGAAGCATAATCTACTTTGCATAAGTCAATCATGTGATAGTGGATCCAATGTTTCGTTTAACCAAAGAGAATTTATAGTAAAAAACTCTGACGAATCCATACTTTTTACTACAAAAAGGCAAAACAATCTTTACAAGATTGACTTGAAAGATCTTTCAGATCAGAATGTATTATGCCTAGTATCCATAAAAGGAGAACAATGGATATGGCACAAGAAGCTTGGTCATGCAAGCTTGAGGTTAATCTCAAAGCTAAATAAGCATAACCTCGTGAGAGGACTACCAAAGCTTGTGTACAAATCAGATGTTCTATGTGAAGCATGTCAAAAGGGGAAACAAATCAAAAACTCTTTTGAGTCTAAAAATGTTGTTTCCACCTCTGGACTACTAAATGCTTCAGTCCATTCTACATGGTTAATGACATTCTTGGACTACCATTAAAGAAGCCGGCAACATCTATCTTTTCTTCTCAAAGCTATGTCTCAGGATCTCCTTCTGACAATCTGGGTAAACAATATCCCTGGGATCAAATGTTTGGATATAAAATAGATCCCATCCCTTGGACTTTTGACATACCTAGATTTGAGGATGAAGAAGAAACGGTTGGAATGGCTATGGAAGCTGAAGAAGAAACACAAGCTATATCTGTTGTTGCTCCAATATAAGTTTTTCAACCTGCATCCAACACTGAACTATCTATTGCTGTTAGCAATGTGAGAACTGATATAGAAACTTTTGCTGAAAGCCTTCCTCCTGCTGCTCCATAATCTGTTGTGCCCCCAGAATTTCAAGGTTATGTCAACTCACAGATGGAATCTATGTATAAGAGAGTTGAAGACCTCATCAGATCCCTATTTCAACAAGGGCCTCCTCCTCCTCCACCTTCTTAGCCAAAAACATTGCTTTTACCTTTGTTTACAAATTTCCTTTCTTTCAGTTTTCTCTTTTCAAAATTTTGTTTTACAATGATGGTCACCTCCATTTTTTTTATGACAAAAAGGGAAGAAATGGAAATTTGATTGATTTAATTGATATTGTTATTCGTTCAATAACTATGATTCAATAAAACGAGATATTCTATCATTGTGTTGCTTTGATATTTCCATTTACTATTACTCTAATATATGTTGCTCTGACGTTTTTCGTTTATTATTGCTCTGATACTTGTTGCTCTGATTTTTTATTACTGATAATAAATGAGATATTTGAAACTGCAATCTCTTTGTTAACTTATTCTGTATTGATAAGGATGTGCATGCTCTATTCTAATAGTTAGCATTTTCCCATCCTTTAATCGTATAAGTAATATATTAGTTAAAATTATCTTTGTCACTTCTTCAAACATAGCTCTCTATTATTTACAATAACTCTGATACACTTGATCTATGTAATTCTGATATTAATACTGGTAATTGCAATACTCTTAACTGTTCTTTTTAATATGCATTGCGTCCATTATCAACAGACAGCAATAACTAAACATAACTGGTTAAAAATTTTCTTCCTAAGTTATACACGCGTCCAATAAACTCTGTGTCCATTCCTTTTCTATGCATGTTCTTAGGGGGAGTTAGTGTTTTACTCTCGAGAATGTCTTGGGATTCAATCAAATTTAATATTTTTTGTTATCATTAAAGGGGGGAGATTGTTGGAACCAAAGATAAATTGAGAAATTTACTTTGGAACCAAATTAGTTCAAAGAATTGAAACCCTCAAAGTTTTGAAGATAACAAAGGTATTAAATAAGAATGAACAAGTAAAGTTTCATTTAACTAATGTATAACATAATAGATAATTGATCAATCATTTTGAGACACTTATGTTAGCTTTGTACTAGGCTTTATTAGATGTTTATTGTGCCCAATATTAGTATTTTAGCTTAGTTTAATGTTGTTGGGCCTCATTAAGCTTTAATGCAAATTGTGAATAATTCTTGGATTCTAATGCATTTTGACCTTTCCTCCTTGGTTAGGCCATAACTTAGGACTCGGTGATCTAATTGAGGTGATCTTGGTGTCTGTGAAAAGCTAAGACAAGGCTTTACAAGTTTCATGAAACTCAAGCTAGATCAGACTTTTAAGGGTCAAAATAGCCCTACAAGTCAGAGTGGATTTGTTGTCACTGGAATCTGAGTAGTGTGCACATATTGGACCATATCATGGGCTATAGGCCTCCTTTTGAGCTGAAACCGGTGCCATTGGAAAGCTAAAATGCATATCTCCAACTTCACTGAAGACCACTTAGTCAATAGATGCCGATTTAGGCATGATTATGAAGCTATAAGTTGGTTTGAATTTGGAAACATGTTCTGCCAACCTGACTTGATGTAGGTGCAATGTTTTTGGAATATCTAGAGTTGTAAAAGTCCAATTGGCATGAAACTAATGCCAAAAGTTTAAGGAGACAATTGTCTACAACTGTCATGAAGACCTCCAAGCCAAAATACATCGTTTAGGGCATGAAAGTCAAGCTAGAAGTCAGAGAAGAGTTGCCGACTAGAAGCCACCAATCATGCACCAACCCACCAACCATGCATCAAGCTACCATATTTGACAATTTCCATGTTTTTACAGCTTGCATTCATATTATTTTCAATTACAAATTGGTTTCTAAGATTAGTATAAATAGAGCCAATCTCTTTGTATTATACATCATTCAATTTGAAGTAAGTTTGAGTATTTGTTTGAAGAAAGTTGAAGTATTTGTGTGACTATTCTTTCTCTTCTTCTGTATTCTCTTTAGAATTTCGTTTTTGTTCTTTTATTTCTGAGTTCTTCCTTCCCATCCATGGAAGGCTAGGCTCTTATTGTAACATCTTGATTTTTAATTTACACTCCAAGGGTGAAAGAACAAAACACAGAAAAATAAACCTTTGGATAACTTGAGGAGGATAACTAGGTACTTAAAAAGCCCAGCTTATGATAACCTTAGAAGCTTTGATAGTATATAGGGAATGAAAAGAAACTTTCTGTAAGCTAATTTATCGTTAGGCTTTCAATCAAAATAGCATAGCTAAAACTTAGTAAAGCAAGGCTATCTCTAAACTTTAAATTCTAGCAAGTAACATGAACCAATTAAAATCAAATTAATAACTAAGGCTTAGATTATCAAATTAAGATTTCTAAGACACATTAAACTTAAGAAAGAAAATGATTCACACAAGTTCACACAATGACACTTCACTAAGCATAAGAATCATACACCTAGCACATAGACACATATATTCAAACCAAAAATCTAAACAAAATATACATTAGAAGCAAGACACATGGACTTAGGGATGAAAAATTTTATGCAAAA
The DNA here is from genome assembly GCA_023212625.1 of Styphnolobium japonicum. Classification (NCBI taxonomy): domain Eukaryota; kingdom Viridiplantae; phylum Streptophyta; class Magnoliopsida; order Fabales; family Fabaceae; genus Styphnolobium; species Styphnolobium japonicum. The sequence continues at coordinate 11,654,021 of JALBWW010000012.1, forward strand.
ATCTGCTCATGTAAACTGTGACACATCAACACACACACACACCTTGACACATACACACTCTAACACATTGACACACACACACTTACGCATGAACACTTACTGCACCGTGGCAGCCAAATGCACACACAAATGACACAACACACACTTGAAATTAATAAAGAAACATCACACAAAAAATTTTGCACTTTAGAATAAATAAACTAGCTTAAATGAAACAACACACCCACATGCACACCAACACGTCTATATGCTTGAAATTAAGAAAGAATGCTGCACTTGGAAGACACCTGCACCATCATGCACTTGAACTAATCAAATCTGCACTTTTAGAATGCAAAATGCATGCACTAAGACACGTTGCTATGCTGAACAAAAAGGAAGAGAAATGTGTCATGGCTGGCCGGCAACTTAAGGGGAATAATCAGCCCCTTTAACATTCTCATTTGAAGACCATGTGGCTGCTGGCCATGTTACCAAGTGGCAACCAAACATGTAGAGAATATTTTGCATGTAAGACATAATTATGGCCATGGTAAGCCAAGGGAATCCTGTCATATTCCCATAATTTGGTTGGAGAATTTGCCATCATTAGGGCACAACGTCCTTGCTTCCTTCCACTTAGCTAACCTAGGCTTATTTATATACTAGGACATACACCTCACGCACACACACAAAACTCCTGCATCTAAATAGAAAGAAAGGGACGTGAAAAGGAGAGGGGACGTGAGGAAAGAAAGGGTAGGAAGCAAGCCATGATCTCACTCACCATTTCCTTCAATCAAGCAAGAACCAATCTGTTTTATTTTCTTTTCTTTCTTGGCTTGTTCTTATTATATTTCTAACCTTTCTTTTATTGATTTCAAGCTTGAAAGGTTGTTGTTACAGTTTCACTAAATTTTGATTTCAAACACTAATTTTAAAACAAGACTAGTCTAGTAAGAATTCCTAGTATGATTCTAGCCAATCTGTTTTTGTATAACCATTTGCTTACTTGATCTTCTATAATCCTAAATGGTCACTGTTTGGTAAGGTATTAAGGAGTATGAATAGCTTTCATAACCTATTTTATTACTAGTATTAGAATTTATCAATGATACTTGACTTACTTTGCTTAACTTCCATGAAATTCCTATGCTTTAACTAGGTGTTGTATGACATTTAAATTAGCTTAAGCATTCTGTTTTAAATAATCATGCCTGTATATCTATTTTATGGTTATGTATGGCCACGGTTTTGAGAAGGAAAAATCATTTCAAGAAGGTTTATGTTTTGTAACCTTGAGTTGATTTCAATTGAACTAAAACTCACCACTAAAGACTATGTTAAATGACATGTTGGAGGAGTGGCCTTTGGCCTATGTATCATCTTGAAAGGTGATGGGAATTCCCTATGTTTATAAGGCAGCCCTAATGGAGGGAAGAATGGAAGGAATTGGTTTGAAAGACCTATGTTTGAAAGTGGTTGAGTATAAATGATTCATGAAATCTTCTCTAAATTATGATGAATACTTTGTGTTTTATAAATTGAAGTTCATATTACTCTATCTATTTTTGTTATAGTATGTTTTGAAAGAAAAAGTTTGTGAAATTTATTACTTGATTTATGACGTATAAGTTTTATTTTAATGCTCGTTTCCTACTAAGATTACATAATCTTATCCTAATTTTACTGCTTTTCAAAATCAAAGAGAAATGGGGATTACCACCATACTAATTGAAATTGAGTGGGAATGGTTATATTCTGTGGAGGACGGTGGTCATATAAAAGTGATCAAGGATATCCGATTCCATTTAGTTGACACTTGATCATCATAATGTAAATAGTAGTAATTAGGGCTTATGTCAAGAAGTCTTGGAAGTTTTGTTTAGGCAATTTACTTTAGGTAATTTGCTTAATGTTGTAAATATATCAAGACATATTTCTCTATGCCCATGAACGAAATCAAGGCTTTTAAGCCATGTGAAATGAAGATGGAGCTACCTATGTCGTGTGTTAACTTATGCTTGTTATCACTAACTTATATTACTAATTGGATAATTTAGTATATGTTGTAAAAATTGAATATTCAAGTGAACTTGGCATGAAATCTATTAATGAACCTCATTTGGATTCTTAAACTTGCCTTGACATTTGGACAAGGATCTTAACTAGGATAAATCGTTTAAGTAAATTCAAGATAACATGATAAAATAGAACATTGGACCTAGAAGAGTTTAAATAAAAGAATAAATTGGTGACAGATTCCAGGATGGCAAAAATCTAACCGAGTGTCCGAGATAAGTAGCCACCGTTTCTTTTAGCCAGTTCTAAGGTAAGGTCTCTTAGACTATGTAAATTCTTATAATAAAATTGTCTAGGTTAAGGATTTATTTCCATGATTGACAACTCCTCTTAGAATCTAGTAATTCTTAGTGAAGATTTAGTGATTTTTAATTAGCCTACAGAAGGCAATATACTTATGTTTGTTGGGATTAGATATCAGAGTGGTTACTTGCGAGTCATATCTAGTTCCTCCTTACCTGTATAATTAATTGTATAGTATTTTTATTTACTATGAGGGTGGTTACAGTTTTTGGTATCAGAGCACGATTTCCAGGAAATTGAAAGGAGTTTAATGTGGGTGTTATTTCGTAGGGAAAAGAGATTAATGGCACCAAGAAAGCCTACTAGAGCTTCCAAAACCCTAGAGGTCCCGGAGAATATGATGGCACGAATATTAGGAGCCATGGAAGGAATGGCATAAGCTTTCAAAACTCAAACAGCTATTCTGCAACAAATGCAGGAGGCCCAAGGAAGAAACAACGAGCCTAACCCAAGGAGGGAAAGAGAAGACCCTGAAGGAGAAATCCCAATAATTAATCCTAGCTTTCAGGGACTATCCGAATTCAGAAAAGCCAAGCCACCTTCTTTCCATGGAGATCATGACCTTGTGAAGGCAGAAAAGTGGATTATGTAACTAGAAAAGATTTTTGAGGTAATGAGGTGTACATATGCTCAAAAGGTCACTTTTGCTACTTATGTGCTTGAAGGAGAAGCAGAGCATTGGTGGAAGGGAGCCTGAAGATGTGTTGAAGCGAGGGAAATACATGTCTCTTGGGAAGTGTTTCAAACCACATTTTATGATAAATATTTACCTGACAATGTGAAAAATGAGAAGGAAGCAGAGTTTATTCAACTCTGATAGGGGAACATGACTATGGGGCAGTTCATTTAATTACCAAACATCATGCGTTTATGGGTACCGACATAAGGCAAGCATTAAGAACACTATAATTGAATCAAAACAATAATCTTTCATTAATTAAAAAAGGTTCAAAACTTTGTCATATAATTATAGAAGAGTTACATTCCTATCCTATATAAGAGACCTAGGCTCTCATGTTTACAAGAAAGCTCATGATAATTGAAGAAATAAAAGACATCACAAAGAAATAGTGGTAAAGATGAGAGGATTCCCGAATTTCTTCAAGAACGATCTTCTTCTCTTCAATTTTTCACTTGTCGATCTTCAATCCTTGATCTTCCTCCCCTTTTAGGGTTTCTCTCCTCTTTATTTTATATGTCTTGCCTCCCTTTTTGTTTCCTCGTGTGTGGAGGTCTTTCTCGCTTTCTATTTCATGCAACCCAAGCTCAAGAGGTCTAATTTATGCATAATTGGTACATAGCATGATCTAGGCCATGTATTTTCACATGGTCGTGTGATGCTCTGGAGTGAGAATTCGAAAATGTGTCCAACTAAAAAGTTGTAGCTTTGTCTATTAGCTTTCCAACGCAATAAAAATCATCTTTGTAGCTCAAGATATGGCCATTTTACTGCTAGGAGATCAGAGAACTTTGGGATTCAGCAACAATCTCTGATTAAGTTTGTGGATTCTCGAAGGAATGAGTCCAAAATGTCCATTAAGTACATGAAAACATCAAGAATGAGAGGAAAGGAGTCAAAATATAAAAGTATATAAAATATAGCAAAGAGAGATATGATTCAATCAAAACCAGTCCAAATCCATGTCAAATCAAGCAATAGATATTTGTAATTTACTCACACATCATGCTTTGGCCATGGGTTTTTGAGAGAGTAACAAGAGGTTATCGAGACCAATCAAATAATAAAAATAACCAGTTCACAAACTAATTTGTAGTATAGAGAATGAACTGGTTATTTTTATTATTTGATAGGTCTTCACAACCTCTTGTCAAATTTGGCGCCGTTGCCGGGGATCCAAGGCAAATATTTGATCATTTCAAGACCCCATCTAACTCTAACAAATGTGTTTGTTTTGTTTTTGAAGCTTTTTCAAGTAGAATTCGGCTGAAATTGGGTAAAGGGCATTGTGTCAAGAATTTCGATTTGGTAAAGTATCTCTGATTGACTTGAATTTTGGTACACTAATGGAAAACATTATTCTGAGAAAGGCTCACTATTTATAGTGATGTCACCCTTAGTTTAGCCAAATTCCATCGTTTAGACCACTTTTTCAATTTTTTAATATTTTTTATTATTTTTTTGGATAGTATTTTTGTGTAGATTTTACCCTATGATGGTTCCATAATTTTTAAAATTCATTTGATACTGTTTTTATTTTTATTTAATTTTTTGGAGTATTTGTTTTAGGAATTTTTAGTGTTTTAGTTGTTATTGCTTTTCTAATACCTTCTTATGAACTGCATGCTGTATGACTAGGTCTGATCCTGGTACCTTGCATTCATTTGATCCTGAAATTGATAGAACATTTCATACACTTCATAGAATTCATAGGACTGGTAGTAGTATTCATAGAGCTAATAGAATTACTTCTGGAATTAGGCTTGAACTTGACATTGCACCTAATCTTATTGACTCTTTTAATCCCGTTGAGTCTATCATCTAGTACTTGATTAATCCGAGCATCGAGTCTGCTGATTTTACTATGGCTGACTATAACAATAGGACCCTTAAGGAATTGGCTGCACCTGATGTGAATTATCAACCTTTATGCATTCAATATCCTGAACTTAATGTTGATTTTGAGTTGAAATCTATATTGATACACTTGTTGCCCAAGTTTCATGGTCTTGCAGGTGAAGATCCACATAAGCATTTGAAGGAGTTCTAGGTTGTCTGCTCCACCATGAAACCTCATGGAATAGCTGAAGATCACATCAAGCTAAGGGCCTTTCCTTTCTCCTTGGCTGGTTCTGTTAAGGATTGGTTATATTACTTACAACCTGCTGCCATCACTTCTTAGAACTGCTGCAATAAGGAAAGATATTTGTGGCATAAGGCAAATCAATGGTGAAACACTCCATGAGTATTGGGAGAGATTCAAGAAATTGTGCTCGAGCTGCCCACACCATCAAATTAGTGATCAACTGCTGATCCAATACTTCTATGAAGGATTGATGCCAATGGAAAGGAGTATGATTGATGCTGCAAGTGGTGGAGCATTGGTAGATAAAACTCCAGCTGCTACCAAAAACTTAATTGCAAACATGGCAGCAAATTCTCAGCAATTTGGTAATCGAATGGGTGCTACAACCAGGGTAGTCAATGAAGTTAATACCTCTTCACATGCTAATCAACAAAGGGTGGAACATAGATTGGATGAGCTCACTTCTTTGGTCAGACAGATGGCAATGGGACAACACGAACCACCTGTGCAAACCCCTGCAAGAGTTTGTAGCATATGTTATAGTTCCTCTCATCCTACATATTCGTGCCCCACATTGCAAGATGATTCTAAGTTTCAAGACCAATCTGTGGCTGCAGCTGGTATATTTCCTGGGAAGCCACAATTCCATCAGCAGCAACAACAAAAATATGATCCATTCTCCAATACTTACAACCCTGGATGGAGGGACCATCCCAATCTGAGATATGGGAATGCATCAAATCAGTAGTCACCAAACCAGTATAGACCACCATTCCAGCAGCAAGCAAGGACAAATCAATTTCAGCTACATGCTGGACCAAGTAGACCACCATTCCAGCAGCAAGGTCCTGTAGCCACGAAATCTGAGCCCTCATTGGAGGATTTGGTGAAACAGTTGGCCACCAATAACATCCAGTTTCAACAGAGAACTGAAACCATCATTCAGAACTTGGAGACTCAAATTGGTCAACTTGCCACATCTATTCATGAATTAAAGTCACAAGGTTCTGGCCAATTACCCTCTCAAACCACTCCAAACCCTAAAGGCAATATTAGTGCTATAGCTTTGCGCAGTGGTAAGCAAATCAATGGACCAGTGCAGCAGATAGTTCCAAATTCTACCATTGATTTTGCAGTAAATTTAGATACTGTAGCAGATTCAACAGCAAATGATCCTACAACAGCCAAGCAGAAAACCAGATCAAACCAGCAGTTGACAGAAAATTCAGTACAGCAGAAAAGTGAACATTCACAAAAGTCAGCTTCCAACATTCCTCTTCCTTTTCCCAACCAAATGATACAGCCGAGGCATATGGTTGAGACTGACTTGGATAAGGAAATTATGAAGACTTTTCAGAAGGTTGAGGTGAATATACCTCTCCTAGAGGCAATTAAACAAATCCCCGAGTATGCCAAGGTTTTGAAAGAGATGTGCACCTATAAGAGGAAGCTAAAGGGCACTGAAAAAGTGAGTATGGGGAGAAATGTCTCTGCTTTGATTTAGCCCAACCTACCTCCCAAATGCAAAGACCCAGGCACTTTTACCATCCCTTGCACCAAAGGGCACCAACAGTTCACTCATGCCTTGCTAGACTTGGGAGCCTCCATCAATATAATGCCAAAGTCAGTTTACACTTCCTTGCATATGGGAGAGCTAAAGTCCACCGGCATTGTCATTCAGTTAGCAAATCGGAGCACTGCTCAACCTGCAGGAGTGTTGGAGGACGTTCTGGTTCGGGTAAATAATTTAATATTCCCAGCTGATTTTTATGTGTTAAATATAGAAGATGAATCTGCCTCTTCCCCACCCCCATTGATCTTAGGTAGGCCATTTTTGAAAACTGCTAAAACTAAGATTGATGTGCATGCTGGTACCCTTTCCATGGAATTTGGTGATGATATCATTCAGTTTAACATTTTTGATGCCATGAAATACCCTTTAGAGGATCATTCTGTTTTTCATTTTGATGTCATTGATTTACTGGTTGATGATATGCATGCTGATATATTGGCAGAGTTTCCTGAAATTGTAGGATACACTGATAGCATAGCTTGCGATACTTGTTCTGCCTGCTTCAGACATTTTGGTTGTAAACCCAATGCAATATGTGCAACCTGTGCTGAGATTTCTACATACTTGTCATGTGTTGTTGTTAATTCTGCTGACATTGATGATTCTGTTTCTGTTATTAATGGCAATGATGCTGTTATTAATGATGTTGTGATTCATCCTACTGCTAAGTGTGATTCTTTTGATTCCATAGGATATGATGATGTTGTTTTGCAAGATTGTGCACAACTTGTAGGTGCAGGTACAACAAGTGCAACTGCTGAGAATTTAGCAGATTTAGTTTCGGTTCCAAAACTAGTACCGTCAGTCCAGCAAGCACCCTCCATTGAACTTAAGCCCCTGCTCGAGCATTTGAAGTATGCATTCTTGGAGGAGGATGAGAAGCTCCCGATGATAGTGGCCAAACACCTCCAACCTGAGCAAGAAACCAGATTATTGGAAGTTTTGAAGCAACACAAAAGGGCAATTGGTTGGACACTTGCAGACATTCCTGGTATTAACCCCTCCACATGCATGCACAGGATATTACTTGAGGAGGAAACTAAACCAGTGAGACAACCCCAGAGGAGACTGAATCCTCTCATTCTAGATGTGGTGAAAAAAGAGGTGACCAAGCTACTGCAGGCTGGCATTATCTATCCTATCTTTGACAGCAAGTGGGTGAGTGATCAATCAATTTGAGACACTTATGTTAGCTTTGTATTAGGCATTATTAGATGTGTATTGTGCCCAATATTAGTACTTTAGATGAGTTTAATGTTGTTGGGTTTCATTGGGCTTTAATGCAAATATTGAATAATTTTCGGATTTTGATGCATTTTGACCTTTCTTCCTTGGTTAGGTCATAACTTGGGACTCGGTGATCCAATTGAGGTGATCTTGGTGTCTTTGGAAAGCTAAGACAATGCTCTACAAGTTTCATGAAGAACTCAAGAGCTGGATCGGAATGCTAAGGGTCCAAAATATCCCTGCAATGCAGAGTGGGTTTGCTGTCACGGAACCATCTGGGCAGTATGCACATATTGGACTATATAGTGGGTTATAGGCCTCCTCTTGGGCTGAAACTTGGTCACTTGAAAGATAAGACCCATATATCCAACTTCAATGAAGACCATTTTGTCAATAGATGTCGTTTTAGGCATGCTTCAGAAGCTACAAGTTGGTCTGAATTTGGAAACACGTTCTTCCAACCTAACTTGAGGTAGGTGAAGTGTTTTTAGCATTTCTGGAGTTCTAAAAGTCCAAATGACATGATTCAAATTGGAGATTTTCAAGGCGACAACTGGCTACAACTTTGATGAAGACATCCAAGCCAAAATACACCGTCTAGGTGATGAATTTGAAGCCAGAAGTCGGATAAGAGTTGTTGACTAAAAGCCACCAACCATACACCAACCCACCTACCATGCACCAACCCACCAACCATGCATCAAGCTTCCATTTTTGACAAATTTCAGATTCTTATAGCTTGTATTCAGATTATGTACATGTACAAATTGGCTTCTAGGATTAGTATAAATAGACCCAACCTCTTTGTATTAGAGGCATTCAATTTAGAAGTAAGTTTCAAGAAAGTTTAAGTATTTGTGAGAGTTTTCTTTCTCTTCTTCTTCATTCTCTTTGCAATTTCGTTTTTGTTCTTTAAATTCTGAGTTCTTCCTTCCCATCCATGGAAGGCTAGGCTCTCATAATCAATCCAAGGGATTAGCCATCTTGTTGTTTAATTTGGAGATCTTGTTTTGCTTGTTCATATTGCTTAATTGTTATTCAAGTTTCTCTTCTTCCTCTTTTGATTTTTATCTAGATTAAATTGCTTAATTTGATTTAGATATTGATGTGGTAATAGCTTTATTATCATGTATTCAAAGAGGATCATAAAGATTAAACAATATATTAAAGCTTTTTGATAGATTGTTTAGCTTGGTTAAAATCTAGATCTTAAGTTAATCTATGTTGGATGGTGCTTACTTTATCTAACCTTGGTTAATCAAATCCTAGATGCTTATCTAGTAAAGAATTCCTGGATCATGTTAAGGCTTCTTGATGTGATCTAAGGCCAAGAACATGGTTAGCAATTAAGTGAATTCCTTGTGATCAATGATGAGTTAAACTCAAGATCGGTAGATTTCCTTGGATTGGTTGTTTCTTTAGATTTGTTTACAACTTTGAATCTCCTACTTTGATTAATCTTGTTAATCAACAACAAAACCCCCCCCCCCTTTTCTAATTATCTTGATCTAATTAAATCTTTGTTTTTGGATCCTTGAGAGACGATTCGGTTCATTCTCTATACTACAAATTAGTTTGTGAACCGGTTATTTTATTTGATAGGTCTCGACAACCTCTTGTCAGTGAGCCCGGTGCAAGTAGTTCCAAAGAAATCTGGGGTGACTGTCGTGGCCAACCAGAAGAATGAGCTCATTCCAACCCGAGTGCAGAATAGTTAGAGAGTTTGCATTGACTACCGACGTCTCAACCAAGCCACTCGGAAAGATCATTACCCCCTTCCGTTTATCCATCAGATGCTGGAACGGCTGGCTGGTAAGTCCCATTACTGCTTTTTGGATGGCTACATTAGATACTTCCAGATCCATATTGCACCAGAGGATCAGGATAAGACCACATTTACCTATCCCTTCTGCACCTTTGCTTACAGACAGATGCCCTTCGGCCTCTGCAATGCCCCTGGTACCTTCCAACGATGCATGGTGAGCATATTTTCTGATTTCTTAGAGGAGTGCATGGAGGTATTTATGGATGACTTCACTGTCTATGGTTCTTCTTTTGATTCATGTTTAGCTAGCCTATCTAGAATGCTGCAAGGATGCATTGAGACTAACCTTGTGCTAAATTTTAAGAAATGCCATTTTATGGTAGAACAGGGTATAGTTTTAGGCCATGTAGTATCCAGTAAGGGCATTAAGGTAGATCCTGCCAAGATTGATGTAATTACTTGTTTATCTTGGTCATGCAGGTTTCTACAAGCACTTCATTGCCGACTTCAGCAAGATTGCCCTTCCACTTTCCCACCTACTGCTGAAAGATGTAGAGTTTAATTTTGATGACAAGTGCAAGGCAGCTTTCAACCACTTGAAGCAAGCCTTGACCAGTACCCCTATCATCCAGCCACCTGACTGGACATTGCCATTTGAGTTAATGTGTGATGCTTCTAACTATGCAGTAGGAGCAGTCTTGGCACAGAGAGTGGGGAGAGCTTCTCATATGATACACTATGCTTCCAGAACTCTGGATGCTACTCCGGCCAACTATACCACAACCGAAAGAGAGCTTTTAGCCATTGTTTTTGTTTTGGATAAGTTTAGATCATATTTGCTTGGCTCTAAGGTTGTTGTGTTTACTGATCATGCAGCTCTTAAGTTTCTTTTGAAGAAGCCAGAGGTAAAGCCCCGACTAATAAGGTGGATGCTACTACTCCAAGAGTTTCATATAGAGATCTGTGACAAGAGTGGAGCAGAAAATCTAGTGGCAGATCACTTGAGCCGCATTGAAAGGGCTTCAGATCCCTTCCCTGTACAGGACTCCTTCCCAGATGAGCAGCTTCTGCAGCTGCAACGTAAGAACACCTCCCCTTAGTTTGCAGATATGGTTAATTTTTTGGTTGCTGGTGTTCTTCCTGCATATTTTACTAGAGCTCAATCTGATAAATTGAAAAGTGAGTCTAAGTACTATGTATGGGATGATCCTTATCTGTGGAAGCTTTATAGTGACTAGATTATTAGAAGATGTGTCTCTGATCATGAGTTTCATTCTATTCTTAGCTTTTGTCATACATTTGCATGTGGTGGGCACTTTGGCTCCCAACGTACAGCTAGGAAGGTTTTGGACTCTGGATTGTATTGGCCTACCCTATTTCATGATGCATATCTGTTTTTTAAGTCTTGTGAACAGTGCCAGAGATCAGGGACAATTTTACATAGGAATGAGATGCCTCAGCAGCCTATGCTGTCTTTCGAGATCTTTGATGTTTGGGGTATTGATTTCATGGGCCCTTTCCCTGTTTCCTTTGGTTTTATTTATATTTTGTTGGCTGTTGATTATGTATCTAAATGGGTGGAGGCAAAAGCCACTCGGACTGATGATTCCAAAGCTGTTGTGGACTTTGTTAAATCACAGATTTTCTATAGGTTTGGAATCCCGAGGGCCATTATCAGTGATCAGGGTTCACACTTTTGTAACCAGAGAATAGAGGCTTTGATGAGAAAGTACAGCGTCTTGCACAAGGTTTCTACACCTTATCACCCCCAGACAAACGGACAAGCCAAGGTCTCAAACCGAGAGATCAAGCACATACTTGAGAAGACAATCCAACCTAATAGGAAGGACTGGAGCCTGAGACTTGAGGATGCTCTATGGGCTTACCGAACTGCCTACAAGACACTGATAGGAATGTTCCCATACCGGATTGTCTTTGGGAAGGCGTGCCTCCTTCCGGTGGAAATTGAGCATAAATCCTATTGGGCGGTGAAACAGTGTAACCTTGACTTGAGTCAATCTGGATCTCAAAGGAAGCTCCAACTTTAGGAACTTGAGGAGCTTCGATTAGAGGCATATGAGAACTCCCGGATCTACAAGGAGAAGACTAAACTCCTTCATGATGAGATGTTGGTACGAAAAGAGTTCACCATTAGTCAAAAAGTCCTTCTCTACGACTCTCGCTTCAAACTTATGCCCGGTAAGCTTCGTTCTAGGTGGCTTGGTCCTTTCATTGTTATTAATGTTTTTCCTCATGATGCAGTAGAAATTAAGAGTGAAGCCACCAACAAAGTGTTCAAAGTTAATGGTCATCGCCTCAAGAATTTTTATGAAGGAGCTCAAGAGAACCTCATGGAGGAAGTTCAACTGCAGGAGGTCATCTACCATGATTGATCACTACTTCGTTAAAAAAAAAAATAAAAGTCACGTTTAAGGTCAATGGCCAAATTCCCCCACACTTAAGCTTTTGCACTCCTAGGCAAAACACATAAGAACAAAACTAAAGAAAAACAAGAAACATCATATTATTAATCTAAAAGCATAAAAACTGATTATACCTAATCTAATCCACTTTCGTAGGAAAACACGATGGCACTTAGCATGTGCCACAAGCCTTTAAACCCCTATGTGTCCCTAGTGGACGAGTTATAGTCTCGTGAGGGTTTACCAGGATGATACCCACAAACATGTAATACTTTATTTAATCCATTCAACTAATTTTTAAATACAAGCATTGTATCAAATATAATCATGCTTTAATCAGAAATAGGCATGTTCGAATTGAGTAAAATTCCTCACAAGTAACACTCAAATCACACAAGGTGTTTAGGTTAACTATTTATGCTCAAGTCAGTCAAACTATGAAAGTATTTTACCATAGGCTTGCATATACATCAATTCTCCACTACTTAAATCAAATAAATTGCAAAAATCAAGAGGTCTTTCAAAAAGGTTGTAATGGAACTTATAAGGTGATGGAAGGGAACAATATGGATAATAGCAGGTTAAAATCAAAGAGAATAAAAGAGCATTGAGGAGTAACTCAAGTAGAAAGCATAAAATTTTTACCCAAAACCATAAAATGCTCATTCTCTTCACACATTCCTTCCTTTTTCTATTCTTTTCTTTTTCTTTCTTTTTTTTTTCTTTTTTGTTTTTTTTTTGTTTTTTTCTTTTGGTACCAAGCATTTCATATCAACACACCAATTCCCCCACACTTAAATCATTGCAAGCAAAAGAACTCCTCCAATAAGAAAATCAATGCTCTCCTATTCCCTAAGGTAAGGTAAAACATGGTTTTTCACTCAAAACTTGTAATGAGCTAAGAACAAAGAATGGGCAAATAGGCTCAAACGGAGTTAATAATTGGATAAATGCAAGGTAGGTTTATTTGGCCAAAGCAGGTAAGTCAAGAAAAAATGCCTCTGTCATTTTCATGCAACATACAGACCAATGTAATCTCAAATCAATTCAATGCAAGTTCTAGAAAATAAATTCATAATTGACATCACTCATGAAAGAAAATAAACCAAGTGTAAGTATTGAACTTGGAAAAGTCAAAACTCATAAAGGTATGGAACATTCACTCAATTCAACCATGCTTTCTTCCTAATATCCACAATCATATACACATGTATATCATGAAAATGATTTAACTATAAACTGTTTTGCATACTTTTATTATCAATTAAGCTCAAATTCAGCACATGCTTGCATCAAAATTAATTGAAAAGATTAAAATGAATTTTTTTTTATATGCAAGATCAAAATAATTTAAGACATACTATGAAATGCAAGTTAAGATGCGTCTCAAGAGCAAAATTACTCCTTACTCTTCCATCATACATCTAATAAGCTAGTAACAATAAAGATTAGCTGGTTAGTTTTTTTTTAAACTAAACTATGTACATGGTGTTGTCAACTATCCCTCCCCCCAACTAATTTAAGACATTATCCCCAATGTCAAAATAAAGATAGGTAGAGTGTAGAAGGTCTTACCAGAAAACTGCAAATCGGGCCTGAAATAAGAAAAATTACAAAAAAAAACTAAAACCATAAGAGAAAACAAAAATTCACAAGGACAAAGTCAAATCAAGTTGTTGCTTTTTGCTACTGCTGCCTTAATCCCAATTCAATGGAGTCATTACTGGATGACGTTGGGGGACAAATTTCATGTAGTTGATCAAGCAATTTGTCAGGGGTTGCAGTGATTACAAGAATTTGACGTGTCGCTTGTGAGATGAACCTTTGTTCTACAACATGATCAAGAAAACAAAACAAATTGTCATAAAAACCATTAATATTTAAAATACCTGTGGGTTTTTGGTGAAAGTTCAGTTGTGACCAGGATGTAATTTGGAAGAGCTCTTCTAAAGTTCCAAAACCACCATGTAGGGCAATAAAGGCATCAGCATTTGCTATCATAATATTCATGCGTTGGTGCATGCAAGATACCATTACTTCATGACCTACTGTTTTTCCAATGGGATTGCCAATAGCTAAAGGACTAGGAATGACACCAAGGACTTTGCCACCTCCTAAATGTGCAGCAGTTGCTACACAACCCATTAACCCAAGACTACCTCCTCCGTAAACTAAATGGATTTCTCTCTCAGCTAGCACTTGTCCAAGATGGTGTGCAATATTTACAAACTCTTTATCTTTCCTAGGATTAGATCCACAAAAGACACAAACACTCTTGATCCAACGAACTGAAGTGACTTTCATTTGTTTTTCTTTTTGTACTCTCACCTTATCAATGATCTGAAGAGAGCAAAGTGCATTATTTAAAGAATTAAAACTCAAATGTAATAATTACACCTATAAAGGAGGGGTAGATCCGTGTGTCAGGCAAGTTTGAAAAGAAGCACAACAATGATAATAGCTATATGACAAGGATAAAAGACTAATCTATATGTGTCAGAAGAAGTTTGAAAATACGCAACGCATATTTCAAAAAAAGACAGCTAAAATTTTGTTTTTTTTTATGAATTTTGTTTGTTTGAAATTTTTTTTGAAATTTTTTTTAATAAACAAGAAGAAAAAGGAAAAATAAAAAATAAAAAATAATACTTACAGGAGATGTGATTGTGGCTCACATTTTCCTCTGGTGTTACGTCCAGTAACGGCTTAAATGCTCTTTATGGGCCGATGGTCGGTTTCCCATCCAATTTTCTTAAAAATTAGCAAACAAGGTCTTTTTTAGTCAGATTCCCGAGACTATAACGCTCATGTTCATTTTTGAATATTGGCCATAAATCGAGAAGTACTCTCTGCACATCTCCACTAGGATGCAACTCAAGAGTCAATAGAATGTTGTCTAAATACTCCTTACTCATGCCATCCTTAATGAAGTGAATTTTATCAAGTTGATTTATCGACGCCATTCCAATTGATCTGCATTTTGTGTTACAAGTCCATCTTGCACATTTAAAGCAGACTCGTAACCTTTTTGCTCTTCGTTTCTTTGCATATGAACTTGTGCCGAGCCCTGGCATATATGAAACAAGGGCGTCAGAAAATTCCCCTGTGATTCGAACATTTGCTTCGATCAACCAACGTATATCCGCAGGGATGCCTTTGTGCATAAGCATCCTTAATCTCTCAAACCTTGCACAATAAATGTTAGTTAAAGCATTTTGAGGGAGAGAAGGGAATTACTTGCGGAGGTTAAAAAGCTGATTATCCATTTAGAAAGAAAGAAGAAAGAGAGAAAAAAAAATTGAGTAAAATTATATACAGATTTCAGTGTTTGTGGGTAACTGAAGGGACTGAAAAAGATTTTCACGGAGTACCGTTATCTGCCATTTAACCGGTGAAAAATCATCTATCAAAGAAAAACAAACAAAATAAAGATAGAAAAATCAAACTTTGATAGATTTTCTCACTTGGCACCGTTTTTTCTGTCTCGATTCCTGTGATAGCAAATAAGTCAAAGTTTGAAAAATGAAAGAGTTAGAAAACTTCGGGATGCCTCCCAAGAAGCGCTACTTTTAATGTCATCAGCCAGCGTAATTGAAGATTTTGCACGATCGATGGGTCCTCCCCAGTAATGATTCAATTTTAAGTAAGTTTGAAGAAAGTTTGAATATTTGTGAGAGTTTTCTTTCTCTTCTTCTCCATTCTCTTTACAATTTCGTTTTTGTTCTTTTATTTCTGAGTTCTTCCTTCCCATCCATGGAAGGCTAGGCTCTCATAATCAATCCAAGGGATTAGCCATCTTGATGTTTACTTTGGAGATCTTGTTTCGCTTGTTCATATTGCTTAATTGTTATTCAAGTTTCTCTTCTTCCTCTTTTAATTTTTATCTAGATTAAATTGCTTAATTTGATTTAGATGTTGATGTGATAATAGCTTTATTATCATGTATTCAAAGAGGATCACAAAGATTAAACAATATATTAAAGCTTTTTGATAGATTGTTTAGCTTGGTTAAATTCTAGATCTTAAGTTAATCTATGTTGGATGGTGCATACTTTATCTAACCATGGTTAATCAAATCCTAGATGCTTATCTAGTAGAGAATTCTTGGATCATGTTAAGGCTTCTTGATGTGATCTAAGGCCAAGAACATGGTTAGCAATTAAGTGAATTCCTTGTGATCAATGATGAGTTAAACTCAAGATCGGTAAATTTCCTTGGATTGGTTGTTTCTTTAGATTTGTTTACAATTTTAAGTCTGCATTGCAGGGATATTTTGGACCCTTAGAAGTCCGATCCAGCTCTTGAGTTCTCATGAAACTTGTAGAGCCTTGTCTTAGCTTTCCAAAGACACCAAGATCACCTCAAATGGATCACCGAGTCCCAAGTTATGGCCTAACCAAGGAAGAAATGTCAAAATGCATCAAAATCCGAAAATTATTCAATATTTGCATTAAAGCCCAATGAAGCCCAACAACATTAAACTCATCTAAAATACTAATATTGGGCACAATAAACATCTAATAAAGCCTAATACAAAGCTAACATAAGTGTTTCAAATTGATTGATTAGAGAGAAAGCGAGATTTTGGTGAGTTTTAATTGATGGCAAGATGCCTATTTATAGAGGTAGAAGTGAATAGTAATATAACAACTTGTAAAAAGATCAAACAAATATATTTTCGCCTTCCCCCACTAGCCTTGACTGTCCACCACCATAAAGCTTGGAGAAGCTTCCAAAATTGACTAGTCTTGCCATAAGTAAGCAATGATGTCATAAACTAAATGACATCATCCATGACTTTAAAATTAGGTATTTGTCTCAAGATATTTTTCAGTACCTATTGTCTAGTGAATAATAGAATGTACCCGACTTTCCTAAAAAAATTATCTGACAATAAAATGCCTAAAATGAAAAACATAGGAATCTGTTCCCGGATTCGAGTTATGTAAACTCCCCCGGCTTAAATAAATAGTCAAAGTATTTTTGGGTAAAAAAAAATTTATTTTCTAAAATAGCCCCGAATCAACGCATAAAGTCAATGCCAAATAAACTTTAATTTGATAAAGCTCACAAAAATTCTAAAAAATCACTACAAATCACAAAAATTGGGGAAATCAATATTTAAATTAAAAATAGAAATTTCGGGGTGTTACTAGGAAGGGTAAAAACTTAATCTCATAACACCCCCGATACATCTCTCCTAAAATGGTTACCCTTAAGGTAATTGTGCGAATTAGTCATAGCCTAAATATATTTAATTTACCCCATAAAATAAATAATCAATGCCAACAATGAGTAAATCAATACGTAAAAATTAAATCACAAAATAATCAAATATTAAAATATTTACAAGCAATAAAAAAAAAGAATTAAAATATTACAAATAGATAGACAATAAGACCAAAGATTAAATTATAAAAATTTACAAGGTTGGAAAGAAATAAATATTGAAATTAAATTAAAATATTTACAGGTTTGACAAGATTAAAAAATTTACAAGTTGAGAAAATTATCATAGGCTAAATTAAAATATTTACAAACTCAAAAGAAAATAAAGATAAACTTCTAATAAAAATATTTATAATTTTGACTTGTTATGAGTGCCTACATATTCCTGTGGAATTGGCATATTGATTAAATAACTTGTACAACTTTTTCTTCACAATTTCCACCATGTTTATGGCTTTAAATGGATCAATCTTAGAGTAAAAGGACTCCAACATTTGAAGCTTGATGCGTGGATCAAGAACAACCCCAAATGCAAGCACAACAAACACTATATTGACTCCAATATTTATCAAATTTGACCTTCATCCTTTTACACATATCACTTATTACAACATCTTCATTCTCCTCATTTTCCAATAACAAGCATTTAATCTTCCAAACTTGTAGAAAATACGTATTGAAGGTAGGATAAGAAGAACCATAAATTAAGTTAGTAGTCTCATAAAATGGCTCTAGAAACTCACATATTTTTTCTCCTCTACTCCACTCATCAGATGTAGGACAATATCTATAATTTTTATCATTCAGTTGGAGAGCTGCGAAAGCTTTTTTGTATCGAATTGTACTTTTCAACATCATATATGTTGAATTCTAGCGGGTAGATACATCCAAGCGCAAGCCAATAGAAAAGTCAATACCACCAACTTGATGAATACATTCATCAATTTTTTTCATCCTACTCTCAAAACCCTTCAAATACTTGACTGATTCCCTAATCTTAACCAAAGCAACATTAGCTACTTTTAAGCCATCTTGGACAATGAGATTAAACATATGAGCCGAACAACGTACATGAAAGAACTCACCACCACACAATAAACTATCATGCAAAGTGAGTTGCTCTTTTAAAATATCTTGCATATTATCACAACTAAAGGCATTATCCAAAGTGAGAGAAAACACCTTTTTTTTATTCCCCATTCTTTCAAAAAACCAAATACCTTTCCAACTAATTCCACCCCTGAGTGTGGAGGAGGCATATGAGAAAAATTCAAAATTTTACTATTCAACATCCAATTTTCATCAACAAAATGACCAGTCAAACTAATATAACCCTCACTAGTGCACGCAGTCCATACATCAAAAGTTAAACAAATTCTATAAGAAATATTAGCCAAAAGTTGCTTTAGTTTCTCTTTCTCCCTCACATAAATTCAATAAATATCAGAGCAAACAGTGTTTCTAGAAATAGGAACAACATTAGAATTTAAATACTTCATCCAAGCTCTAATCCCAACATATTCAACAAATGAAAAAGGAAAATCATGTTGAATAATGGCAGATGCACATAATTCATGTGAGACCTTTTGATCTCATTTTCTAAGTCTTTGTTTGCCATCAACATCATTTATCATTTGTCCCCCTAGATCATTGATCAATCAATTTGAGACACTTATGTTAGCTTTGTATTAGGCATTATTAGATGTTTATTGTGCCCAATATTAGTACTTTAGATGAGTTTAATGTTGTTGGGCTTCATTGGGCTTTAATGCAAATATTGAATAATTTTCGGATTTTGATGCATTTTGACCTTTCTTCCTTGGTTAGGTCATAACTTGGGACTCGGTGATCCAATTGAGGTGATCTTGGTGTCTTTGGAAAGCTAAGACAATGCTCTACAAGTTTCATGAAGAACTCAAGAGCTGGATCGGAATGCTAAGGGTCCAAAATATCCCTGCAATGCAGAGTGGGTTTGCTGTCACGGAACCATCTGGGCAGTATGCACATATTGGACTATATAGTGGGTTATAGGCCTCCTCTTGGGCTGAAACTTGGTCACTTGAAAGATAAGACCCATATCTCCAACTTCAATGAAGACCATTTTGTCAATAGATGTCGTTTTAGGCATGCTTCAGAAGCTACAAGTTGGTCTGAATTTGGAAACACGTTCTTCCAACCTAACTTGAGGTAGGTGAAGTGTTTTGGCATTTCTGGAGTTCTAAAAGTCCAAATGACATGATTCAAATTGGAGATTTTCAAGGAGACAACTGGCTACAACTTTGATGAAGACATCCAAGCCAAAATGCACCGTCTAGGTGATGAATTTGAAGCCAGAAGTCGGATAAGAGTTGTTGACTAAAAGCCACCAACCATACACCAACCCACCTACCATGCACCAACCCACCAACCATGCATCAAGCTTCCATTTTTGACAAATTTCAGATTCTTATAGCTTGTATTCAGATTATGTACATGTACAAATTGGCTTCTAGGATTAGTATAAATAGACCCAACCTCTTTGTATTAGAGGCATTCAATTTTGAAGTAAGTTAGAATTCAATTTTGTAGTAAGTTTGAGTATTTGTTAGTTTTCTTTCTCTTCTCCCTTCTCTTTAGAATTTCATTTTTGTTCTTTATTTTCTGAGTTCTTCCTTCCCATCCATGGAAGGCTAGGCTCTCATAATCAATCCAAGGGATTAGCCATCTTGTTGTTTAATTTGGAGATCTTGTTTTGCTTGTTCATATTGCTTAATTGTTATTCAAGTTTCTCTTCTTCCTCTTTTGATTTTTATCTAGATTAAATTGCTTAATTTGATTTAGATGTTAATGTGATAATAGCTTTATTGTCATGTATTCAAAGAGGATCACAAAGAATAAATAATTTATTAAAGCTTTTTGATGAATTGTTTAGCTTGGTTAAATTCTTGATCTTAAGTTAATCTATGTTTGGATGGTGCTTACTTTATCTAACCTTGATTAATTAAATCCTAGATGCTTATCTAGTAGAGGATTCTTGGATCATGTTGAGGCGTCTTGATGTGATCTAAGGCCAAGAACATGGTTAGCAATTAAGTGATCAATGATGATTTAAACTCAAGATTGGTAAATTTCCTTGGATTGGTTAATTTGTTAATTACTTTCCTTTAATTCAACTAGTGTATTATCTTTATAAATCATCAAAACCCCCTTTTAATTATCTTGATTTGATTAAATCTTTGTTCTTTTTGGATCCTTGAGAGACGATTCGGTTCATGCTCTATACTACAAATTAGTTTGCGAACCGGTAATTTTTATTATTTGACGTGGTCTCGACAACCTCTTGTCAAATTTGGCACCGTTGCCGGGGATCCAAGGCAACTATTTGATCATTTCAAGATCCCATCTAACTCTAACAAATGTGTTTGTTTTGTTTTTGAAGTTTTTTTTCAAGTGGGATTCGGCTGAAATTGGATAAAGGGCGTTGTGTCAAGAATTTTGGTTCGGGCATCTCAGATTGATCTGAATTTTGGTACACAGATGGAAAATATTATTCTGAGAAAGGCTCACTGTATACAGTGAGGTCACCCTTATTTTGCCAAATTCCATCGTTTAGACCACTTTTTCAATTTTTAAGATTTTTATTATTTTATCGATAGCATTTTTGTGTAGATTTTATCCTGTGGTGGTTCCATAATTTTTAAAATTCATTTGATACTGTTTTTATTTTTGTTTAATTTTTTTGGAGTATTTGTTTTTGAAATTTTTAGTGTTTTAGTTGTTATTGCTTTTCTAATACCTTCTTATGAACTGCATGCTGTATGACTAGATTCCGATCCTCGGTACCTTGCATTCATTTGATCCACGAAATTGATAGAACATTTCATACACTTCATAGAATTCATAGGATCAGAGTAGCATTCATAGAGCTAATAGAATTACTACGGAATTGGGCTTGAACTTGACATTGCACCTAATCTTGTTGACTCTTTTAATCCCGTTGAGTCCAGTCATTAGTACTTCCGATCTAGCATCGAGTCTGTTGATTTTACTATGGCCGACTATAACAATAGGACCCTTAAGGAATTGGCTGCACTGATGTGAATTATCAACCTTTGTGCATTCAATATCCGAACTTAATGTTGATTTTGAGTTGAAATCGGATTGATACACTTGTCGCTTCAAGTTTCATGGTCTTGCGGTGAAGATCCACATAAGCATTTGAAGGAGTTCCATGTTGTTTGCTCCACCATGAAACCTCATGGAATAGTCAAGATCACATCAAGCTAAGGGCCTTTCCTTTCTCTTTGGATGGTCTTTGCTAAGGATTGGTTGAATTACTTACAACCCGCCGCCATCACTTCTTGGAATGACATGAAAAGATTATTTCTCGGAGAAGTTCTTTCCTGCATCAAGAATCACTGCAATAAGGAAAGATATTTGTGGCATAAGGCAAATCAATGGTGAAACTCTCCATGAGTATTGGGAGAGATTCAAGAAATTGTGTCAAGCTGCCCACACCATCAAATTAGTGATCAATGCCGATCCAATACTTCTATGAAGGATTGATGCCAATGGAAAGGAGTATGATTGATGCTGCAAGTGGTGGAGCATTGGTAGATAAAACTCAAACCGCGTAAACTTAATTGCAAACATGGCAAAGAAATTCGCACAATTTGGTACTGAACGGGTGTCGCAAACTGCATTAGTCAATGAAGTTAATACCTCTTCACATGCCGATCAACAAAGGGTGGAACATAGATTGATGAGCTCACTTCTTTGGTTAGACAGATGGCAATAGGGGACAACACGAACCACGTGTGCAAACCCCTGCAAGAGTTTGTTGCATATGTTCTAGTTCCTCTCATCCTCTGATTCGCAGGCCCCACATTGCAAGATGATTCTCGAGTTTCAAGACCAATCATGGGTCAGCATTTCTTGGGTATATTTCTGGGAAGCCACAATTCCATCAGCAAGAACAATAAGAATAAAATATGATCCATTCTCCAACACTTACAACCTGGTCGGAGGGACCATCCCAATCTGAGATATGGGAATGCATCAAATCGCCAGCCCACCAAACCAAAGATAGACCACCATTCCAAGAAGCAAGGACAAATCGGCCACCACATGTCGGACCAAGTAGACCACCATTCCGAGCAAGGTCCTCGTAGCCACAAAATCGAGCCCTCATTGGAGGATTTGGTGAAACAGCTTGGCCACCAATAACATCAGCCAACAGAGAACTGAAACCACCATTCGTAACTTGGAGACTCAAATTGGCCAACTTGCCACATCTATTCATGAATTAAAGTCACGGGTTCGGCCAATTACCCTCTCAAACCACTCCAAACCCTAGAGGCAATGTTAGTGCTATAGCTTTACGCAGCTGGTAAGCAAATCAATGGACCAGGCATAAGGTATACTTCCGCATTCTACCCTTGGCCCGGAGAAACAAGATTCTACAAAGAACTTCAAGTTCTCAGCCTAATTGTCAGATCTGTATGGCAGATTGACAAATGATCCTACAACAACCAAGGTAAAATCGGATCAAATCAGCACTGAGTTAAAATTTAGTACACAGAGAAAAGTGAACATCCAAAAAGTCGCCTTCCAACATTCCTCTTCCTTTTCCCAACCGAATGATACACTGAGGCATATGGTTGAAACAGATTGGATAAGGAAATTATGGAGACTTTTCGTAAGGTTGAGGTGAATATACCTCTCTTGGAGGCAATTAAACAAATCCCCAAGTATGCCAAGTTCTTGAAAGAGATGTGCACCCATAAGAGGAAGCTAAAAGGCACTCAAAAAGTGAGTATGGGGAGAAATGTCTCGCTTGATTCAGCCCAACTGCCTCCCAAATGCAAGGACCCAGGTACTTTTACCATCCCTTGCACCATAGGGCACCAACAGCTTCACTCATGCCTTGCTAGACTTGGGAGCCTCCATCAATGTAATGCCAAAGTCCGCTTTACACTTCCTTGCATATGGGAGAGCTAAAGCCTACCGGCATTGTCATTCGGTTAGCAAGCCTGAGTAATCGCACAACCCGCAGTGCGGAGTGTTGGAGGACGCTCACGAAAGTTCGGGTACATAATTTAATATTCCCACTGATTTTTATGTGTTGAATATGGAAGATGAATCGCCTTCTTCCCCACCCCCCATTGATCTTAGGTAGGCCATTTTTGAAAACTCGCTAAAACTAAGATTGATGTGCATCTGTACCCTTTCCATGGAATTTGGTGATGATATCATTCAATTTAACATTTTTGATGCCATGAAATACCCTTTAGAGGATCATTCTGCTTTTCATTTTGATGTCATTGATTTCTTGGTTGATGATATGCATGCCGATATGTTGGCGTAGTTTCGAAATTGTAGGATACACCGATAGCATAGCTTGTGATACTTGTTCATTTGCCGCTTCTCGACTTTTTTGGTTGTAAACCCACTACAATGTGTGCAAACAGGCCGAGATTTCTACATACTTATCATGTCTTGTTAATTCCGACATTGATGATTCTGCTTCTGTTTATTAATGGCAATGATGTTGTTATGAATGATGTTATCATTCATCCCTACGCTTAAGTGTGATTCTTTTGATTCCATAGGATATGATGATGTTGTTTTGCAAGATTGTGCAGCAATGTGCACAGTGCAATCACGAGAATTTAGCATTTAGTTTCGTTCCAAAACTAGTACCGCTACCCAAAGAACCACCCTCCATTGAACTTAAGCCCTTGCCCGAGCATTTGAAGTACGCATTCTTGGAAGAGGATGAGAAGCTCCTGATAATGGCCAAACACCTCCAACCCGAGCAAGAAACCGATTATTGGAAGTCTTGAAGCAACACAAAAGGCAATTGGTTGGACACTTGCGAGACATTCCCGGTATTAACCCCTCCACATGCATGCACAGGGATATTACTTGAGGAGGAAACTAAACCGGTGAGACAACCCCGCAGGAGACCGAATCCTCTCATTCTAGATGTGGTGAAAAAGAAGTGACTAAGCTGCAACGTAGTCGGGCATTATCTATCCCATCTCCGATAAAGAAGTGGGGTGGAGCCCTGCAAGTAGTTCCAAAGAAATCCGTGGTGACTGTTGTGGCCAACCGTAAGAATGAGCTCATTCCAACCCGAGTGTGAATAGGCCGGAGAGTCTGCATTGACTACGACGCGTCTCAACCAAGCCACTCTGGAAGATCATTACCCTTCCGTTCATTGATCGGGAGCGTCGGAACGGTTGGTGCAAGTCCCATTCATCGCTTTTTAGATGGCTACACCGATACTTCCAAATCCACATTGCAATCGGAGGATCGTGGAGAAGACCACATTTACTTGTCCCTTCGCACCTTTGCTTACTGGACAGATGCCCTTCGCCTCGCAATGCCCCCGTACCTTCCAAATGGTGCATGGTGAGCATATTTTCTCGATTTCTTAGAGGAGTGCATGGAGGTATTTATGGATGACTTGACTGCCTATGGTTCTTCTTTTGATTCATGTTTAGCTTGACCTATCTAGAGTCGCAAAGATGCATTGAGACTAACCTTGTACTAAATTTTGAGAAATGCCATTTTATGGTAGAACAGGTATAGTTTTAGGCCATGTAGTATCCAAGAAGTGGCATTGAGGTAGATCCCGCCAAGATTGATGTAATTACTTGTTCATCTTACCCCACATGCGCAAGGAAGTGCTCTTTTCTTGGTCATGCAGGTTTCTACAAAGCGCTTCATTGCCGACTTTAGCAAGATTGCTCTTCCACTTTCCGCCATTCGCAGAAAGATGTGGAGTTCAATTTTGATGACAAGTGCAAGGCGCTTCAACCACTTGAAGCAGGCCTTGACTAGTACCCCTATCATCCAGCCACCGATTTGACATTGCCATTTGAGTTAATGTGTGATGCTTCTAACTATGCAAAGGAGGAGCCTTGGCGCAGTAGAGTGGGAAAGCTTCTCATGTGATATACTATGCTTCCGTAACTCTAGATGTCAGCTTTCAGGCCAACTATACCACAACCAAAAGAACTTTTAGCCATTGTTTTTGCTTTGGATAAGTTTAGATCATATTTGCTTGGTTCTAAGGTTGTTGTGTTTACCGATCATGCACTCGTTCCTTTTGAAGAAGCCGATGCAAAGCCCCGACTAATAAGATGGATGCTATCGCTCCAAGAGTTTCACATAGAGATCCGTGACAAGAGTGGGAGCTATAGAAACTAGTGGCGGAATCATTTGAGCCGCATTGGAAAGGGCTTGATCCCTTCCCCGTACGGGACTCCTTCCTGTGATGAGCAGCTTATGAAATGCAAGGGTAAGAACACCTTCCCTTGGTTTGTCAACATATGGTGAATTTCTTGGTTGCTACAGCTTTTCCCTCACATTTCACTCGTGCACAAATTTATAAACTTAAGAGTGAATCAAAAATATTATGTGTGGGATGATCCATATCTGTGGCGATTTTGTAGTGACCAAATTATTAGATGTGTGCCTAATCAAGAGTTTCATTCGTTTAGCTTTTGTCATGCATTTGCATGGGGTGGACATTTTGGGCCTCAACGTACACTAGGAAAAAGTTTTAGACTGGTTTATATTGGCCTACCTTGTTTCATGATGCATATTTGTTCGTAAGTCTTGCGGAATGCAGCAATCGTGAGAACAGGGAACATTTCGCAGGAATGAGATGCCCCAAAGAATCCTCTAACGTATTGTGAAATCTTTGACGTATGGGGTATTGATTTCATGGGACCTTTCTGTTTCCTTTAGTTATGTTTACATTTTGCTAGCTTGATTATGTATCAAAATGGGTGGAGGCTAAAGCCACTTGACCGATGATTCCAAAGTTGTTGTGGACTTTGTTAGATCACGCATTTTCTCGCAGTTTGGAATCCCGAGAGCTATCATCGGTGATCAAGGCACCCATTTCAGAATCTTAGGAGCATGGAGGGATTGATGAGGAAAATATGGCGTGTTGCATAAAGTTTCTACACCTTACCATCCCCGGCACTAATGGTCAAGCCGAGGTCTCCAATAGAGATCAAGCGCATACTTGAAAAACACCCAACCTAATCGGAAGGATTGGAGCATGAGGCTTTGAGGGGATGCTCTTTGGGCTTACTCTGACCGCTTACAAAACTCCAATCGGATGTCTCCATATCTGATAGTTTATGGTAAGGCATGCCACTTACCAAGAGAAATTGAGCACAAAGCATATTGGGTCGTGAAGCAATGCAACATGAATTTGGCCTGTTTATTGGCATAGAGCTGAAGTTGCAGCTTACAGTGAATTGGAAGAGATCCGCCTAGATGCCTATGAGAGCTCCCGACTTTACAAAGAAAAGACCAAAGCCTTCCATGATAAGTTTATTCTTCTAAGGAGTTTTGGCTTGGGCAAAAAGTTCTCTTGTTTAATTCTCGCCTTAAGTTGATGCCTGGTAAATTAAGGTCTAGGTGGGACGGTCCGTTTGTTGTCACTAACATTTTCCCTCATGGTGCAGTGGAAATTAAGAGTGAAGCCACCAACAAAGTGTTCAAAGTTAATGGTCACCGCCTCAAAAATTTTTATGAAGGAGCTCAAGAGAACCTCGTGGAGGAAGTTCAACCGCAGGATGCCCTACCATGATTGATCACTACGTGTTGAAAAAAAAAAAGAAGAAGACAAAAGAAAAAAAAGAAGAAAAAAAAAGAAATAGAAAAGAAAAAGCCACGATTAATGTCAATTGCCGAGATTGAATCATTAGGGAGGACCCATCGCTTCGTGCAAAATCTTCAATCACGCTCGGCTAAGGACATTAAAAGTAGCGCTTCTTGGGAGGCAACTCAAGCTTTCTAACTCTTTCATCTTTCAACTTTGATTTTTTGCAATCACAGGAATCGAGACAAACTTGGTGCCAAGCGAGAAAATCTATCGAGTTTGATTTTTCTCGTCTTAATTTTGTTTATTTTTCGTTGACAGATGATTTTTCACTTAAGGTTAAATGGCGGATAACGGTACTCGCGGAAAATCTTTTTCATTCCCTTCAGCTTACCCACAAACACTTAAATCTGTACATAATTTTACTCAATTTTTTTCTCTCTTTCTTCTTTCTTTCAAAATGGATAATCGACTTTTTAATCTCATGAAGCAATTCCCTTCTCTCCCTCAAAATGCTTTAACTAACATTTATTGTGCAAGGTTTGAGAGATTAAGGATGCTTATGCACAAAGGCATCCCCGCGGATATCTGGTTGATCAAGCAAAGGTCCGACTCAGAGGTGAATTTTCCGACGCTCTAGTTTCATATATGCCGTGGCTAGGCAAAAGTTCATATGCAAAGAAGAGAAGAGCAAAAGGTTACTGTCCGCTATAAATGTGCAAGATGGACTGTAACACAAAATGCAAATCAATTGGAATGACGTCTATAAACCGAGATGATAAAATTAACTTCATAAAGGATGGCATGAGTAAGGAGTCTTTAGATAACATTCTATTAACTCTTGAGACGCATCCTAGTGGAGATGTGCAGAGAGTACTTCTCGATTTGTGGCCAATATTCCAAGATGAACATGAGCGATATAGTCTCGGAATCGACTCAAAAGACTGTTGCCAATTTTTAAGAAAATTGGATGGGAAGCCGACCATCGGCCCATAGAGAGCATTCAAGCCGTTACTGGACGTAAAACCAGAGGAATTTGTGAGCCACAATCACACCTCCTGTAAGTATTTTTTTTTTATTTTTTTCTTCTTCTTGTTTATAAAAAAAAAATCAAAAAAAATATATATAAAAAAAATCAAAATAAAAAAGAGAAAAAAAAAAGAAAAAAAAATCAAATCAAATCAAAAGTAGCCGTATTCTTTTGAAATATGTGTTGCATATTTTCAAACTTCTTCTGACACATATAGATTAGTCTTTTATCATTGTCATATAGCTATTATCATTGTTGTGCTTATTTTCAAACTTACCTGACACACGGATCTACCCCTCCTTTATAGGTGTAATTATTACATTTGAGTTTTGATTCTTTAAATAATGCACTTTGCTCTCTTCAGATCATTGATAAGGTGAGAGTAACAAAAAAAAAAAAAAGAGAAAATGGAAGTCACTTCAGTTCGTCGGATCAAGAGTGTTTGTGTCTTTTGTGGATCTAATCCTGGGAAAGATAAAGAGTTTGTAAATATTGCACACCATCTTGGTCGAGTGCTAGCCGAGAGAGAAATCCATTTAGTTTATGGAGGAGTAGTCTTGGGTTAATGGGTTGTGTAGCGATTGCTTGCACATTTAGTTGTGGCAAAGTCCTTGGTGTCATTCCCAGTCCTTTATCTACCAACAAGCCCATTGGAAAAACATTAGGGGATGAAGTAATGGTATTTTGCATGCACCAACGCATGAACATTATGATCGCCAATGCTGATGCCTTTATTGCCCTACCTGGTGGTTTTGAAACTTTGGAAGAACTCTTTCAAATTACATCCTGGTCACAGCAGAACTTTCACCAAAACCCATAGGTATATTAAATGTTAATGGTTTTTATGACGATTTGTTTTGTTTTCATGATCATCACTTTGTAGAAAAAGGTTCATCTCACAAGCGACACGTCAAAGTCTTGTAATCAGCTGCGCAACTCCAAAACAATTGCTCGATCAACTCAATGCATTTGTACCACAACGTGATCCAAAGAATGGCTCCACCGAATTGGGGAACAAGCGTAAGCAAAGAGCAGAGAAAAAGCAAAACTTGATTTGACTTTGTCTTTGTGAATTTTTGTTTTCTCTTATGGTTTTAGTTTTTGTAATTTTTCTTATTTCGGGCCCGATTTGCAGCTTCTGGTAAGACCTTCACACTCTACCTATCTTTATTTTGACATTGGGGACAATGTCTTTAATTAGTTGGGGGGAGGGATAGTTGACATTACCATGTACATAGTTTAGTTAAAAAAAAAAGCTAATCTTTATTGTTACTAACTTTTTAGATGTATGATGGCAGAGTAAGGAGTAGTTTTGCTCTTGAGACGCATCTTAACTTGCATTTCATAATAGGTCTTAAATCATCTTTGTTCTTGTATATATATTAAAAAAAAAAAAAACACACACACACACACAATTTTGATCTTTTCAATTGATTTTGATACAAGCATGTCTTGAATACGAGCTTAATTGATGATAAAAGTATGCAAAACAGTTCTGATTGAATCATTTTCATGATATACATGTGTATATGATTGTGGATATTAGGAAGAAGGCATGGTTGAATTGATTGAATGTTTCATACCTTTGTGAGTTTTGGGCTTTTCCAAGTTTGATACTTACACTTGGTTATTTTCTTTCATGAGTGATGTCAATTATGAATTTATTTTCTAGAACTTGCATTGAATCGATTTGAGATTACATTTGTCTCAGTATGTTGCATGAAAATGACAGAGGCATTTTTTTTCTTGACTTAGCTACTTTGGCCAAATAAACCTACCTTGCATTTATCCAATTATTAACTCCCTCTAAACCTATTTGCCTATTCTTTGTTCTTAGCTCATTACAAGCTTTGAGTGAAAAACCATGTTTTACCTTACCTTAGGGAATGGGAGAGCATTGATTTTCTTATTGGAGGAGTTCTTTCGCTTGCAATGATTTAAGTGTGGGGGAATTGGTGTGCTGATACGAAATACTTGTTACACAAAAAAAAAACAAAAAACAAAAAACAAAAAAAAAACAAAAAAAACAAAAAGAAAAAAAAAAGAATAGAAAAAGGAAGGAATGTGTGAAGAGAATGAGCATTTTATGGTTTTGGGTAAAAAAATTTATTCTTTCTACTTGAATTACTCCTCAATGCTCTTTTATTCTCTTTGGTTTTAACCTGCTATTATCTATATTGTTCCCTTCTTTCACCTTATAAGTTCCATTACAACCTTTTTGAAAGACCTCTTGATTTTTGCAATTTATTTGATCTAAGTAGTGGAGAATTGATGTATATGCAAGCCTATGGTAAAATACTTTCATAATTTGACTGAGTTGAGCGTAAACAGTTAACCTAAACACCTTGTGTGATTTGAGTGACACTTGTGAAGAATTTTACTCAATCTGAACATGCCTATTTCGATTAAAGCATGATTATGCTATACTTTATTCTCAATTGATTTGATTCAACTATTCTTTGTTAAGCATACTTGACTTATTAATTATGGTATATATTTGATACAATGCTTGTATTTAAAAATTAGTTGAATTGATTAAATAAAATATTACATGTTTGTGGGTATAATCCGGGTAAACCCACACGAGAGTATAACTCATTCAACAGGGACACCTAGGGGTTTAAAGGCTTGTGGCACATGCTAAGTGCCATCGTGTTTTCCTACGGAAGTGGATTAGATTAGGTACAATCAGTTTTTATGTTTTTAGTTTAATAATATGATGTTTCTAGTTTTTCTTTAGTTTCGTTGTTATGTGTTTTGCCGAGTACAAAAGCTTAAGTTTGGGGGTATTTGATCAATCAATTTGAGACACTTATGTTAGCTTTGTATTAGGCATTATTAGATGTTTATTGTGCCCAATATTAGTACTTTAGATGAGTTTAATGTTGTTGGGCTTCATTGGGCTTTAATGCAAATATTGAATAATTTTCGGATTTTGATGCATTTTGACCTTTCTTCCTTGGTTAGGTCATAACTTGGGACTCGGTGATCCAATTGAGGTGATCTTGGTGTCTTTGGAAAGCTAAGACAATGCTCTACAAGTTTCATGAAGAACTCAAGAGCTGGATCGGAATGCTAAGGGTCCAAAATATCCCTGCAATGCAGAGTGGGTTTGCTGTCACGGAACCATCTCCGGGCGTATGCACATATTGGACTATATAGTGGGTTATAGGCCTCCTCTTGGGCTGAAACTTGGTCACTTGAAAGATAAGACCCATATCTCCAACTTCAATGAAGACCATTTTGTCAATAGATGTCGTTTTAGGCATGCTTCAGAAGCTACAAGTTGGTCTGAATTTGGAAACACGTTCTTCCAACCTAACTTGAGGTAGGTGAAGTGTTTTTGGCATTTCTGGAGTTCTAAAAGTCCAAAATGACATGATTCAAATTGAGATTTTCAAGGAGACAACTGGCTACAACTTTGATGAAGACATCCAAGCCAAAATGCACCGTCTAGGTGATGAATTTGAAGCCAGAAGTCGGATAAGAGTTGTTGACTAAAAGCCACCAACCATACACCAACCCACCTACCATGCACCAACCCACCAACCATGCATCAAGCTTCCATTTTTGACAAATTTCAGATTCTTATAGCTTGTATTCAGATTATGTACATGTACAAATTGGCTTCTAGGATTAGTATAAATAGACCCAACCTCTTTGTATTAGAGGCATTCAATTTTGAAGTAAGTTAGAATTCAATTTTGTAGTAAGTTTGAGTATTTGTTAGTTTTCAATCTCTTCTTCTCACTTCTCTATATAATATCATTTTTGTTATTTATTATCTGAGTTCTTACTTCACATACATGGAAGGCTATTAGGCTCTCATAATCAATCCAAGGGATTAGCCATCTTGTTGTTTAATTTGGAGATCTTGTTTTGCTTGTTCATATTGCTTAATTGTTATTCAAGTTTCTCTTCTTCCTCTTTTGATTTTTATCTAGATTAAATTGCTTAATTTGATTTAGATGTTAATGTGATAATAGCTTTATTGTCATGTATTCAAAGAGGATCACAAAGAATAAATAATTTATTAAAGCTTTTTGATGAATTGTTTAGCTTGGTTAAATTCTTGATCTTAAGTTAATCTATGTTTGGATGGTGCTTACTTTATCTAACCTTGATTAATTAAATCCTAGATGCTTATCTAGTAGAGGATTCTTGGATCATGTTGAGGCGTCTTGATGTGATCTAAGGCCAAGAACATGGTTAGCAATTAAGTGATCAATGATGATTTAAACTCAAGATTGGTAAATTTCCTTGGATTGGTTAATTTGTTAATTACTTTCCTTTAATTCAACTAGTGTATTATCTTTATAAATCATCAAAACCCCCTTTTAATTATCTTGATTTGATTAAATCTTTGTTCTTTTTGGATCCTTGAGAGACGATTCGGTTCATGCTCTATACTACAAATTAGTTTGCGAACCGGTAATTTTTATTATTTGACGGGGTCTCGACAACCTCTTGTCAATCATCATATTTTATCAAAGGACATCTAGAAATATGACTTTGCAAAGAAGATGTTCCATATCTTTTCCCACTACATTTGTACTTTTTTTTACATGAACTACATACAGCCCTTCCTATCCCATCTTTGCCTAACCCAACTTTTGAAAACCAATTCCAAGCATTAGAGTATTGTCTAAGCCTCTTATTTGATCCTTCACCCTCATGTTCAGATTTATCTAGCTTGGATTATTCTAGCAACTGCACTTCATCATCCACTTTTAATGTTTGATTCATACTATTACTCATAGACCCACCCTTCATAGCCTAATTTAAGGAACAAAAGTACAAAATTAATTCAGATAAAAATACTGAAAGTATGATTCTACTTTTCATCAAAAATAGAATTAGAAGTCTTATAAAAGCTAAATGATTATATTTGACACTCTACAGGCTCTAAAGGTCGAGCTCTAACAGAAAGCCAATTCTACTATACAATAGCAATCAATATATATATATATAGCTCATATTCTCACATGCAGGCAACATAAACCCAAGAACAGTAATAATTTTTGTAACATATAACACTACTGTTAAAATAAATATATTTAAAAAGAGAATAAGAGATTGCAAATACATCGTAATGAATTTTAAATTGAAAATTTATATAGCCTCCAAGTTATTGTTGTTTGTC
This sequence comes from Styphnolobium japonicum, assembly GCA_023212625.1. NCBI lineage: Eukaryota > Viridiplantae > Streptophyta > Magnoliopsida > Fabales > Fabaceae > Styphnolobium > Styphnolobium japonicum. Next base: position 11,687,147 of record JALBWW010000012.1, read on the forward strand.
CAAGTGCAAATATATAATTTCCAGCAAGCATAAAGCAGTAAACGCTTAGGCATAAGGTAGAAACTTGTGCCATCACACAGCCTAAGATGGCACATTTGGCATTTCATTTTCCTATTTACAGGGATATCACGAATGGAATATATATATATATATATATATATATATATAATCCATTCGTCTTATACATCTACCACAGATGCACATTCAAATTTCACTGAAAAAAACTTTCATTTTGATCAAATTCCAAATACCCATTTCGTGTCAAATCTCACACTGCATTCATTTATCTATAGTCAATTCCCATAGCACTCACACTCACACGTGTCTCTTACCCAATAGCCTTATAGCTCATAGCCACAACGAATCCACGCACAAAACTAGAGAAAAAAAATTAAAAAATACCACAATTTAGCTGAATCAAATCACCAAAGGAACAAATCCCATAAAAAATAAAAACCCAAAATCGTTCATGCAGTGATTGAAAGAGGAGATTCAGTACAGCTCATTTAGGGACAAGATTACAAACTTTAGTGGCCAAGCAATCACATTACAGAGAGAAAAGGGCCAAATCCCATTACCTACAAGTAGTGGTTCTTAAACAGATTGAGAAATGTAACACCCTCCTTTGGATGTCACATTTAACGGAACCTCAAGTTAATTTCAAAATCCTTTTATATTTTCTTTATGAGAATATGAGTTCTAAAATTTCTTTTTGCGGATATAACATAAAATAACCAAAAAAGAAATAACTCAATATCAAAAGATTTCAAGAATATACATCATGAGTATTTATATCCAATTCTACTGTTTAACAAAATACATAAAAGATACTCAGTAGAATGTCTACAAACTTTGTATATGCTATTGACCAAAGTCCTAAATACTTAATTGCTCTATATCCAAGTGGATGCTCCATACGTCTGAATCATCGTGGAACTGTATCTTAACCAAACCAAACAGATCCTTCTATGATTCCTTCGCCGCCTTCATAATACAAAAAGAAAACAAAACAAAACATACAGAACAATAAAACAAAGACGTGAGATCCTCGTCACCTATTAATGCCAATAAAGCAGTGTAAAAAATATAATAATTTATATAGTTCCATAGTAAATCAATAGATATAACCATGTTATCAAACAATAGGTAAATCAATAACAAATAGTACAATTAACATAACAAATAGTACAGTCGCATACTGAATCAACATATAACAAATAGTACAGTTTCATGCTAAATCAACATATAACAAATAGTATAGTTCCATACTAAATCAACATATATAATCACGTTATTAAACAGTGGGTAATTCAAAATCAATATACACCATAATAATGTGACAGTATAACAACTGACTATGTAAATACCACATGATTGACCCCCTACTCCATGGATCTAAAAACACAAGTCGGAGAGAGTGATTGGGAGTACATGTTCTGTCTCATCGGCCTCAAAAGTGCTAACACTACAACAAAAATGCCATATAGCCATGGAAATTTTTAGTGACACACAAAAATTATAAGTATATTGCGGGTCACAGCAGGTACGACCCATCTTCGTGAGCATTTTGAGGTATATTGTGATGCTTCACATCAAGGTTTAGGTTGTATGCTTATGCAGAATAAAAGGTAGTAGTTTATACTTCTAGGAGATTGAAAATGCATAAGAGAAATTTCCTTGCTCATGATTTAGAATTCATGGTTGTAGTTTTACCTTAAATATTTGGAGACATTTTCTTTTTGGTGCAACCTTTAATGTTTTAGTGACATAAGAGTTTGAAATACTTACTTCATCAAAAAGAGTTGAATATGAGGCAAAGGATGTAGCTAGAAGTCTTAACAAATTATGATTTTCAACTTTAGTATTATCCCAAGAAACAAAGATTGTAGCGGATGCTTTAAGTTGGAAGATAATTAGTGTCTTTACTGTGATGATTGATAAGTAGTGTGTTTACTATGATGATTAAGGAAAGAAAATTGTTAGAGCAATTTAGGGATATGCAGTTGTTTGTGGATTTAGCACTAGGTAAATTATGATTAAGTATGATTACCATTTCAAATGTTTTAATGGACGAGATTAGGATGGAATAGGGGGATGATCAATACTTGTAGAATGAGAGAAAGTTAGTTAAGCAGAATATTGTATCAAATTTTAAGGATGGTTCTAATAGAATTTTGAGGATTAGAAATAGAATTATCATATGATTTTGAACTTAAGAGATTGATTTTTTAGACGAAACCCATAGGAATGAATTGAGTATGTATCCAGGAGCGAGATGTATCAAGATTTAAAGCAATTGGGTTACTGGCAAAGGATGAAGAGAGATATTGTTTTGGTGAAAGTAATTTGGAAAGATTAGCCGGGGCAATACAGCTTAAGTTGGAAGGATATAATTTGAAAAGCAACGTGAGTCTTAGAAGATGAAGGAGCAATATCTATGTTTGTTTTAGGGTACGAAATATTTTGAGGACGAAATTCTTTTTAGAGGGGGAGAGTTGTAACACCCCAAAATTTCTGTTTCTAATTTATATGTTGATTTTTCCAAATTTTAGTGGTTTATGATTTTTGGAAATTTTTGAGAGCTTTATTAAATTAAAATTTAATTAAACTTAACCTTTTAAATGTTGATTTTGGGCTGTTCTGAAAAATAAAAGAAAAATAATAATTTTATTTTTGGTCCCGAATACCTTTGAATATTTAATAAAGACACATAAGGGTTCAAACTCCAAATTTGTGAACAGATTTGGGCGTTTTTCATTTTTAGGGATTTAATAATTAAATAAAAACTTTCACTACAACAAAAATGCCATATACCCACGGAAATTTTTAGTGATACACAAAAGTTATAGGTATTTGTAACCTACACCTACGTGTGTATATATATATATATATATTTGTCACTATAAATTTTAGTGATAGATGCAAAAACCATGGGTATATGTAACCTATACCTACAAATGTATATTTCTGTCACTATAGGTTTTAGTGACATGCAAAAATCGTAGGTATATGTAACCTATACTTACAGATGCATATTGTTGTCACTATAAGTTTTAATGACAGATGCAAAAGTTGTGGGTATATGTAACTTATACCTACAAATGTATATTTATGTCATTATAGGGTTTAGTGACAGATGCAAAAATCGTTGGTATATGTGACCTACACCTAGAGATGTATATTTATGCCACTATAAGTTTTAGTGATAGATGATAAAACCGTGGGTATATGTTACTTACACCTAAAAATGTATATTTTAATCACTATAGATTTTAGTGATTGATGTAAAAAAATCAAGTATATATAACATTTATCTATAGATATAAACATAGTTATCAGATTCAGACTGACGATATTTATCATGCTTACAAAAAAATACATAAATATGCAAACTACATATGATGATATTTATTATAGTAAACAACTAAAGTACTGTTTAGAAAAAATAAGAAAAATTCGAGTTTAACCCTTATTTTCATAAATAAATAAAAACCCTAATTTTTTTCATAAAAATCCTCATAACTCACAAAATAAGGGATTTTTTGAAAAAATAGATTGGCCGAAATAAAACAAATGAGTCAAAAATTATAATTTCAATTTTTTTTAACAATTTTCTCAAGTTTTTTTTAATAATTTTTACTAATCTTATAAAATTTAATTCTATCAAAAACAAAAAGGAAGTATTTTTTTCAATATTTTATGGAAAATAATTATATAATTTTAAAATAGAGATATAAAATTCAAATTGTATTATTAGGAAAAAAGATGGAAGAAGGGGAACATTAGGAAACAAGGAAAAGGTTAAAAAACAAATTCTGATTCTAATCTTTTTTTGATGAAACGACTACTAATTGCGAGGAGAAGGCAACTAAATTGTGAGTCCTCTCTCTTCACTCCTTGCGAGATTCTTATCACAAGCCTTCATTTGCTAGAATCTTTATTTGAGCCTTAGTTAGTGCAATCACGCGTGCAGGGACCGGGGGTAGTGAGATGGTCCCATGCTCCTCAAATTTAGTTAGTGCTCCACACCACATAATGGATTGTGGCTAGCTAGCTGGCTGCCCGGTCTTCAACTGGAAAAGAAAGAGGGAAAATGATTTAATAGTATAACTTGTAAGAAATATTTATATTTTGATTCGGCTTAAAAAATTAATCATGTATTTAACTACATTAATTAATAATTTACATACTGTTAACCACGTATCAAGTATCAAAATGAAGATAAATTATTAGTTAACTGTATGTAAATTATTGGTTAATGTAGTTGAATACTTGGTTAATTTTCAAAACGAACCAAATTAGTATTATTTTTCACAAGAAAAACTAAAAAATCATTCTCCCAAAGAAATACCCCTCCACAGTTTAATATATAGTTATTATCTACAATAATATAGATATATTTGGTAAGAATGATTATCTCATTTTAAGGCAAAAGACATATATACTACTTGTTTTAACGAAAACTTACAATAAAAAAAATTATAAATAATTATTTTAATTTTTTCTAATTAAATTAATATCCGTTGATAATATAATATCATGTAAGTATAATATATATATATATATATATATTATTTAAAAATATGTACCTTGTGAATTGTCATTGGTATTTGGTTGAAACACGACACGAACTCAACAAAGAAAGCACATCCTTAAAAGTCAGGTACATCATTTCATATGTTCATTGGCACCAAACCCGATCCATTTGTTGGACGAAGTCACTATTGCTATTGGATTTGGATAAGGCAACGGCCCTTTCTATTGTACTTTTTCTTTTTGGTACAAAACCATCGTCTAATTCAATGTTGATCTTCAATGTGTAACCGACAACCAACCATGGCACATAAATTTTTATTTTAAGTTTTTTATCCTATATTGAATTATTTTATTAGTACATGGTGAATTTAGTTATAATTTAAAACTTTTACCTATATATAATCCTGTGCGTCTTATTACCCAAGTTAAGGTGGCTTTTTTAATAGATATGATTCTAATAATTTATAGTTATACAAAATATTGAGTATTATTTTACTAAAATATATTATTTAAATATTACATATAAAGTATATGTTTATCTCTTATTATTATATAAGAATTATAAATAATAAAACTTAAGTAAACATAACTTAAGAGTTTCATAGTATTGACTTTATTAGGCGAGCGTAAGCATATATCAAATGGCAAGACTTAAGAGGGCCCCTACTGGTGCACAGTGTACCAAAGAAAATATAACCAAACACAAGTCAAATTATGCCCAAAATAATACCAACAAATTCTAGGTCAGTCACTTCAATTAAATCAACATAGCCATAGCAATCGCCTTCCAGGAAATATGACTAACTTTAAAATATTATAAAATATCACATGAACCCAAAAGAAAATGGCATCTTTTGCCAACTTGTCTATTCTGCGTACCCACTAGAGCATATTTTGGTGGCCACTATTTGATATAGAGTTTAAGCTGTCATACTAGTGCATAAAGAAAACGCGCACACACACACACACACATCCGCACAGGTGCATGCGGTAAAGACTTTATACAGAATTTTACTTAAACAAGGGGAGGTGTCATTGGCAAGGAAGCCTAGTAATAGTAATTCTAGGAAAAATTTCTGCTAATATCAAATAAAAAAATGAAAAAATGTCTGCAAATGATTAAATTCATATAAGATGACTCTATTCCTTCATTGATTGACCAACGGCAATGCTACTTACTTCAGAGAAACCAATTCCCCTCCATGATACACATGTAGAATTTTGTGTAAACTAGCGAAACAAGACCAAAATGGCTATAATCTTCCACAGAGATGGCACACCTCAATGCATCCATATGCAACCAAATGCACATACTACCGTATGAACTATAATGGAGCAAGTTTGTATACAAACGAAACCATGTCTCATTGTAGGTGACATGAATGCGTGTATACACAAGTCACAACAATTCAGCTGATCTTGAAAACCGAACAAGCTAAAATGCTCTAATACATCAAAGATGTTACATTTTCCAAAGTTTCGAACTTCAATATCATCTAGTTTTAGAACTACTAAATTTCAACACCAAAATGCCAACAATCACATCTCAGGCAACAAAATCAGATGTCTTGAAGAGGAATGAACAAAAGTACAGCGGAAAGAATATCGATGAACCACAATAAGTACAAACCTGCAAGTTCAAGATAATTTAACTCAGCCAAGATCTACAGACTTCAAAACCAAGGTTTTAAATAGCGGTCGTGGTCGTGGTCGCGGTAGCGGTCGCGTTGCGATTTTTGCGTTTGCGGGCGTAAAGGATGCTGCGATGCGGTTTACGGTCGCTGCGGCGTGAATTTTTAAATCTTTGCACAAATTATATTAAAATTATTTGTTATTTTTTTTTACAATAAAATTATTTGTTATTGTTATAATGTTTAATAACTTATAATTTGTATATATTTTTTTATCAATAAGAGATATCCAAAAGTAATAAATTAATTAGGCAATGTAAAAACATAAATAAATTAGTAGCTTACTCATACATTTAACAACATTCATCCATCAAGTTCCAATTCTAATTTTTTAAGAACTTCAAGCTAATTTCTGAAACTTATTAATTTCAAGAAGTCAATTAACAATTAATTTTAAGTAAATTCTTAAATTTTTTTTGAAATTTTTTCTTTCAAAAATTTATACCACAATTTTTTTTCTATTTTTTCAAGTTTCAATTCCAACTTTTGAAAAATTTCAAACTAATTTCTAAAGTTTAGTAATTTCAAGAAATCAATTAACAATTAATTTTAATTTAATTCCTAAGCCATTCTAAATTTTTTCTTATTTTCTCAAAATTTTATACAACAAAATTCTCATCTTTATCAAATTTTAATTTTAAATTTTAAATTCATTCCTCAATTTTTTTTTCTTTTCTCCAATTCCGAAAATTCCCCCCACCAATAATTTTAATTTTTTCCCTTATTCCCTCATCTTTCTCCTTACGCATAGCTCTCCCTCTAGAATCTTCTCATTCACCCCCTCCCCTGACTTTTTCTATTCTCTTTGCCCACCCCCCAACACAAACACACCCCACCTACTTCCCTCCCCCCATCCCCCAAGCCCCCTCTCGGCTTCCTCCTTCTCCCCCCCCCCACACACACATACACGACACACCCCATTGACCCCACCCACCTGATACTTCCCACACCCACCACCACCCACACATCCGAGAACCACCACGGCACCACCCATCCGAGAACCAGCCCCATTGACCCCCCCAAAAAAAGAAAACAGTCTTCTCTTCTTCAAGAAAAGCTACCCCACCAGTCACCACACTTACCTTTATTCAGTTTCTCTGTTTTTTTCCTCTAATTTTTCATAGATCTGAAATTTTACTCACACACAAACATCCAAAATCAGAATAGGAGTTCACTTACCTAAAGCTGCCGTGAAGTTTGACGAGCAGATCTAGTAGAGCTAGGGTTCGGTCGCGTCCGTTGCGGCCAAAACGGGGTTCGGTCTTGTTCGTTGCGACAGCAACACCGTTTCGTAGCGGAGGTTTTTTGTGATTTTGAATCTCCCCGCGATTGCGGCCTGATGCGGTTGCGGCAGCCTCCGCAACCGTTTTGTTGTGGCCACATCACCTGTTGCGAACTGCTATTTGAAACTCTGTTCAAAGCTAATTAGATGTCTCACAAAAAACTTGGTTGTGCCTAAAATGCTCAAATGGCATCATACAAGTAACCACAAATCACCTAAATGAATAGCATCTTCACAACCAAAATCTACTTAAACATTCAAAGCATAATAACAAAATAATAAAGGGGAAATATGCAACACCCCTCGGTATTACATTAATTAAACTGTATGACTTTTTACTTTAAACACCTTTTTAATTAAATTGATATTAGAAAAACATATTAAATTAGTTAAACTTATGTGAAAAATGTGAGTTATATTTTTAGTTTTATTATTATTTTAAAAGGAAGTCGTTATGTAGCATACAAAAATAATAATACTTATAATCGAAGCCAAAAAAAACAATGTCGGCAACATAATGTACAACGATATATATATACAAGTCAAACTATATCTCCTAGGTAAGTTTCAGTGGTCATCAAAGCGTAATAGCACAAGAAGGGGAATATATATACATCATCATATGTGTGAGTCTACCCCAACCCAACATATACATAAAAAAAAATGACTCTCACTCAGAGCTCAACCAAAAATAATGTCATCCCTAAAAGATCCCCTCCTACTAGGCATAAAAAAAAAATCTAAACTCGAGACTGGTCATCTGATCCCTCAGAAGGATCAGACTCTGCAGAAGACCTCGCTGATGGTCCAGGAACGTCAATAGCATATGATCCTCTTAGAAGATGACGACACAGTCCTCCACGGCGGATGGTAGGAGTGTAAATAAATCTCGATCTATGTCTAGGAGAAGTCAAAGCAGGTCTCCTCCAAACTCTAAGTCCTCTGGAAATAGAAGGGACAATCTGATCTATAGAAGGGTCAGGTTGCGGAATAATCTGATCCACAGGTGGATCAGGTGGCGGGGTAGTCCACATACTATGGAATGGTAAGCTAAACTCTAAGGTTAATCCTACAGTAACTCTATACTTAGGTACTCCCTCTCTATCATAATGACATCCAGTAATGTCACCAGTATAGGTGACCTGTCGACGAGCATAGTCGACTCGCCAAGCAATATCAGTATCCTCATGGAACTAGAGACGTACAGTCCCCATGTGCCGGTTTGGTCTCTCCATCTTCATAATCGTATCGAGAACAAAACATAACAAGAAAATCACATACACAAGTAAAAAGGGTAAGGCACATACTTAAACTTTATCCAGACAGCATGGCAGAATTAGAAGAAAATAACACATAATTATCTTATACACCAAAGATATATATATATATATATATAACTTAAAAATGAAATATGCAATGCTATGGAGTTATGCATTGACTCTGATATGCCATTGACTCTACTCCATGGAGTTACATTGAGTGAACAGACAAAACATGCCTTATCATTGCTCATATCCAGTATGCAAATTGGCATCACAATTCGGGCATTTCTGTACTGATTGCGAACAAGTAGGTAGTAAGTCAAGTTATTTGTGCGCCGCGTAGACTACCACGACATGGACTCCAATCTTCTCCGGCCACATGTGGATTTATCTACGCCCGAATAACCTCAAGATTGTACCAATCTCTACCATACAAGTTCTACTCATCACTTAAGCTTACCCACACCTCTATCACCATGTGGTAGCTTTTTACACAATAGGGATCCACACCTCTATCTCCGCATGGATTCCACAATAACTCACACTCTTTCCACATGATTATGATCATGAATGTAATGTAAAATAACACAATTCAAATTCTCAATTCATCACAACTTTCCATATGTGCAACATAGTCCCTAAAGAATTTAATATTTATAAATTAACTCTAATTGTTCTATAATTGCAATATAGTCCCAAAAGATTTCAATATTTATAAATTAACCACTACTTATTCAAAAATATTTTTTTTTCTAATTTCTTATTATGACCTAGTATTTACATTAAAATTCATATTTTCTAATTAACCCTATTTTTTTAAAAAATTTGCTAAGATACCCCTAATTCACTAAATTCATATTTTCTTATACTTTAAACCTTAAATTGTCATTATTATACAACTTGAACTTAATTCATTCTAATTATGCCTCCCGCTCCATTATCAACCTATTTATCTAAATGTTTAAGTTAAAATCCAAATACTCATAAATCTATTTCATCTAATTTTCTTAATTTTCACTAATTTCCTATCAAATCTAAAATTAAACCTAAGACAAAAATTCTAACTACATTCCATAAATTCTAAAATTTTATCAACTTGATCCCTAATTTAATCTAAGCTAGTTGAAACCTTCCTAGCCAATTTAGGTTCATCCAAAAATTCTAAAAGTTTTATTTCATCATCCATTTCCAACATAAATCAATTTAAATCTCATTAATTCAATTAAAACTCAACCATTCCACATAAAAATCCCAATAAGCTCTCTATGTGACATTCATAAACAACCTTGTAAATTTAATCATTCCAAGTTATCATAGAATCAATTCTAAACATATTACAAATCAACATATATGTGGAAACATAAAGCCATATTAACAATTTAAATTTGAACAAAACCCTAAGCTAGAGTTTTTTTCCACTCAACAACAACCATCAAGCAACCAATTCTACCTAAGCTATCTAAAGTTTAAGGGTATCTTCCCTTACCTCTTGAAGCTCCTAAGCTTGAGAAAAAAATCTTATTTTCTTGAAAATATTTGCTTAGAAGAAAAACTACAAAAATCCAATTTCAGAAGAATGAAACCATGAATCAAATGGAAGAAGAAAAATGAAATGGAATAGAGGAAAATAAGAAGGAAGTGGTGAAATACCTAGGTAGAAAAAGGGAGATGGGTTTTAGGAAACCTTTCTCTTGAACTTTTCTTCTCCTATTCTTTCTTTTGTTTTTGGCTAAATGAAAAATGAATTCCCTCTTGGTCTCACTTGACTGAACATGTAGGGGGGAAATATGTGAGAAAATTGGTGGTAAAAGTGGTTAGGTAGAATTGTGAGGTAAAAATTTAAGAGATGTGTAAAAAATTTGGCTTTTACTTTTTGTGTGGACAAAAATTAAGTTTAACATATAAAAATAAAATAAATTAAAAACAAATGGCCAGCTGAATTTTTTTACCTATTTATATAATTTTCGAAATTTTTAAATATTAAAATATAAAAATAGAGATTTTTCTTTACACTTATTTTAATTTCATGTACCGATTTTACCATTTTTAATCCGAAAATATTATTTTTCACATAAAATCTCAAAATTATTTTCAAAAGTTCAAAATATATTTTCATAAATAAAAATATATTTATTTCAATTTTTCTCTCTAAAAATCCTATTTTAAGCAGTACAGTCCTATACCGGTAAGTTCAAAACGCAGTCCGGCGCCGTTTAAATTTTCAGTTCAAACCGAAACCCTAACATCACGTCAATGATAAGATACTTTTCCCATATTTATTTTATTTTTAATCACCACATACTTCACAGAATAAATTTATTAACTACGTGTAAGAAAATGAGGGTGTTACAAAAATAGATTTATCAAGGCAGTATCATACAAGAAGAAAAGCTATCCAGTAGAAATTAAAGTGCAGTTTGAGTGAATGCCAACTTTCCATGCATACAAATTAGCCAATGAGAATTTCCAGAGACCAGAAGGAACACATTCTGTAAATAAATAATATACAAAAACTTAGGAACAAGTATATATGTACTATATGTTTATTCCAATACCTTTGTAATCTAATTTGATTTTCTAGGAACAAGTAAATCCTCTAGTTTATTATCACCAATAATAAAGATTTGAGTACATTACACATTGGAACATCACAAATATAACAAATCAAGAAAATACCAAGAGATTTGACTAATTAAACTGGCATAATATCAAACAGCTTGTAGGTTCAAGCTTAAGAACTAGATTCTATTCAAATACTCATAACACAAGGAAGAGTTTGTAGAGATCTGCAAACCAAAATCCATAAATTCAAATTCAAGAACACATGTACAAGTACCAATGGAAAACAAGACAAATTACGTTTCCAAACAAGCTCGAAAATAAAAAATGCATTCGACACCTCAAAATTGATACTGACAAAGCCACTCAAATTGATTCCGGTGAACAAGAAGAAAAAAGCATAATAAACCATAGATAACACATCAAAGGAAGAAGTAGAGTGAAGAAGAGAGAGAGAACTCACGAACTTGAACGCAGAGCATGGAGAGACAAACCCTAAGGCTCAGCATGAAGATTCTAGCAAATGAAGGCTTGTGATAAGAATCTCGCAAGGAGTGAAGGGAGAAGACTCACGATTTAGTTGCCTTCTCCATGCAAGTAGTAGTCGTTTCATCAAAAAAAGATTAGAATCAGAATTTGTTTTTCAACCTTTTCCTTGTTTCCTAATGTTCCTTCTTTTTTCCTAACAATACAATTTGAATTTTAAATCTCTATTTTAAAATTATATAATTTTTTTTCCATAAAATCTTGAAAAAATACTTCCTTTTTTGTTTTTGATAGAATTAAATTTTATAAGATCAGTGACAAGAGGTTGTCGAGACCTCGTCAAATAATAAAAATTACCGGTTCGCAAACTAATTTGTAGTATAGAGCATGAACCGAATCGTCTCTCAAGGATCCAAAAAGAACAAATATTTAATCAGATCAAGATAATTAAAAGGGGGGTTTAATGATTGGAAAAGATTATACACTAGTTGAATTAAAAGAAAGTAATTAACAAATTTAAAGAAACAACCAATCCAAGGAAATTTACCGATCTTGAGTTTAACTCATCATTGATCACAAGGAATTCACTTAATTGCTAACCATGTTCTTGGCCTTAGATCATATCAAGACGCCTCAACATGATCCAAGAATCCTCTACTAGATAAGCATCTAGGATTTAATTAACCAAGGTTAGATAAAGTAAGCACCATCCAAACATAGATTAACTTAAGATCAAGAATTTAACCAAGCTAAACAATCTATCAAAAAGCTTTAATAAATTGTTTATTCTATGTGATCCTCTTGAATACATGATAATAAAGCTATTATCACATAAACATCCAAATCAAATTAAGCAATTCAATCTAGATCAAAATCAAAAGAGGAAGAAGAGAAACTTGAATAACAATTAAGCAATATGAACAAGCTAAACAAGAACTCCAAATTAAACATCAAGATGGCTAATCCCTTGGATTGATTATAAGAGCCTAGCCTTCCATGGATGGGAAGGAAGAACTCAAAAAATAAAGAACAAAAATGAAATTCTAAAGAGAAGGGAGAAGAAGAGAAAGAAAACTAACAAATACTCAAACTTACTACAAACTTGAATTCTAACTTACTTCAAATTGAATCCTGTTAATACAAAGAGATTGGCTCTATTTATACTAATCCTAGAAGCCAATTTGTACATGTACATAATCTGAATACAAGCTATAAGAATCTGAAAATTGTCAAAAATGGAAGCTTGATGCATGGTTGGTGGGTTGGTGTATGGTTGGTGGCTTTTAGTCAACAACTCTTATCCGACTTCTGGCTTCAAATTCATCACCTAGACGGTGCATTTTGGCTTGGATGTCTTCATCAAAGTTGTAGCCAGTTGTCTCCTTGAAAATCTCCAATTTGAATCATGTCATTTGGACTTTTAGAACTCTAGAAATGCCAAAAACACTTCACCTACCTCAAGTTAGGTTGGAAGAACGTGTTTCCAAATTCAGTCCAACTTGTAGTTTCAGAAGCATGCTTAAAACGACATCTATTGACAAAATGGTCTTCATTGAAGTTGGAGATATGGGTCTTATCTTTCAAGTGACCAAGTTTCAGCCCAAGAGGAGGCCTATAACCCACTATATAGTCCAATATGTGCATACTGCCCAGATGGTTCCGTGACAGCAAACCCACTCTGCATTGCAGGGATATTTTGGACCCTTAGCATTCCGATCCAGCTCTTGAGTTCTTCATGAAACTTGTAGAGCATTGTCTTAGCTTTCCAAAGACACCAAGATCACCTCAATTGGATCACCGAGTCCCAAGTTATGACCTAACCAAGGAAGAAAGGTCAAAATACATCAAAATCCGAAAATTATTCAATATTTGCATTAAAGCCCAATGAAGCCCAACAACATTAAACTCATCTAAAGTACTAATATTGGGCACAATAAACATCTAATAATGCCTAATACAAAGCTATCATAAGTGTCTCAAATTGATTGATCAATTAGTAAAAATTATTAAAAAAAACTTGAGAAAATTGTTAAAACAAATTGAAGTTATAATTTTTGACTTATTTGTTTATTTTGGGCCAATCTATTTTTTCAAAAAATCCCTTATTTTGTGAGTTATGAGGATTTTTATGAAAAAATTAGGGTTTTTATTTATTTATGAAAATAAGGGTTAAACTCCTATTTTTCTTATTTTTTCTAAAGAGTACTTTAGTTGTTTACAATAATAAATATCATCATATGTAGTCTACATATTTATGTATTTTTTTGTAAGCATGATAAATATCGTCAATCTGAGTTTGATAACTATGTTTATATCTATAGATAAATGTTATATATACTTAAGTTTTTTACATCGATCACTAAAATCTGTAGTGATTAAAATATACATTTTTAGGTATAAGTAACATATACCCATGATTTTATCATCTATCACTAAAACTTATAGTGACATAAATATACATCTCTAAGTGTAGGTCACATATACCAACAATTTTTGCATCTGTCACTAAACCCTATAGTGACAGAAATATACATTTGTAGGTATAAGTTACATATACCCACAACTTTTGCATCTGTCATTAAAACCTAGAGTGACAAAAATATGCATATGTAGGTATAGGTTACATATACCTACGATTTTTGCATGTCACTAAAACCTATGGTGCCAGAAATATACATTTGTAGGTATAAGTTACATATACCCATGATTTTTGCATCTATCACTAAAATTTATAGTGACAAATATATATATACGTAGGTGTAGGTTACATATACCTATAATTTTTGTGTGTCACTAAAAATTTCCGTGGGTATATGGCATTTTTGTCATAGTGAAAGTTTTTATTTAATCATTAAATCCCTAAAAATGGAAAACGTCCAAATCTATTCATGGATTTGGAGTTTGAACCCTTATGTGTCTTAATTAAATATTCAAAGGTGTTCCGGACCAAAAATAAAATTTTTTATTTTTATTTTTCAGAACAGCCCAAAATCAACATATAAAAGGTTAAGCTCAATTAAATTTTAATTTAATAAAGCTCTCAAAAATTCCCAAAAATCATAAACCACTAAAATTTGGAAAAATCAACATATAAATTAGAAACAGAAATTTTGGGGGGTTACAACTCTCCCCCTAAAAGAATTTCGTCCTCAAAATATTTTGTACCCTAAAACAAACATAGATATTGCTCCTTCATCTTCTAAGACTCACGTTGCTTTTCAAATTATATCCTTCCAACTTAAACTATATTGCCCCAGCTAATCTTTCAAATTCCTTCAAACTATATTGCACCATAAAGAAAATGTCTCCAAATATTCAAGGTAAAACTACAACCATGAATTCTAAATCATGAGCAAGGAAATTTCTCTTATGCATTTTCAATTTCCTAGAAGTATAAACTACTACCTTTTTCTTCTGCATAAGCATACAACCTAAACCTTGATGTGAAGCATCACAATATACCTCAAAATGCTCACGAAGATGGGTTGTACTGTGACCCGCAACCCTATTGGGTTTGGGTTAGTTGACACATTCTGAAAAAATTGAAATTTTTTTAAGGGTGTTAACCCATAAAAAATGTAACAAGATGGGCCAACCCAACGAGCTAAACCCATGTTGACAGCACTAGACATGATATGGTGAGAAGATAAAGATAAAAAAATGAAAATAACATTACCAAATATATGAAACTGACTAATATACTGTCACAAAAAAGAAACCAAATGTACAGAGCACCTTACCGTCTCTTGTTTTTTATTGTTTAATATTAGAAACAACGTGATGTATAATGGGCAAGAACAAAGTATGTTGGGCTTCTAGCATACTGTGTCAATGGATGAGGATCAAAGCCTATATTTTGAATGTTCATATTTTCAAATTTTATCCATTTACAGAGAAAATATTAGATCTACATTGAAGCTTTAAGGCGCAAAGGACCCACACAAGAAAGAGAAAAGAAATAAAACCCTCTTACTTTGAAGCGCGAAGCACAATAGCTGTGGATGTTGCAGTGGTAACTCTCTTCAATCCATTGTTTTTTATTTCACCCTCACAGATCTCTCAAGATTTCAGCCCTGCTTTCTTCGAATTCACCTATTCTTCTCCCCTTTTTCTTGATGGTTTCCTTATTTTCCCTAGCCACCACCTGCCTCCTCTACTTCAAGCCGTCAACCCTTCTCTTCTACTTTTTTTGTATGTGACTTCCCCTCTTGTTGCCTTGCCTCCCTATTTATATATGTTCATTAGGGTTTTCAAAAAGAGATTGAGCTTTTACAAAATGGGCCCGAGTCAATGTTTAATAGAATTAGGAAGCATCGGCTTTTGAACTTTGGGATTGGGTCCAAAAATAAGAGTATAACTGAGGTGACCTATTATTATTTTTTTTTCAAATATCCTTTCACAAATGATAGAAGAAAAAAATGTATTATTAGTATTTTTTCTTTTTTTCTATTTTCACTTTTATTTTATTAGCACAGTCAAAATTGGGTGCTGACAAGTGTTCTTTCATTAGATTTTCGAGTTAGTCTTCTTTCATTCGCATCTTGCTATTATTTGCATGTTAAGTTAGAGGAAAATTCATGTTTACATATGGTTTGAAGTGTTTGATTCATGAATTATGGTGGATCTTGCTCTATCTCTTATTGGATAATGAGTTTTGGCTTATTTTGTACTCATTTCACTTGTTTATCTCTTTTTTGATGTTTAAATCCTCACTTAGTTGGGTTAGGATTGAAATTTCCATGTTTTAGGTACTTTATAGGGGTAAAAATAAGGGTAAACACAGCCAAGTCGTGTTTTGGAGGTTAAAATCACGCCCCCGGCGTATTTTCAACCGTTTTTTAGGGTCGTGTTCCCAAGGCCATGTTATGTAACACAACCATGACCTTAGGAGATGAATTCTAGGCCTATTCTCGATGGGAACACAATTAGGTCGTGCTACTGAGCATGTAGCATGACCATGTTTTAATTTCTGAAAAAAAGAAAGAACTTAAGATAGGTCTCATTCCCTCCCCTACTTGTTTTTATTATTGCTATTCTCATTGATTGGTTTGTTGATGTCCATTTGGGTATGTTTCCCTTTTCCCTTTTGCTTGATGGATACTTCATTCTCTATTGCTTATCTTTGTGATTTTTATTGTGCAAGCATGGTGACATTGTGGACAATGTCCAATTCAAGTGTGGGGGTGCAATCTTACAATTTGGTTATTATTGTTTTGGCAATTTACGAATGTTTGCTTTTGTTTTTATTTTTTTTTGTTATTTCTTTTCTTAGTTTGTTTGCTTTTATTTAGTTGCATTGTGTTTAGGACCAATTCTTGACTTTTGATTCTTGACAACTCAAGCACTTAATTTTTTGAACCAAAATTTTATGAGAAGTACATTGAGGGATAATTTGAGAAACTAAAAGAGGACAATGCACGATAGCTTATGATAGTTTTAATTGGAAGTCATTCATGAGTGTCATTTGTGTTTAGCTTAGGTCATTTAGTTTTTCTAAGCATGTTTTTCATAGATCCTCCTCCAGTTTTCTTGTGATTTTTAGATAAAGTTTATGTGTAATTAAGTGGTTTTCAAATTACCTCACCGGTCCTATAACAACTTTGCTAAATCTTTCAAAGCGAAATCCTAGTGTTTGCATTCTAAGAGAGAGGATTAAGACACATCTTTGTTTTAAGCCATTTAGCCTTTTAACTTTCCTTTTTTTCCACATATTTTCCCTAGTAACCCTTTGAAGCCTTGATACATTGGCCTATTTTCTTTCATTTAACCCATATTATCTTCCCTTTTTAGCCTAAACACTTGGCCTTACCCTTCGTGAGAAATTAATTGCGACAAGTGAAAATTGCATTAGGAAGGATTATTCTTAATAAAGGGGAGAAAGTATAAAGAAACACTAGCACGAGAAGTTTGAAAAAGACTTCACATCAAGTTCATAAAAATGAATGAGTGTGAGGGTGAAGTAAAAAAAAAGTGATCAAAAGAAAAATGCCATAACAAAAGTTGTGGTAAAAGAATGAGAAATAAGAAAAATATTGCTAGTTTCAATGAAGAATCTTTCCATCTCATCAATTATTCTTCCAATTTGTGATTATAGTTTTAGCATTTTGATTTTTCTCACCTTTGTCTTAACCCCTTAGCCTCGTTACAAACTTAATAAAGACCTTTTGATCTTTTGAATGTGTACACTACATTAGTGGAGTTAGATATAGTGGAATTACCTATGGGATTGGGAGTTCAATGAATTCATAGAGGTGTTTAAGATTGCTTGGATTGTATAAACTCGTCTAGAAGCATTTTGATTCTTGAGTTTGGTCTAAGTTGATGTGCTTAGTTTGATTGGTGACCTTTGTTAAACTTGAATGCATTTATTGAGTGTGCAACCTTTTATTGCTTGATTAAGTTGTTGTTGTGTTGTTCCTCTAAAAGTTTTCTTTGGGAATCTAGATTGGTACTTCCTTATTATTTAATAATATCTTACCCCTTGTTTTTCAATTACAAATTCTTTTTCATTGCTTGAGGACAAGCAATAGTTCAAGTGTAGGAGTATTTGATGTGTGTCATTTACACATCTATTTTGCGCTTATTTTATCTTGATTTAGAGTCAAGTTAGAGTAGTTTAATATGTTTTTAGTTGTTTTATAATAAGTTCCCTTTATTATTCCTCTTGCTTTTATTTTGAAATGCTAGATATAGAAATTAATGTTTTAGATAATTTCCATGGAATTCTGATTTGATTATGAGCATTTATTGCATATTTAATATTGCCTAGTTGAATTTAATGTCTATTTGAATTTGAAATCACGTAAGGAAGTTTAGGGAAGATTCAAGAAATCAAATCTTATCTATTTGGGGAAGGAATCTCAAAGTTATCTGGACCCTTAAGCAGTAAATTGGACATAATTTGAGCTACAAATGTCGTATTGAGGTGATTCCGGTGGTTATGGAAAGTTAATACATTAGGCTACAACTTTCATGTTTGGCGCTTTGCAAATTTTGCAAGCTGAGCACACACAGAGGTAAACACGGCCTGGCCATGTTTTGGAGCCAATTTATATGGTTGGGACATGTATTTAATCATAGCATGGGTAGAATGGAATATGGCCGTGTCATACAACACGACCATGTCAAAGCCTCAGTGAAGAAAAGTCAGCAAAAGGCCCATTTGAAGTGTTAGGCCTATTTAAAAAGAGTTAGGGGTCAGACCTTAGGAGAGAACAAATTCACTTAGATGAATTTGAGTAGCAATCAAGGAGCAAAAGAGAGTTTTCATTGGGAGAAACTTAGAGTGAAGAACATCAAGATCAACTAATTTGTTTCTTCTTCTCTTTTGTCTTGTGCCTTGAGCACATGATGTTTCTTTCTTATCTTTTGATGTTGTTCAAAAACATGTTAGGCTAGTTTTCCTATTTGGTTGAGGGTGATTCATAAACCTAGACATGATTTTGTAATTGGAACAATAATGTTATTCCTTTAGTTTTAACTGAAATTGCTTATGCTACTTCTACTTGAACTATGTATGGTTGTTGTCTTGATCCATTTAGCAGCTAAACTAAATAGAGCTTGATAATAATCTAATGTTAGCTTAGGAGGCATGATTCGTAATTGTCATGCTTTCCTAATCCTAAGTTGCACTTTATAATTATTTATTGTAGTCAAATCCTTAGTTAATTGTGATGAAGAACATAACATAGGCAAGATAACTCGAGCTTGCGAGGATATTGCCTAGATCAACCATGAAATAACCAAGTGAAAAACAAGAAGGGGGCTGAATTGTGTTTCTTACCCTTTTCAAAAACAATTCTTTAAAAGCATACTTAATTGAATTGCAAAAGAGAATGGACGAAAACACAAACTCTTTGCCATCTGTTGGACACAAATTGAAAACTTTATCTGTTTAGAAAAGATCAGTTAAGAATAACAAAATCAATCCCCAAATGTTAGTAGATAGAAATATAACACAGGGAGTGAAGAAAAGCTTACACCAGAGTGTATACTGGTTCACTCTCACAACCTGATAGCTATGTCCAGTCCCTTCCACTTGAAGGATTTTTCCACTAAACTTTTCAAAGTTTACAAGTATTCTTCTCAACGCCTCTTCAGGCTATAACAAGTATTCTGAAACCTCTTTAGGTTGTAACCAACAAGTATTCTTTTATACCCAGTTTCTTCAGGCTTAAACAACAAAATAAAGATGTTTTGAAAAACACTTAAGTTTAACTCACAGCAAGTGAGAATAAATAAAATATGCTCAAGTAAAACTCTATTACAATAGTAAGAAGAAGCAATAATAACACAGAGTTAAGCTTGAATATTTTCTCTTGTTCTGTTGATGTTCTTAATCTCTGTATTCTTCTTCGAAGACTTTCGTATTTATAGGTAATGAGCATTTTAAATTGTCTTCATAAGCTTCTTAGTCCAACGAAAATATTTATTATCGTTCTGAGTAGCATTAAATGCATAATGCTAATAACGTGTTGATCTTCTTCTGAAAAGTGGCTTTGGTTACCAACAATAGCGACGAATAAAATATCTTAGTTCTGACTCTTCTGGACACGCAAAAAGTTCCTCATTTGCTAGTCTTTGTAGTTGTTAGGAGTGTCAGTTCCAGCTTACATAGTTGATTTCTTGAAAGTCGCACTTGTCAAATATCCCATCAGTAGTTAATGCACTTTGTTTTGCTTGTCTTTGAATATCCTTGGACGGATGCTTTATAAGAGATTAAACAACAGAGGCAAACAATGGACGATCCAATAGTATAATAATATATTTCAAAAAGTATTGGATGCATGGCTTAAAGAAGGAATATAGAACAAACTTGTTCTTTCATCCAAAGAATATGAATTCGTAAAAGTTTATTTGTTTTCTTTAATTTAATATATGTTGTTATATTCAAAACTTTGAGGGGTTCAACCTTATTGAACAAATTTGATTTTAACATGATAGTAAAATTTGTCTTTAGTTCCAACAAACCTATCTTTCTCACCTTAATGCTTCCATCCCATTGAATCTAGAGAGATTGTTCTAGGTTATCAACTGGTTAGTGATTAATTAGAGAGCTTATTCTAATTAACGACCAACTAAGAAAAGATTGGGATAGCGGAGCTTGTTGCTATCTACGGTTGGTAGTTTCATTAGGAATAAGGAATAATATCATAAATCTAATTGCAATTATCATAAGTCCAGTGGTAGAGAAAATCCCTTAACCAAGCTTTATCTCTACTGTTGAATCCACTTTGCTTATTGTTTTTCCTTGTTTCTTACCTTTTACTTGCATCTTCGTAATTTAATTTTGTTTATTTTACTTTTATTTCACCACTCACAAATCCCCTTATTTAGTTATTGCTTTTTTTTTTAGTTTTTAGTTTAGTGACATTTTACATTTTAATTAGTACAATCCTCTGAGGGGAATGACCCTTGCTTACCACATACTACAATCTTGAATCTGAAAGGTTTAATTTGGTGATTCCTTTCAGAATAATTCAAATCTTGGCTTAGTTGCAGACATACAATTAGCACAGACCAATCACCACATTAATTAGTTGCGAAGGCTTGTCAAAGACTATTTTCGATTGGTCTAGTTTGAAAACAGATGGAAGAGGTACACTTTCTTTCAACAAAATAGGGCTCAAGTCCTCTTTGCCTCGACATCCATAATTCCTTTTCTTTGTCAGAACTAGCTTATTGATGCAAATCAGCATCAGAAGAAGCCAAAGTTCCCCGCATTTGTTTTTTCTATCAAAACAAAATATGGGTCAGAATATAGTATGAAAAGATGGACATTTGTAGAAAAATGAAATGATACCTCAGGCTCAGCCTTCTTGGTTGCTTTAGAACCCATAGTTTTGGTTCTAGAAAATGAAGATGCTTTGACAGCTGACTATCCTATCCTTGGGAAGATGGTCTTGCTTTTCTTCTAAAAAGGTTCAACATGCTCCTCTTTCTCATCGAATGAAACTTGTTCATCAAAAGTAGAGTCAGGCATCACTAGAGTTAACTCCGAAATTGAAAGAAAAACGGCTAGTAAAAGAAAATACAATTTTGACAAAATAGTCATTTTACCTCTTGGTGGATAACGTATGACTTTGTTATAAAATTTGGGCAAATGATGGTCTAGTGGGGAAATTAATATTTGGAGAATGTGACTTTCTCTTGTTTGTTAATAAAATCATCAAGAGCCCACAAGGTGGATTAGGGTATCTGTCAGCTACGCCAAAGGGAGCATTTGACACAGGTATAGGTGTCCAACAAAAAGGTTTATAAAATGGTTTTGGCTCAATGTCAGGGTTTGCAATGAGAGCATTATAAAAGTTTAGCTGACATTTTTCCTGATGAGCAAGAAATTTCTTTTGTATAAAATGTTCAACTTCTCTGACAACATAATGAGGATGCGTTGGATCCCATTTGACACGATAAAACTCTCAAAAGCTAAAATTTCTTTCAAGTGCATGATGCCCTTTGACTTTGACAAAAGGGTTTCCTATATGCACTGAAGAACACGGTCAATCGTTCTGTTCAAACAGATGTCAATGTCATGATGATAAGCACTGAAATAATTACTCCACCACTAAATAAAATCAAGAGTTCTATAAGGGCTGACATCAAATTTGACAAGTGAAAATTGCTCCATAATGTGTCTACTAATGTTTGACAATCTTGGGATAGCATCGAAGGAAGACAACTTATGTTTATTTTTCTTATATATTGATTGCTTGATGAAGGGAGTAGGAATGGATTGATTGAAACCAAGTTGTCGAGCAACTAAATTGGGAAGGTGAGGTACAATGACTAAGTCATCAGAACCATGCAGCCCTATAAACAAAATTTGTTGGCAAAGGAAATGGGCCCACATATCCTCACTATTAGTGAGAAGATTTGGATCAGAACAAAGAGGGTCGTCCTTGACAAGCCAATCTAGATCAAATTTTCTATAAGGAAAAGGAGCAAAATCAATTTCTGTCGATTGTCTGGAGATGAAGTGGAAAATCTTAAAATATTTATGAAAGTCCTCGATATAAGAAGAACTCTTGTCCTAAGATTGCAAGTAGGACAACATCAAGCCACAAAGATCTTGGGGAAGCTCTAGGGAGACTTATAAGACAAATGCTTCGACCAGACAACATTCAACCAGAGTTGGAGTATGCAGAAAAAGCCACCTAGAGTAGTCACTTTTTATGTCGAACAAATCGAGTCAACAGCTTCATTCAGAGATTCATACAAGTGAGCTATAATCAGTTGACTTAAAGCCAAGATTTGACCTTCATGCAAAAGAGTTGACAAAGCAAGGTAAGCTTTCAACACCTAAAGAGATTTGGTGCAGAATACATAGGCATGTAACCATAAGATAAGAAAAGCTACATGTTCTTGATTTGACAAAGTTTCATAATCTTTCTAGCGAAAAAAAAGTAAAAGGGCCATAAGAGAAAGAATTAACATCAATTTCAATGATGTTGTTAGGAGACAAATCAATGGTTATGCTATACCCATTCGGTTCAAGGCCAGAAATGGCCGAAAGATGAAACAATGTCAAGCCCATCATACCACAAGGAAAATGAAAGTTATTTGTAGTTTCATTGCAAATGAAAAATGAGGCACCCAACATACAAGGGTTGAATTTTATCTGGTGTCCACTAAGGTGAATAAAGTCAAAAATCCCTATTTGTTACCAGAGGTTAACTTTGAAGCCTTGTACTTGGTCCAACCAAGCAAGATAGGACTTGGTAGGTTTGGGTGGAAAACTCCTAAATAGATGCTGTTTTGGATCAAAATAGAAGATGGGAATATAGTCCAAAGAGGCAAGAATGACATGACTTTCTTAGCATGGAAAATATTTTTGAAATTCTGGTGAAGAAGCATTGGTTTTAGGAAGAAGAGACTAAGAAAAGAAAAAAAGATTCTATAAAAGGTGTGAGGAAAGAATACTTGGGTTTTCTAGAGGTCAAAGTTATCAATTAAGGGGTCTAGAGCCATAAGGGTGCTATTGAATTCAATAAACTCTTGAGAGAAAGCATAGGAGTCTTAGAAGAAAGGAACAAAAGCTAGAGCACGAGTTTACTTTGAACAATAAAACAACAAAATGTAAATTGATCTTTGAAAAAAGGAGTGTCTTTTTACACAAATTCAAGCATGTGGTAGAAGCTATGTCTTCTGGGATTTCAGTTGATATAAAAAAATGTTATTATTAGCAGATAACTTTCCATTAACTTTCCTCCTAGGAAATCGCACTTGAAAGATTGACAATGGTGCGCAGTAATGGGAAGCCCAAAATCTGAAGCTTTGGTAATCATTTCAAATGCTTTTCCCCAAAAGGATAAGAAACTTATGATATTCAAATGACTTCAAGAATCAGTAAGGCAAAGTTAACTTTGTCAAAATAAAAATTGATGAATGAATATTTATTTGTTTCCTCAAGTTGTCAAAGATAATTATTGGGGCATTTGTTGGTGGAAAATAAATAAATACTTCGACAAAAGGTCAAGCATATGGAATATGCACCAGGTGCAAGGCTTAAAGCTAGAAGATTGTCAAAAACAAGATCAACAAGATGAATGAATATGTCAAGACAATTCTTCAACAAGAGACACTTAGCAAATCTCTGGAAAAGGAATTATGAGATTGAATCAAGATGGCTCTTTAATAAACAAGCACACAACAATACTATTCAACAAATACAAGTTGATGTCAAGCCAATCCTTTGACAATGGATACTTTGAAAACTTCATGAAGATTTCTCAAATGATGGATTGACGTTGGAGTGGTGGTTACCTTGGTGCTCAAGTGGACGATTGTTGAGTCCCTACAATTTAGGCTAATGGGTGATATGGGTCCAAGACTAAGTCAACTAGAAGGATACATTCTAGAAGTTGATGACATGGCAGCGGGAAAGAAGGTGAAACTAATAGTGCTTTAGAAG
Source organism: Styphnolobium japonicum (assembly GCA_023212625.1). Lineage (NCBI taxonomy): Eukaryota > Viridiplantae > Streptophyta > Magnoliopsida > Fabales > Fabaceae > Styphnolobium > Styphnolobium japonicum. The sequence continues at coordinate 11,711,873 of JALBWW010000012.1, forward strand.
GTAGTTCATGGTTTTATGCTGATCATGGGAAGTTATTTTCTTATTTGAAGAGCCCATGTGTAATGCATGCATGACATCTAGTGATAGGTGTCAACATCTTAGGAATTAGGCAATTTGTTATTAGTCTACAAATACTAGTTTGGCAGATGTACAAAGGGTTACTTGGCTGATACACACTTGAAAACTACATCTCACAAATCCTTAAGTCTCCACCACGCTCACAGGATAAGAGGATTAATTCAAATTCTTCTACCTTCCATCCACTTCAATTCCAGTCATTTACCATTCAAGTCTTTTCAATTCAAAGTCTTTTATATTCATGTCCATTTAAATTCAAGTATGCTTTACTTGCTTTCCTTTAAAGTCCTTGCACTTTATCATTCCAGTCATTTAATTTCGATGCAATTTACATTCCGTCAATTTAATTTCAGCACTTTATGATTTAGTCATTTACTTTCACAACACTTTAAATTATAGCACATTTAATATTCTGTACATTTGCATTCCTACACATTTACATTCTTGTCAAGTTATTTTTTGGTACTTTATGTTTCTGTCAATTACTTTTTGCCTTTACTTTGACGCACTTTACTTTCTATCAATTTACTTCATGGCACTTTATGTTTATGTCAGTTACTTTCTGCCTTTACTTTGACTCATTTTACTTTTTGTCTATTTTATTTCTGCACTTAATGATCTTATTGTTTAAGCATTCTCGACATCAGCATCCTACAAATCACCAAATACTAAGAATCCACATAAGATGGAGATTCCCTTCCTTGAATTGGAACATGAATCAAGGAATTGTCAAAATCTTCAATTCTGAATGCGTTTGGCTAGAGCCAACACATCTTTAAGACTTTTTTTTTGACAATTTTCAAGGTAAACGAATTGGTACAGTCAATCCACTGATTGGAAGTAATTCGACAAAGTTGCTTTTCGACGTGACTGAAGCCTTAACATTGTCAAACAACTAGTGTTTATGGTGAAATTTCGTCAATGATTTGCAGTGAAATCTTGGAAGAGAATCTCCTCCAAATAGATTCTCAAGTTATTGGTAATTTGAAAAGACCAAGTGTCAGATTTGATATCACAATGGTGCTCAAACGCAAATGTCAATAACCAACAGAAATTTGACAATATGTAAAAAGTGAATTTAAAGGCTGTTAAAGTGCTAAAAATGTAATGTCAACATTAAGAGTAAAATTGACAAAATTGTAAAGACAATGAAGTATAAAGTTACATGAAAGATAAATTACAAAACGTAAATAGCAAGAATGTAAATGAACAAGGAAAGTAAATGTGCATAATGTAAAAGTGCATCAAAATAAATGACTAAAGACAAATCTTCAATAAATTTAAATGAACAAGGAAAGGAAATGTGCACATTGTAAAGATGTGTCAAAGTAAATGACTAAAGATAAATCTACAACAAGATAAACAGACGAGAAATTAAAAGTACAAGGAAAGGAAATTGATGAGAAAGTAGATTAAAGAGTAGGAAATGTAAAGGAATGAAGAACAATGGCTGAATGTAATTGTACTTATATGTAAAGATACATTAATTGAAATGTGGAAGGCTTACTTGAGTTATAATCTTATGATCCGTAGTCCGTCTGCGTGACTTTAGGATGCTAGGATGTGTTTAAGAGGCAACCATTTACACATGAAAGAATCTAGCATTTATAGATAAAGAAGTAAACTACCTAAGTCCTAGGATTCTGACACCTGTGAACAATGGACAGGTGTTATGCATGCAGATGATAAACTTGTTTGTTCTTCTAAACCTCTAAAATACTATAAACTTCCTAAAACTAATGTTGATTCATCAGTTAGTTTCTAAACTTTTGAATTCAAATATTTAAACTCCTCAAGAATAACTTCCTTATCTTCTATTTTGAATTCAAAATGAACAAGTAACTCCCAGCAACATGTCAAGTCGAAAACAAATCTTTTTCTTCCAAAATTTCATAGGTGTTGATGTCAAAATCAATTGATACTTCTCCTTTCATTAATCTTCTCGACATTTGCCAGAATTGTAACACCTTGAAATCTCTTTTTCTAATTAAATAAATGATTTTTAAATTTTTTATGATTTTTGTGAATTTTCATGGACTATTTAAATTAGTTTTGAATTTTTTTTTGACTTTGTGTGTTGTTTTGAGGCGGTGCTGGAATTCAAAAAAAATATTTTTTTATTTTTAGGGCCGGAAAAATTTTGATTGCCGACTAGGGCCGGGGGAGCTTACTAAACCTGAATCCGGAAACCGATTTCAAAGTTTTTCTTTTTCTGAGATTTTATCTGTCAGATAAAATCTGGGTACACTATTGTCCATTAGACAATAGACACTGGTTTTTATCCATTGGATAATAACTACTATAAAATATCTAGAGATAAATATCTAGTTAGAAAGCCTAGTGATCACTTGATGATGCCACTAGTGTGGTCATGATGATGTCACATAGTGAGTCATAAGCATAATCACTAATTTATGACATCATTGCTTAGTCATCACACCTAGTCACTGTAACATCCCTAAATTTCATATGTTATGACTTAGTTAATTCTTTGGATGAGTTGTATGTTCTGTCAGAAATGGTGATAGATTGAGTTAGAATAATTAATTTGAGATTCTGGCTATACCGGTGAACTCGGTAGAACATAAGGAAGAAATAGGTGAAGTCTAAACTCTTATATTTACTCTGGCTAAGTTAGGACCTACTGGTAAATTTAATTTTCTTCAGGACCTATTGGGAATTCTTAGAAATCACAAGGGTATTTTAGTCTTTTTACACCCTCAGTGGCAAATTTGTGATTCTTCGTTTGAGTGAGGGGCAAAATGGACAATTCACACCCCCTCCCTCTTGCTTAAGTGAACCGGCCCTAGGGGGAAGAGACCATTTGGTCATCTTCTCCAAATTTCTAAGTTCTCCACAGCTAAGCTTGCTTCAAGAGTTCAAGGTCCAAAAGTAAGTATTTTTATGCATCTTTTGGCTTAGATCCTTTGATGGTTATTGATCACTATGATCTCTTCTTCAATCCTATAGTATTAATTTCTTGAGAAACTCATTTTCATCTCTAAGAATCAAGAACACCCATGTTGGAATCAAGATTTGGAGCACTTTAAGGTGAGTGTGGATTTACTTGTGTTATTGTATGATGTTCTTAGAGTGAAAGTGTATGATATAGGATTAAGCTTGAATCTAGGGTTTTTCACCTATGCTTAAGGTTGGATGTGTTTTGTTACATGTTTTCAAGGATTTAGGTATATGAAAGTGAATGATATGGTTAATGTATTTTGATGGATTTGAGGACATGATCCCATAAGGAACTTAGGGCTTTGGTTTGAAGTTAGGCGTGGCACTGTTCCTGCCCAGATTCCAAACCACGGGCATGGTGACCACCACGGTCTGGCCGTGGTTCTTTCTGGAAATGGAATTATGGTGTCTCGTGGCCAATCACGACCGTGGCCTCCACCACGGTCTGGCCGTGGTTGTCTCTGGAAGATTGATTTCGTGCATACATACCACACCTCGGCCGTGGCCTTCACCACGGTCTGGCCGTGGTTGACTCTAGAAATATACACCACGGGCGTGGCCTATACCACACCCTGGCCGTGGTTGTCTCTGTTTCTAATTCGTTGAGTTTCTGTTTTCCTGAACCGTGGCCGTGGTTACCACCACACCCTGGCTGTGGTTGACATTGTTGGTGTTGTTGCGGTGCATATGTTTAGGGTCTTGATACCATATGCTATGTTTAGGATTAAGGGACTTAGTACTATGATGAGATGTGTAGCTAAGTAAGAATGCTTGATGGAATTGAGCATAATGGTTATGTGTTGTATATGCTTGAATTGGTTACATGTGATGTTATTATGATATTATGAATGAGCATGATATGAATATGAGAACATTGCATTGCATAGCGAGATGGCCTAACTGGAAGGGGTTAGTGTACAAAAAATGAGGGGTGCCTAGCTTACGGAGCTAGATGGAAATGAAATGGCATACTTAATTGCATTGCATTGCGAGGTGGCCTAACCGAAAGGGGTTAGTGTACAAAAAATGAGGGGTGCCTAGCTTACGGAGCTAGATGGAAATGTAATGGCATAACACATTGCATATGCATATTGCGAGGGCCTAACCGAAAGGGGTTAGTGCACAACAAGAGGAGTGGAGAAAGAAAAAGTGTGAATAAAAGGTGTGAACATCATGTGCATTCATTCATTGCATTGGTTGGTTGGTGTTACTTGTATATAGTGAATTGTGTTATACTTGCTCTCTACTTACATGCATACCTTATCTGCAAGTTTATTCATATTCACTGGGAAGTTGTTCTCGCCACCTCTTTCTCAGATTCGCAGGAACCCCTCGAACCCTCTACGGGTTAAGTACGGAGGATTCTGTTGTTTTATTTTTGAGATTTGTATTTTGGTGGAGTTAAGCTCCATGATGTAACTATAATAGGATGTGTATTATATTATTCTGATGTAGATATGACAGGAAACTGAATACTACTATTGATGTACTCAGTTTTGTATATGTTTAGTGTGCTTAGTCAGGATAGTGTTTTGATTACACTTGTATAACATTGCGTACTCTGATAATATTTTGGTTGAGATCTGAGATCTCTTGATGATATATGTGTATGTGTATATATATAATATATGTACTCTGGTTGGTTTGAAATGATTGTTGGAATCCGCTGCTTATGTTTATGTCATGTGGTAATATTCGAGAAAACAAAAGGAAACGCTGCCTAATTTTTTTTATATCTATATATTCCACGTAAGACTTATGAGTTGGTCAATAACACCTAATAACTAATAGGTCTTACAGTCACCATGGTGATTCATTAGCTACTTTGTTGTTTGACCAATGAGAAGATGACAAGTGTAGTAAGGATGAATCATGTTTTTTGGACCAATGGCATGGCATACACTTGGAAAGTAGAAGACAACACATCTCTTCTACTTGATTCTAGTGAGTTTCGACCAAGCCTTGTGGAAGACAAGGAAAATATCTCATTTTCACTCTTACCTTGCCAATAATTCACTTTTCACTTTTGTTCAAGAGCCAAAATTCTCTCATTTCTCTCCTTGAAGTTTTGGCCAAGAACATCCTACCATACACTAAGCCTTGATCAAATTAAACCAAGTTTCTTGAATCCTAATACCATTCTAAGAAACCTTTGTGTTGCAAGTTTCTGTTAAATGTTTGGAGTATAATCTGATCCCAAATTAGAAGAGAAAAATTTCAAGTTCTAGACCATAGGTTTGATCCATGTCATCTTAGTTCAAGCTTTAGTTTTAAATTTGTATACTTGATTCCATTTAAGGATTTGTTGGTGGAGAAAGGAAACAAATCCCAAGAGGACTTTCTAGGGAGTTTTCGAGCACTACTTTAAGGTAAGGGGGAGATTTCTCTTATCAATCAATTTAGTGGTGGGAAATAGGATTTGTGGGTTGTTGGTGAAAAATCCATTTAAGAATTTATTCACTTGATTTTGTGGGTTTATGGCTCATGCTTTATAGTTTATACTTTATGGTTTATGCTTTATTTTAGCCTATGTGTTTATATGGATTGAGATATTGCATGAAATTGTTATGATTGAAGTATGATATATCTTGTATATGGATGAGAGTGTTCATGCATGAATGACAAAGCATGAGTATGGACATGCATATGTTTGATTAGAACCAATGAATCCAAGTGGAAGTGAAAAGGATTTTGGTCGAAAGACCATAAGTGTGGTTCGGCCACTTTGCTTAAAACGTTAGCATGAAAGGTTTTCTTTGGTCCAAAGACCAAGGGTGGTTCACGGCCACTTAGCCCAAGAAGTTAGCATAAAAGGAAAATATTTTATTAATTAGTAAACTCAAATAATTAGGTGATAAATGTTTGAGTTAAAGACTTTTATGGATAAAAAGGAGATGAACAAAGTCTTTAAGTGAGAAAAAGAAACTAGTTTAAAAGTAATATTCACTTTATCAAAGGTTTTTATTTTCGAAAATAAGAGAAAATATTTTAGAGATAGTTTAAGGTTGAAGTAAATGGTTTAAAGTATTTTTGAAAATAAGAGAGAAAATATTTTAGTGATGATTTAAAGTTGAAACAAATGGCTTCAAGTAGAAACAATTTATGAAAATTAGTTTGGATCTTGAAATATTTTATTAAGGTTAGTTTTAGTGAAAAACAATGGAATCAAGCTTTGAAACTTTTGGATTTAATTCAAAATAGCTTAGTTTTTGTGAAAAACGTTTTCCCCAATTAAAAGTTGGTGAAAACGCAACTAGAAAATAGTGAAAACTGGTTTACGCATTGAAACGTGTTTTAAAGACCTTACGCGATTCAAAAATGTTAATTTTTGAGTTACGCAATTAAAAATTTGTGAAAATGTGTTTACGCAATTGAAATACGTAATAAAAATGTTACGCGATTTAGAAAAACAATAACCTGTGTGTTACTCAATTTAAAACCGTAACCGGAGTGTTACGCGATTTAAAACTGTAACCTTAGCATTATGCAATTTGGAAAATATTTAAAGCATCACACAAATGAGAAAAACAATGAAACTATTGTCAGGGCCGACGTACTGGATCAGAACACATTAGTAGACGCTAAGCCTAGTCGTGGCTTGATCCCGAGGGGATTGTATTTTGAAATCAATAATTATTGAATTATTGTACTTGGTATGGATCAGTTGATCATGCATTGAGAAAGTCTGTTGAGGCTTTGTTGTTAAGGCATCAAGCCTTGGAGATTGAGCTTACACTTTTGTGCGGGTGGGAATTGCGTAGTGAAGATCATGGATTTGATCTTGAAGGCGTCGGGGTGCAGAAATTCCACAAGTGGCCAGTAGGTAGCACCATTGTGCCGTGGTAATATGATTGTAACACACCGAACGATCTCAACTTGACACTATTCCTATTCCCGATTTGGTAGAGAATGTCGCGTATAGCAATGTTGCACAGTTTGAGTATGTTGTAGCACTTTGAGGCTAATGAGAAACAGACATGTCTCCCAAATCACTCTCTCCAACTTTGTTTTAGTTCGATGGAGTAGGGGTCAATCATTGTACATTTGCATAGTTAATTGTCATAATGTTATATCACCATGGTGCACATTGAGTTTGATTTACCCATTTGCTTGATAGCATGATATGAGTGTTGGCTGAGTACTGAACTATATAATTGTTTGTATTGTTTCTTTACTGCTTTATTGGTATTGATGATAATGAAGATCTGATCAATCATTTTGAGACACTTATGTTAGCTTTGTACTTAGCTTTATTGGATGTTTATTGTGCCCAATATTAGTATATTAGCTGAGTTTTATGTTGTTGGGCCTCATTGGGCTTTAATGTAAATTGTGATTAATTCTCAGATGTTGATGCATTTTGACCTCCTCCTTAATTAAGCCATAACTTGGGATTTGGTATTCCGTTTAAGGTAATTTTGGTGTCTGTGGAAAACTTAGACAAAGATGTACAAGTTTCATGAAGAACTTGAGTGATGGGTCAGACTTATAATGCTCCAAAATAGGCCTAAAAGTTAGAGTGAGCTTGCTATTGCTTGAATCTGAGCAGTGTGCACATATTGGACCATATCGTGGGATATAGGCCTCATTTTGAGCTGAAGCAGGTGCCATTGGAAAGCTAAGACATAAAGCTGCAATTCTTATGAGACCTCCAAGCCAAAATACATCGTTTCAGGCATGCAAGTTAAGCTGGAAGTCAAAGAAGAGTTGCTGACGATAACCCACCAACCATGCACCAACCTACCAACCATGCATCAAGCGACCATTATTGACAAACTCCATTTCTTGCATTCCAGTTGATTACAGCTTTTATCAGCTGTAAATTGGCCTCTAGGATTAGTATAAATAGGGTCAATCTCTCTTGTATTTAGTTCATAAAATTTTAAGTAAGTTTGAGTATTTGAGCGAGTTCTCTTTTCGTCTTCCTCTCCTTTCTCTCTAGAATTTCATTTTTGTTCTTCATTTTTTGAGTTCTTCCATCCCATCCATGGAAGGCTAGGCTCTTGAAATCAATCCAATGGATTAACTATCTTGATGTTTAATGCGGAGATCTTGTTTTGATTGTTCATATTACTTAATTGTTATTTAAGTTTCTCTTCTTCCTCTTTCGATTTTGATCTAGATTAAATTGCTTAATTTGACTTAGATGTTTATGTGATAATTGCTTTATTATCATGTATTCAAAGAGGATCACAAAGACTAAACAATATATCAAAGCCTTTTGATGGATTGTTTAGCTTGGTTAAATTCTGAATCTTAAGTTAATTTATGTGTGGATGGTGCTTAATTCATCTAACCTTGGTTAATTAAATCCTAGATGCTTATCTAGTAGAGGATTCTTGGATCATGTTAAGGCTTCTTGATATGATCTAAAGCCAAGAACATGGTTAGCAATTAAGTGGATTCCTTGTGATCAATGATGGATTAAACTCAAGATCGGTAAATTTCCTTGGATTGGTTAATTTGTTAATTGATTTTCTTTAATTCAACCGGTGTATTTTCTATACAAATCATCAAAAACCCCTTTTTAATTATCTTGATCTAATTGAATTTTTTATTTTAGATTCCTTGAAAGACGATTCGGTTCATTATCTATAATACAAATTAGTTTGTGAGCTGGTAAATTTTATTATTTTGACGGGACTCAACAACCCATTGTTAGAAGCTTACCTCTTTATTATGTTGTTCTGTCTGTTATGTGCTATTTTTCTATCCTATGAAGACGGCGATGGCATCAAGGAGGGATCTGTTCGATTTTTTTAGAGTATAGTTGACAAGAGGTTGTCGAGATCCGTCAAATAATAAAAATTACCGGTTCACAAACTAATTTGTAGTATAGAGAATGAACCGAATCGTCTCTCAAGGATCCAAAAACAAAGATTTAATTAGATCAAGATAATAAGAAAGGGGGATTTGTTGTTGATTAACAAGATTGACAAAAGTATGAGATTTAAAGTTGTAAACAAATCTAAAGAAGCAACCAATCCAAGGAAATTTACCGATTTTGAGTTTAACTCATCATTGATCACAAGGAATTCACTTAAGTGCTAATCATGTTCTTGGCCTTAGATCACATCAAGACGCCTCAACATGATCCAAGAATCCACTACTAGATAAGCATCTAGGATTTAATTAACCAAGATTTGATAAAGTAAGCACCATCCAAACATAGATTAACTAAAGATTGGGGATTTAACCAAGCTAAACAATCCATCGAAAAGCTTTGATATATTATTTAGTCTTTGTGATCCTCTTTGAATACATGATAATAAAGCTATTATCACATCAACATCTAAATCAAATTAAGCAATTCAATCTAGATAAAAATCAAAAGAGGAAGAAGAGAAACTTGAATAACAATTAAGCAATATGAACAAGCGAAACAAGATCTCCAAATTAAACATCAAGATGGCTAATCCCTTGGATTGATTATAAGAGCCTAGCTTTCCATTGATGGGAAGGAAGAACTCATAAAATAAAGAACAAAAACGAAATTCTAAAGAGAATAGAAAAGAAGAGAAAGAAAACTCTCACAAATACTCAAACTTTCTTTAAACTTACTTAAAATTGAATGATGTATAAAACAAAGAGATTAGCTCTATTTATACTAATCCTAGAAGCCAATTTGTAATTGAAAATAATCTGAATGCAAGCTGTAAAAACATGAAAATTGTCAAATATGGAAGCTTGATGCATGGTTGGTGGGTTGGTGCATGGTAGGTGGGTTGGTGTATGGTTGATGGCTTCTAGTCAGCAACTCTTATCCTACTTCCAGCTTGATTTTCATGACCTTGACGGTGCATTTTGGCTTAGTGGTCTTCATGAAAGTTGTAGCCAGTTGTCTCCTTGAAATGTTGGCGTTAGTTTCATGCCATTTGGACTTTTAAAACTCCAGATATGCCAAAAACACTGTACCTACCTCAAGTTAGGTTGGCATAACGTGTTTCCAAATTCAAACCAACTTGTAGCTTCATAATCATGCCTAAAACGACATCTATTGACTAAATGGTCTTCAGTGAAGTTGGAGATATAGGTCTTTACAATGGCCGAGTTTTAGCTCCAAAGGAGGCCTATGGCCCACTATATAGTCCAATATGTGCACACTGCCCAGATTCAAGTGACAACAAGCCTACTCTGCATTGCAGGGATATTTTGACCCTTAGAAGTCTGATCCAGCTCTTGAGTTCTCATAAAACTTGTAGAGCCTTGTCTTAGCTTTCCAAAGACGCCAAGATCACCTCAAATGAATCACCGAGTCCCAAGTTATGGCCTAACCAAGGAGGAAAGGTCAAAATGCATCAAAATCCAAGAATTATTTAAAATTTGCATTAAAGCCCAATAAGGTCCAACAACATTAAACTCATTAAAATACTAATATTGGGCACAATTAACATCTAATAAAGCCTAGTACAAAGCTATCATAAGTGTCTCAAATTGATTGATCAACAATTTCATGGTGGTTTAGACGCATGGCACATCCATCTGGACACTAAGTGTGTAGAGTATGTAGGAGACGTCACCTTTACTATGTGTAGAACATGTAGGGGTATTCCTACTATGTCTTTTACTTTTACTGTTTTTGTAGAGTTATACATGCCTATTAGATAGCTTTGGAGTTACATTCTATAGTGTCGTCTACTTGAGCTCTTGTTCGTAGAGACGGGCACTCATTTAATACCCGGGGCTGAAGAGGGCGGGGAGTGATCACTGGTGCAAGAGGCACAGACAAGGAGCAGCTCCTGGCAGGCTTCTAAGCGGAGGGGTGACATGAATGGACCGAGCCCACACCAAAAATAAAGAGGAATTTTGAGATTGTGTAGGTATGGGACTGTACAATTAAGGAAAGCTCATATAAGATTTGATAGGTACTACCTATCTCAACAAGGTGCATCTTCTTTTCAGGAGCCCATAACTTAGAAACTCCAAGGTTAAGCATGCTTGGCTTAGGGAAATTCTTGGATGGGTGACCTCCTGGGAAGTTCTCAAGGTGCGTCTGAGTGAGGACATAAGCATGCTGAAAAGACTCGTGTTGGTGTGCGGGGCCAGTCGTCAAATCTGGAGCACGAGCTGTTACCCCAGGGAAGTTATCACTTGGGAGACGTTTAAGACAAAATTTAAGACCTATTATTTACTACACCATTTACCAAATCATAAGTCTTACATGGAATTTTTTTTTTCATTATACTGAAACTTTCGATAGAGCTTCCTTTGTTTCTCATACGTTCCTAATTGGCATAAAATAAAACAACGGCTGCCAACACATTCATATCAAACCATTCATCATATATACATGTACACAGGAGATCTTTGATCTCATTCAAAATAATATCAGAGTATGCAAATTATACAAGTGTATATTAAACACTATCTTGACTAAGCACAACTACAAAATACTAGCAGAACTGAGAACATCAATAGTTATTCATCAGTTTTCCTGTTACAAGTATATCAGAGTACACTACATTACACATTATGTCATAATTACATAATGGAGTTCAACTCCACCAAAATACGAGTGTCATAATACATTCTATTGCTGTCAGCAATAAACAACAGAATCCTCCGTACTTAACCTATAGATGGTTTGAGATTTTCCTACAAATCTGAGAGAAAGTGGGTGAAAATAACTTCCTAGTGAATGGGAATATCACTTGCAATTAAAGTATGCATGTAAATATAATACAAGAATAAAACACAAATCAACATACCAGTCCAACATATGCAATGGGTTTATGAATGCATATGCAGTTCACACCTTTTCTTTCCATCTAACCCCTTCTGGTTAGGTATACTCTCAACGTTTTTGTACACTAACCCCTTTTGGTTAGGCCGTCTCGCTATGCATATGCAATGTATTATGTCACATCTTTTTCATCTAACCCCTTCCGGTTAGGTAACCACTCAACATTTTGTACACTAACCCCTTCCGGTTAGGCCATCTCACTATGCATGTGCAATTCACTCACACCATGCTCAAATGACAATATCACAATAACATAACATTTGCAACAATCCAAGGCTTACAATTCCACAAGCATTATGCTCAATTCTTTCCAAACACATTCACTTAAATACACTTCCCAACATTGTACTAAGTTATCATTATTCACAAATATATCATATGATATTGAAGTAATAGACAAATGCTCCAAAATGACACAGAGTCAACCATGGCCAAGGTGTAGTGAGACCAGACATTCACGAAATGAAAACAGAGACCACAGCTAGGCTGTGTTGGACACCACGACCGTGGTTTGGTGTCAGAATGTGAAACCCTAATTCCAAAGCTAACCACAGCCAGACCATGGTATGGAATCTCGGCAGCAATAGTGCCACACCCAACCACAACCAAAACCTAGTTTTTTTTCCCTTTGGGATCATGTCCCTCAATCCATCAAAATATACCAACAATATCATTCACTTTTATATACCAAAATCTTTGAAAGCAAGTAACAAATACATATCCAACCTCAAAACACATGTAAATCCCTACTTTCAAGCTTAATCTTACATCTTAAACTTACATTGTAACATCCCTCAGTGGCAATTTGGTATTTTTTCACTTAAGTAGGGGGCAAAGTTGACAATGCAACTTCACCCCCTTGGGATTAAAGGGACCGGCTAGCATAGGAGAGCCAAAGGGCTCATCTTCTCCAAAATTTACCAAGTCTCCATAGCCAAGCTCTTGCCAAGCTTTCAAGGTCCAAAAGTAAGCATTTTTACTCATCTTTTGGCTTAGGTTATTTGATGGTTATTGATCACTATGATCTCTTCTTCAATCCTATGGTATTAGTTTCTTGGAAAACTCATTTTCATCTCTAAGAATCAAGAACACCCATTTCTAAAGTTGGTTGTTTTGATTGAGTGTTTTGAAGGAAGTTGAAGGGAAGGTTGCCTTGACTACCAATCCCATCTTGGAATCAAGTTTGGAGCACTTTAAGGTGAGTGTGGGTTAACTTATGATATTGTATGATGTTCTTAGAGTGTAAGTGTAAGATGTATGATTAAGCTTGAATCTAGGGTTTTCACCTATGCTTGAGGTTGGATGTGTTTTATTACATGTTTTCAAGGATTTGGGTGTATGAATAAGAATGATATGGTTGGTATCTTTGGATGGATTTAAGGACATGATTCCTAAGGGAAACTTAGGTTTTTGGTTTGTGGTTGGGCGTGGCACTATTCCTGCCCAGATCCCAAACCACGGTCGTGGCCACCACCACGGGCTGGCCGTGGTTCTCTTTGAAAATGAAATTGTTGCGTCTCGCGGCCAACCGCGGCCGTGGCCGCCACCACAGGCTAGCCGTGGTTCTCTCTGGAAAATAAAATGTTGAGTGCTAATGCCAGACCATGGGCGTGGTAGCCACCAGGGGCTGGCCGTGGTCCAGACCACGGTGATCAATCAATTTGAGACACTTATGTTAGCTTTGTATTGGGCTTTATTAGATGTTTATTGTGCCCAATATTAGTATTTTAGATGAGTTTAATGTTGTTGGGCTTCATTGGGTTTTAATGTAAAGATTGGATAATTTTTGGATTTTGATGCATTTTGACCTTTCTTCTTTGGTTAGGCCACAACTTGGGACTCGGTGATCCAATTGAGGTGATCTTGGTGTCTTTGGAAAGCTAAGACAATGCTCTACAAGTTTCATGAAGAACTCAAGAGCTGGATCAGATTTCTAAGGGTCCAAAACATCCCTGCAATGCAAAGTGGGTTTGCTGTCAGGAAAATTTGGGCAGTGTGCACATATTGGACTACATCGTGAGTTATAGGCCTCCTCTTGGGCTGAAACTTGGCCATTGGAAAGATAAGACCCATATCTCCAACTTCACTGAGACCATTTAGTCAATAGATGTCGTTTTAGGCATGATAATGAAGCTACAAGTTGGTTTGAATTTGGAAACACGTTCTGCCAACCTAACATGAGGTAGGTTCAGTGTTTTTGGCATATCTGGAGTTCTAAACGTCCAAATGACATGATTCAAATTGCAAAATTTCAAGGAGACAACTGGCTATTGGGCGGTGAAACAATGTAACCTTAACTTGAGTCAAGTCGGATCTCAAAGGAAGTTCCAACTTCAGGAACTTGAGGAGCTTCGATTTGAGGCATATGACAACTCCCAAATCTACAAGGAGAAGACCAAACTCCTTCATGATAAGATGTTGGTACGAAAGGAGTTCACCATTGGTCAAAAAGTTCTTCTCTACAACTCTCGCCTCAAACTTATGCCCGGTAAGCTTCGTTCTAGGTGGCTTGGTCCCTTCATTGTTATTAATGTTTTTCCTCATGGTGCAATAGAAATTAAGAGTGAAGCCACCAACAAAGTGTCCAAAGTTAATGGTCATCGCCTCAAAAATTTTTATGAAGGAGCTCAAGAGAACCTCGTGGAGGAAGTTCAACTGCAGGATGCCCTCTACCATGATTGATCACTACTGTGTTGAAAAAAAAAAGAAAGAGCCACGATTAATGTCAATTGCTAGAGATTGAATCATTATTGGGGAGGACCCATCGCTCGTGCAAAATCTTCAATCACGCTGGCTGAGGACATTAAAAGTAGCGTTTCTTGGGAGGCAACCCAAGTTTTCTAACTCTTTCATCTTTCAACTTTGACTTATTTGCAATCACAGGAATCGAGACAGAAAATCAGTGCCAAGCGAGAAAATCTATCAGAGTTTGATTTTTCTGTCTTAATTTTGTTTATTTTTCTTTGATAGATGATTTTTCACGGGTTAAATGGCGGATAACGGTACTCCGTGAAAATCTTTTTCGGTCCCTTCAGTTACCCACAAACACTGAAATTTGTATATAATTTTACTCAATTTGTTTTTCTCCTTTCTTTCTTTCAAAATGGATAATCAGCTTGTCAACCTCCGCAAACGATTCCCTTCTCTCCCTCAAAATGCTTTAACTAACATTTATTGTGCAAGGTTTGAGAGGTTAAGGATGCTTATGCACAAAGGCATCCCTGCGGATATACGCTAGATAATCGAAGCAAAGGTCCGAATCACAGGGGAATTTTCTGATGCTCTTGTTTCATATATGCCAGGGCTAGGCAAAAGTTTATATGCAAAGAAGAGAAGAGCAAAAAGGTTACGAGTTTGTTATAAATATGCAAGATGGACCTGTAACACAAAATGCAGATCAATTGGAATGGCGTCTATAAATCGACTTGATAAAATTGACTTCATTAAGGATGGCATGAGTAAGGAGTCTTTAGATAACATTCTATTGACTCTTGAGACGCATCCTAGTGGAGACGTGCAGAGAGTACTTCTCGATTTATGGCCAATATTCCAAGATGAACATAAGCGTTATAGTCTCGGGAATCTGACTCAAAAAGACCCTGTTTGCCAATTTTTAAGAAAATTGGATGGGAAGCCGACCATTGGCCCATAGAGAGCATTCAAGCCGTTACTGGACGTAAAACCAGAGGAATTTGTGAGCCACAATCACACCTCCTGTAAGTATTATTTTTATTATTGTTTTTGTTTTTCTTCTTGTTTATTAAAAAAAATCAAAAAAAATAAAAAAAAATTGAAAAAAAAAATTAAATCAAAAGTAGCAGTATTCTTTTGAAATATGCATTGCATATTTTCAAACTTCTTCTGACACATAAAGATTAGTCTTTTATCCTTGTCATATAGCTATTATCATTGCTGTGCTTATTTTCAAACGTACCTGACACACGGTTCTACCCCCTCCTTTATAGGTGTAATTATTACATTTGAGTTCTGATTCTTTAAATAATACACTTTGCTCTCTTCAGATCATTGATAAGGTGAGAGTACAAAAAAAAAAGAGAAAATGGAAGCCACTTTAGTTCGTCGGATCAAGAGTGTTTGTGTCTTTTATGGATCTAGTCCTAGAAAGGATAAAGAGTTTGTAAATATTGCAAACCATCTTGGTCGAGTGCTAGCTGAGAGAGAAATCCATTTAGTTTATGGAGGAGGTAGTCTTGGGATAATGGGTTGTGTAGCCACTGTTGCACATTTAGGTGGTGGCAAAGTCCTTGGTGTCATTCCTAGTCCTTTAGCTATTGGCAATCCCACTGGAAAAACAGTAGGGGATGAAGTATTGGTATCTTGCATGCACCAACGCATGAACATTATGATAGCAAATACTGATGCCTTTATTGCCCTACCTGGTGCTTTTAGAACTTTGGAAGAGATCTTCCAAATTGCATCCTGGTCACAACTGAACATTCACCAAAAACCCATAGGAATATTAAATGTTAATGGTTTTTATGACATTTTGTTTTGTTTTCTTGATCATGCTGTGGAACAAGGGTTCATCTCACAAGCGACACGACAAATTCTTGTCACTGCTGCAACTCCTGAACAATTGCTCGATCAACTACATGTATTTGTACTACAACGTGATCCAGCAATGGCTCTACTGAATTGGGAACAAGGCAACAGCAGCAAGCAGCAAAAACTTGATTTGACTTTGTTTTCTCTTATGGTTTTAGTTTTTTTTGTAATTTTTCTTATTTCAGGCCCGATTTGCAGTTTTCTGGTAAGACCTTCTACACTCTACCTATCTTTATTTTGACATTAGTGACAATGTCTTAAATTAGTTGGGGGGAGGGATAGTTGACATTACCATGTACATAGTTTGGTTAAAAAAAAAAAAACTAACAAGCTAATCTTTATCGTTACTAACTTATTAGATGTATGATGGCAGAGTAAGGAGTAGTTTTGTTCTTGAGACGCATCTTAACTTGCATTTCATAATAGGTCTTAAATCATCTTTGTTCTTGTATATATATTAAAAAAAAAAACACACACACACACACACAATTTTGATCTTTTCAATTGATTTTGATACAAGCATGTGCTGAATCTGAGCTTAATTGATGATAAAAGTATGCAAAACGGTTTATAGTTGAATCATTTTCATGATATACATGTGTATATGATTGTGGATATTAGAAAAAAGGCATGGTTGAATTGAGTGAATGTTCCATACCTTTGTGAGTTTTGGGCTTTTCCAAGTTTGATACTTACACTTGGTTATTTTCTTTCATGAGTGATGTTAATTATGAATTTATTTTCTAGAACTTGCATTGAATCGATTTGAGATTACATTGGTCTGTATGTTGCATGAAAATGACAGAGGCATTTTTTCTTGACTTAGCTGCTTTGGCCAAATAAACCTACCTTGCATTTATCCAAATATTAACTCCCTCTAAGCCTATTTGCCTATTCTTTGTTCTTAGCTCATTACAAGCATTGAGTGAAAAACCATGTTTTACCTTACCTTAGGGAATGGGAGAGCATTATTTTCTTATTGGAGGAGTTCTTTTGCTTGCAATGATTTAAGTGTGGAGGAATTGGTGTGCTGATACGAAATGCTTGGTACAAAAAAAAAACAAAAAACAAAATAAAAACAAAATAAAAAAACAAAAAAAAAGAGAAAAAAAGAAAGAAAAAATAAAATAATAGAAAAAGGAAGGAATGTGTGAAGAGAATGAGCATTTTATGGTTTTGGGTAAAAATTTTATTCTTTCTACTTGAGTTACTCCTCAATGCTCTTTTATTCTCTTTGGTTTTAACTTGCTATTACCCATATTGTTCCCTTCCTTCACCTTATAAGTTCCATTACAACCTTTTTGAAAGACCTCTTGATTTTTGCAATTTATTTGATCTAAGTAGTGGAGAATTGATGTATATGCAAGCCTATGGTAAAATACTTTCATAATTTGACTGAGTTGAGCGTAAACAGTTAACCTAAACACCTTGTGTGATTTGAGTGTCACTTGTGAAGAATTTTACTCAATCTGAACATGCCTATTTCTGATTAAAGCACGATTATGTTATACTTTATTCTCAATTGATTTGATTCAACTATTCTTTGTTAAGCATACTTGACTTATTAATTATGGTTTATATTTGATACAATGCTTGTATTTAAAAATTAGTTGAATTGATTAAATAAAATATTACATGTTTGTGGGTATCATCCTGGTAAACCCTCACGAGACTATAACTCGTCCACTAGGGACACCTAGGGGTTTAAAGGCTTGTGGCACATGCTAAGTGCCATCGTGTTTTCCTACGAAAATGGATTAGATTAGGTATAATCAGTTTTTTATGTTTTTAGTTTAATAATATGATGTTTCTTGTTTTTCTTTAGTTTTGTTCTTATGTGTTTTGCCCAGGAGTGCAAAAGCTTAAGTGTGGGGGAATTTGATCAATCAATTTGAGACACTTATGTTAGCTTTGTATTAGGCTTTATTAGATGTTTATTGTGCCCAATATTAGTATTTTAGATGAGTTTAATGTTGTTGGGCTTCATTGGGTTTTAATGTAAATATTGGATAATTTTTGGATTTTGATGCATTTTGACCTTTCTTCCTTGCTTAGGCCACAACTTGGGATTCGGAGATCCAATTGAGGTGATCTTAGTGTCTTTCGAAAGCTAAGACAATTCTCTACAAGTTTCATGAAGAACTCAAGAGCTAGATCGGACTTCTAAGGATCCAAAACATCCCTGCAATGCAAAGTGGGTTTGCTGTCAGGAAAATCTGGGCAGTGTGCACATATTGGACTACATAGTGAGTTATAGGCCTCCTCTTGGGCTGAAACTTGGCCATTGGAAAGATAAGACCCATATCTCCAACGTCACTGAGACCATTTAGTCAATAGATGTCGTTTTAGGCATGATAATGAAGCTACAAGTTGGTTTGAATTTGGAAACACGTTCTGCCAACCTAACATGAGGTAGGTTCAGTGTTTTTGGCATATCTGGAGTTCTAAACGTCTAAATGGCATGATTCAAATTGCAAAATTTCAAGGAGGCAACTGGCTAAAACTTTCATGAAGACCTCAAAGCCAAAATGCACCGTCAAGGTGATGAAAATGAAGCCAGAAATCGGATAAGAGTTGTTGACTAAAAGCCACCAACCATACACCAACCCACCTACCATGCACCAACCCACCAACCATGAATCAAGCTTCCATTTTTTACAATTTTCATATTTTTATAGCTTGTATTCAGATTATATACATGTACAAATTGGCTTCTAGGATTAGTATAAATAGAGCCAACCTCTTTATATTAGAGGCATTCAATTTGGAAGTAAGTTTCAAGAAAGTTTAAGTATTTGTGAGAGTTTTCATTCTCTTCTTCTCCATTCTCTTTACAATTTCGTTTTTGTTCTTTAATTTCTGAGTTCTTCCTTCCCATCCATGGAAGGCTAGGCTCTCATAATCAATTCAAGGGATTAGCCATCTTGTTGTTTAATTTGAAGATCTTGTTTTGCTTGTTCATATTGCTTAATTGTTATTCAAGTTTCTCTTCTTCCTCTTTTGATTTTTATCTAGATTAAATTGCTTAATTTGATTTAGATGTTGATGTGGTAATAGCTTTATTATCATGTATTCAAAGAGGATCACAAAGATTAAACAATATATTAAAGCTTTTTGATAGATTGTTTAGCTTGGTTAAATTCTAGATCTTAAGTTAATCTATGTTGGATGGTGCTTACTTTATCTAACCTTGGTTAATCAAATCCTAGATGCTTATCTTGTAGAGAATTCTTGGATCATGTTAAGGCTTCTTGATGTGATCTAAGGCCAAGAACAGGGTTAGCAATTAAGTGAATTCCTTGTGATCAAGGATGAGTTAAACTCAAGATCGGTAAATTTCCTTGGATTGGTTGTTTCTTTAGATTTGCTTACAACTTTAAATCTCCTACTTTTATTAATCTTGTTAATCAACAACAAAACCCCCATTTTCTAATTATCTTGATCTAATTAAATCTTTGTTTTGGATCCTTGAGAGACAATTCGGTTCATTCTCTATACTACAAATTAGTTTGTGAACCGGTTATTTTATTTGATAGGTCTCGACAACCTCTTGTCACACGGTCGTGGTGTCAACCAGGGGCAGGCCGTGGTTGACTCTGCTTGTGTCTTTGTGGTGCATATGTCTAGTGTCTTGTTACCATATGCTATGTTTATGAATAAGGATGACTAGTACTATGATGAGATGTGTAACTAAGTGAGAGTGCTTGATAGAATTGAGCATAATAGTTATGTGGTGTATTCACTTGAATTGATTTACATGTGATGTTATTCTAATATTATGAATGAGCATGATATGAATATGAGAACATTGCATTGCATAGTGAGATGGCCTAACAGAAAAAGGTTAGTCTACAAAATATGATGGGTGCCTAGCTTACGGAGCTAGATGGAAATGGAATGGCATACTTAATTGCATTGCATAGCGAGATGGCCTAAACGGAAGGGGTTAATGTACAAAACATGAGGGGTGCCTAGCTTACGGAGCTAGAAGGAAACAGAATGACATAAAACATTGCATATGCATATTAAGAGGGCCTAACCGAAAGGGGTTAGTGCACAACAAGAAGAGTGGAGAAAGAAAAAGTGTGATGAAAAAGTGTGAACATCATGTGCATTCATTCATTGCATATGTTGATTGGTGTTACTTGTTATATATTGAATTGCGTTATACTTGCTCTCTACTTACATGCATATTTTATCTGCAAGTGTATTCATATTCACTGGGAAGTTGTTCTCACCACCACTTTCTCAGATTCGCAGGAACACCTCGGACCCTCTATGGGTTAAGTACGGAGGATTCTGTTGCTTGTCACTTTTAGTGATAGATTATATTTTGATACTTGTATTTTGGTGGAGTTAAGCTCCATGATGTAACTATAATAGGATGTGTATTATATTACTCTGATGTAGATATGACAGGGAACTGGAGACTACTATTGATATTCTCAGTTCTGTATATATATAGTGTGCTCAATTAGGATAGTGTCTAGAATACACTTGTATAAATTTGCGTACTCTGATAATATTTTGGATGAGATCTAAGATCTCTTGATGATATATGTGTATGTGTATATATATAATATATGTACTCTGGTTGGTTTGAAATGATTGTTGGAATTCGCTGCTTATGTTTATATCGTGTGGTAACATTTGAGAAACAAAGGAAACGCTGCCGAATTTTCTATATGATAAAGGAAAAATATTATAATTTATTCCACGTAAGACTTATGAGTTGGTAAATAACATACTAAATAATAGGTCTTACATACATCTTATCAACACCATACAATATCACAAATTAACCCACACTCACCTTGAAATGCTCTAAACTTGATTCCAAGATTGCATTTGTAACTAAGACAACCTTTCCTTCAATTTCCTTCGAAACACCCAACCAAAACAACCAACTTTAGAAATGGGTGTTCTTGATTCTTAAAGATGAAAATGAGTTTTTCAAGAAACTAAAACCATAGGATTGAAGAAGATATGAAGGTGATCAATAACCATCAAATAACTTAAGCCAAAAGATGCGTAAAAATGCTTACTTTTGGCTCTTGAACCCTTGAACAAGTTTTGGCTATGGAACACTTGACAATTTTGGAGAAGATGACCAAATGGTCTTCCCCATGGAGGCCGGTCCTCTTAATCACAAGGGGGTGGAGTTGAATTGTCAACTTTTCCCCCCACTTAAGTGGAAAAACACTAAATTGCCACTGATGATGTAAAAAGACCAAAATACCGTTAGTGATTTCTAATATTTCCCAATAGGTCTTGAAAAGATTAACTTACCAGTAGGTCCTCTCTTAGCCAGAGAAAATTTAAAAGTTTAGATTTGCTCTATTTCTTCCTTAGGTTCTACTGAGTTTCCCGGTATCACTAGAATCTCAAAATAATTATCTAATTTAGTCTATCTCAATTTCTGTAACAATATATACAAAAATGTTCAGATAATTTATCTAAGTCAGGAAATAGAAATTTAGGGATGTTACAACTCACGGGGGTTTTTACTTGTCGAGGATCCTGAGGAGGACCCTGTTCTGTAGGTATGTAGGACTTTGGCCAGTAGGGTGTTGTACAGAGTTTGTATAAATTATGTTGAAAAACTTGTGTACTATGTGTTATAGACCATGTTGTATGTATATGATGTATATTATCCAAAGCATTGTGTAATGTGTTGTTTATATTCTATACATATTATGCTATCCGTGAAAATAATTTTTTTTTAAACTTGTATTTTTTATGTCAAACAAATTTATAATTGGTTTTAGCTAGTGATTCTATGTCTTAAAGGTAGCATCCAACGTAGGGTGTTACAAGAATTGATAGGACTATTTTGTTAACATTAAAATATTTTTCGACAAATTTATATTATGTCGGAAACTTGATTTTTATATCAGCAACACTTGGTCATTTCCCCATAAACAAATTGATACATTTGGCGAGGCCGGTTGACAATTTTCCTATACAAACAAATTGGCATAACACAAAGTCATTTAGTTGTTCAATCTCTAACAATTAGTCTTTCATGGTTTTTCTATATAAACAATAAGGTAGTTGGCTTAAAAGGGATGGGATCATAATGATTTGTACTCATATCTCTAGATTGAAAACAAAATCCATTAAAATATAGATTTTAAAATCCATATCCTTTTAGGTACTTTAGGTCAATTCTACTTATCTAAATTGTAGCTTGTTTGATCTACATTATAGATTCCTGTGAATGTTTAATTATTGTTTTGTTCCATTTATGGCTTGGACATGGCATAATGCAGTGAATCTATCTTTTGACAAGATAACTTAGTGAATTGATTTTATTATTTGTTCATTCTTTAATCAACTAATGTTTGAATTACAACCTCAAAATTTATGTTTTGGTTATTATAGTATTGTTTAAATAATAATTGGGAAATACTACAGATAACTTGACAACTTGTGCATGGTTAATTCTTTATTGTACATCAATAGGCTATTAAGTGTGGGTAAAAACCCTCTTAAACTAAACCAAACCCCACCACAAATGTAACATCCCAGTAGCTACCTTTCTTTTCCCATTATATACTTTGCTTGATTGAATGAATTGTTGTGATTTTCTTTCCTTATTTGCTTTTATATATATATATATATACGACATAATAATTTTATGAATTGAGTATTTAACAAGTAAATTAGAATGTAAAAATTTATTTGCATATATAGTATAGAATCTAGTCTTCTAATTTAATATTCAAGTGACATATATTAAAAATTAATCTGTAAACCTAGGAATAAGATCAAAATAGTCTTGTTAAGAGATAGTGGATTGTGCATGCAATATAATAGGTTGATAGTTTAGTGGGGCACTTACTTTATTCATAACTAGCTTTAGTAGAATAAAGTATTAGTGAAAGAAGACCTATCATCACCTAGGCTATTTAAATATTATGAATCTTTCACTATATAAGACCAAAACCAACGTAAAACATTTTGGTTAATTGAATTAATGGGGTCAATTAGCATTAAGAGGAGAATTGATTAAAACTAATCTAGGATTAGTTAATGGGTGGGACACATCCACACACCTCAGTAACTTTTCAGCCACCATGTGGCTGAAGTTCCAATAGCCCTATTATTTATTTCACTCAACATGGCCTGCACTTTGAGAGGGAAAGGGAGAGAAAAATCTAGAAAGGGAAAGAAAGATAGCTTGCATGCCTTAGAAGGAGGCATCATTTCATCTTGAGGTAGAAAAGAGAAGCGAAGCTCAATTCCTAAGCTACAAGCTGAACTAGTTTTTGAAGGCAGGAGGTGTGCCACGAAATGGGAGCTTGGTGGGGCTGTTAGAGGTTGAAGAAGGAGTCCTATGGTGACCTAAAGAGAAGGGAGAACATATGTTTAAATTCTATTTTGGGGTGCCACCCATTTTCTGACCTTGGTTCATTTTTGTGGTAGGTGGATATGAATCATGTGCTTTCTCTTTTGAAATCAGTTTTTTTTATTATTTATGCAACATATGCTACTGAATGGATGATTTTATAAATGTAGATAATGATACAACATATTCTCACGAAGATTGGAGGTCAACTCCTAAATTTGATGCATGAACATGTGTTAAGGAAGGGGTACGCCCTTAGATCGAGGTCAGCTCCTGTTTTAAACATACTCACATGTTAGAGAAAGGGGTAAGACCTTTATGATGGAGGTAAGCTCCATAGTTACTGGCCAGCAGTTGTCCTTAACTTATGTGACTCTAATTATCACATTGTTACAGTGTTTAGTGCTTGAGTAATTGCATTTGTAAATGTAATTGTACTTGTATTTATACGATGGAATTGTGAACGTGTACTGTAGTTTATATAGTTGGTATACACCATGAATTTTAATATGTTCATGTGTATCTATTGAGATTTATTCTCGCCCCTAAGCATGGTGTGTTCTGATGATGACATATAAAGAGAGAAAACAAGAGAAATACAAGAGTTGAGTTGCTATCACTTATGTATTTTGTTTTCCTATGTATTATGTTGACCTATGAAGGCGTGTTAATGTATAAATGAGATGTAAATATGCTATGTAGTTAAGTAAGTGATTAACACAGTGGTGGTGTATTTTAATATTTGCTTTGAAGCTAAGAGGAACCCTTAGGCTATGCAAGAAGCATGCTTAGTATGTTGAAACCTTGATATTGCTTGGGATTTTTTTTGTATATTTTGAGCAATAGGGGTCCAAATGACATGTTTCTTGTTGTGTTTTATAAATAAGATGTAAGTCTATGTTTATATAAATTATAGGAATTTTTTTGGAAGTCCTTTGGTCTTGACAAATTTCGAAAGACATTGGGCTTAATTTCATAGAGACATGCTTCTGACAACCTATGATCTTTAACTCAAAACTTGGGCTGTAGTGACCCTATTGACTTGATTTTGGTTGCATTTGAAAGCTTAAATTTAAGGCTTTAAGTGATATACCCGATTTTATACATTTCCTAATTAATAATAGTATTTTTTTAAAAGATGGACTAAGTTTAGCTAAACATGGTGTTCTGTCACTCTTTAAGGAAAATTTCATAACTTTTTCCCTAGTTGTCTAATTTGCATGAAACTAGTCGCATTAGAATCCTAACGTACAAGACTTCATGAGGTAAAATTCTTAGATATTAAAGCTTTCCCATGCTTTCCAAGTTAATGCATGAAGTTAACATAAAATTTGTCAAAATAGAATCCTATTCTGTAACAGCTGTGATATTTCAATGCATAACTTGAGTTTTATACCACTAAATGGAACCAGGCCCATCGCATTTGAAAGATAATGAGTAAGGCTAGTCTCATATAATTTTTTCATAATTTTGTGAGTTAAGACAAAGTCCCATCCAGTCTCTGAAAAACAACTAAAAACTGAGATATTACACTTTTAACAGCACTTGGTTTGAGCCAACCATAAACCCCCGACCTGAATTCATTTGAAAAAGTTAAGTTGGAATTGTTGGGTTTCGTAACCAGAAAAGGGCAACGAAAAAAAAAACGAAACCCTCCAAGGATCCAAACGATGGTCATAATCCGTGTTAAGATGATTACCTTAATGACGAACTCGATATCATGATGCTTAGCAACTCACGAACGCTTCGACCCATGATCATGGTGGTGGCGTCTCTACAGTGAACAGAAGTAATGCTCTCCCTCTTCGGCACGGTGCTAGCCAAGAAGGGGGTAGATTCTCTATACGAGTCCTTTTTAACTCTTACTCTATTCTGAAACTGTTTCTAAATTTGAGTTGTGCATGATCTTAGTGCGGTACAAATAGTCTAAGATATGTTTATATAGGTGAACAGAAGTAATGCTCTCCCTCTTCGGCACAGTGCTAGCCAAGAAGGGGGTAGATTCTCTATACCTAGGTCAGATTCATGTGTGGGCCTATTCAATTGGGTTGGCCCATCTAGTCTTACTAAACATCCAACTATGCCCATTTAACTCCATTCTATGTGTGTGACCCTGTAAGATCCTATTACGTTGATAGCAATATTAAATCCTATTTAATATTACAAATAGTGAGCAGTATCTAGCAATACACCACTGCTACTCAAGTAATAGGAATGTCAGTGATTCGACGTAACCTAACCGTGACTAGTGTTACCATGTAGTCTAGTCCCTTTTGTCCTGATATCTTGATTGAACACAAGGCATGGGACATGTCACCCTCGTAAAGTTCAATCATTGGTTTCTTGATTGCCGAGTAGACTTATAAAGACAAATGAAATCAATATCTCATATTGACTCATTTGAGCACGGCTATGCATTTTCAAGTCTCACTCATCAAGGGGCCCGAAGATATCACTCCCGTTAGTGGGAGGGACAAATCCTATCTATGTCACTCACATCCCTCCGCATGACTTGTAACATATCCAACAATCGACTTTATGAGCACCTTGTTACAGGTGATGTTTGATGATATTAAAACATATAACTCCTCATGTAGGAAACCGTAGTGACCTCAAGCCAAAGGACCACATACACCATTGTCAATATGAGATCTGGTTATGACACTCATGTAACGATCCATGTAGTGTTCTCATGGTGGGTCAGTCCAATACATCATTACTTTAATATATACCCATGTGTAGACTTGATATCTCATATCCATGACCTGTGAGACACAGTCATCAGCCTACGCACATACTAGTCTCAACGCATCACTGTTGTAAGACCTATTATTTACTACTCATAAGTCTTACGTGGAATATATATTTTTCTTTATTACATATAAAATTCGGCAGCATTTCCTTTGTTTCTCGTATGTTCCTAAACATCATAAATAAACAGCGGATTCTAAACAATCATTCAAACCAACCAAAGTACATATATATATATATATATATCAACAAGAGATCTCCGATCTCATTCAAAACATTATCTCATTCAAAATATTATCAGAGTACGTACATTATACAAGTGTATACTAGACACTATCCTGAATGAGCACACTAAAATATTAACAGAACTGATAACTTCAACAGTAGTTGATCAGTTTCATTGTCACATCTACATCAGAGTAATATATAATACACATCATATTATAAATACATAATGGAGCTCACTCCACCAAAATACAAGTATCATAGAATCCTCTATACTTAACCCGTAGAGGGTACAGGGTGTTCCTGCGAATCTAAGAAAAAGGGGGTGAGAACAACTTCCCAGTGAATGTGAATAAAACTTGTATATAAAGTATGCATGTAATTAGAATGCAAGCATACACATAATTCAATATATCAAGTAATATCAAACCAACACATGCAATGAGTTTATGAATGCACATGATATTCACACCTTTTCTTCACACTTTTTCTTTCTCCACTCCTCTTGTTGTGCACCAACTCCTTCCAGATAGGCCCTCGCAATATGCATATGCAATGTTTTATGTCATTCTGTTTCCATCTAACCCCGTAGGTTTGGCACCCCTCAAGTATTGTGCACTAACCCCTTTTGGTTAGGCCATCTCACTATGCAATGCAATGCTTTCATATTCATATCATGCTCAATCATAATATCATAATAACATCACATTTAATCAATACAAGATTTAAACTACACAAGCATTATACTCAATCCTCTCAATCATTTTCACGTAGTTACACATCCCTTCATTGTGAATCTATTCACATCCTCTCAATCAATACAAGATTGCACTAAGTTATCATTTTAAGCCTCTGTGAATCTATTCACACACTATTGTGAATCTATTCACACATTATTGTGAATCTATTCACAATGCTATTCATGGGTCTGTGAATCTATTCACAATATGTTGTGAATCGATTCACAGTACTATTCACGAGTTCACAATGCTATTCACGAGTCTGTGAATCTATTCACAAAATGTTGTGAATCGATTCACAGTGTTATTCACACATTCACAGTGCTATTCACAAGTCTGTGAATCTATTCACACATCTTGTGAATCGATTCACAGTCATAAAAATCAAGTTTTGATCATATACCTCTTATATTAAACTTCATTCATTCATCCATCCATTCATTCATTCCTTTCATTGAATAACAAGTAGTAAATCCAATCATTCTCATACATCCATACCATTGAATACAAGTAACAATCCAAACATTGAAAACAACCTTAACACATAGAAGTTCTCATCTTCAAGACTTACACTCAATCATTTTCACGTAGTTACACATCCCTTCATTGTGAATCTATTCACACACTATTGTGAATCTATTCACATCCTCTCAATCAATACAAGATTGCACTAAGTTATCATTTTAAGCCTCTGTGAATCTATTCACACACTATTGTGAATCTATTCACACATTATTGTGAATCTATTCACAATGCTATTCATGGGTCTGTGAATCTATTCACAAAATGTTGTGAATCGATTCACAGTACTATTCACGAGTTCACAATGCTATTCACGAGTCTGTGAATCTATTCACAAAATGTTGTGAATCGATTCACAGTGTTATTCACGCATTCACAGTGCTATTCACAAGTCTGTGAATCTATTCACACATCTTGTGAATCGATTCACAGTCATAAAAATCAAGTTTTGATCATATACCTCTTATATTAAACTTCATTCATTCATCCATCCATTCATTCATTTCTTTCATTGAATAACAAGTAGTAAATCCAATCATTCTCATACATCCATACCATTGAATACAAGTAACAATCCAAACATTGAAAACAACCTTAACACATGGAAGTTCTCATCTTCAAGACTTACACTCACACCCTAAATAACACCATACCATATCACAAATCAACCCACACTCACCTAGCAATGATTTAGGACAAGAACTAGGCTTGAGGTGATATCAAACCAACCAAAATCCTTATGAAAACTTCCTCTTCAACTTCCTTCAAAACAACCAAATCATACAAGAACTTTAGAATTTGTGTTCTTGATTCTCAAAGATGAACATGAGTTCTCCATTAAACTAAAACCATAGGATTGAAGAAGAGATGAAGGTGATCATTAACCATCAAATAACCTAAGCCAAAATATGAGTAAAAACACTTACTTTGGACCTTGAAAGCTTGGAAAACCTTGGCTATGGAGAGTTGGATATTTTTAAGAAGATGAACATTGGATCATCCAACATGCACGGCTCCAATATGAAGAAAAGGGGGGTGAAGTTGAATTGTCAACTTTGCCCTCCACTTGAATGAGAATTCACAAACTTGCCATTGAGGGTGTAAAATGACCAAAATACCCTTGGTGGTTTCTAAAAATTCCCAATTTATCCCAATTCCAGAAAATTACACTAGGACTTCCATATGATTTAGTTAAGCTAGAATTAAGATTAGAATCAAAATTTAGGGATGTTACAACTGTTGTCATTCTGACAGTAATACTTGACTAAGGACATTTAAGAATAGTGTTTCAATGCATCCAATAGCATCTCACTATCAAGTCACGTACTTGATATTCCATGGCATTGAACTTGCCATTCTAAGGACTCTATTATGTTCATTTAATATAAATAAATAGCACAGTAAATGAAATGCCTCATATATTAAATAAATATCATGATACAATGTAAGCCATAAAGTCAATATATAACTGGCCTCTTGGACATACACCAACAATCTCCCACTTGCACTAGAGCCAATCTGGCATATCTCTAATGCCTATAGACCTAGTGTGACCCTCATGCTTACACTGAGCAAAGGGCTTGGTCAGTGGGTCAACGATGTTATCATCAGTCAGTACCCTGCATACCGTCACATCTCCTTTATCAATAATCTCTCACATGAGATGAAAATGCCTGAATATATGCTTAGATCGCTAGTGAGATCTAGGATCCTTAGCTTGTGCAATGGCCCCATTGTTGTCACAATAGAGCGTCACTGGGTCCACAATGCTAGGAACCATGCCAAGTTCACCGATGAACTTTCTGATCCAAACTGCCTCCTTTGCTGCATTGGAGGTAGAAATATACTCAGCCTCTATGATAGATATGGCTATTGTCTCTTGCTTGGAACTTTTCCAACTCACAGCTTTGCCATTCAGGAAAACACAAAACCCGATTGAGATCTAGAGTCATCTTTATCAGTTTGGAAGCTAGCATCAGTGTAACCGTTTACAATGAGCTCTTCCTCGACTCCATATACCAAGAATGAATCCTTAGTACTTCTCAAGTACTTAAGGATGTTCTTGACGGCAATCCAGTGACTATTACTAGGATCCGACTAGTACCTACTCGAAATGCTCAAAGCATACGAGACATCTGGTCGAGTACATAGCATGACATACATGATAAATCCAATTGCATATGCATATGGAATTTTAGCCATGTGATTCCTTTCATCTTTTGTGGAAGGACATTGAGCCTTAGATAGGCATATACCATGCGACATAGGAAAGAATCCTTTCTTGGATTCTTGCATGTTAAAGTGTCTTAACACTTTATCTATGTATGTACTCTGACTTAGGCCAAGTAGTCTCTTTTATCTACCTCTATAGATCCTGTTACCGAGTACATAGGTAGCTTCGCCCAAGTCCGTCATTGAAAATCAGTTCCCTAGTCAAGTCTTTACAGACTGTAAGGTAGGGACGTCGTTCTCGATGAGTAGTATGTCATCCACATATAACAACAAAAAGACAACTATGCTCCCACTAACCCTCTTGTTGACATAAGGTTTATCTTTATTCTTGATGAAACCAAACTCTTTGATTGCATCGTCAAAATGAAGATTCTAGCTCCTAGAAACTTGCTTTAATCCATAAATGGATCTTTATAGCTTACACACCTTTCCAACGTCCTTTGGAGTGACAAAACCCTCCGGTTTTGTCATGTACACATCCTCAAGGAGATTTCCATTTAGGAAAATAGTATTGACATACATTTGCCATATTTCATAATCATGGAAATCCGCAATAGCAAGCAAGATCCAAATTTGTTTGAAACCTTTAGCCACCAATCGCCCCTTAAAGGTATGCACACGTTACCATCCATGTTGGTCTTCTTTTTGAAAATCCATTTGCACCCAATGGGTGTTACCCCTTCAGATAGGCCCACCAAGGTCCAAACTTGGTTGATATACATGGATTCCATCTCAGATCTCATGGCCTTAAGCCATTTCTCAGAGTCCGGGCCTGTAATGACCTTCTTATAAGTGGTAGGCTCATCCTGATCCATGAGCATTACATCACCAGGTTGAGTCACGAGAAATCCATATCTCTCGGGTTGATGACGTATTCTACCAAACTTACGAGGTTCTTGTGCCACTTGAGCAGGTTGTTGTTCCACAACGTTTTGTAGAGTTTGCTTTTCTTCCACCATAGGTTTGTTGCCACTTTGTGGTCCTTGAATTTCTTCAAGTTCTATATTTCTCTCACTGGTTCCTTTAGAGATCAACTCTCTCTCTAGGAATACAGCAGTCCGTGCGACAAACACTTTGCCTTCGGCGGGATTATAGAAATAGTATTCCTTGGTTTCTTTGGGATACCCCACAAAGAGACATTTATCCAATTTGGGGCTAAGCTTATCAGATATTTGACATTTCATATAAGCCTCACAACCCCAAATCTTCATAAAAGGCACACTAGAACGCCTCTCGATCCATATCTTATATGGTGTCTTTTGAACCGTTTTGGATGGAACATGGTTAAGTGTAAAAGCAAATGTTAATAGAGCATGTCCCCAAAAGGAGTTTGGAAGATCTGCATGACTCATCCTAGACTGAACCATGTGTAACAAGGTCCAGTTCCTCTTCTCAGAAACACCATTCCATTGTGGTGTTCCCGGGGGAGTGAGTTGGGATAATATCCCACACTCTTTTAGATAGTCATCAAATTCTTAGCTTAAGTATTCACAACCTCGATCTTATCGAAAGATCTTAGTACTTTTACCAAGCTGGTTTTGTACTTCATTTTTGAATTCTTTGAACTTTTCAAATGATTATGATTTGTGTCTCATTAGATACACTAACCCGTATCTACTGAAATCATCAGTAAATGTAATGAAATACTGGAAACCACCTCTAGCCATCATGTTTAGGGGTCCGCATCCATCACTATGTATGAGGCCCAAAAAATCATTAGCCCTTGCCCATTTTCCATAAAATGAGGCCTTAGTCATTTTGCCCAATAAACAAGGTTCACATGTCTCATATGATTCAAAATCAAATGAGTCCAAGAATACATCTTTGTAGAGTATGGATATTCGATTCTCATTTATGTGGCCCAAAACAATGCCAGAGATAGGTGGGGTTCATATCATATGATTTGAACCTCTTAGTATAAATGTTATAGAGGGGCATGCCTAGATCAAGAACATAAAGTCCATTGTATAGTTGTGCACTACCAACAACATATCATCCATGTAAATAGAACAACATTTGTTCTTTATTATAAATGAAAACACTTTCTTGTCCAAACAAGAAACAGAAATAATGTTTCTGCTAATAACAGGCACAAAGTAACAATTATCCAATTCAATAACAAGCCCAGAGGGCAAAGATAAATAATAAGTCCCTACAACTAAGGCAGCAACTCTTGCTCCATTTCCAACTCATAGGTCCACTTCGCCCTTAGCCAACAGTCTACTTCTCTTTAGTTCTTGCACATTTACACAAATGTGAGAACCACATTGACAAGAGGTTGTTGAGACCGGTTAAATAAATAAAATTTACCGGTTCACAAACTAATTTGTAGTATAGAGAATGAAGCGAATCGCCTATCAAGGATCCAAAAACCAAATATTTAATCAGATCAAGATAAATAAAAAGGGGGTTTTGATCATTTGTAAGAAAATACACCGGTTGAATTTAAAGAAAATCAAATAACGATTTAACCGATCCAAGGAAATTTATTGATCTTGAGTTTAATCCATCATTGATCACAAGGAATTCACTTAATTGATAACCATTTTCTTGGCCTTTGATCACATCAAGAAGCCTTAACATGATCCAAGAATCCTCTACTAGATAAGTATCTAGGATTTAGTTAACCAAGGTTAGATAAAGTAAGCACCACCCAAACATAAATTAACTTAAGATCCGGAATTTAACCAAGATAAACAATCTATAAAAAACCTTTATATATGGTTTAGTCTTTGTGATCCTCTTTGAATACATGATAATAAAGCTATTATCACATTAACATCTAAATCAAATTAAGCAATTCAATCTAGATAAAAAATCAAAAGAGGAAGAAGAGAAACTTGAATAACAATTAAGCAATATGAACAAATGAAACAAGATCTCCAAATTAAGCATCAAGATGGCTAATCCCTTGGATTGATTATAAGAGCCTAGCCTTCCACAGATGGGAAGGAAGAACTCATAAAATAAAGAACAAAAACGAAATTCTAAAGAGAATGGAGAAGAAGAGAAAAAAAAACGCTCACAAATATTCAAACTTTCTTCAAGCAAATACTCAAACTTACTTCAAATTGAATGGTTTATAATACAAAGAGATTGACTCTATTTATACTAATCCTAGAAGCCAATTTGTAATTGAAAATAATATGAATGCAAACTGTAAAAAACTAAAAATTGTCAAATATGGTAGCTTGATGCATGGTTGGTGAGTTGGTGCATAGTTGGTGGCTTCTAGTCAGCAACTCTTCTCTGACTTCCAGCTTGACTTTCATGCCCTAAATGATGTATTTTTGCTTGGAAGTCTCATGACAGTTGTAGATAATTGTCTCATTGAACTTTTGGCACTGGTTACATGTCATTTGGACTTTTACAACTCTAGATATTCCAAAAACACTGCACCTACCTCAAGTCACGTTAGCAGAACGTGTTTCCAAATTTAAACCAACTTGCAGCTTCATCATCACGCCTAAAACGACATCTATTGACTAAATGGTCTTCAGTGAAGTTGGAGATATGGGTTTTATCTGTCCAATGGCACCTGTTTCAACTCAAAAGGAGGCCTATATCCCACGATATGGTCCAATATGTGCACATTGCTCAAATTCCAACAATAGCAAACCCACCTTAAATTACAGGGCTATTTTGGACCATTAGATGTCTGATCTAGCTCTTGTGTTCTCGTGAAACTTGTAGAGCCTTGTCTTAGCTTTCCACAGCTACCAAGATCACTTCAATTGGATCACCGAGTCCCAAGTTGTGGCCTAACTAAAGAGGAAAGGCCAAAAACGAATCAAATCCAATAATTATTCACAAATTGCATTAAAGCCCAATAAGACCCAACAACATAAAACTCAACTAATATACTAATATTGGACACAATAAATATCTAATAAAGCCAAGTATAAAGCTAACATAAGTGTCCCAAAATAATTGATCAAATTGCCCCACACTTAAGCTTTTGCACTCCTGGCCAAAACACATAAAACCAAAACTAAGGAAAAACAAGACACACCCTAATATTAAACTAAAAGCGTAGAAACTAATTATACCTAATCTAATCCATTTTCATACGAAAACACAATGGTACTTAGCATGTGCCACAAGCCTTTAAACATCTAGGTGTCCCTAGTGGACGAGTTATAGTCTCGTGAGGGTTTACCAAGATGATACCCATAAACATTTAATACTTTATTTAATCAATTCAACTAATCTTTAAATACAAGCATTGTATCAAATATAAACTATAATTAATAATTCAAGTATGCTTAACAAAGTATAGTTGAATCAAACCAATTGAGAATAAAGTATACATGGCATAATCATGCTTTAACCAGAAATAGGCATGTTCAAATTAAGTAAAATTCCTCACAAGTGACACTCAAATCACACAAGGTGTTTAGATTAACTGTTTACACTCAACTTAGTCAAATTATGAAAGTATTTTACCATAGGCTTGCATATACATCAATTCTCCACTACTTAGATCAAATAAATTGCAAAAATTATGAGGTCTTTCAAAAAGGTTGTAATGGGGCTATAAGGTAAAGGAAGGAAACAATATGGATAATAGCAAGTTAAAACTAAAGGGAATAAAAGAGCATTGGGGATTAACTCAAGTAAAGAGGATAAAATTTTACCCAAAACCATAAAATGCACATTCTCTTCACATATTCCTTCCTTTTTCTATTTTTTTTCTTTTACAACCTTTTGGCTTTATTCTCTTTTTTTTTTCTTTTTTTTTTGTACCAACCATTTTGCATAAGCACATCAATTCCCCCACACTTAAATCATTGCAAGCAAAAGAGCTCCTCCAATAGGAAAACCAATGCTCTCCTATTCCCTAAGGTGAGGTGAAACATAATTTTTCACTCAAGGCTTGTAATGAGCTAAGAACAAAGAATGGGCAAGTAGGCTCAGAGGGGGTTAACAATGGGATAAATGCAAGGTAGGCTTATTTGGCCAAAGTAGTTAAGTCAAAAAAATGCCTCTGTCATTTTCATGTACCATACAAACCAATGTAATCCCAAATCGATTCAGTGCAAGTTCTAGAAAACAAATTCATAATTGACATCACTTATGAAAGAAAATAAACTAAGTGTAAGTATCAAACTTGGAAAAGCCCAAAACTCACAAAGGTATGGAACATTCACTCAATTCAACCATGTTTTCTTCCTAATATCCACAGTCATATATACATGTATATCATGAAAATGATTCAATTATAAACTGTTTTGCGTACTTTTATCATCAATTAAGCTTAGATTCAGCACATGTTTGCATAAAATTTAATTTGAAAAGATCAAAATGATTTATATATATATATATATACAAGAACAAAATGAATTAGACCTACTATGAAATGCAAGTTAAGATGCATATCAAGAGCAAAACTACTCCTTATTCTGCTATCATACATCTAATAAGGTAGTAACAATAAAAATTAGCTGGTTAGTTTTTTTTTTTAATTAAACTATGTACATGGCAATGTCAACTATTCCTCCCCCCAACTAATTTAAGACATTGTCCTTAATGTCAAAAGATAGGTACAGTGTAGAAGATCTAATCAAAAAATTGCAAATCGAGCCTGAAATAAGAACAATTACAAAAAATTCAAACCATAAGATAAACAAAAATTCACAAGGACAAAGTCAAATTAAGTTTATGTTTTTTGCTGTTGCTGCCTTGTTCCCAATTCAGTGGAGTCATTACTAGATGACGTTGTGATACAAATTCGTGTAGTTGATCGAGCAATTGTTCAAGGGTTGCAGCAGTTACAAAAATTTGATGTGTCGCTTATGAGATGAACCTTTGTTCCACAGCATGATCAAGAAAACAAAACAAATTGTCATAAAAACCATTAACATTTAATATACCTGTCGGTTTTTGGTGAAAGTTCAGTTGTGACCAGGATGCAATTTGGAAGATCTCTTCCAAAGTTCCAAAACCACTAGGTAGGGTAAAGGCATCAGCATTTGCTATCATAATGTTCATGCGTTGGTGCATGCAAGATACCATTACTTCATCCCCCATTGTTTTTCCAATAGGATTGCCAATAGCTAAAGGACTAGGAATGACACTAAAGACTTTGCCACCTCCTAAATGTGTAGTAGTTGCTACACAACCCATTAACCCAAGACTACCTCCTCCGTAAACTAAATGGATTTCTCTCTCAGCTAGCACTCGACCAAGATGGTTTGCAATATTTACAAACTCTTTATCCTTTCCAGGATTATATCTACAAAAGACACAAACACTTTTGATCCATTGAACTGAAGTTACTTCCATTTTTTTTTTTGTACTCTCACCTTATCAATGATCTAAAGAGAGCAAAGTGCATTATTTAAAGGAATCAAAACTCAAATGTAATAATTACACCTATAAAGGAGGGGTGATCCGTGTGTCAGGTAAGTTTGAAAATAAGCAGAATAATGATAATAGCTATATGACAAGGATAAGAGACTAATCTATATGTGTTTGAAGAAGTTTGAAAATATGCAACGCATATTTCAAAAAATTTAGCTAAAAGTTTTTCTCTTTTTTTTTTTTGGTTTTTTGTTGTCTTTTTTTTAGATAAAAGAAATTAATAATAATAATTAGAGTAGGTGTGATTGTGGCTCACATTTTCCTCTGGTTTGACGTCCAGTAACGGCTTAAATGCTCTCTATGGGCTGATGGTCGACTTCCCATCCAATTTTCTTAAAAATTGGCAAACAGAGTCTTTTTGAGTCAGATTCCCGAGACTATAACGCTCATATTCATCTTGGAATATTGGTCATAAATCGAGAAGTACTCTCTACACATCTGCACTAGGATGTGTCTCATGAGTCATTAGAATGTTATCTAAAGACTCCTTACTCATGTCATCCTCAATGTGTTACAGGTTCATCTTGCACATTTATAGCAGACTCGTAACCTTTTTGCTCTTCTTTTCTTTGCATATGAACTTTTGCTTAGCTCTAGCATATATGAAACAAGAGCGTCAGAAAATTCACCTGTTATTCGGACCTTTGCATCGATTAACCAACGTATATCCGCAGGGATGCCTTTGTGCATGAGCATCCTTAATCTCTCAAACCTTGCACAATAAAATGTTAGTTAAAGCATTTTGAGGGAGAGAAGGGAATCACTTGTGGAGGTTAACAAGTTGATTATACATTTTGAATGAAAGAAAGAAGAAAAAAATTTGAGTAAAATTTTATACAGATTTCAGTGTTTGTGGGTAACTGAAGGGACCGAAAAAGATTTTCATGGAGTACCGTTATCCGCCATTTAACCGGTTAAAAATCATGTCAATGAAAAAGCAAGATTTTATTGCTTGGCACCGATTTTTTGTCTCGATTCCTGTGATTTCAAATAAGTCAAAGTTTGAAAGATGATAAAGTTAGAAAACTTGGGTTGCCTCCCAATAAGCGCTACTTTTAATGTCATCAGCCAGCGTTACTGAAGATTTTGCACGATCGATAGGTACTTTTAATGACCATTGATTTTGAACACTTTGTTGGTGGCTTCACTCTTAATTTCTACTACACCATGAGGAAAAACATTAATAACAATAAAAGGACCAAGCCACCTAGAACAAAGCTTACCGGACATAAGTTTGAGGCGAGAGTTGTAGGTAGAGAAGGACTTTTTGACTAATGGTGAACTCCTTTCGTACCAACATTTTGTCATGAAGGAGTTTGGTCTTCTTCTTGTAGATCCGAGAGTTCTCATACGCCTCTAATCGAAACTCCTCAAGATCCTGAAGTTGGAGCTTCATTTGGAATCCGGCTTGACTCAAGTCAAGGTTACACTGCTTCACAACCCAATAGGATTTACGCTCAATTTCCACCGGAAGGTGGCATGCCTTCCCAAAGACAATCCGGTACGGAGACATCCCTATCGGTGTCTTGTAGGAAGTTCGGTAAGCCCACAAAGCATCCTCAAGTCTCAGGCTCCAGTCATTCCTATTAGGCTAGACTGTCTTCTCAAGTATGTGCTTGATCTCTCGGTTTGAGACCTCAGCTTGCCCGTTTGTCTGGGGGTGATAAGGTATAGAAACCTTGTGCAACACGCTGTACTTTCTCATCAAAGCCTCTATTATCTGCTTACAAAAGTGTGAACCCTGATCACTGATAATGGCCCTTAGGATTCCAAACCTGCAAAAAATCTGTGATCTAACAAAGTGGACAACAACTTTAGAATCATCAGTCCGAGTGACTTTTGCCTCCATCCATTTGGATACATGACAAGAGGTTGTCAAGACCCCGTCAAATAATAATAATATTACCGGTTCACAAAAAAATTTGTAGTATAGAGCATGAACCGAATCGTCTCTCAAGGATCCACTAAAACAAAGATTTAATCAGATCAAGATAAATAAAAAGGGGGTTTTGATGATTTATAAAGATAATACACTAGTTGAATTAAAGGAAAGTAATTAACAAATTTAAAGAAACAACCAATCCAAGGAAATTTACCGACCTTGAGTTTAACTCATCATTGATCACAAGGAATTCACTTAATTGCTAACCATGTTCTTGGCCTTAGATCATATCAAGACGCCTCAACATGATCCAAGAATCCACTACTAGATAAGCATCTAGGATTTAATTAACCAAGGTTAGATAAAGTAAGCACCATCCAAACATAGATTAACTTAAGATCAAGAATTTAACCAAGCTAAACAATCCATCAAAAATCTTTAATAAATTGTTTATTCTATGTGATCCTCTTGAATACATGATAATAAAGCTATTACCACATAAACATCCAAATCAAATTAAGCAATTCAATCTAGATCAAAATTAAAAGAGGAAGAAGAGAAACTTGAATAACAATTAAGCAATACGAACAAATAAAACAAGATCTCCAAATTAAACATCAAGATGGCTAATCCCTTGGATTGA
This sequence comes from Styphnolobium japonicum, assembly GCA_023212625.1. Taxonomy (NCBI): domain Eukaryota; kingdom Viridiplantae; phylum Streptophyta; class Magnoliopsida; order Fabales; family Fabaceae; genus Styphnolobium; species Styphnolobium japonicum. The sequence continues at coordinate 11,750,930 of JALBWW010000012.1, forward strand.
TTATGAGAGCCTAGCCTTCCATGGATGGGAAGGAAGAACTCAGAATTTAAAGAACAAAAACGAAATTGCAAAGAGAATGGAGAAGAAGAGAAAGAAAACTCTCACAAATACTTAAACTTTCTTGAAACTTACTTCCAAATTGAATGCCTCTAATACAAAGAGGTTGGGTCTATTTATACTAATCCTAGAAGCCAATTTGTACATGTACATAATCTGAATACAAGCTATAAGAATATGAAAATTGTCAAAAATGGAAGCTTGATGCATGGTTGGTGGGTTGGTGCATGGTTGGTGGGTTGGTGTATGGTTGGTGGCTTTTAGTCAACAACTCTTATCCGACTTCTGGCTTCAAATTCATCACCTAGACGGTGCATTTTGGCTTGGATGTCTTCATCAAAGTTGTAGCCAGTTGTCTCCTTGAAAATCTCCAATTTGAATCATGTCATTTGGACTTTTAGAACTCTAGAAATGCCAAAAACACTGCACCTACCTCAAGTTAGGTTGGAAGAACGTGTTTCCAAATTCAGACCAACTTGTAGCTTCATTATCATGCCTAAAACGACATCTATTGACAAAATGATCTGCAGTGAAGTTGGAGATATGGGTCTTATCTTTCAAATGACCAAGTTTCAGCCCAAGAGGAGGCCTATAACCCACTATATAGTCCAATATGTTCATACTGCCCAGATGGTTCCGTGACAGCAAACTCACTCTGTATGGCAAGGCTATTTTAGGCCCTTAGAAATCTGATCCAGCTCCTGAGTTCTTCATGAAACTTGTAGATCCTTGTCTTAGCTTTCCAAAGACACCAAGATCACCTTAATTGGATCACCGAGTCCCAAGTTATGGCCTAACCAAGGAAGAAAGGTCAAAATGCATCAAAATCCGAAAATTATCCAATATTTACATTAAAACCCAATGAAGCCCAACAACATTAAACTCATCTAAAATACTAATATTGGGCACAATAAACATCTAATGAAGCCTAATACAAAGCTAACATAAGTGTCTCAAATTGATTGATCAATACATAATCAACAGCCAACAAAATATAAATAAAACCAAAGGAAACAAGGAAAGGGCCTATGAAATCAATACCCCAAACATCAAAGATCTCACAAGACAGCATAGGTTGCTGAGGCACTCATTCCTATGTGAAATTGTCCCTGTTCTCTGGAACTGTTCACAATACTTACAAAACATATATGCATCATGAAATAGGGTAGGCCAATACAGCCCAGAGTCCAAAACCTTCTTAGCTGTACGTTGGGAGCCAAAGTGCCCACTACATGCAAAGGTATGACAAAAGCTAAGAATGGAATGAAACTCATGATCAGAGACATACTTTCTAATAATCTGGTCATTACAAAGCTTCCACTTATAAGGATCATCGTATACATAGTACTTAGACTCACTTTTCAATTTATCAGATTGAGCTCTAGTAAAACATGCAGGAAGAACATCAGCAACCAGGAAATTAACCATATCTGCAAACCAATGGGAGGTGTTCTTACCTTGCAGCTGCAGAAACTGCTCATCTGGGAAGGAGTCCTATACAGGGAAGGGATCTGAAGCCCTTTTAATGTGGCTCAAGTGATCTGTCACTAGGTTCTCTGCTCCACTCTTGTCACGGATCTCTATATGAAACTCTTGTAGTAGTAGCATCCACCTTATTAGTTTGAGCTTTGCCTCTAGCTTCTTCAAATGGAACTTTAGAGCTGCATGATTAGTAAACACAACAACCTTAGAACCAAGCAAATATGATCTAAACTTATCCAAAGCAAAAAAATGGCTAAAAGCTCTTTTTCGATTGTGGTATAGTTAGCCTAAGTAGCATCCAGAGTTCTGGAAGCATAGTATATCACATGAGAAGCTCTCCCCACTCTCTGTGCCAAGACTGCTCCTACTGCATAGTTAGAAGCATCACACACCAACTCAAATGGCAATATCTAGTCAGGTGGCTGGATGATGGGGGTACTGGTCAAGGCCCACTTCAAGTGGTTGAAAGATGCCTTGCACTTGTCATCAAAATTGAACTCTATATCTTTCTATAGTAAATGGGAAAGTGGAACGGTAATCTTACTGAAGTCAGCAATGAAGCGCCTGTAGAAACCTACATGACCAAGAAAAGAACGTAGTTCCTGCATGCATGTGGGGTAAGATAAACAAGTAATTACATCAATCTTGGCTGCATCTACCTCAATGTCCTTACTGGATACTACATGGCCTAAAACTATACCTTGTTCTACCATAAAATGACATTTCTCAAATTTTAGCAAACAACACCTTAGATAAGCTAGCTAAACATGAATCAAAAGAAAAACCATAGACAGTAAAATCATTCATAAATACCTCCATGAACACCTCTAAGAAATCAGAAAATATGCTCACCATGCAACGCTGGAAGGTACCAGGGGCATTGCAGATGCCGAAAGGCATCCGTTTGTAAGCAAAGGTGCCAAAATGACAGGTAAATGTGGTCTTCTCCAGATCCTCTAGTGCAATGTGGATCTGGAAGTATCTAGTGTAGCCATCCAAAAAGCAGTAATGGGATTTACCAACCAATCACTCCAGCATCTAATCAATGAATGGAAGGGGGTAATGATCCTTCCAAGTGGCTTGGTTGAGGCGTCTTTAGTCAATGCAAACTCTCCAGTTATTTTGCTCCCGGGTCGGAATAAGCTCATTCTTCTGGTTGGCCACAACAGTCGCCCCAGATTTCTTTGGAACCACTTGCACTGGGCTCACCTACTTGCTGTCAGAGATGGGATAGATAATGCCAGCCTGCAGTAGCTTGGTCACCTCTTTCTTCACCACATCCAGAATGAAAAGATTCAGTCTCCTCTAGGGCTATCTCACTGGTTTAGTTTCCTCCTCAAGTAATATCATGTGCATGCACGTGGAGGGGCTAATACCAGGAATGTTTGCAAGTGTCCAACCAATTTCCCTTTTGTGTTGCTTCAAGACCTCCAATAATCTGGTTTCTTGCTCAGGTTGGAAGTGTTTGGCTACTATGACCGAAAGCTTCTCATCCTTCTCCAAGAATGCATACTTCAGATGCTCGAGCAGGGCCTTAAGTTCAATGGAGGGTGGTTGCTAGACTAACGGTACTAGTTTTGGAACCAAAATTAAATCTGCCAAATTCTCAGCAATTGCACCTGTACCTGCAAGTTGTGCACAATCTTGCAAAACAACATCATCATATCTTATGGAATCAAAAGAATCCCACTTAGCAGCAAGATGAATGACAACATCATTAGTAACAACATAATTGCAATCAATAACAGAAATAGAATCACTAATGATAGCAGAATCACCAATGACAGCAGAATCAATAACAACACATGACAAATATGTAGAAATCTCAGCACAAGCTGCACATATAGCAGTGGCTTTACAACCAGAAAGTCAGAAACAGGCAGAACAAGTATCACAAGCAATGTTATCAGTGTATCTTACAATTTTAGGAAACTTTGCCAACATATTAGCATGCATATCATCAACCAGAAAATCAATGACATCAAAATAAAATACAGAATGATCCTCTAAATGGTATTTCATGGCATCAAAAATGTTAAACTGAATTATATCATCACCAAGTTCCATGGAAAGGGTACCAGCATGCATATCAATCTTAGTTTTAGTAGTTTTCAAAAATGGCCTACCTAAGATCAATGGGGGTGGAGAAGAGGTAGATTTATCTTCCATATTCAACACATAAAAATCAGCTGGGAATATTAAATTGTTTACCCTAACCAAAATGTCCTCCAACACTCCTACAGGTTGAGCCGTGCTCTGGTTTGCTAACTGAATGACAATGCCGGTGGGCTTTAGCTCTCCCATATGCAAGGAAGTGTAACCCCAAGTCTAGCAAGGCATGAGTGAACTGTTGGTGCCTTATGGTGCAAGGGATGGTAAAAGTACCTAGGTCTTTGCACTTGGGAGGCAAGTTAGGCTGAATCAAAGCAAAGACATTCCTCCCCATACTCACTTTTTTTGCCCCCTTTAGCTTCCTCTTATGGGTGCAAATCTCTTTCAAAAACTTGGCATACTTCGGGATTTGTTTAATTGCCTCCAAGAGAGGTATATTCACCTCAACCTTCTTAAAAGTTTCCATAATTTCCTTATCCAAGTCAGTCTCAACCATATTCCTTGATTGTGTTATTCGATTAGGAAAAGGAAGAGGAATATTGGAAACTGACTTATGTGGATGTTCACTTTTCTGCTGCATTGAATTTTCTGCCAACTGTTGGTTTGATCTTGTTTTCTGCATAGTTGCTGTAGGATCATTTGCTGCTGCAGAATTTGAATTTGCTGTTGAATCTGCTACGGAATCTGAATTTGCTGCATATCTTGATTTTGCTGCAGAATCTTTTTTTTTTTGGGTCAAGGGCGGAATCTAGTATTATCTGTTGCGTTGGTCCATTGATTTGCTTACTACTGCGCAAAGCTATAGCACTGACATTACCTCTAGGGTTTGGAGTGGTTTGAGAGGGTAATTGGCTAGAACCCTGTGACTTTAATTCATGAATAGGTGTGGCAAGTTGACTAATTTGAGTCTTCAAGTTCTGAATGATGGTTTTAGTTCTTTGTTGAAACTGGATGTTATTGGTGGCCAACTGTTTCACTAAATCCTCCAATGGGGGCTCAGACTTTATGGCTACAGGACCTTGCTGCTGGAATGGTGGTCTACTTGGTCCAGCATGTGGCTGATACTAATTTGGCCTTGCTTGTAGTTGGAATGGTGGTTAATACTGGTTTGGTGGCTGCTGATTGGATGCATTCTCATATCTCAGATTAGGATGGTCCCACCAGCCAAGGTTGTAAGTGTTGGAGAATGAATCATATTTCTGTTGTTACTGCTGATGGAACTGTGACTTCCCAGGAAATATACCAGCTGTAGCCACAGATTGGTCTTGAAACTTAGAATCATCTTGCAATGCGGGGCACGAATCTGTGGGATGAGAGGAACTAGAACATATGCTACAAACTCTTGCAGCCATAGGTGTTTGATGTTGTCCTATGGCTAATTACCTCACTAAAGAGGTTAACTCATCAATTCGGTGCTCCATCATCTGTTGGTCAGCATAGGAAGCATGAACCTCATTGACTCCTCTGATTGAGGTAATGACCCTCGTGCCAAATTGTTGGGCGTTGGCATCCATATTAGCAATTAAATCCCTAGCAACAGTAGGAGTTTTGTCAACGAGGGCACCTCTACTAGCAGCATCAACCATGCTTCTATCCATAGGTAGCAAGCCTTCATAATAATATTGAATCAGTAATTGGTCACTGATTTGGAGATGAGGGCAACTCGCACAAAGCTTTTTGAACCTCTCCCAATATTCATACAAAGTCTCCCCAGTCATCTGCCTTATGCCACATATGTCCTTTCTGATTGCAGCAGCTCTTGAGGCAGGGAAGAATTTCTTCAAAAACAGCCTCTTCATGTCATTCCAGGATGCTATAGAGGCTGGTTGAAGGTAATATAACTAATCCTTGGTTGTACCATCTAGTGAAAATGCAAATGCCGGCAACTTGAAGTGATCCTCAGCTATTCCATGAGGTTTCATGGTTGAGCAGACCACATGGAATTCCTTTAAGTGTTTGTGTGGATCCTCACCTGCAAGATCATGAAACTTGGGCAACAAGTGTATTAATCCATATTTAAGCTCAAAATCAACATGAAGGTTTGGATATTGGATGCACAAAGGATGATATGCAACATCATGGGCAACAAATTCTTTTAGAGTTCTATTATTATTGTCAGCCATAGTAAAATCAGCAAACTCAATGTCAGACACTGAAGCACTCACAGAAACAGACTCAACATGATTAACAGAGTCAACAATAAGATAAGATACAATGTCAAATTCAATTCCAATTCCAGAAATAATTCTGTTAGCTCTATGAATGCTACTACCAGTCCTATGAATTCTGTGGAGTGTATGAAAGGTTCTATCAATTTCATGATCAAATGAATGCAAGGTACCAGGATCAGACCTAGTCATACAGCATGCAGCTCATAGGAATGTATAGAAAAACAATAACAACTAAAACATTAAAAATTTCTAAAACAAATACTCCAAAAATAAAATAAAATAAACAATATCAAATGAATTTTAAAAATTATGGAACCACCACATGGTGAAATCTACACAAAAATGCTATCCAACAAAATATAAAAAATCTTAAAAAATTGAAAAACTAGTCTAAATGATGGAATTTGGCTAAAATAGGGGTGACCTCATTATATATAGTGAGCATTCCTCAAAATAACGTTTTCAATTAGCCTTCCAAAATTCAGTTCGATTAAAGATACTTTACCGAACTAAAATCTTGACACGATGCCTTTTACCTAATTTTAGACGAATTCCACTTGAAAAAGCTTCAAAAACCAAAACAAATACAATTGTTAAAGTTAGTCCATGTCTTGAAATAATCAAATAGTTGCCTTGGATCCCCGGTAACGGCGCCAAATTTGACAAGAGGTTGTCGAGACCCGTCAAATAAATAAAATTTACCGGTTCACAAACTAATTTGTAGTATAGAGAATGAACTGAATCGTCTCTCAAGGATCCAAAAACCAAATATTTAATCAGATCAACATAAATAAAAAGGGGGTTATTGATTTGTAAGAAAATACACCGGTTGAATTTAAAGAAAATCAAATAACAATTTAACCAATCCAAGGAAATTTACCGATCTTGAGTTTAATACATCATTGATCACAAGGAATTCACTTAATTGCTAACCATGTTCTTGGCCTTAGGTCACATCAAGAAGCCTTAACATGATCCGAGAATCCTCTACTAGATAAGCATCTAGGATTTAATTAACCAAGGTTAGATAAAGTAAGCACCATCCAAACATAAATTAACTTAAGATTTAGAATTTAACCAAGATAAACAATCCATCAAAAAGCTTTGATATATTGTTTAGTCTTTTTTATCCTCTTTGAATACATGATAATAAAGCTATTATAACATCAACATCTAAATCAAATTAAGCAATTCAATCTAGATAAAAATCAAAAGAGGAAGAAGACAAACTTGAATAACAATTAAGCAATATGAATAAGCGAAACAAGATCTCCAAATTAAACATCAAGATGGCTAATCCCATGGATTGATTATAAGAGCCTAGCCTTCCATGGATGGGAAGAAAGAACACAAAAAATAAAGAAGAAAAACGAAATTCTAAAGAGAATGGCGAAGAAGAGAAAGAAAACTCTCACAAATACTCAAACTTTCTTCAAATAAATACTCAAACTTACTTCAAATTGAATGATCTATAATACAAAGAGATTAGCTCTATTTATACTAATCCTAGAAGCCAATTTGTAATTGAAAATAATATGAATGCAAGCTGTAACAAAATGGAAATTATCAAATATGGTAGCTTGATGCATGGTTGGTGGGTTGGTGCATGGTTGGTGGCTTCTAGTCAGCAACTCTTCTTTGACTTCCAGCTTGACTTTCATGCCCTAAACGATGTATTTTGGCTTGGAGGTACAGTTGTAGATAATTGTCTCCTTCAAATTTTGGCGCTATTTTCATGCGAATTGGACGTTTACAACTCCATATGTTCTAAAAACATTGCACCTACCTCTAGCCACGTTAGCAGAACGTGTTTCCAAATTCAAACCAACTTGCAGCTTCATAATCATGCCTAAAACGACATCTATTGACTAAATGGTCTTCAATGAAGTTGGAGATATGGCTTTTATCTTTCCAATGGCACCGATTTCAGCTCAAAAGGATGCCTATAGCCCATGATATGGTCCAATATGTGCACACTGCTTAGATTCCAGCGATTGCAACCCCACTCTAAATTGCAGGGCTATTTTGGATCCTTAGAAGTCCTATCCAACTCTTGAGTTCTTCATGAAACTTGTAGAGCCTTGCCTTAGCTTCCCACAGGCACCAAGATCACCTCAATTGGATCACCGAGTCCCAAGTTATAGTCTAAACAAGGTGAAAAGGTAAAAAATGCATCAAATCCAATAATTATTCACAAATTGTATTAAAGCCCAATGAGACCCAACAACATAAAACTCAACTAATATACTAATATTGGGCATAATAAACATCTAATAAAGCCAACTACAAAGCTAACATGAGTGTCTCAGAATGATTGATCACACATCTAGTATCTAATAGCCAAGATGAAGAAGTAGATAAATTGACTTCTATAACAAAAATACATGAAACAGAAGTCTCACTTCCCTTCTTTTTCTTTAACTCTTCCAAGTATACGTCGCAGTTCCTCTTCCAATGTCAGGTCTGACCGTAATGGAAGCAAGTTCCCTCCTTAGCCACTCTACCCTTGGGTTTCAAGGCAGCAGTTTTGGACTTGTTAGTGCCCTTACCTTTGCCCTTTCCCTTGGGCTTTGTGGTTTGCTTCTTGCCCTTGCCTTTACCTTTGGCGTGTTGGACCATCGGAATGGCCTTTCCTTTGCTGATGTTCTGCTCAGCAATTCTCAACATCCTAAGTAGCTGGCAGAGGTTTGTCAATTTCATTCATGTTATAGTTTATGACGAATTGACTATAGCTTTCCGGCAACGATTGCAAGACTAAGTTAGTGGCCAACTCTTGACCCAAAGGAAAACCAAGCCTTTCAAGGTTCTCAATGTACCCAATCATCTTAAGCACATGAGCTCCAACTTGGTTTCCTTCTACTAGTTTGCTTTGGAACAGTGCCTTAGAGACTTCAAATCTCTCATCCCTAGTGCTCTTAGTAGAGTGACAAGAGGTTGTCGAGACTCGTCAAATAATAAAAATTACCGGTTCACAAACTAATTTGTAGTATAGAGAATGAACCGAATCGTCTCTCAAGGATCCAATAAAAACAAAGATTCAATCAGATCAAGATAATTAAAATGGGGTGGTTTTGTTGTTGGTTAAAAAGATTGACAAAAGTACAAGACTTAAAGTTACAAACAATTCTAAAGAAGCAACCAATCCAAGGAAATTTACTGATCTTGAATTTAATTCATCATTGATCACAAGAAATTCACTTAATTGCTCATCATGTTCTTGGCCTTAGATCACATCAAGACGCCTCAACATGATCCAAGAATCCTCTACTAGATAAGCATCTAGGATTTGGTTAACCAAGGTTAGATAAAGTAAGCACCATCCAAACGTAGATTAACTTAAGATCGGGAATTTAACCAAGCTAAACAATCCATCAAAAAGCTTTAATATATTGTTTAGTCTTTGTGATCCTCTTTGAATACATGATAATAAAGCTATTATCACATCAACATCTAAATCAAATTAAGCAATTTAATCTAGATAAAAATCAAAAGAGGAAGAAGAGAAACTTGAATAACAATTAAGCAATATGAACAAGCAAAATAAGATCTCCAAATTAAACATCAAGATGGCTAATCCCTTGGATTGATTATAAGAGCCTAGCCTTTCATGGATGGGAAGGAAGAACTCAGAAATAAAAGAACAAAAATGAAATTCTAAAGAGAATCGAGAAGAAGAGAAAGAAAACTCTCACAAATACTCAAACTATCTTCAAACTTACTTCAAATTGAATGATGTCTAATACAAAGAGATTGGCTCTATTTATACTAATCCTAGAAGCCAATTTGTAATTGAAAATAACCTGAATACAATTTGCAAAAACATGGAAATTGTCAAGTATGGAAGCTTGATGCATGGTTGGTGGGTTGGTGCGTGGTAGGTGGGTTGGTGTATGGTTGGTGGCTTCAAGTCAAGAACTCTTATCTGACTTCCAGCTTGATTTTCATGACCTAGACGGTGCATTTTGACTTGGTGGTCTGCATGAAAGTTGTAGCCAGTTGTCTCCTTGAAATTTTGCATTTGGAATCATGCCATTTGGACTTTTAGAACTCCAGATATGCTAAAAACACTGCACCTACCTCAAGTTAGGTTGGCAAAACGTGTTTCCAAATTCAAACCAACTTGTAGCTTCATAATCATGCCTAAAACGACATCTATTGACTAAATGGTCTCAGTGAAGTTGGATATATGGATTTTATCTTTCCAATGGTGCCGGTTTTAGCTCAAAAGGAGGCTTATAGCCCACGATATGGTCCAATATGTGCACACTGCTCAAATTCTAGCGACAGCAACCCCACTCTGCATTGCAGGGCTATTTTGGACCCTTAGAAGTCCGTTCCAACTCTTGAGTTCTTCATGAAACTTGTAGAGCCTTGTCTTAGCTTTCCAATGACACTAAGATCACCTCAAATGGATCATTGAATCCCAAGTTATGGCCTAACCAAGGAGGAAAGGTCAAAATGCATCAAAATTCAAAAATTATTCATAATTTGCATTAAAGCCCAATGAAGCCCAACAACATTAAACTCATCTAAAATACTAATATTGGGCACAATAAACATCTAATAAAGCCTAATACAAAGCTAACATAAGTGTCTCAAATTGATTGATCATAGTGCCTTTTCAAATGCACGTTCATATCGTACGCCTCCATGTTCTCATGTTGCTTCTGAAACTCAGAGTTCATGGTGGCTAGCATGAGACATCTAATGTCCAAGGCATCATCTTGATGCTTCTTATGAGCATCTTTATCAGCACGTGGGGCATTAGCAGCAGGTGGTGTAGGAACGGGCTACTCTAGTACGTACAACTTTTTCTCTTGTCTAAGGATTATCCTCATATTTTTGTACCAATCTAGTAAATTTGTCCCAGACAACTTGTCCTTCCCAAGGACTGATCAGAAGGATAGGTCGATTGATATGGTTGATGCCATTATGATCTATCAACAAAAATATGTAGTGCCATTAAAATATTTAATAAGGTCTTTTATTAAATATACCTCCCACTATTTTTAATCAAAACAATGACCCTTATCATTGACTCAAAAAATCTCATCGTAAGATTTTCTAGTAGGCCAAGATCCATATTTCACCTTGTTCTGAGTCTGCTTTGGCTGATCACCCAAAACTTAGTTTATTTAGGTAGGGAACACCTTCCTAATTACATCACATGTAACTATTGGATGGTTGGGTGAATAACACTTATTCTAATCTATCTCATAGCTTAAAGCCCAACCCTGTGCCTCTAAGCTTTCAATCCTTTTGAAAAAGCCCAGTTAGGTTAGACCTAATGGTTGACAATTGGATATTACATTTATCTTATCGCGTCTTGCTAGGATAGATAAAGGTACCTTGCTTTGGCAAGTGCCACGCATTGGAAGGCATCTAAGTACGACTTAATATTTGCTTTGAGGGACTTTTTTACTTTATTAATTGATCTCACCATTTATTACCTATTAGCATACAACTAATAATCATGCATCTCAGGCATATTCAATTCATTAGCATACAACTAATTGCCATGCATCTCATACATAAAAGGCATACAATAAACATAACATGGATGTGGCCCCTAACGCATTGATTTCCTCAAGCCAATGAGAGTCTTAACAACTAAACCTAAGGAACGAAGCGCCTTCTCCAAGTGCCTCCTTCTCTAATTCTTTCCTCCAATACTTCTTGTATGGTTTCCAATTCCTTGCCTTTTCCTCTTCATAAAGATTACATCATATGGAGAAACCTCGTTTTACATATGAGGGGAGTGAGGTGAGAGGAGAATGTACAATCGGATTGTATAGAGAAAAGCACAACACGTTGGCCGTATTTTAATACAAAAGCCAAAAGAAGCGGAAACAAAAGGACTAAGGCCACACCCATGCACCATGCTTCAAAAACATCTAAAACAAGAACACAAAATTCTAATTTTATCTTGTTTAATTAATTGGGATTAGTTTCATCGGGCGATTAATGTTGCGCCATGCAGAGGTAGCACGGGGGTGTCTAACTTGCATGAAACTAGTCGCATTTGAATCATAACGTATAAGACTTCATGTTGTAGAGATTAAAGCTTTCTCATGCATTCCAAGTTAATGCATGAAGTTAACATAAAATCTGTCAAAACAGAATCCTATTTTGTAATAGCTGTGACATTTCAAAGCATAACTTGAGTTTTATACCACTAAATGGAACCAGGCCCATTGCATTTGAAAGATAAGGAGTAAGGTTAGTCTCATATAAGTTTTTCATAATTTTATGAGTTAAGACCAAGCCCCAGCCAGTCTCTAAAAAACAACTAAAAACTAAGAAATTATCACTTTTAACAGCACGTGGTTTGAGCCAACCATAAACCCCCGACCTGAATTCATTTGAAAAAGTTAAGTTGGAATTGTTGGGTTTCGTAACTAGAAAAGGGTAGCGGAAAAACAAAAAATATATATATGAAATCCTCCAAGGATCCAAGCAATGGTCATAATTCGTGTTAAGATGATTACTTTAATGACGAACTCGATGTCGTGATGGACAGAAAATCACTAACGCTTTGACTCACAAACGTGGTGGTGGCATCTCTACGGTATCCACACGAACGGAAGTAATGGTCTCCCTCTTCGGCACGGTGCTAGCCACGAAGGGGGGAAAACTCTCTATATGAGTCCTCTCTAACTCTTACTCTATTCTAAAACTGTATCTGAATTTAAGTTGTGCATGATCTTAGTGCGGCACAAAGAGTCTAGGAGATGTTTATATAGGCCCCCTACACATATCTGACATAGGTTAGACTCATGTGTGGGCTTATTCAATTGGGTTGGCCCATCTAGTCTTACTAAATGTCCAACTAGCCTCATTTAACTCCATTCCAATCCATTCTATGTGTGTGACCCTGTAGAATCCTATTACGTTGACAGTAATATTAAATCCTATTTAATATTACAAACAGTGAGCGGTATCTAGCAAAACTTAACTGTTACTCAAGTAATAGAAATGTTAGTGATTCGACATAACTTAACCGTGACTAATGTTACCATGTAGTCTAGTCCTTTTGTTCTGATATCTTGATTGAACACAAGGCATGGGATGTGTCACCCTCGTAAAGTTCTATCATTGGTTTCTTGATTGTCGAGTAGACTTATAAAGACAAATGAGATCGATATTTCATATCAACTCATTTGAGTATGACCATGCATTTTCAAGTCTCACTCATCAAGTAGCCGGAAGATATCACTCTCGTTATTGGGAGGGACAAATCTTATCTACGTCACTCACATCCCTCTACATGACTTGTAACATGTCCAACCATTGACTTTATGATTACCTTGTTACATGTGACATTTGACGATATTAAAACATATAACTCATCACATAGGGAACTGTAGTGACCTCAAATTAAAGGATTACGTACACCATTGTTATTATGAGAACCACTTATAACTCTTACGTAACGATCCATGTAGTGTTCTTGTAACACCCTGAAATTTCTATTTTTTATTTAAATAATGATTTTCTCAATTTTTGTGATTTATGATGATTTTTGGGAATTTTTATGAGCTTCATTTAAATTAGGTTATTTTTCATGAAAGCTTTGTGCCAATTCGGGGCAGTTTCAGAAAATGAAAATAAATAACTTATATTTTCGGCCCGTAAATACCCTTACTATTTATTAGGACCAAGGAAAGTTACGGAATTCGAATCTAAGACCAGATTCTTAGGTTTTTCATTTTTTAGGAATTTTTAGTTTTTGTTGACTTTATGTATTAAACTAGGGCTATTTCGGATAACAAAATAATAATTTTAAAATTTTAACCCGAAGATGCTTTGACTATTTATTAGAAACAGAGAAGTTTACGAAACTCAATTTTGGAAACAAATTTGATCATTTTCCATTTTTAGCGATTTAATGATCAAATAAAATCTTTGGGTGATTTTGGGAACATCCTATTGTCCATTGGACAATAGATACTGATCTTTATCCATTGGATAATAGCTACTGAAAAATATCTTGAGGAAAATATCTATGGCATTTATGTGCATGGGTGAGTCACATAGATGAATCATCTATGTATTTAATGGTGTGGTGAATCACCTAAGGTGAGTCACCTAGTCTTAATGACAAATAAATGGTGTCCAAAATGAACACCATCACTTCCATCCAAGCCAAGGAGTGGCTGGCCAAGGTAAGCCAAAATATCTTGATTTTTCTTTTTACTTAATTACTTCTTGGTCCTTACTTTTCTTCTATAAATATCCAACTTCACCATTCACTTAAACCCACACTAAAATCTTCACTTCTTTTCTCCCAAAGCTCACGGCTAGAGCTCTTTCTTTCCCCTTCCAAACTTTTGTTTAAGTTTCCAAGTTTAGTTCTAGCATCCTAGTAGTGTTTTGAGAAACTTTGATGTTGTAAGTTTCTTGAAATACAAACTCTTTTTACTACTTTTAAACTTGCCGAAATTTGAAGGAATCTAAGGTGAAAATTCTTTCTTTTCACTTTTAAATTTCTATTTCAAGGTTTTAGATCATTGGATTGATACATGATCATCTTATTCCATGTTTTAGAGTTTAAAAGTTATGAACTTGGTTCTATATGGGATTTCGTTGGTGGAAAAAGGATATTTATTGGTGGAAAGACAAGGAACTTTCACAAGTTCACTAGAGAGGATTTTGAACCAAGGTAAGGGGGAGATTTCTCTCATCAACCAATATGGTGGTGAGGAACAAATTTATGGTTTATATTTTATGCTTTCATGTTTTATGGTTGATATTTTGTGGCTTGCGCTTTATGATTTATGTTTTGATTATTCTATGAACTTTTATATTTTTGAGATATGGCATGAACTTGTTATGATTCAAGTATGATATAGCTTATGTGTGAATAAGATGATGTATGTGTAGATGAAAAACATGGTTATGAACATGCATATGTTTAGTTGGAAACCAATGAATCATGATAGAAATAGTGGTACTACTGTTGGGTCGACGTAGACTGGACCCTGGATAGGACAGTTGACGCTATTCTTAAAATGGGGGCTTGAATCCTGAGGTGATTGTGTTTTGATAAACCAATAATTATGGGTTCGTTGACCATGAATTATTAGGTTGATCATGATTAGTTTGATAATTATGGGTTAGTTGACCATGAATTATTATATTAATTATGAGTGATTGCACTTTGCATGGGTTAGTAGACCATGGCATTGTGATAGTCTATATGAGACTTATTGTTAAGGCTTTGAGCCTAGGAGTATAGTTTACATCTTAGTGCGGGTGCGAATTGTGTAGTGAAGATCTATGAATGATCTTGGGGACGTCGGGGTGCGGAAACTCAACAGAAGGCCAGTTGAAATATGTTGTGATGATATGATTGCAACATACCGAACGATCTCAACCAGACACTATCCTATTCCCGGTTGGTGGAGAGTGTTCTTGTGAGCCATATTTCCAAATGAGATTCTACAGCACTTTTGAGCATATTTGAGGCTAATGAGATACAAAACATGTACTCTCAATCACTCTCTCCGACTTGTTGTATTTTAGCTCCATGGAGTAGAGGGTCAATCATTGGATGATTGCATAGTCAGTTGTCATATTGTCACATTATCATGATGCATATTGATATGAATTTACCCATTGTTTGATAATATGATTATATCTGTTAATTCAATATGAAACTGTATTATTTGTTATGTTAATTGAACTATTTATTATTGATTTACCCATTGTTTGATAACATGATTGTATATATTGAACTATATAAACTATTGTATTTTCTACACTGCTTTATTGGTATTGATAGGTGACGAGGATCTCACCTCTTTGTTGTATTGTTTTGTATGTTTCGTGTTGTTTTTCTTTTGTCTTACGAAGATGATGAGGTAGCTGGTTTTCTTTCTGTATTATGAAGACGATGAAGGCATCAAGGAAGGATTTGTTCAGTTTGATTAAATTTCGTAGTAATTCTGACGTATGGAGCATCCACTCGGCTACGAAATAATTAAGTATTTAGAACTTTGGTCAATAGGATGTTATACCAAGTTTATAGACATTCTATTGTGTATCTTTTATGTATTTTGTTAAACAGTAGAATTAAAATTGGATATAAATACTTATGATGTATATTCTTGAAATATTTTGATCTTAAGTTATTTCTTTTCTGGTTATCTTCTGTTATGTCCACAAAAAGAAATTTTAGAACTCATATTTTCATTAAGAAAATACAAAAGGCTTTTGAAATTAACTTGAGGTTCCGTAAAATGTGACATCCAAAGGAGGGTGTTACAATTCTCATGGTCAGTCAGTCCAATACATCATTATTCTAATATGTACCGATGTTTAGACTTGATATCTCATATCCATGACCTATCAGACATGCTCATCAGCGTACACACATACTAATCTCAATACATCACTATCGTCCTACTTGACAGTAATACTAGACTAGAAACATTTAAGAATAGCGTTCCAATTTAGCCAATAGCATCTCACTATCAAGTCACGTACTTGATATTCCATGGCATTGAACTTGTCATTCTAAGGACTGTATTATGTTCATTTAATATAAATAAATAACACAATAAATGAAATGTCTTATATATTAAATAAATTTCATGAAACAATGTAAACTATAAAGTCAATATATAACTGGCCTCTACGACATACATCAACAGGAATCAAGTTTAATTAACTAATATTAGATGTCACGACCGGAAAAATCACGAAGGGAAGCGGCGAGAGTAAAAATAGTATTAAAAACAATGGAGTCGCCACCAATCTTTTAATATGTAGGGAAAATGACTAGAAAAACCCTGTAAAATAGATTTAATATAAAATGAAAGGGTTACCTTAAGTTAGTTGTGCAAATTTAATAACCTTATCAATATTTGATTTTACCCCCTAAATAAAACAAGTTAAATAATTGAAATAAAAATTAAATTTTGCAATTTGTAAGTTTGAAAAAACGTTTACAAGTTTGGTGGAAGATAATTAAATAGATAAATAAATTAAATAAAGTATTTACAAATTTGACTTGACTGGCGGGCATATGTATCCCCTGGTGCAATAGGGAATTCAAAGCCACGTAGTTCTCTTGAAAATAATTCTGTGTTGGTTAATTTTAGTTGCGAGAAATATTGCTTTTGAAATAGTTTATTTATAAGAGAGAGATTTGATTTGATTTAAAATAAAATAATTAGATTAGCAAAAATTAATTTTATTAACGCATCCCTAAATGGGATGGAAGGCGGTATTGAACCCACTGATCCACTCTAAGCAAACATCTAGTGGGTACTTAACCCCTGAAGATGACTCACATAATTTGTCGCGTTGGACCACCTAGCGAAAACAAACTTATATTGGTTTACCTCAAGTAGGGTGAAAGGCGATACTAAGCTCGTTGATTCTCCCCAAACTATTTTCTTAGTAGGTACTTGTCCCCTGAAGACAACTAAATGAGAATTGTTATGGCGTTGGACCCTTAAAAAAAATGATTAGTGTGTCCTAAATGGGGAGGGAAGGCGGTACTAGACCTACTGATCCCTCCCGAGAAAATTGCCTAGTGGGTACTTGACCCCTGAAGGCAATTAATGCGAATTGTGGCATTGGACCACTTATTTAATTATGATTATATCTATGTTTCTTCTTGTATAGCGCAAACACGACTAAATAAGATAAAAAATCTTGAATTAATAACAAAGGATATTTGAACGCGAATGATGCCAAATAATAATAAAAAAACACGACAAATAAAACCAAACAACAGTAAACAGAGTAATCAAAAGTCAAAAAGGAAAATAACAGAAAGAAGCAACGAAACAGTAAAAATTAAACTACCTGACACCCAAAAGGGATCCTACGTTCTTATTTCTCGCGTCTTCCTCTTCATACCATTGTTCTAATTTTTATTTATTTATTTATTATTACTTTTTATTATTTTATTATTTTATATATATTTTATTATTTTTTTATTCATCTCATTTTTCTTTATTGTTATTATTTTTTTCCTCTTATTTTGCTTCTCTCTTTTCTTTTCTTTTCTTTTTCTTCTTAGTATACATATACTTCTTGTTATTAAATGCCAACGCAGCACAAACATCTTCTACTAAAATTCCCAAAATCTAAATAGCAACACGGTTCCGAGTAATAACAAAGTGAGGAAGAAAAGAAAAGGAAAATAAAATAAAATACAACAAAAGCCCCTTTCATTTGGCTAGTAACGTAAACTGTAAAAAAAAAAAAAAGCCAAAAACCATTTCATTCACTTTCTTGTCTATTCATTCCATTCACTGCATCAAAAATTGATCCCAACACCCTAGGGTCAAGCAAGACAAAAGCAAACTAAATAGCAACCATAATCAAAGGTTGTCAGTGTTTTTAAGACTAAATTGATGCTGCAAAATACAGATTGACATCCTAGGATCTCCATAAAGAACACAACAAGGAGTTGTTAAATATAACGATCAAAATCAAGTTTTGAGAATTGCACATTTTCAAATTCAAAGAAACCTGTTTGCAGACAAGTAAGAAGCAAGTGAAATAACCCAACTTTTGTTCAAATGTAAACAAAACAAACCAAGATGCAACTCTACACTATCCTCATTAAATCAGAATCAAGGAACTGTAAAAACAGTTATTGAATGAACATTCATCTAAATACTATGATAATAGGCTATTCTAGCTACCAAGAGGACAACACTAAAAATTTCTTATTCGAAACAGCCCCCCCAAACAAAATCAAGTTCATTTTCAAAATACCCACTTGGCATGAATATAAACAAAACTCATTAAATCTCACGAAGCTCAGAACAGGACCCTAATAGCCACCAAAACATTCATTACACCTTAAGAACTAAGTAAAAATACAGCCACAGGTTATTTGATTATCATACACTACCCGGGACATCAAATAAACTTATAAGCTAGCGCCACATCATCATCACTAAACCAGAATCGTTTAAACAGTCCAAAACAGAAATGTTAAACAAGCTGAACCAGAACTTACTAAACAGTCCAATCAAAATTTGCCAATCTAAAACCAAAATCATCCCAAATGCAACTTTAAACTCTCATTATTCGACTAGGATCAAGAAACTGTAAAACTGAGTTATTAAGCATATTAAGACCCCATTCCAAATAAAAACTCAATTAAAAGCTAAGTGATGTGTGTGATTCTTCATGCCATTTTGAGTTTAGTTTGCATACATTTCAGTATCTTTTTAGTACATTTATTCACTTAATCCTTCGATTTTGTTTTAGTTCGGATAACTGCGGTGTGTTTATGTTCAATTGCAGGAATGGTGCAACATTGAAGCTTGGAGGAGCCAAAACGGAACTACCCTGAAGAGATACTGAGATCTCAAAGTCAGCTGGACCCCTGAGGAGTAATTTGAGCATAACTTGAGCTATAGAGGTCATTTTGAGATGATTCCAGTTGCTATGGAAAGCTAAGACACAAGGCTACAAGTTTGATGTTGGACACTTTGGCAAATTCCCCAAGATTCTTGATTAACAGAGGCAACCACGGCCTGGCCGTGGTTGAAACCACAACCATGGTGTGAGGGAATCACAAAGCTAAAGATTTCTGAGGCAGAACCAACCACGGCCATGGTTGGCCATCAAAGCACGAAAATTCCAAGGCAAAACCAACCACGGCCCGTGGTTGGCAGCCTGCTACATCAGCTAGTGCGAGAAAAGGCCCTAGAGGCAGCCCATTCCTTCTCTTCTTGCCTGAAAAGAATTAGGGTTGAGAGAGGGGGAGTTTGTAGGCTATAAAAGGCAAGCCATTAGGGTTGAGTGAGGGGCGCTTTGGATTGGGAACTTCACAAGAGCACCCAAAGATTTCCTGCAGAGTTTTTCTTCTCATCTCTTCTAGTCTTTGTATTTTATTTTTCTGAATGGTGTTCTTCATTCTTATGGTTTGTATTTTGTTAAACATGTTTGAGTAGTTCTTTGTTCTAGGAATTGGTAGTAACCCGATGGTGTATTAACAATGCTTGATGTATGAATTTGCTATCTCTTCTATGCTAAGTTTATCTTGATTTAGTTTTTGGCACACCAAGTGTTTGTGAAAATGCTGGCCACATTGTTTGCATGATCTTAGTCATTAAGGGAAAAACTGAAAGGTGACTCTTGATAATTAAACTCCATGAACTGAACTTGAGCTTTTAAATCACGAAAGTAGATTAAAACTCTCGAGGCTTTCTTTGAATCATCTGCTCTTAATGGATTCTTTCTAATTTGATTATCATGAAAATAGAAGTTGGGTTAGATTGAATACGTTATTTTATTCTGAAAGGAAACAATAATTCTTTAAGATGATTCGTCTTCAAGAGTAACTTAGTTGAGAAGAGGTGATAAGATTACAAACTTGTTAATTACCATCGTGGTGAACACATATCCTAGATTCCTTAAAAACCATATTTCTGTACACTGTTTTTCTGCATTCATTCCAAAAATAGAGATTCTTATTTGTTTCCAGATTTTAATTTCTATGTTCTTGTTCTATCACCACAATTTTATAACAACGGTTTCATCTAGTTAATCACAATTAAGGATAATTGTTAATCATAATCCAAGTCCCTGTGGATCGATATTTTTACTACTTGACGAAATTGTACACTTGCGATACGAAACACATCAGTAAGGCTTATATGTATTAGCGAACATACTCAAGGAAACCAATTATTCAAACACATTCAATTTGAGCTTTCAAACTAAATTCTCGACTCATCATAGAAGTAGCCAATATTGACATATTCACCTTCGAATAGAGATACACCACAAAGTCTAGACTGAGCTATCCTTATATGTCAAAGTAAAACATATTTGACAACTTAGATTGATCCTAGACACATACAGGTAGACCTCATTAAACATGCATAAATCAGCATTCATTAAAGAGAAAAACTAAATCCTTGTTATTTAAATCTCTTAAAAAAAACATTGTATTTAGTGTAGCCATAAAGTGCATTAACTAGAATACTTTTACACCTACAACTCCAAGAGAACATTATGTGTGAAGAATCATCTTTATAGTCCAATGATGGTATAAGAAATGACTACGCAATCTAACTCTAAGAAAAACTCAGTTTGCTAAAAGAAAGGTTCACAGGCAAGATGATTATTATCTTTAATTATTTCCTTGCCAATAGAAATAGGAGCAAGATTTTGGATCTAAAAATTCTACAAAGGGCTACTGAATGCCAAGCCAAGGGAAAGCTAAACCTACATAGGCTAACACAACTCAAGTTCAGCCAACACCAACTCACAGAACAAACATGTTCAAATAATAAAAAAGATAGACTACCGAATAATTTGCAGAACAAATCGAAAGCACCCCAATTATCTTGTTATACAGAAACAATATCACATAGGCCACTCCACCATAATATCTACTACCACAGGCACAAATTTAATAGTTCTTGCAAATTAAACAATGAGATAATAAACCAGACAGGCTCCCATTCAGCATCATATCTATTACGTTCAATGTAATCAGGTCAAGTTAATCAAAATAGTATCTGAACATATACTAAATCCAACAAAAGAAAGAACTTGCATAAATAATAAGACGAAATTACCGAAGGTGAGCCTAACGTTCAAACAGAATTGCCCTCTGATTCTTCCCCCAAAAATTCGAAGTCTCCTTGCTCTCAAAACCTCTTTCCTTCTCACGGGTAATAAGACTTGCAACCCTAAAAAAAAGGCTCTCCAAAACCAATTAAAATCCCCCCACTAGAAATCCAAAAAAAAACTCACCCCCACAACAGAGACTAACATGGCTATTTATACAAACTCAGAGTAATAATAAAATACATAAATGAAATAGCAAAAAATAAATAAATAAATTAAAAAACCTAAGTCCTTTTCTGCACACCAACTTGCAGGAAGGCACAGAGCAGAGGTGGTCTGGGTGTGCTGTTCGCGTGCGGCTGGTGGTGTGACCGGGTCTTTGGCGCAGCAGGGGGAGCAGGGCGAGGGGGCTGTGCAGGTGGTGCGGTTGGCCGAGCCATGGGGAAGAGGAAAATGGAGCGCGGGGCAGAGGAAGGGCGTATCGCAGCGGCTGTGTTTCTTCGTTTTCATGGGGAAAGGAAAGGAAAAAGATGGCGCTGCAGGGGGCTTGCGGCAGAGGCAGAGGCGGCGCGGGTTGCAGGTGATGGGTGATGCAGAGGAAACGGTATGGGGGACATGGCAGGGTGGCGTGGCTGCTGGGTTTGGTTCGAGGGAAAGGAAGGAAGAAAGTGTTACCAAGTGGCTTCAATAACTCAAGAGGGGGGGTGAATTGAGTTTTCAAAAACTTTCGCAAGGTTTATTTTAATGATGCTAATTATTTAAGATCAATGGACTTGCAAAGGATAATGACTAAAATTAATGAGCTTTTTGATACAGAAAGTATAAGACAAGAATTCACAACATTAAAAACATCAAGTTAGATAAGTTGATAGAATATAACTTATAAGTAAAAGATAAGGGTTGAGAGAATGCAAACAAGATTTATACTGGTTCAATCACTTCTTGTGATCTACGTCCAGTCCTCGAGATCGTCCACCCGAGATTTCAACTATACTTCAAGCTTCTAACTTGGGTGCTTGATAAAAACCCTTACAATAAAGAGCACTCTTCACTTAGTATGGGATCCTCCACCCTCTATGTGCAAGAGCCTCCCTCAATACAACAAGGATTTTCTCTCCTTCAACTTACACAAGATAATCTAATGGTTTTGGTAGATTGTAACTCTCACAAGAGCATATATACAACTTGAAGAACAGGATGAGTATATGATCAAATCACTAAGCAAGCTTTTTCAAATAGAAAAGCAGTATGATGAACTGAAGATTAGAAAAAGCTCTTTCAAAATGAATTTTTGATCTTTTGTATTGTTTGAAACTTAATTTAGATGAGCTATAAATAGCTCTTACAAGTTTTTGATCCGTTGGGTAGTAGGTAGGTATTAAAACAATATTCAAACTAGCCGTTGGAAAAGTTTCTGGAGCGTGTGTAGTCGACTACCACATTTGTTGTAGTCGACTACCAAGCCTTTCTGACTTTTAAAAACATGAGAGTTTATTATTAACAGAATGCATGTAGTTGACTACACTTACAAGGTAGTCGACTACAATAGCTCTCGGATTCTCTTTTAAAAGCAAGGCAACTGAGATATATTATCAAAAATAATATGTAGTCGACTACAGAGCTTATGTAGTCGATTACATGTCTCCTCTGGTTTATGCATTTTTAAAAAGGAACAATTTTAAAACGATGTAGTCGACTACAATAGCTTTGGTAGTCGACTACAAATGTCCTCGGGTTAACAGGTATTTAGCAAAAGTATTTTTATCAGCATTGTAGTCGACTACCTCGAATTGTAGTCGACTACAAGCATCCTCGGGACATTTCAAAAAGACAGGCATTTCAAGATTTTGCCTATTGGTAGTCGACTACAATACTTGTGTAGTCGACTACAAGTTTGTTCTGACTTTTGGAAAACGTTGTAAATTTAACATTTTCCAGCTGTGTAGTCGACTACATCAATCTTGTAGTCGACTACAAGTGACTTAAAAACTCATTTTTGAATGTTAAAAAATCTTTCTTTCCAAAGCATTTTTAAAGATAACTATCTTTTTATCAAACCTTATTTTAGGAATAGTTTTGAAAGAATGAAACAAAATGCTTGCTAGGTGATTTAAACAATTTATAACTCTTACAATGATAAGTAAAAGCCTATAAGTCTTGAGTACTCCTTGTGAACTTGTTCTTGTCTTCTTGGTGCGGAATCCTTTGTTTGGTTATCATCAAAATTCAATATGACAAATGTTGCTCACATTCTCCCCCTTTTTGATGATGACAAACAATATAACTGTGGAGTGAGAAATGTCAGTAATAGAATAAATAAACAAAATCTCCCCCTTTGATAATCAGAGTTTAGGAAAAGTCGCAGCAGGAGCGATTTCATATTGTATTGACTCCCCCTTAGTTTTACAATAGGAGCATTTCAATTTTTTATTTATTTATTTCATTGTACCTTCATTATGAAATACATATTAGCAATGTTATTTAGTCATATAAGCATATTCATTCCATTTCATTTAACATGCATATTCATTCCATTTCATTTAACATATTTCTCCCCCTTTTGGCATTATCAAATAAGGGTAACAAAATAGTCATGATAAACTTTGAGAGAAGATAAATAACAATCCAGCATTAAGTCAAGTAAAGATCAAACATTTAACTTGTTCAACATCAAATAACTAAATGGCATAAACTTTGGATTTGTTCAAAACATAATAAGATAAAATAAAGAGAAATCCTATGAAAAGTCTAAGCCCCATCATCGTCCTCGTCTTCATCCTCATCCTCGTCATCTGAGCCAGCCAATTCATGTTGAGTAGGATCATCTGCTGGAATGGTCAGTTGGTTTAGCTGGAAAGTGACATCGGTCATTTGGGAAGTCAAGTCTCCAACTGAGGTTTCAAGACGTTCAAGCCGCGCATCCATGGAGTGAAGATGAGTCTCCATAGCAACTACCCTCCCAAATAAGTCTTCTTTCACAAAGGAGGTCAGACTGTGGAGCCCAGTCATAATCTCAGCTATGCCGTGAGAGTAGTCGGCATTGGTCTGAAGGATAAGCGTTAGATGGTGGCTGATCTTCCTCCATGTGGTGGTGAGTGGACTGATCATCAAACTCCTCATCTTCAGCGTCTCGTACCCAATGCATGTCAACCTTCTTCAAGCCCATTTTCCTAAGGTTTTGTTCACGGATTCGGTTAGCATCGGTGACCGTAATTGAGTTTTCACCTTCCAAGGGCACATTAAACTTTTCTAGAATTTTGGTTATCAACATGGCGTATGGAAGTGCAGGTCCAGGTTTCTCAGAGACACGTTCCATATGCTTCATGATGCGATAAGCCCAGTTGAGTTTCACTCTTTTGTTTAGTGCCCACATGTATAGCAAATCTTCTTCAGAAACGGTGGCATAGTTCCCATTTCTCGGAAGCAAAACTCGGCACAGAATATAATGAAGTAGTCGATTCTCAACAGATAAATATCCTACTTTAAACCTAGAGGTTGGAAATGGTCCACCTTCTCTAAGCACACTCCATGTTGCTGCAGTTTTCTCAAAATCTTCTAAACTTTCTTCACTTCGCCCAGGGATAAGGGGAATCTTGGTGAGTTCAGCGAGTTCAGAAAAGCCTAGATCTATCTTAATTTTCTTGACTTCAGAGGAAATGCGTTTATTATGATACTTGAAGTTGCAAAAGAATACCTTCACCAATTGTGGGTAAATCGGACAGAGAATCCTAGTGAAGGCATCGAGTTGCAAATCTTTGAGCAAATGCGGAAGAGCGAAACCTTCGATCCGTAGAAAGATCTCATCTAGATAGCGGGGTGCCACTATAGGACGAGATTGAAAGTCATTGTTGAACTTGATCATCTGCTCTTCCTTGGTGAAATACCGTCGCAAGTTGAGGGTTGGAGGATTTGAGACATGGCTATGGGTGGTTTTCTTTCGTTTGGGAGCAGAGGAGGAGCTTGCCATGATGATGATGAAACGATGAAGTGAGAGGAGGGTTTTGTGAAGGGATTGGGCGGCTAGGGTTTGGGAAGAGATTTGAGAGAGAGAGAGAGGAGTGGGTCGCAGGAGAGAAGAAGGAGAAATGAGATGAATGGCTGCCGTGGGGTATTTAAAACCCGCGATTGTAGTCGACTACGCCTAACTTGTAGTCGACTACAAGTTGCTTCTGTTGCAACTTGTTGCACTGTGTAGTCGACTACAAGTATTAGGGTAGTCGACTACAATGAGCTTCTGAGAATTTATTTTCAGTTTTTAAAGAAAAACTGTAATTGTAGTCGACTACAATACCTGTGTAGTCGACTACCAATGCTTTCTGGAAAAATAAAATTGCACGAGAGAAGCTTCATTACCTGTGTGTAGTCGACTACAAGATCTGTGTAGTCGACTACCTTGCTTCTGAAAACACTTTTTAGCTTAATCAATTTGTCCAAAACTTCATCAATCTAAATTGGGGGACTTAGGCTATATTAGGATTACTGCAAAACAAATTTAGGGAAACCTCTCGATGCCTAAGTCAAGAATTAAAAAAATTGTATAACAATGAAATAGAAACAAGGTCTTTAAATGCAACTCGTGATCAATCATTCCAAGTTCTCTTCTTATAAAAAAGAAATTTTCTTTTGCAAGTGGTTTGGTAAAGATATCAGCAAGTTTTTTTGTTGTTTCTACAAATTCAACTACACAATCTCCATTTTGTACATGATCTCTTATAAAATGGTGCCTAATTTCAATGTGCTTGGTTCTAGAGTGCATTATGGGATTTTTAGTCAAGTTAATTGCACTAGTGTTATCACATCTTATAGGGATGTGATCAAGCTTAAGTCCATAGTCTAGAAGTTGTTGCTTCATCCAAAGGATTTGAGCACAACAACTTCCAGCCGCAACATATTCAGCTTCAGCAGTAGACAATGCCACACTATTTTGCTTCTTGCTATGCCAAGAGACAAGAGAGCATCCTAGAAAGTGACAAGTTCCACTAGTACTTTTCCTATCCATTTTGCATCCAGCAAAATCAGAATCGGAATAACCAACTAGACTACTTGAGGCACCCTTGGGGTACCACAAACCCATTTGTTGAGTGCCAACTAGATACCTCATAATTCTTTTAACAGCACTTATGTGTGATTCCTTAGGATTTGCTTGAAATCTAGCACACATGCACACACTAAACATGATATCTGGTCTACTAGCAGTAAGATATAGTAGTGAGCCAATCATACCTCTATATTTTGTAATTTCTATGGGCTTACCACCTTCATCTTTGTCCAACCGGCAAGAGGTGCTCATGGGAGTGTCAAAAATCTTTGAATTTTCCATTTCAAATCTTTTGAGCAATTCCTTGCAGTATTTGGATTGGTTAATGAAGATTCCTTCACTTGTTTGCTTGATTTGCAATCCAAGAAAGAAGGTGAGCTCTCCCATCATAGACATTTCAAATTCACTTTGCATGATGTTGGCAAATTCCTTACATAGAGATTCATTAGTAGCACCAAAAATGATATCATCTACATAGATTTGTACAAGGAGAATGTCATGATTTCTATTTTTAATGAAAAGTGTTGTGTCAACTTTTCCTCTAGTAAAACCTTTTTCTAAAAGAAACTTGCTCAGTCTTTCATACCAAGCTCTAGGAGCTTGTTTTAAGCCATACAATGCCTTTTTAAGTTTAAAAACATGATTGGGCAGTTTATAATTTTCAAAACCAGGAGGTTGGTCAACATACACTTCTTCTTGAATAAAACCATTTAGGAAGGCACTTTTTACGTCCATTTGATAAAGTTTAAAGTTCATGATGCAGGCATATGCAAGTAACATTCGAATAGCTTCTAATCTAGCAACCGGAGCATAGGTTTCTTCATAATCTATTCCTTCTTCTTGATTATAACCTTTAGCTACTAGCCTAGCTTTATTTCTTGTAATTATTCCGGTTTCATCAAGTTTGTTCCTAAAAACCCATTTGGTGCCAATAATGGGATGATCATTGGGTCTTGGAACAAGTTCCCAAACTTGGTTCCTCTCAAATTGATTTAATTCTTCTTGCATTGCCAAGATCCAATTTTCATCAATTATGGCCTCATCTATGTTTTTTGGTTCAACTTGAGAAACAAAAGCTAAATGATTGCATACATTTTTAATGGAGTTTCGAGTAATTACCTTTTGAGAGACATCACCAATTACCAAGTCAAGTGGATGGTTCCTATGCGTTCTCCATTCTCTTGGTAAGTCATTGATTTGAGATTGACCTTGTTGTGGGGAAGCAATCTCTCCTTGTTCTTCTTTCTTAAGGTTCTCCACTTTGTCATTTAAGTGAATATCAGTCAAATTTTCCACAATATCATCAACGACATCTTCTTTTGGCTCTAGGGAGTTTGTTTCATCAAAAGCAATATGTATTGATTCCTCAATTGTCATTGTTCTTTTATTATAGACTCTAAATGCTTTGCTAGTTAATGAATAGCCAAGAAATATTCCTTCATCAGATTTTGCATCAAACTTGCCTAAGTTATCCTTTCCATTATTTAAAACAAAGCATTTGCATCCAAAGACATGAAGGTGGGAAATATTTGGTTTTCTTCCTTTGTAAAGTTCATAAGGAGTTTTCTTCAAAATGGGCCTTATTAGTGCCCTATTCATTACATAACAAGCGGTGCTTACCGCATCGGCCCAAAAATATTTAGGAAGATTAGTCTCATTGAGCATGGTTCTAGCCATTTCTTCTAAGCTTCGATTTTTTCTTTCTACAACTCCATTTTGTTGTGGAGTTCTAGGGGCTGAAAAATTGTGTTCAATGCCACTTTCATTACAAAAGTTTTCAAAATCTTGATTTTCAAATTCCCCACCATGATCACTTCTTATGGATACAATACTAGAGTTTTTCTCATTTTGGATTAACTTTGCAAGTCTTCTAAAAGCTTTATAAGCTTCATTCTTATGGGCAAGAAATAATGTCCACGTAAATCTAGAATAATCATCCACAATCACAAGTGCATAGTAATTCCCACCAAAGCTCATTGTTCTTGATGGTCCAAAAAGGTCCATGTGTAAAAGTTGTAAAGGTCTAGAGGTTGAAACAATATTTTTGCTTTTGAAATAGACCTTTACTTGTTTTCCTTTTTGACAAGCATCACAAAGTTTGTCTTTTGTAAAATGAAGCTTTGGGAGTCCAATTACTAAGTCTTTGGAAATTAGTTTATTTAAATGATCCATGTGAATGTGTGCAACTCTTCTATGCCATAACCATGAATCATTTTCCTTACTCACTAGGCATTTTGCATCATTTGAGGATATTTCATCTAGACTAATCATATAAATGTTATCCACTCTATGACCAACAAACTTGACTTGTTTATCATTTTTATCCTCAACTATGCAACAATTTGAATCAAAAATAACTCTATTATTCTTGTCACACAATTGACTAATGCTAAGTAAGTTATGTTTAAGTCCATCAACTAACAACACATTTTCAATAGATGTTGAGGAGTTTTACCAACTTTTCAGTGCCAAGAATTTTTCCTTTATTGTTATCTCCAAAGGTGACATGTCCATGCTCTTTGGGTATAAAGAAGGAAAACTTTGACTCATCTCTGTCATGTGCTTGGAGCAACCACTATCAAGATACCATTTTGAACTCTTGGCCTTCAAGCACACCTACAAGCAAATTTAAGTTTTGGTTTTAGGTACCCAAATTTTCTTGGGTCCTTTGATGTCGCTTTTGGGCAAGGTGCCCTTAGGAACCCATATCTTCTTTTGTCCAACATGTAAATTCTTTCTGACTCTACATGTAGATGCACTATGTCCTTTCTTGCCACAATAAAAACAAGTTATAAATGGGCTACTTGACATTGTTGTGGAAACAAAGAAACTTTTATAGGATTTTTGTTGAGTCTTGGGATTGTATCCCAAACCTGCTTTATCAAATACACATCTTTGTTTTCCAAGCAATGTGTTGAGATTGTCTCTTCCAAAAGTAAACTTTGTAAGAGTGTTTTTCAAGTCCTCAATTTCTTTTTCAGAATTTAAGCAGGAGTAACATGAAGAGGATGATGAGGGAACAAGTTTATGAGATATAAAAGTAGAGCAGTAAGAATTAGCATCAATCAATCCAAGGGTTTCATTTTCTAATTTTAGTTCCTCAATCTCCTTATTTAAACAAGCAATTTGATTTTCTAAAGACATGATAGATTTTTTTGAGGTTGAGACTAACTTTGCTAATCTCATAGATTCTTCATGCAATTCTTCAAATGCTTCTTGTAATTCATCATAAGAAGGTTGTATATCAAGGGATTGAGATGTTACCTCTAAATCATCA
The DNA here is from genome assembly GCA_023212625.1 of Styphnolobium japonicum. NCBI lineage: Eukaryota > Viridiplantae > Streptophyta > Magnoliopsida > Fabales > Fabaceae > Styphnolobium > Styphnolobium japonicum. The sequence continues at coordinate 11,780,622 of JALBWW010000012.1, forward strand.
TTTGCCATGAGACAAAGATTGGCTTCCTCATTGTCGGAGTCATCCGATAAGCTCAAGTCATTGTCCTCCCATGCAATGTATGCTCTTCTTCCTTTCTTTTCTTGCTTTGGTTTTCTATCAAATCTTTCCATCTTCTTTTGATATAGCGGACAGTCCATCTTCATGTGACCTGGTTTGCCACATTCAAAGCAAGTAGGTGGAGTAGGTGTTGAACCTTCTCCTTTGAAGTTTTTCTTTGGAGGAAAGGGTGGCCTTCTTCCATTGTTTTTCTTTTTGAGAAATTTTCCAAATTTTCTCACAAGAAGACTAAGGTTTTCTTCATTTATTTCAAGATCCTCTATAGAGCCTTCATCATCATCTTCATTATCATAGTGAGATGAGGTTGCCTTTAGAGCTATTCCTTTCTTCTTCTTGTCAACTCCTTCATGTTCACTCAGTCTTATTAACTCTATTTCATGTTCTTGGAGTTTTCCAAAAAGTGTTGGAAGAGTCATTGTTGCTAAGTTTCTTGATTCTGAAATTGCTGTCACTTTGGGTTGCCAATGAAGATAAATGATTAACTATATGAGTGAATCTCTTTTGCATATCTTGTATGCTTTCACCTTGATTCATTCTAAAGAGTTCATACTCATGTATGAGAGTGTTAATTCTAGACCTCTTTACCTCACTGGTTCCTTCATGGGTTACTTGAAGTGCATCCCACATTTCTTTTGCAGTTTTGCAGTTGGAGATGCGAAAATATTCATCATAACCTAAGGCACTAGTAATGATGTTTTTGGCCTTAGCATTATGTTGAACTTTCTTTTTATCATCATCAGTCCATTCAGCTCTTGGTTTAAGAACCTCATGGTTATCAACCACCTTCTTTGGAACAAAAGCACCATTTTCAACGGCATCCCAAATATCAATATCAATAGATTCCATGAAAATTCTCATTCTTTCTTTCCAATAAGTATAACCAGTACCATTGAAAGCTGGAGGTCTATTTATAGAAGCTCCTTCGGGTAAAGCAAATTGAAAAGAAGCCATCTCTTGAAGTCATTAAGCTCTTTACACAAGAGTCAAGCTCTGATACCACTTGTTACCAAGTGGCTTCAATAACTCAAGAGGGGGGGTGAATTGAGTTTTCAAAAACTTTCGCAAGGTTTATTTTAATGATGCTAATTATTTAAGATCAATGGACTTGCAAAGGATAATGACTAAAATTAATGAGCTTTTTGATACAGAAAGTATAAGACAAGAATTCACAACATTAAAAACATCAAGTTAGATAAGTTGATAGAATATAACTTATAAGTAAAAGACACGGGTTGAGAGAATGCAAACAAGATTTATACTGGTTCAATCACTTCTTGTGATCTACGTCCAGTCCTCGAGATCGTCCACCCGAGATTTCAACTATACTTCAAGCTTCTAACTTGGGTGCTTGATAAAAACCCTTACAATAAAGAGCACTCTTCACTTAGTATGGGATCCTCCACCCTCTATGTGCAAGAGCCTCCCTCAATACAACAAGGATTTTCTCTCCTTCAACTTACACAAGATAATCTAATGGTTTTTGGTAGATTGTAACTCTCACAAGAGCAGATATACAACTTGAAGAACAGATGAGTATATGATCAAATCACTAAGCAAGCTTTTTCAAATAGAAAACAGAGTATGATGAACTGAAGATTAGAAAAAGCTCTTTCAAAATGAATTTTTGATCTTTTGTATTGTTTGAAACTTAATTTAGATGAGCTATAAATAGCTCTTACAAGTTTTTGATCCGTTGGGTAGTAGGTAGGTATTAAAACAATATTCAAACTAGCCGTTGGAAAAGTTTCTGGAGCGTGTGTAGTCGACTACACGACTGTTGTAGTCGACTACCAAGCCTTTCTGACTTTTAAAAACATGACAGTTTATTATTAACAGAATGCATGTAGTTGACTACACTTACAAGGTAGTCGACTACAATAGCTCTCGGATTCTCTTTTAAAAGCAAGGCAACTGAGATATATTATCAAAAATAATATGTAGTCGACTACAGAGCTTATGTAGTCGATTACATGTCTCCTCTGGTTTATGCATTTTTAAAAAGGAACAATTTTAAAACGATGTAGTCGACTACAATAGCTTTGGTAGTCGACTACAAATGTCCTCGGGTTAACATGTATTTAGCAAAAGTATTTTTATCAGCATTGTAGTCGACTACCTCAGAATTGTAGTCGACTACAAGCATCCTCGGGACATTTCAAAAAGACAGGCATTTCAAGATTTTGCCTATTGGTAGTCGACTACAATACTTGTGTAGTCGACTACAAGTTTGTTCTGACTTTTGGAAAACGTTGTAAATTTAACATTTTCCAGCTGTGTAGTCGACTACATCAATCTTGTAGTCGACTACAAGTGACTTAAAAACTCATTTTTGAATGTTAAAAAATCTTTCTTTCCAAAGCATTTTTAAAGATAACTATCTTTTTATCAAACCTTATTTTAGGAATAGTTTTGAAAGAATGAAACAAAATGCTTGCTAGGTGATTTAAACAATTTATAACTCTTACAATGATAAGTAAAAGCCTATAAGTCTTGAGTACTCCTTGTGAACTTGTTCTTGTCTTCTTGGTGCGGAATCCTTTGTTTGGTTATCATCAAAATTCAATATGACAAATGTTGCTCACAGAAAGGGAAAGAGAAAGAGAGAAATGGGGGAGGGCGGCTAGGGTTGGTGGGAAGGGAAGAGGGAAAATAGGTATGGTTCGGGTTGGTGATAGGTTAAGGGAAACGGGGTTTGGGCCGGTGATGGTAATGTGCATGGGTGAGGGAACATGGGTTTGGGCCGGTTTGGTTAGGGTAGAGAAGAAGTTTGAATGATTTTTTTTTTGTCATTTTTTCAAATTTTCATTTTTTGATTTTTGCAATTGATTAAAACTTTTCTTTTCTTTTCTTCTTCTTTTTTTTGGATTTTTTTATAGTTAACATTTTCTTTTTCTTTCAAATTTTCTCATCATTTTTGGATTTTTGTGATTAATTTGATTCTTTTTTTCATTTTTCTTATTCTTTTTTATCTTTTGTTTTTGTTTTTAAGTGGCCTGGACAAATTTAGGTGTTTACAGTTGCCCCTCTTTACTTGTTTCTTACCAAGGAATACGAATAACCTTAGTTTTTCGTATTATTGTTGTAAGGGACGAGTAAAGATATGAACTCCTAATTTGTCCGAGGGACCGGAAAGGGACCAACAAAGGTTAAAACACTGAAAATTCTAGAATAAAACTGATTCTGATTTTTAACAAAACCTCGTTTCGATTTTTGATTTTTTTTTTGGATTTTTTTTGTTTTTTTTTTTTGATTAAAATTTTTTTTTTTTTGTGTTCTTTTTAGAAAAATTTTCCCTTTTTTAAAATTATGACCGAAATAAACCAAAGGGAAATACAATCAGAGACGAATAAAAACCAAGTGAGCAGATACACTGAATGGTGGGAACCCAAATGCAATGCCAATGCAACATAAAGATGAATGATGGGGATTTAAAATGACAGAAATTAAAAGCGGCTGGCCAGCCAACGCACTAAAAATAAATGACTGGGAGTTAAAATGCAAAGATGAATGCAGCGAGGCCGAAGTACCCGAAAATAGATGAAAGAAATTTAAAGACAATGGGCCCCTGTACCCGAAATGTAAATTGCGTTAGGTCAAACCTGTAAACTGGATATGTACGAGGCTACGGACCTGAAAAGTAATAATGACAATGGTCGAGCTTACAAACTAGATATGTGCAAGGCAGCGGACCTGGAGAGATTGAATGACAGTGGTCTTGCTTGCAAACTGGATATGTGCAAGGCTACGGACCTGAAAAAGTAAATGGCAATGGTCGAGCCTGCAAACTGGATATGTGCAAGGCTATGGACCTGAAAAAGTAAATGGCAATGGTCGAGCCCGCAAACTGGATATGTGTAAGGCTGTGGACCTGAAAAAGTAAAAGGCAGCGGTCGAGCCCGGAAATTGGATATGTGCGAGGCTATGGACCTGAAAATTAAATGACAATGGTCGAGTCCGCAAACTGGATACGTGCAAGGCTATGGACCTGAAAATTAAATGACAATGGTCGAGCCTGCAAACTGGATATGTGCGAGGCTACGGACCTGGAAAAGTAAGTTGCAGAAATTTAACATGCAAAAATGAAATGTAATGGGCCGAGGCACCCAGAAAGTAAATGACAGTAATTTAAAAATGCAAAGGTGAAATGCTAGGGACTGATGCACCTGAACAATAAATGACATTACTTTGAAACGGTAATGTACCAACATTGTGAGTTTTCCCCCTTTTTACATGGAAATACCGTAAAACCCAGTGGCAACTTAGAAAGAAGAACCAATCAAACCCTAATTCTCTGATTAGAATTTTTCATAAGACGCTGCCAAATCATCTGGATCATTCTTCCTATGCCCTGCTGTTGCATACCAAAGCTTGCTACCAAATGGGACCCTGACTTCGGATAGCAGGAGTCAGCTTGCTCGTGCCCCAGTTTTGGTCTATTGCTTGAGCTTGATGAGTTTGTTTAGTTTGAACCAGCTATTTGTGAAATTGTCATCAGCATCAACTATTTATATTATTGAACTTGAATTTACTTTAATTGAATTTTCAGTTAATGCATGAGCATGAATTTGAGAATGCAGCAGAATGAAATTTGTTGGATGAACAAACTTCTTTATTGATTTAGAAATTTCGGCTGTACAATAAGATTTGGAAGCCAATAAAAGCACAAAAATGAAATAGAAAGTACTATAAACAAAAGAAAGGATCAAAAAATGGCATTTTGCCCCAGTGTTAATTCCTTGTTCTTTCCTTTGATAGATCCCTGTACGACAGCTTGACGAAAATGCCTTCTTCTCTGAATATATATCCTTCCATGGATCTCCGATAATTTTCCCTAGTGTAATTATTTGAACAGATTTTGCCCCAATGTGGCTATCTGAACAAAAGTTGCCCCAGTTTGGCTAACTGACCAAAAACTGCTCTTACATTCTTTTCTGTTTGACTTGCACATTTCAAACACCCCTGCCTTGCCGTCGATTCTTTGGCCTTTCCTCTTTTTTTTTTTGTTTCCCTAATTTTTTGTTTCTCTCGGGTTTTCAATCTAACGGGCGTTTTTTTTTTAGGCATAGAATCTCTTGACGGTATCAGTGTTTACTGGTCTTGGCAATTCTCGTCCATCCATGTCTTGCAGAACTAAAGCTCCACCCGAAAATGTATGTTTGACAATATAAGGTCCTTCGTAACTAGGTGCCCATTTTCCCCGAGCATCTTCTTGGTTGGGAAGTATTTTCCTCAAAATCAGATCCCCAGTGCAGAAATCCCTGGGATGAACTTTCTTGTTAAAGGCCCTTGCCATCCTATTTTGATATAGCTGACCATGACAAATGGCTGCAAGTCGCTTATCTTCAATCAGGTTTAACTGCTCATATCTGGTGCTGGCCCATTCAGATTCTTCCAACTCGGCCTCCATTAGAATCCTCAAAGATGGGATCTCTACTTCAATAGGGGATACTGCTTCCATTCCATACACCAAGGAAAATGGCGTTCCCCCAGTACTAGACCGAATGTTGGTGCGATAAGCATGCAAGGCATAGGGTAACATCTCGTGCCAGTCCTTGTAGCTGACGACCATCTTTGCTACAATCTTCTTGATGTTTTTATTTGCCACCTCTACTGCCCCATTCATTTGGGGTCTGTATGGAGCTGAATTATGATGCTGGATTTTGAAGTCTTCACATAGCTTATGTACCTCTTTGCTATTGAGATTGGGTGCATTATCAGTGATTATCTTTTCTGGGAGTCCGTACCGACAAATGATGTCTCTTTTAAGGAACCTAACGAACACTTTCTGAGTTATCTTGGCAAAGGAAGCTACTTCCAGCCATTTGGTGAAGTAATTGATAACCACTAAAATGAAGCGGTGTCCATTGCAAGCCTTAGGATTGATTGGCCCAATAACATCCAGGCCCCACATCAAGAACGGCCAAGGAGATACCAAGTTATGCAGAGGGAACGGAGGAGTGTTGATCTGATCTGCATATATTTGACACTTGTGACATTTTGGGACATAATTTATGCAATCTGTTTCTATGGTAGACCAGTAATATCCACTTCTCAAAGTTTGGCGCGCCATCATATGACCATTTGCATGAGTCCCACAAATTCCCCCTTGAATTTCTGTCATAATAACACTAGCTTCTTTAGCATCCACGCACCTCAGTAGAGTTCCATCATAACCCCTTTTATACAAGACCTCTCCACTTAAAAAGAAAGCCATTGAGAGCCGGCGAATGGTCTTCTTGATTGCTTCATTTGCCTCGATAGGGTATTCTCGGTGCTGGATATACTGCTTGATATCATGAAACCAAGGTTTTCCATCCGGTTCCCCTTCGACATTAGAGCAATACACTAGCTCTTCTTGTACTTCTACTTGGATAGGTTGGACGTTAATGCTGACGTCTAACTTAGTCATGGTAGCCAAAGTTGCTAAGGCATCCGCAAACTGATTCTTGTCTCGAGTTAAGTGTGCAAAGCTGATCTCTTCAAACTTCGCAACTAACTGAGTTAAATACTTTTGATATGGTATCAACTTTGGGTCTTTGGTCTCCCATTCACCATTCACTTGATAAATGATGAGAGCTGAATCCCCAAACACTTTTAATTGCTTCATGCCCAAGTCAATGGCTACCCGGAGCCCGCTCGCACATGCCTCATATTCAGCGATGTTATTAGTACAGCCGAAATCTAGCTTGATGGCAATCGGGTACTGCTTTCCATTCGGCGACACAACTACTGCTCCTATACCACTTCCATACATATTGACTGCTCCGTCAAAGTACATCTTCCAAACTTCCTCCTCTACCTCCTCTTCGTCAACAGTTAGTGCTTCTTCATCAGGGAACTTGGTTATCATTTGTTGTCCGTCCTCGAGAGGGTTTTCAGCCAAATGATCCGCGATCACACTTCCTTTGATGGACTTTCTAGTCATATACTCGATATCGAGCTCTGACAATATCACTTGCCATTTTGAGACTTCTAGAGAAATATGAGGGCTCTCAAATATGTACTTCAAGGGATCGATTCGAGAAATCAGACAAGTGGTATAACGCAGCATGTACTGTCTCAATCTTTTCGATGTCCACACCAAGGCGCAACAAGTCTTTTCTATTGCCATGTAACGGGCCTCACACTCATTAAAGTTCTTACTTAGATAGTAAATTTCCTGTTCTTTCTTCCCAGCCTCATCTTGTTGCCCCAGCATTGCTCCCATCGAGGTATTTAACACGGTTAGATACAATATGAGAGGACGACCGGGCATCGGCAGTACTAAAACTGGAGGACTCAGGAGATAGTCTTTTATCTTATCAAATGCTTTTTGACATTCTTCATCCCAACCTCTGGATTTATGCTTCCGAAGCAACTTGTGTAACATCCCTAAATTTCATATATAATGACCTAGTTAAATTCTCTGGATGAGTTGTATGTTCTGCTACAGAAATGGTAATAGATTTAGTTAGACTGATTAATTCGAGATTCTGGCTATACCGGTGAACTCGGTAGAACCTAAGGAAGAGATAGGTGGAATCTAAACTCTTATATTTATTCTGGCCAAGTTAGGACCTACTGGTAAATTAAATTTTCTTAGGAATTCTTAGAAATCACAAGGGTATTTTAGTCTTTTTACACCCTCAGTGGCAAATTTGTGATTCTTCATTTGAGTGAGGGGCAAAATGGACAATTCACACCCCCTCCCTCTTGCTTAAGTGGACCGACCAGCCTAGGGAGAGCCAAAGGCTCATCTTCTCCAAAATTTGCTAAGTTCCATAGCTAAGCTTGTTTAAGAGTTCAAGGGTCCAAAGTAAGTATTTTTATACACCTTTTGACTTAGGTTATTTGATGGTTATTGATCACTATGATCTCTTCTTCAATCCTACGGTATTAGTTTCTTGAGAAACTCATTTTTATCTCCAAGAATCAAGAAAACTCATGTCTAAAAGTTGGTTATTTTGATTGAGTGTTTTGAAGGAAGTTGAAGGGAAGGTTGCCTTGACTACCAATCCCATCTTGGAATCAAGTTTAGAGCATTTGAAGGTGAGTGTGGATTTACTTGTGCTATTGTATGATGTTCTTAGAGTGAAAGTGTATGATATAGGATTAAGCTTGAATCTAGGGTTTTCACCTATGCTTAAGGTTGATGTGTTTTGTTACATGTTTTAAAGGATTTAGGTATATGAAAGTGAATGATATGGTTAGTGTATTTTGATGGATTTGAGGACATGATCCCATAGGGAAATTAGGGTTTTGATTTGAAGTTGGGCGTGCTACTATTCCTGCCCAGATTCCAAACCACGGGCATGGTCACCACCACGGCCTAGCCGTGGTTCTCTCTGGAAATGGAATTTTTGTGTCTTGTGGCCAACCACGGCCGTGGCCTGACATGGTCTGGCTGTGGTTGTCTCTGGAAGATTGGTTTCGTGTATAAATACCACACCACGGCCGTGGCCTTCACCACGGGCTGGCCGTGGTTGGCTCTGGAAATACCCACCACGGGCGTGGTTACCACCACCCCCTGGCCGTGGTTGTCTCTGTTTATAAATTGTTGAGTTTCTGTTTTTTCTGAACCATGGCCGTGGTTACCACCACACCCTGGCCGTGGTTGACTCTGTTGGTATTGTTGTGGTGCATATGTCTAGGGTGTTGATATCATATGCTATGTTTAGGATTAAGGATGACTTAGTACTATGATGAGATATGTAGCTAAGTAAGAATGCTTGATAGAAGTGACTTAGCATTATAATGAGATGTGTAGCTAAGTAAGAATGCTTGATCGAGTTGAGCATGATGGTTATGTGTTGTATATGCTTGAATTGGTTGCATGTAATGTTATCATGATATTATGAATGAGCATGATATGAATATGAGAACATTGCATTGCATAGCGAGATGGCCTAACCAGAAAGGGTTAGTGTACAAGACAGAAGGGTGCCTAGCTGATAAGCTAGATGGAAATGAAATAGCATACTTATTTGCATTGCATTGCGAGGTGGCCTAACCGAAAGGGGTTAGTGTACAAGAATGAGGGGTGCCTAGCTTATTAGCTAGAAGGAAACGGAATTGGCATAACACATTGCATATGCATATTGCGATGGCCTAACCGAAAGGGGTTAGTGCACAACAAGAGGAGTGGAGAAAGAAAAAGTGTGAATAAAAGGTGTGAACATCATGTGCATTCATTCATTGCATTGGTTGGTAGGTGTTACTTGACATATTGTGAATTGTGTTATACTTGTTCTCTACTTACATATATACTTTATCTGCAAGTTATTCATATTCATTGGGAAGTTGTTCTCACCACCTCTTTCTCAAATTCGCAGGAACACCCCGGACCCTCTATGGGTTAAGTACGGAGGATTCTGTTGATTTATTTTGGGATTTGTATTTTGGTGGAGTTAAGCTCCGTGATGTAACTATAACAGGGTGTGTGTTATTCTGATGTAGATATGACAGGGAACTGAATACTACTATTGATGTACTCGGTTCTGTATATGTTTAGTGTGCTCAGTCAGGATAGTGTTTAGAATACACTTGTATAATATTGCGTACTCTGATAATATTTTGGTTGAGATCTGAGATCTCTTGATGATATATGTGTATGTGTATATATATAATATATGTACTCTGGTTGGTTTGAAATGGTTGTTGGAAATCCGCTGCTTATGTTTATAACGTGTGGTAAGGTTAGAGGAACAAAGGAAACGCTGCCGAATTTTCTATATCTATATATTCCACGTAAGACTTATGGTTGGTAAATAACATAGTAACTAATAGGTCTTACAACTTGAATATGGGCTCACAAGTGCTGGTCAAATTGGCGATAAATCTCGCAATATAGTTCAACCTCCCGAGGAAACTTCTTACTTCTCGCTCTGTTCTAGACGCAGGCATTTCTTGTATTGCTTTCACTTTATCAGGATCCACCCTTATTCCATCCCTACTGATAATGAACCCAAGTAATTTTCTGGTTGATGCTCCAAAAATACATTTGTTCGGATTCAACCTCAATTTATATTGCCGGAGTCTTTCAAACAACTTTTGCAGGACTGCCACGTGGCTCTCTCCTTCTTTGGATTTGGCCACCATGTCATCTACATATACCTCGATCTCCTTATGCATCATATCATGGAGTAGAGTAACCATGGCACGTTGATATGTAGCCCCCCGCATTTTTTAAACCGAATGGAATAATCGTATAACAAAAAGTTCCCCACGGGGTGATGAAAGTTGTCTTTTCTCTATCTTCAACGTCCATGGGGTTCTGGTTATATCCGGAATACCCATCCATGAATGAGAACTTGTGATTCCTTGCTGTGCTATCAACCAAAACATTGAGGGAGTGGGAAATCATCCTTTAGGCTAGCTTTGTTTAAATCCCTATAATCTACGCACATTCGGACTTTTCCATCTTTCTTAGGGACTAGTACAACATCAGCTAGCCAATCTGGATGCCTTGATACTTCCAAGAAACCTGCCTCTAACTACTTGGTCACCTCCTCCTTGATCTTCAAAGACATTTCTGGGTGCATTCTTCTCAATTTCTGCTTTTTCGCCTTAGCGTCCAGGTACAATGGGATCTTATGGGATGCTATTCTCGGGTCTAAACTAGGCATGTCTTTGTAAGACCAGGCAAAGACATCTAAATATTCTTCGAAGAGTGCAATCATTTCTTCACGTTCCGGATTATCCACCATTTTTAACTCCTTTCTGTCTTCCTCAGTTCCCATGTTAATCACTTCTATAATTTCATCACTCAAACTACCATTCTTTTCAGATAATTCTAGCAACTTTGCAAATTCATCCACAATCCCCTCATCTTCCTCAAGTTCGAGGTCACCCTCATCGAATGCCACATGGGAATCGATCAAAGAATTTTCCAAAGTTTCTTCACTAGGCAAAGTCCCTATGGTGTTTATATCCCTGGAAGACAATTTATGCATATTGGAAAGAGATATATATAAAAAGGAAGTAAAGTGATCGAAATAATGGGGAATGGAGGACAATAGAAGAGATAAAAGGGAGACTAGGATAAGTAAAGTGAGGAAAAGAACGAGAAATGCATCAAGAAATGACTGAATATTCATGCAGATTCATTAAATTCAAATTTCAAAATAAATTAAATTCAAGTTCAGGGTCCAAGTGATCTAGACATTGGTCAAATGAACAACTTAATACAAACAGATGATTACTTCATAGCAATTATATCCATAACTGGTTCAGACTTCCAGTTACTGAGAACTTCATCATCTCGGGCAAAGCGGATAGCACCATCATTCTTTAACCCTTCTCCCAAGGCGTTGATGACGAGGTGATACTAGGGGCTTGCAGTCTCATCTGGCACTAATATCTCGGTCGGGGCAGGAAATGTCTCCCGGAGATGTGGAATCAGCATTCTCTTGTCTTTCCTTCCCTTCTTCTTGCCAATAATTAGGATTTCCATTTTCTCCTCCACTGTGGCTTCATATCCTAAACCAAACTGGTCTTGCTTTTCAGGTAACGAGGCAGGTGACTAGATCCCTTGCAATTGAGCTCCGAGACCTTTGCCCTCTTGATACCCACTTTTGAACATGATGCGAGCCCCTATGTAATCAATGGTTTGTACGGATGACTCCACTTGGCCTAGGGTACTGGTATCGGCTTCGAAAGGATAACTTCCTCCTCCCCACGGATGGTAATCACCGACCCCTCCTCAATGTATTTCAGGCATTGGTGGACTGTGGAGGGTACTGCACTAGCTTGGTGGATCCAGGGTCTTCCCAGCAACATTGAATAGGTAGGCTTTATGTCCATCACCTGGAATAAAACCTGGAAATGGCTTGGACCAATTTTCCAAAGACAGGGTTATTTCTCCCAGAATCCCTCTTCTAGTCCCGTCGAATGCACGAACCGTCATTTGTCGGGGTTGCAGATTATCCAAGTTCATCTCCATTTCTTCTAGCATAGCGAATGGGACCACATTCAATGCTGATCCTCTATCTATCAACACACCAGCAACGATATACCCTTGGCATTTCAGGGTGATGTATAGAGCTTTTGGGCCCTTCCTGGTACATGGCATTATTTCCTCCTCTGAAAAGGATATCGCATTGACGCACCTGATCCGGTCTACCATGTTAACCACCCCTTCCGGAGTAATGTCAGGCTTCACATAGGCTTCATTTAGGACCTTTTAGATTGCCCTACGATGTGGCTCCGATGACAGGATGAGTGACAAGAGAGATATCTGGGCTGGCGTCTTCTTCAGCTGCTCTATCACATCAAATTCGCTCTGCTTCATGATCTTAAGGAATTCTGTTTCTTCTTCTTCCTTATCTTTGTTGCTGGGTTCTTCAACTTCTTCAGCAACTCCCCCTTTGTTCTTAGCTGCTTTATCGGTGCCTTCTAGGCCATAACATCTGCCACTCCTTGTAATGCCCCCGACTCTGACGATATTCGACACCGTATCTGCTGTCAGCTTCTGAGGGGTACCTTGGACCACTGTTGTTTCCTGGCCTATACCCCTTGTCTCAACTGTTGTTTCGTATCTCCAGGGGACTACATGGGTGTCATTATGGGCAAACGGGGTCGGCTTGTTCAAGGTCAAAATCACGTTTCCTGGTGTTGGAGCATTATCCCGGGATGGCACTCTAAGAACAAACTGTTCTACCACTTCTATCTCCTCAAGGAGATCAGACTTCTTTGTTGCTACAATCACCCCCATGGTAAGTAGACCCTGAACTCGGGCCCTGAAATCCCGGCAGTCTTCGATGTCATGTCTTTTCTCTCCACAGTGGTATACACAACTCCGGCCTGAGTCATGCTACTCACCCCTTTCGATAGACATGGCTAGGGCTGCTACCTGATATCCTGCCCTTTCCAGCTCTCTGAATATTTCAACCATTGGGGTATGGACGTTCACGACCTCCCTGACCCGAGTATCGTCTAGAGCAAGGGCGTTTATCTGATTCCTCTCACCATGGTATGGTAGAGGATTGGTCGCTATGCTCGGTCCTGCTTCTTCTTGAATATCTAGACGGCCACAGGCAAGGAGCTTTCTTACCATGGTTTTAAATGCTTCACAGTCTTCAACGGAATGCCCTGGTACTCCCATGTGATACTTACAGGTAAGGTTCAGATTGTACCATGCTGGGAAAGGTGGTGCAAGGGGTTGGACTGGTGCTTCTACAATTAGGCGGGCATCAGATAATCTCTGGAAGAGGTCAGCATTGGAAATGGATAACCTAGGGAATGGTGGCAAGTCCTAAGGAGGGCGAAATCAACCTTGGTTTGTTGGGTTCTGTGTGCTGTGGAATGGTGTTTGCTGTTGGTCGACATATACGAGACGGCTCGAGACATATGGGCGGGGAGGTGGGATGTTATTGATTTGGTGACTAGGAAATTGGGTAACTTGGAAGGGGGTACGGTTACTGTATGGTGGCGGGGGTTGCCGAGGTATGGGATATGAGGCCTGGGGGTATTGTAGTTGCGGTGCTTGATATGCTGGGTAAGCTGGCGGGTTTTTGGGTTGGAAATAGGATGGCTGCTGGTAGCTGATCTGGCTTACCTCCCCTTCCTTCTTCTTAAAAGGCGGCATTTTCTTAGTAGGGTCTGTATAGCTAGAGGGTAGTTTGCCAGCTCTTGCCAACATCTCAATCCTTTCCCCCGCAGTAATCAGGTCAGCAAAGTCCTTATATGCGGCGCCGACCATTGCCTCTATGAAGGGTGCACCCAAGGTACCCAAGAAATAGGAACACATCTCTGTCATTGTCAATGGGGGTTGTACCTGTGCAGCTAAGGTCCTCCACCTTTGGGCATATTGCTTGAATGCCTCTCCACTCCTTCTCTCCATTGCTCCTAATTGTTCTCTGGTTGGAGCCGTATCCAGATTGAACCGGTACTGGGCTAGGAACGAGTCTGCCAAATCTTTCCAGCAGGTGATCCTAGAGCGGTCCAGCTGGATGTACCATTCTAGGCCGGGGCCTGTTAAGCTTTCATGGAAGAAACTGATGAGGAAATTCTGTTCTCGTGACTAGATGGCCATTTTAGTGCAATAAGTTTTCAAGTGGAGTAGAGGGTTAGTGCTTCCGTCGTACTTGCAGAAATCTGGGCTTTTGAAGTCCCTCGGGATGATCACGTCAGCTGCGAGACACAGCTCACTGATTTCTACCGGCCCGTATAGGCTAGGGCACTGAAGCGCCCTGACCTGCTCCTGCAGTTTTCTGATAAGTTCGTCCCTGACTCTTTCCCTTTCAGTGCTAACTTCTGGGTTGGTCGGAATCCTCAACGGTTGCCCCTGAGTAGTCATAACGACTTGTTCCCAAGCCGGATTGGCGTATACGAAACCTCCAGCCTACCCACTCTCTACGGCCTGATATCCTTCCCCGATAGGTACTGTCGTGTGTGAAGGTACTACTTGGAAAGTTGGGCCTTGGTGGCCATAGGTTTCTCCTTCGTTGTTGGCATATACCCGTTGAGGGAAACCGGGACCGGCATTGAGTTGTAGTGGAGCTGTCATTGCAATGGACACTAAGGGTGTTTGTGCATTCACTTCAGAGATTAGGGGTCCCCCATTCATCCCACTGCGAGACTCACGCACCTCTCGCAACATTTCTTCGATCCGGCCTTGAGTCTCGGCCATCTCGACCAACCTTCCCCTGACCTCTTCTACCTCAAGTGTGATATTCCTCCCAGGCAACTCATTCTCTGCTTCCATTCTCAAGCGTCTGGCTCTGGCTCTTGTGTAGTGAGTGCGGGTTTGATTGGTACCTTCTTCCCTTGGTCGCACAATGGTTACGGCGTTTCCTGTAAATTTTTTTAATCAAAGAAATTAATAAACGCATGAGAAGGGTTTGGTGATCCCATTTGGTTATCATGGTAAGGTTAACTTGAAAATTTAGCGTATCCCACATTTAGCGCTAGAAGCATGTACCCCTTAGGCTGACGTGTGGTTAACAACGTATCTAAGGGAATAATCATTCCTCTGTAGATCGTGTCTCCGTTGGTCGTTTCACTAGCAGCGCAGTCATATTTCACTTGTACACAAATATTCCCCACATTTCCACACCATGGATATGTCATCCTAAAGTGGGAATGTGGTTGACGGAATACCTAAGGGGGCATGCACTCCTCTATAGGCATCGTCTCCATTATATTTGATATTTGCGGAAAAAAAAAACAGATAGCCAAAAATGACGAAGAAAGACATTTCCATTACTCGTAGTTGATAAGTACAAAATGCTCGTTTTTCGAGTCTTTGATATAGTGGAAGTTACAAGCAATTTACATTAGGAGCTTATTCTTCTTCTTTCACAAACTCTTGACAAGGCCTCCGCAGAATTCCATAAATTCATTCAATTAAGATGGAAGACGGAGTCTGGGGTCTGCTTGAACCCAAGAATTTGCCTTCTCAAGGTGATCGACAAATCTCGAGACATGGAAGCTCAATTCGCCCGCGATATCTTCATATCGGTCTTTCCACTTTTCTTTCTCCCATTCTTCATTTGCGGCTTGCTCCTTCCATGCGTCGTCCTTATTGCGTGATTCACTAAGACGATCATGGAGTTGGTGCACTGTCGTCCATCCTTGCACGTTATCGTCTTCAGATCTTGTCAAATTGGCTTATAAGTCCTCGATATTCTTTTCCAATGCTTTCCTTAAATGCTCAAAGTTTGTAGCTTTTGATTTAAGCATTTTCTTCTCTTTGTGGATTTTGACTAACAACTCATCTTTTGTGCGTATCTTCATCTCCAGCTCATGTACCCTTGCTAGTGCTGCATCTCCTTCCTTTTCTTTGCCCTTCCTCATTCGCTTTCCTCGCGTGAGGGGTTCAGCCAAATCAGCATTCTCGTCCTTTAGGTGTTCGATCTCTTTGCTTAGTTTCTGGCACTTCCTGTGGAGCGTGAGAATTTCACATTCATCATGTTGTCTATTTTGATCTAAGTTCATTTGTGCTTTTAGCCTCTCAATTTGAGCCAGCATTTGATGTTCGGTTTGTGCTTTGCCTGCATTCTCACTCCCCGTCGGGATACTGGGCGCACCATGGTTTGTCTTCCTAGCGGTTCTTCAAGCTTGATATCTGTCCGTATGGACTACCATTTGCCTTCCCAATTCTTTTTTTCCTTGAACATGGATATCTCTCCAAGCTGATTTGACCTCCACGGTTTGCCTCTTGGAATTCTCATCATCTTGGTACAGAAAACTTATACCTCCCAGTGAGCATTCTGATGGTACGTCTTAAGCATAGCCAAGCTGCCTAGATACTAAAGCTGGTGTATATGCTATGCAACCCCTCGGCCCTATCAAAGGAACATTACGGAAGCCTCCACAATTAGTAATCACCTCTTCTTCGTTATACCACGGACACACCCACTTAAAGGAACTGGCATTTACCTTGCTGAATTCTTCTCCCTACCCGTAAACTTCTCTTTTCTTTATGGGTAAGATGTGGAAGCTTCGTAAAGGATTGGCGAGACGGTCCATATGTGTACCAGCATACATGTGTGTCATGACCCAAACATACAGCAAATGCACTCAACACTTAAGCTTTCCTCCTTTCTTCTGATGACAGACTTCGAACGAGAGGAATGTGTAGGCTAAGATGGCCGGAACTAGATTTTCTTTCCTCGTTTCGTACCAGAAGAAAACATCCATGGCAGCTTAATCCACAACATCCGGTAGAAACGGGAAAAGGACTAATCCGTAGATGGTCAAAGCCAAGACTCGGCTGAAAGTGTCCCACTTCCCTTGTTGAGCAAAACCAGTCAAGAGGGATTCTAGGTAACTTTTCTTCAATCCTTGTATCGACCCCCTCTTTTCCGTGCCCAAGTCTTGAACGGAGACTCCTAATAACGCAACAATTTTCTCCTTCACCACATGTTGCCCTCGGTAGGAGTAGACAATTGAACTCCCTTGCACTGGCAGACCCAGTATTCTAGCATATTCTTCTATTGTTGGAGTGATGTCCATGTTAGGCAGGTCAAAACATCTCAACGATGAATTCTAAAATTGACCGAAAGCACTTAGAGCCAAAGTTTCAACGGGGATTAGCAGGACATCAAGGATCTTTCCGTATCTCTTCGAGAATCTGACGCGGGCTTCGGATGACAGGAGTTGACTGATCTCTTTGATTCGCTCCAAATCATTCATAACTACAACAATCTTTATGTTTCTCTTGTTACTGACTGCGCCGCTAGTGTTCTTCTCAGCGTAGAGT
The DNA here is from genome assembly GCA_023212625.1 of Styphnolobium japonicum. NCBI lineage: Eukaryota > Viridiplantae > Streptophyta > Magnoliopsida > Fabales > Fabaceae > Styphnolobium > Styphnolobium japonicum. Next base: position 11,797,882 of record JALBWW010000012.1, read on the forward strand.
CCTTCCATAGTCACTATCTCTTAAGTTAACCTTTCCACAATTCCCAAAGAAGCTCACCTGTAAGGGGAACTGAAAGAAAAAACAGTGAAAACATGATCCTGAAGCAAATATGCCTCCTAAATGTGCCCCCCATTTTTATCAAAAAGTTTCTGCCGACTCTAAATTACTTGTGAACCTCCCATCTTTTTGGATACAAGATGACCTCTTTTCTTTTAAAAGCTAACATGTCAATTTTTCATCTTTTTATTTTCTTTCTTCTTTCTCTCTCTCTTTTTTTATTTAACTGAGGGTATGCAGAGATCCCATGGAAGGTTTTTCTTTTTTCTGCTAAGCATGACATGAAAAATCTTCTTTTTTTTTTCTTTCTCTCCCCTCTTTTTTGCAAAGATTAATGCTAAGAATGACCATTTTTTTTAAAAAGAATGTCTCTAGTTGAAAATGCGATATAATTGAAAATGCTACACAGATGCAAAAAGGATTTCTCATGATGACCGTTTGGATTAATAATTTGTTGGTCCACTAATAATGATTGTATGTTACTTTCGATCAAAACGAATTTCTTTAGGAAGATTTTTTATGTAATTTGTCACATTAGTGGGCTGAAACAATTTTACCAAACCCGAAAAAAAAATTATATATATATATATATTTTTCATGCATGGAATGTAAAGAAAGATAATGCAGAAAAAAAATAAAAAGAAATATGCTCCCTTCGTGTCCTACATGGTAGAGCCTATGGCTGGAGATCCTTAGAGATATAACTCTAATTCGGGTGGCAGCTAGGCTTAATCTATTAGTGCAGAGTTTTCAGGACGGTTCTAGATCCTATACGGAAAAGGTTCCCAGACTGCCCCTATCCAAAGGATAAGGACCTAGCTTCTTGAAATTAGCTATGAAGTAGGGATGAACCCTCTGATCATGATTGTCTCAAGAAACCAAGTACAATCTGAGTGAAGAGTCAACCGTTGTCAAGAAGGCACGAGGCCAACTAATGACTAAGTTAACCCTTCGACTAGCCCTAGGGGTCGCACGGGCTCGGGTATAGAGCACGAAAGTGTGTGAGATAGGTAAAGAGTGGAATGTGTGATGAGAGCATACAAACTTGTACAATCCTAAAAACAAACTACCCTTATCCTGTAGACAGCACAACACAACAGATATACAAGCGACATTCAAGTAGTGATCGTCTATCCTAAAGTATAGAGAGTAAAAAGGACGAATATATCATTCACAATTGGCATATATACAAGTGATAAAGATTTGGGTACAAAACAATATTTTAGCAAAAGAAACAAATATAATAAAACAAGCTTAATTTGAACCATTAACTATAATGAGAAATACAACAATTAAAAATATGACATTCAATAAACAAAATAAATAAAAGCAGATAAATGGGGGGTGGAAACAAATATTTAAAGGTTATAAAATTTGCACAACTAACTAGAGCAGGCTTGACTCTCCAACTAGTCCCCAGTGGAGTCGCCACCAATATTTTATTGTGTAGGAAAAATAACTGGCAAAACCCTTTAAAAATAGATTTTAAATAAAATAAAATAAAAAACAAAAGGTCTTTGAAAACCAGGTAGGGTTCGGGAGTTGATTATACATAGGGAAGGGTGGAAACTTAATCCTACAGCACCCCTAATACATCCGTTATAAAACGGTTACCTTAAGTTAGTTGTACAAATTTAATAACCTTATCAATATTTGATTTTACCCCCTAAATAAAACAAGTTAAATAATTGAAATAAAAATTAAATTTTGCAATCTGTAAGTTTGAAAAAACGTTTACAAGTTTGGTGGAAGATAATTAAATAGATAAATAAATTAAATAAAGTATTTACAAATTTGGCTTGACTAGCGGGCCTACGTATCCCCTGGTGCAATAGGGAATTCAAAGCCACGTAGTTCTCTTGAAAATAATTCTGTGTTGGTTAATTTTAGTTGCGAGAAATATTGCTTTTGAAATAGTTTATTTAAAAGAGAGAGATTTGATTTGATTTAAAATAAAATAATTAGATTGGCAAAAAGTAATTTTATTAACACGTCCCTAAATGGGATGGAAGGCGGTATTGAACCAACTGATCCACCCTAAGCAAACATCTAGTGGGTACTTCACCCCTGAAGATGACTAACGTAATTTGTGGCGTTGGACCACTTAGCGAAAACAAACTTATATTGGTTTACCTGAAGTAGGGTGAAAGGCGATACTAAGCTCACTGATTCTCCCCAAACTATTTGCCTAGTGGGTACTTGTCCTCTGAAGACAACTAAATGCAAATTGTTATGGCGTTGGACCCTTAAAAAAAATTATTAACGTGTCCTAAATGGGGAGGGATGGCGGTACTAGACCTACTGATCCCTCCCGAGAAAACTGCCTAGTGGGTACTTGACCCCTGAAGGCAATTAACACAAATTGTGGCATTGGACCACTTATTCAATTATGATTATATCTATGTTTCTTCTTGTATAGCGCAAACACGACTAAATAAGATAAAAAATCTTGAATTAATAAGAAAGGATATCTAAACGCGAATGACGCCAAATAATAATAAAAAAAACACTACAAATAAAACCAAACAACAGTAAGCAGAGTAATCAAAAAACAAAAAGGAAAATAACAGAAAGAAACAACAAAACAGTAAAAATTAAACTACCTGACACCTAAAAAGGATCCCACGTTCTTATTTCCTGCGTTTTCCTCTTCATACCTTTGTTCTAATTTTTATTTATTTATTTATTATTACCTTTTATTATTTTATTTTTTATTTTTATTTTATTATTTTTTTATTCATCTCATTTTTCTTTATTGTTATTATTACTTTTTTTTTCTCTTATTTTGCTTCTCTCTTTTCTTTTCCTTTTTTTTTCCTTCTTATTATACATATACTTCTTGTTATTAAATGCCAACGCATCACACACATCTTCTACTAAAATTCCCAAAATCTAAATACCAACACGGTTCCGAGTAATAACAAAGTGAGGAAGAAAAGAAAAGGAAAAATAAAATAAAATAAAATACAACAAAAAAGCCCTTTCATTTGGCTAGTAACGTAAACTGTAAAAAAAAAAAAAACCAAAAACCATTTCATTCACTTTCTTGTCTATTTATTCGATTCACTGCACCAAAAATTGATCCCAACACCCTAGGGTTAAGCAAGACAAAAGAAAACTGAATAGCAACCATAATCAAAGGTCGTCAGTGTTCTAAGACTAAATTGATGCTGCAAAATACAGATTGACATCCTAGGAACTCCATAAAGAACACAACAAGGAGTTGTTAAATATAATGATCAAAGAAACCTGTTTGCAGACAAGTAAGAAGCAAGTGAAATAACCCAACTTTTGTTCAAATGTAAACAAAACAAACCAAGATGCAACTCCACACTATCCTCATTAAATCAGAATCAAGAAACTGTAAAAACAGTTATTGAATGAATTAAAACCAAGTTCCAAATAAACATTCCTCTAAATACTATGATAATAGGCTATTCTAGCTACCAAGAGGACAACACTGAAAATTTCTTATTCGAAACAGCCCCCCTAAACAAAATCAAGTTCATTTTCAAAATACCCACTTGGCATGAATATAAACAGAACTCATTAAATCTCACGAAGCTCAGAACAGGACCTTAATAGCCACCAAAACATTCATTACACCTTAAGAACTAAGTAAAAATACAGCCACAGGTTATTTGATTATCATACACTACTCGGGACATCAAATAAACTTATAGGCTAGCGCGTCATCAACATCACTAAACCAGAATCGTTTAAACAGTCCAAAACAGATATGTTAAACAAGCTGAACCAGAACTTACTAAATAGTCCAATCAAAACATTGCCAAGCTAAAACCAAAATCATCCCAAATGCAACTTTAAACTCTCATTATTCGACTAGGATCAAGAAACTGTAAAACTGAGTTATTAAGCGCATTAAGACCCCATTCCAAATAAAAACTCAATTAAAAGCTAAGTGATGTGTGTGATTCTTCATGTCATTTTGAGTTTAGTTTGCATACATTTCAGTATCTTTTTAGTACATTTATTCACTTAATCCTTCGATTTTGTTTTAGTTCGAATAACTGCGGTGTGTTAATGTTCAATTGCAGGAATGGTGCAACATTGAAGCTTGGAGGAGCCAAAACGAAACTACCCTGAAGAGATACTGAGATCTCAAAGTCAGCTGGACCCCTGAGGAGTAATTTGAGCATAACTTGAGCTACAGAGGTCATTTTGAAATGATTCCAGTTGCTATGGAAAGCTAAGACACAAGGCTACAAGTTTGATGTTGGACACTTTGGCAAATTCCCCAAGATTCTTGATGAACAGAGGTAACCACGGCCTGGTCGTGGTTGAAACCACAGCCATGGTGTGAGGGAATCACAAAGCTGAAGATTTCTGAGGCAGAACCAACCACGGCCAGGCCGTGGTGGCCACCACAGCCATGGTTGGCAGGCTACTACATCAGCTAGTGCAAGAAAAGGCCCTGGAGGCAGCCCATTCCTTCTCTTCTTGCCTGAAAAGAATTAGGGTTGAAAGAGGGGGAGTTTGTAGGCTATAAAAGGCAAGCCATTAGGGTTGAGTGAGGGGGGCTTTGGATTGGGAACTTTACAAGTGCAGCCAAAGATTTTCTCCAGAGTTTTTCTTCTCATCTCTTTTAGTCTTTGTATTTTATTTTTCTGAATGGTGTTCTTCATTCTTATGGTTTGTATTTTGTTAAACATGTTTGAGTAGTTCTTTGTTCTAGGAATTGGTAGTAACCCGATGGTGTATTAACAATGCTTGATGTATGAATTTGCTATCTCTTCTATGCTAAGTTTATCTTGATTTAGCTTTTGGCACACCAAGTGTTTGTGAAAATGCTGGCCACATTGTTTGCATGATCTTAGTCATTAAGGGAAAAACTAAAAGGTGACTCTTGATAATTGAACTCCATGAACTGAACTTGAGCTTTTAAATCACGAAAGTAGATTAAAACTCTCGAGGCTTTCTTTGAATCATCTGCTCTTAATGGATTCTTTCTAATTTGATTATCATGAAAATAGAAGTTGAGTTAGATTGAATACGTTATTGTATTATGAAAGGAAACAATAATTCTTTAGGATGATTCGTCTTCAAGAGTAACTTAGTTGAGAAGAGGTGATAAGATTACAAACTTGTTAATTACCATCGTGGTGAACCCATATCCTAGATTCCTTAAAAACCATATTTCTGTACACTGTTTTTCTGCATTCATTCCAAAAATAGAGATTCTTATTTGTTTCCAGATTTTAATTTCTATGTTCTTGTTCTATCACCACAATTTTATAACAACGGTTTCATCTAGTTAATCACAATTAAGGATAATTGTTAATCATAATCCAAGTCCCTGTGGATCGATATTTTTACTACTTGACGAAATCGTCGTGCACTTGTGATGCGAAATACATCACTAAGGCTTATATGTGTTAGCGAACATACTCAAGGAAACCAATTATTCAAACACATTCAGTTTCATCTTTCAAACTAAATTCTCGACTCATCATAAAAGTAGCCAATATTGACATATTCACCTTCGAACAGAGATACACCACAAAGTCTAGACTGAGCTATCCTTATATGTCAAAGTAAAACAAATTTGACAACTTAGATTGATCCTAGACACATACAGGTAGACCTCATTAAACATGCACAAATCAGCATTCATTAAAGAGAAAAACTAAATCCTTGTTATTCAAATCTCTTAAAAAAAACACTGCATTAGTGTAGCCATAAAGTGCATTAACTAGAATACTCTTACACCTACAACACCAAGAGAACATTCTGTGTGAAGAATCATCTTTACAGTCTAATGATGGTATAAGAAATGACTACGCAATCTAACTCTAAGAAAAACTCAGTTTGCTAAAAGAAAGGTTCACAGGCAAGATGATTATTATCTTTAATTATTTCCTTGCCAACAGAAACAGGCGCAACATTTTGGATCTAAAAATTCTACAAAGGGGTACTGAATGCCAAGCCAAGGGAAAGCTAAACCTACATTGGCTAACGAAACTCAAGTTTAGCCAACACCAACTCATAGAACAAACATGTTCAAATAATAAAAAAGATAGACTCCAGATAATTTGCGGAACAAATCGAAAGCACCCCAATTATCTTGTTATACAAAAACAATATCACATAGGCCACTCCACCATAATATCTACTACCGCAGGTACAAATTTAATAGTTCTTGCAAATTAAACAATGAGATAATAAACCATGAAATAACCAAGTGAAACACAAGAAGGGGGGTTGAATTGTGTTTCTTAACCCTTTTTGGTAATTAATAAAAGATTTTCTTTTTCAATAGAAAATAGAACACAGCGAAGGATAAAGTTTGACAAGCAAAGAGCTTAGAAACAACACCGCTTAGTCCTATTGGACTTCAAGGATTTTGAAAAGACTTTTAATAAAATGGTTAACACGTTCTAAAACTAAATAAAAGATCTTTGTTAATAAACACAATGGTAAACCCCAGAGGTTAGTGAATATGATAAAGCACACTAGAAGAGAAGAGAAGCTTACACACGAGATTTATCCTGGTTCACTCTTATCAACCAAGAGCTACGTCCAGTCCCTTCAACCAGAAGGATTTTCCAACTAATCTTTTTCACGAATACAAGTATTATGCACCTCTTCAGGTAACAAGTATTTTCAACCTCTTCAGGTTCAATCTCACAAGTATTCTTTTACACACAGCCTCTTCAGGCTTACAATGCTTAAGATGAATAAGTGAAAGTAGATGAAAGCTTGAGTTTGAAACTCACTGACAAATGAGAATAGACAATAGAAATCTCAAGGCTTTTTCTTTTTACACGTATATGGAAATCCAAGAAGAAATAAAGCTTTTTAGACTTTGTAGGATGCTTCGGCAAAGATCTCTCTATCTCTTCAAGTGCTGCTTCTTCTCTTTATAAGTAAGAACAAATTGAGCAGACTTCATGGGCTAGATCGTCCAACGGAAACATTTATTACCGTTCTGAGTAACATTAAATGCATCTACTGGAAAAGTGCTGAACTTCTTCTGATGGTGACTTTTATTCTCTGAGATTTCCAATCAATGAAAACAAAGTCCTGATTTGTCTAAGATTGCAGACTGTTTCTTATTTGTAGATCTTTGTAGTTGTTAGACAATGTCAGCAAAAGTGGCTTAGTTGACTTCTTCTGTCGCCGTGAGCTGTCAGAGTTCTTTTCTAGCATTTAATGAGGAACAGTTCTTCATTTTTGAAATTTCACTTGGACGAGAGCTTGAGTTTGAACTTTGAAAGAGTGAGTTGAGTTCGAGCTTTGGCAGACAGATCGTATTGGACGAACTAATAAAAAGTAACAAAATATGCATACAAGTATTGGACGCACCAATAGTAGAAGTATATAATATATTTATTGGACCCACAAAGAGTTATAGCATATTGGACGCACGAAGAGTTATCTTTAAGCATAGAGCAGAATGGACGCACAACAAGTAGCGATTTGTTAATACTATTGTCGAAACACTTACTTGTTCAAACTAAATAAATATTTTTGTTATCCTCAAAACTTAAACAGGGAAAGCTACAGCTTTTAAGAATTTAGTACTTAAACCTTTTTAAGAATTTGGTTTCAACAAACCAGACAGGCTCCCATTCAGCATCATATCTATTACTTTCAATGTAATCAGAACAAGTTAATCAAAACAGTATCTGAACATATACAAAATCCAAAAAAAGAAGGAACTTGCATAAATAATAAGACGAAATTACCGAAGGTGAGCCCAATGTTCAGACAGAATTGCCCTCTGATTCTTCCCCCAAAAATTTGAAGTCTCCTTGCTCTCAGAACCTCTTTCCTTCTCACGGGTAATCAAGACTTGCAACCCCAAAAAAAAGCTCTCCAAAACCAATTAAAATCCCCCCACCAGAAATCCAAAAAAAAACTCACCCCCACAACAGAGACTAACATGGCTATTTATACAAACTCAGAGTAATAACAAAATACATAAATGAAATAGAAAAATTAATTAATTAATTAAAAAACCTAAATCCTTCTATGCACACCAACTTGCAGGAGGGCGCAGAGCAGAGGTGGTCTGGGTGTGCTGTTCGCATGCGGCTGGTGATGTGACCGGGACTTTGGCGCAGCAGGGTGAGCAGGGCGAGGGGGCTGTGCAGGTGGTGCGGTTGGCAAAGCCATGGGGAAGAGGAAAATGGAGCGCAGGGCAGAGGAAGGGCGTACGGCAGCGGCTGGGTTTCTTCGTTTTCATGGGGAAAGGAAAGGAAAAAAATGGCGCAGCAGGGGGCTTGTGGCAGAGGCAGAGGCGGCGCGGGTTGCAGGTGATGGGTGATGCAAAGGAAACGGTATGGGGGACATGGCAGGGCGGCATGGCTGCTGGGTTTGGTTCGAGGGAAGGGAAGGAAGAAAGGGAAAGAGAAAGAGAGAAATTGGGGAGGGCGGCAAGGGTTGGTGGGAAGGGAAGAGGGAAAATGGGTATGGGTCGGGTTGGTGATGGGTTAAGGGAAACGGGGTTTGGGCCGGTGATGGTAATGTGCATGGGTGAGGGAACTTGGGTTTGGGCCGGTTTGGTTAGGGTAGAGAAGAAGTTTGAATGATTTTTTTTTTAAATTTTGTCATTTTTTCAATTTTTCATTTTTTGATTTTTGTAATTGATTTAAAACTTTTCTTTTCTTCTTTTTTTTTGGATTTTTTTATAATTAACATTTTCTTTTTCTTTCAAATTTTCTCATTGTTTTTGAATTTTTGTGATTAATTTGATTCTTTTTTTCATTTTTTATTTGTTTTATCTTTTGTTTTTGTTTTTTTGTTTTTTTTATTTTTTTTTTAAGTGGCCTGGATAAATTTAGGTGTTCACATTAGATGTTTAACAAGCTTGTGGGTTTAAAAATCTAAGACCATTACAGATTCTTATCTTATAAGATGATGAGTAAATCAAGTCAAGTTGGAAGAAAAAAATAAAAATAAAGGAGTCCTTTTGATACCTGAGCTAGGAGTGCCACAAGGAGCTTTATACTTACCAAGGTGAATATAAGGGTCTAGGGTGTTTCAACAAACATTTACCATTGGATTTTTCTTCCAAACTCTTCTTATATGAGAAGCACATATCAGAGTTAAAAAGTCTCCACCACTTGTATAGTCCAACATTTAACTATACTAAAATAAAACTCGAGCATTGTTTAGATCATAAAATTGTACAATTATAAAATTAAACTTAATAATTATTAATATTCTTAATTACGTAATATATAAACACAATAATTATTAAATAATATTTATGCATATTTTTCTTAATTTTTTATATAAAATATAAGAGATCATTTTATGGTGAAATATTAAGTTGGAATGAGAAATTCTGATTTAAAAAATACATGCTCTAACTATAAAAAGAAGAATTTTACATGAATAGAAACAATAAATTTATAATGAAAGACGGCATGAGTCATATTTTAAACAGGATAAAATATTATTGTGTACTCCAATAATTGTACATGACAATAAAATGCAATTAACGAATAGTTAAATATTTCATATGATACATAAAATGACCAAAACCAACAAAGAATCCAAAATAGTCAAATTGATTAATGTTTAACATGCATGT